>OX638239.1:4865000-6081250 GCA_951805285.1 Thymelicus acteon
ACCCACACAGCGCTACAGCCTAATCTTTTGTGGAATGCGGGTTTCATACCTTAATGAGTACTTTTTTAAAAGCGGCTAAAAGCGCTGAAAAGGGAAACTTGGACTGAAACGGCTTTTAAAATTTTTTCTCCATTTAAAATTTCGTTGATTAGACGGCCTCAAATAAGTAAAGGCTTTGATATTAATATTTTATTCAGTACGCTGTGAGCAATAATTATTTAAATTTTGCGATTTTATACTGGCAGGTAATGGTGAGTTTAAATATAAAAAAATGATGTGACGTGTAGCGCAACGAATGACATTCTTTATGCAACTACGAGTATGAGTCAGTAAAATCATTGTCTATTTGTACGCATCTAGAATGTAATTATGCCTAGTTTTGTATTAGTATGAAACTTGTATTACATTTATACACAGGTATTATACATTTACGCACACATAGATCTTTGTTGGATACATTTCGCATGTATTTTTATGCATGTTAAAGTTATATAATTAGAAAGGTGTCAGAAATGTGCTGAATAATTTGTTTGTCACTTTGATCAATGATCACACATAAGCATCTCAATAAAATTCGAATTATTTAATAAATTTTTGATCACGTTCATATGTAGGCATGGTGTGTATCGAGTTGTGGCAGGACTGTACGAGTAGGGTTATCAAATCAGAAATATAGAATGGGTTTTCCTGACAACCTCAGGGTTTGTAATAAATTTTCTGACATTTGTATCAATGATACTTTAAAGTCGTTTGACAACAATATGATTAATAATGATGTAAACGCTTGTAACAACTTTGTACGGTTATGCTGGTATAGTACCAAGGTATACGGTACATTGTACCGCCATTTATAGTTTGCCTGTGCATTTGTTCCCACTAATTTCTGAAACGGCTAAGTCGATTTTGATGAGGTTCTCACTGATAGTATATTTGGGCTAACATTTGCTGTTTGTTTTATTTCAGTCGATTTACAAATAAGAGCGATAGTAATATGTCATAATTTAAACAATATTTTTGACTTTTTTGAGTCTGGGTTTAAGGTATAGATTTTTAAAAGTGAAGCAGTTACTAGTATAATAATTAACACATTCATACTAATCCACTATAATTTCGATGCGCAGGCTTACCATCAAAAATCACTACGTTTTACTACAAACATTTGTTAGTCATAAAATATCTGCCTCGGGAATCAAACCTAACACCCTTCACTTGACAAGGTCACATAAGGAATCAAAGCGAAGGCGTGTAAGTTAGTATTTAACTATTTATTATTAACGAGTAACCACCCTCGCTTTGCTTCGGTTTTCTTATTTTTTTACACCTAGGGTTACATTATTGGAGTTTTATTAAGGATCGCTATTTTTTTTTGAAAATATAATATAACCTATGTCACCCGGAGATAGTGTAGCTTCCCAACAGTGACAGAATTCTTCAAATCGGTTCAGTAGTTACGGAGCCTATTCAAACAAACAATCAAGTCTTTCCTCTTTACAATATTAGTATAGACTAGCGCCTTGGCCACTTTTCCGGGATAATAAGTATCCTATACATTATCCCAGATCATGTTTGTTTGTTCCTCTTTCACGCAAAAACTACTGAACTAATTTTGATGAAATTTAGCACATGGGTAGACCATGATAAGGAAAACGCAGACAAAACCGCCATAAAAACTGTACAACTTGCGTATGTCCCATAACAATAACATTACATATACTATTAACATAAATATAACATAATATGCAGAGAAATCCTTGTGAACAAAAATTGTAAACAAATAATTTTCCTCGTGTGTACTTTGAGTAAATAATTGTATATAATGTATTTCAGGGATGTCACAAGATGATAATAAAATTAGTTGAAAATTAATTCATTATTTTATATTGAGCAGTTTATCGACTATTACCCATTAACTTCTTACGCTTAAATAACCGAGATAGTTTTCCTTGTAAATTCATCATATAACCTATTTTTGAGAATTTTTTCACTTGTCCAGCTTCAACGCCAAATATTTCGCAAACGGACCTCTAATTCCAAAAATTATCTTAAGACCCACACTATTTTAGAAAGATCTTTTCAACGATACCCCACACTATAGAGTACTCCTGAAAAAAAAATTTTTTCAATATTTTATGACGGATATTTTTATTGACGGACATGACGAAACTATAAGAGTTCCGATTTTACCTCGGAACCCTAACTAGATAAAAAAACCGATAGCTTAAGTTAATTTACAAAATGACATATCAACGTCTGTCGAGCCAGCCAGTAAGTACATCATAAATGAATCCTCTATTTTAGCACGTAATCTGTCACTGATAATAATCTATACTAATATATAAAGAGGAAAGATTTGATTTTTTGTTTGCATTGAATAGGCTCCGAAACTACTGAACCGATTTCAAAAATTCTTTCACCGTTGGGAAGCTACACTATCCCCGAGTAACATAGGCTATATTATATTTTCAAAAAAATTAGGGATCCTTAATAAAACTCCAATAAGTTGTAAAAAAATAAGAAAACCGAAGCAAAGCGAGGGCGGTTACTCGTCTGTTATAAACTGATTCATACGTAACGCTCTACATAGTATAAGTACATATATATATGACATAGTGTCGTTCCCACGTAATCGCGATACAGCTATGTACAATGTATGTTGTGTAGGTCAGGTTTTCGCAACTATTATTAGATATTATGATACGTGCGGTATCGTTTTCGTTTTCGTTTCTAATGCATATTTAATTGCGAATTATTGCGTATATTGCGAATGAGGTCAATCACCCTTTGACCTATATTTTTTTTTGGTGTTGGTAAGGCATTTATCATTGTATAAAAAATACCATTTGCTGATGATGTTCAAGTCAAAATAAATTGTTAGGTTTCTCAAGTTAAAGGTTTTACGCCCCAACTCAGTCACTAATGGTTACTTAAATCGCTCCTTAATACAGAATCACCATACAAGGTGATTCTTAATAAGTAGCGATTAAAATAGCCGTTAGTGACTCTGAGACTCTAACACTCCAAGTGTTAGACTTAGTTCATAATTGCATACAAAGAAAAAGCTGGCAAATAAGCTGACGATCCACCTGATGGTAAGTGGTTATCGTCACCCATGGACATTGGACATCAGCAACACCAAAGGCATCACTGATGCATTACCGGCGAAGAAAGACAGGAGAAAAAGAAAGAAATTCAGTAGTTGCCTTTAATGCTACTGATGTGTAGGGCGAACTTGGCTACTTACCATCAAATAGATCGTCAGCTCGTTTGACGACTAAACATATTTTATAATTCTTGACAAAAAAATAACCGACTTCAAAATTATTCAAAAACTACTTGTCAGATCTCGGTCAAATTATTAAGTAACAGTATTTGTAGTAAGAAACTGGACTTCCAAATTAGTAAGTAATTTTACGATTAATATTAATTATTGTTAAAACGTTTTGCATTTAAAGATGTTTGTGCATTTAGAAATTTACCGGAAAAAAATAACAACTTCAAAATAACTCAAAAACTACTCGTCAGTTCTAGCTCTAAGCGGGACCCCATGACAAGCACCAGCATTCGATTTAAAAAAAATCATCAAAATCGGTTCACCCAGTCGAAAGTTCTGAGGTATCAAACATAAAAAATACAGTCGTATCGAATACCTCCTCCTTTTTTGAAGTCGATTAATAAATGACAGACTGCGATAAGTAGTTCGTCATTTAAATTGTTAGGCCTGGCGGCAGTTGCAGTAGCATTTCTATTTATTACCCAAACGTTGCAAGTAGCTTCGTATTTTATTGTAGCTGCTCCGATTCTGGATCGTTAAATTGTGTAACTAGAGTCGTAAAGAACAACTGAGTGCTGTGCCATCTATAACTGGAATTAGCAATGACGGGAATTAATGGGTGAAAAATTGTCATATTTCAACACGAAGAAACTATGGTTGCCAAAAGTCTAAATAATAAAATATAAATAAAAAAGGAAAGGATTTAGAGCTTTTTTTCATGCTTTGTGCCATAATACCTTGTCCCGTAAGCTTGTTCAAATATCGATTTATTTTATAACACATCAAAAATAAAACCGGGCAAGTGCGTGTCAGGCCACACGCAATGTAGGGTTCTGAAGTAGTTTTTTTGAGAGTTTTTCCACTTGTCCAACAAACGGTAGGATTTGGACAACTGAAAAAATTCTCGAAATAGGTAATATTATGATGAATTTACAAGGAAAACTATCACGGCTATGTCAGCATAAGTAGTTAATGAGTAATAGTCGATAAACTTACTACTTCAGAACCCTAGATTGCGCGTGGCCTGACACGCACTTGCCCGATTTTTTTCTTATGTACCTAGTACCTACTAAGAAAGTGCTACTATCGCTCTCCCGCAGGTTAGCCCGCGATATCCGGGATAATAATGACTCAATATGTTATTCCAGGATTTTTCCTATGTGCTGAGTTTCATGATAATCCGTTCAGTAGTTTTACGTGAAGAAATAACAAACATCCATACATCTTCAAAAACAATATTTCACATTTATTATACTCGTATAACGAGGATTAATTTACTACCAAATTTACTAAAAATATGCCAGGTCAGAACACTATTAGCGACATAATAGAAAGAAACGAATGTTATCATAGTTTAAAGAAACATATTACCAAATACACGTACATAACTTAACGTAACGTAACGTAACGTAACTTAACGTAACGTAATAAATTAACGTACAACATTGTCTTTGGCTAAAGGTAGAGGCACCAACGCTTTTGAAAAAATCTAATTTTTACTAACAAAAAATAACCGACTTCAAAATTACTCAAAAACTATTTGTCAGATCTCGTTCAAATTTATGTGGGACCACATGACAAGTACCTGCTTTCGATTAAAAAAAGAATCATCGAAATCGATTGGCGTGATATTGAGTTATTCGTCCATTTGTCACGCACATACTGAATGCAAATTTAAGACTTACATGGCTTTCTCATGTATGCCATTGTCAGATCTCAATAAAATTTAAGTGGGACCACATGACAAGCACCAGCTTTCGATTAAAAGAAAAATCATCAAAATCGGTTCACCCAGTCGAAAGTTCTGAGGTAACAAACATAAAAATAAAAATAAAAAAAATACAGTCGAATTGAGAACCTCCTCCTTTTTTTTAAAGTCGGTTAAAAAACGATACGAAAAATAACAGATAAAAAAATTGCATCAAATCTAAAATTGAGATATTTTTAAATATCAGCATCATCAGTTATCTATACCTTAATACAGCGGCTAGTATTGCCCAATGCTATAAAAATCTAGCTCTTTTATGGGTGTCTTTAGTACGTAATAAATATAAAATATACTATTTAATATTAGCAGCAAAAGGCAACAAGAGAACAAGTATTGAAGGTAAAACGGGTAATTATAGTCTGTGAGGTGGCAACAAGAACTTAGTAGATGTAGATTTTGAGTAATTGCATTTATTTAGTTATTGAGTATTTCTAAAGGTATTGTTAGGAAAGAAGAATAGAGTAAAGAAAAATAAAATAATATTTTTTAAAGTTATTTCCCTACAGTTCAACACTGCCTAAATAAGGTGGAGTCTATCTAGGGATTGGCAATTCTTATTTGCTCAAAATTACAATTTCATCACTAATAGGGTTCATCCCTAAAGAGTTACCCTAAAGAGTTACCCCTAAAGAGTCGGGTGTTAAAGATTGTATAAAATGTTATCTTGGAATTTATTGAAAAAAGTTGTAAATTATTAAAAACATGAATCAGCAAACACGTGTAAAGAATCTACTGAATTTAATGCTAACAGCTGTAACAATAATTAATAACGCAAATTTTTATAGGAATTCTTATTGTTAATATAATTATAAGGAGTACAGATTTAAAATTTTATTAGAAATTCTTCACTAGGAAGTTTAATATTTCCGCTTTCCGGCACCAGTTAGTTAAATAACTTTAACACTGGACTAGGTTGATGACTTGACTGTTCTGGGTTTAAGGTCATAGTCTGCCACGCTGGCCAAATTGGCAGACTACACATCCTTCAGTCTGCTTTCGAGATTATGGAGAACTTTTATATTGTAACTTCGTTGTGAATAAATCTAGAAGCCTGAATTTTTAATAACCAAGCAGGCATTGTATAAACACGGTATAATATAATATAATATTTCATTCAATTTGAACCAGTAGTTTAAGAATAATAACTAGTCAAAATTTCTTAATTTCGTCACTCACTGACTGACCGATCATCAAAACTCTAAGGTAGGAACTGAATAAATTAACCGACTTGGTATTACATGGATCTCACAACTTTTTACGGTAGAAGAACTGAGTTGCGAGACTTGGTTTTTAGGGTTCCGTAGCCGAATGGCAAAAAACGGAACCCTTATAGATTCGTCATGTCTGTCTGTCTGTCTGTCTGTCTGTCTGTCTGTCTGTCCGTCCGTATGTCACAGCCACTTTTTTCCGAAACTATAAGAGCTATACTGTTGAAACTTGGTGAGTAGATGTATTCTGTGAACCGCATTAAAATTTTTACACAAAAATAGAAAAATACACTAAGTTTTGGGGGTTCCCCATACTTAGAACTGAAACTCAAAAATGTTTTTTTCATCAAACCCATACGTGTGGGGTATCTATGGATAGGTCTTCAAAAATGATATTGAGGTTTCTAATATCATTTTTTTCTAAACTGAATAGTTTGCGCGAGAGACACTTCCAAAGTGGTAAAATGTGTGTCCCCCCCCCTGTAACTACTAAAATAAGAGAATGATAAAACTAAAAAAAATATATGATGTACATTACCATGAAAACTTCCAACGAAAATTGGTTTGAATGATATTTTGTAAGTATTTTTTTTTTAATACGCCATAAATCGTAAACCGCAAAAACATTGATCAAAGTTACAACGAACTACAAGAACTTTTATATTATGTTACTTGCTGCTACGGAACCCTTCATGAGCGAGTCCGACTCGCACTTGGCCGCTTTTTTTTTTACAAGTTATGTTTTTGATGGCATTGAAGTTAACTTATGGTAACATTTATTTCGTTTATTTCAAACAGTTCACAATTAAATCCATTTACACTTCAGAAGCTTGCTAACGAAATCTACAGCAGATATAAAATAATTTCCTTTAAACCATTTACGACTAATTACGACGCAAGACAAGACTATAAATCTACAACCTGCTCCTGTACTAGACTGGTTTAACCTACATGCAATAATTAATGATTAATTCTAATTCGCGCTGTTACAAATGTCATCATCGTCAATAAAATTTTCCTCTGTGAATAAAAGTTAAGGATGCAATTCTTTTACTTCATTGTATGGCCTGTGGTGATCAGTCTACTCTACTCGGAGTCACTTAACGGTTACTTAAATCGCTCCTTAGTGCAGAATTGTATTGTGATTCTGTGCTAAGTAGCGATTTAAGTAACCGTCAGTACAGGATCACAATACAATTCTGTACTAAGAAGCGACTTAAGTAACCGTTGAGTGACTATGAGTGTGGCAGTAAGACAACTAAAGGCGTATCAAATCAATGATTAATCAGTCTTAAGATACGGATCATCAATCCAAGATATCTATCTGACAAAAAACTATGTGAAAAGTGCACTTTGCATTTACCGAAAAAAAACCATTCGAATCCCCAAAAGATAGATTGTTGAAATACAAAAATGTTATAGATGCTACTCCAAACTTACAATAAATCAATGACTGTATTTAAATCAAACAACAGACAAACAAACAGCCAGACAAAACAATAATCTGAATTTTACCAAGAAAACATAACCGACTTCAAAATAACTCAAGAACTACTCATCAGATCTACCTCAAATTTAAGTGGGACCACATTACAAGCACCAGCTTTTGATTAAAAAAGAATCATCAAAATCGGTTCACCTAGTCGAAAGTTCTGAGGTAACAAACATAAAAATAAAAAAATACAGTCGAATTTCCTTTTTTAACCGGCTTCAAAAAAAGGAGGAGATTCTCAATTCGACTGTATTTTTTTTATGTTTGTTACCTCAGAACTTTGGACTGGGCGAACCGATTTTGATGATTCTTTTTTTAATCAAAAGCTGGTGGCTGTTATGTGGTCCCATATAAATTTTATTGAGATCTGGCAATGGCATCCATGATAAAACCATATAAGTCTTAAATTTGTATTAAGTAAGCGCGACAAATGGACGAATAACTCAATATCACGCCAACCGATTTTGATGATTCTTTTTTTAATCGAAGCAGGTGCTTGTCACGTAATCCCACATAAATTTGAACGAGATCTGACAAGTAGTTTTTGAGTAACTTTGAAGTCGGTTATTTTTTGTTAGTAAAATTTAGATTATTCAAGTCTAACAAATCATTACACAGATTGTTAATCAAATATCCTACACGTACAGACATCGATCAGTAACATTATGTATGTATACCTAGATCAGAACATCCCTGAATTGACAGGCGATAAGGCCGACGTAATCTAACGAAACTACTTATAGAGGAAACTGTAGTCCAACCATACATAGAGTCCAACACAGAAAACGCATTTTAAGTATGACTAACTCTCTTGGGTATTTCCCGCCATTAGTTTGAAACTTTCTCTTTAAAAACCTTACTATGTTAACTAAAAATGGGTTCTTTATGGAATTCCTTAAGAGCATTTTTTTTGTTTAAAAAGTGAAATATAATTTGCTTGTTAAGTTTGATTGGTGGTAAGGGTTACATTACATGGGGTGCTTTAACTTACTGTACCATAATTTACTATTCCTTTATGCAGCAAATAGGAGTGGCAATTGTGTAGATAGTAATAGGAGAACATAAACTGTGAACCTTGTTGGTGTTTATAATCTATAAACAAATAGAATTACAGTCTGTAGTGTGTACCGGAAGACTCACACTTGACTGTTATAAAATAGGTATTCGCTGTCATATGCTTTTTACTGAATGTCTTCATGTATATATGTGCTATAATAAAATCCCTTGTAATCTACTCTGTTTAGTATGTTTTTGCCAAAACCCTTCAGGTTATGGGCCCAGGCACTAATCCGTGCGTGAAAATAAATATTATTTTAATGTTTGTATAAAATTTAAAAATTATTATACGAGACATAGCGGCGCGGTTTGCCTGCACCACGCGACAAGATGTCTTCTTCGAGTGTTCCAGTTATTCCTGTGGAGAAGCTACGTGGCATCGAAAACTACGGTAATTGGAAGTTTCAATTAAAAATGCTATTGATCCACGAAGAATTATGGGACGTTGTTTCGGAAGAAGAACCGAAAGAAAAGCTTGACCCAACATTCATGAAGCGTTCGCTTAAAGCTTTAGCAAAGATATGCTTATCTGTGCAACCAAACGTATTCATGCATGTTAGGAATACGGATTCTGCGCGTACTGCATGGCTTAACTTAGAAAAGGCATACGAAGACAAGGGATTGTCTAGGCGGCTTGGCTTATTACGATTGCTTTTCGCTTGTAAATTGAGTGACTGCGAAAGCATGGATCATTATATAACAAAGGTGTGCGACCTTGGTCAGCAGCTCAGCGACATAGGAGCTCCTCTTGACGATGACTTGATTGCTGTTTTACTACTTAGTGGTTTGTCAGAAGATTATGATCCACTTATAATGGCATTAGAAAATTCGAATATAACACTGTCGAGTGAAATGGTCAAATCAAAGCTTATGCAAGAGAAACAGCGACGTGAAGGTAAAGATGATAGTTCCATTGCTTTGATGGCTCACAAGAAACCTATCAAATGTTTCAAATGTAAGAAACTTGGCCATATTTCAAATAATTGTAAGAAGGCAGCTGATAAGGAGCACAATGGGAAGCAAGCAGCACAGCACAGTAAAAGAGCATCGCTGACTGCATTATCGGCTTGTTTACAGAGCAATGCGTGGCTGATTGACTCTGGAGCTAGCAGTCATATGTGCAATGACAAGAGACTGATCAATAACTTTGAACCTGGTCATGTGACAGAAGTTAAGGTAGCAAATGGTGAAAAACTCTATACGTCTGGTCGTGGTAATGTATTAGTGAATTTAAAACATTGCACGAAGCCAATTAGTGAGGTCTACCATGTACCTAACTTGGCTACAAATTTGTTGTCTGTCAGTGCTATGACTAGAAAGGGATATAAAGTTATTTTTGATAAAAAATATTGTAAAATACTTAATGGTAAGGTAATTGTAGCTAGAGCTAAGCATTTTAATGGTGTATATAAACTTGAAACTGCAGAATCTGTTAGAGAGTCTGATTCGGGTGTGTTAGGATGTCGTAACTATTCTGTATTTGCAGAGGTTAACCAGGAGGTGATACAGGCTGGTGCACCAATCGTGGAGACCAGTGGGCTGACACCATTCCAGTCCTGTACTCGTGTCAACGAAGAGGCTCGTGCTACAGTGCAGGTGACAAATGCTGGCTGTGTAGATGAAGCTACAGTTTTTAAAGCTACAACACATAATGTTTCGCAGGAGAAATGGCATAGAAGATTAGGTCATTTGAACTCCAGAAGTATGCATCTACTGAAAGAAGGTATGGCAGATGGTATTTCTTATGATAATACTCAGTTTAAATCATGTGTAGCTTGTGTGGAGGGAAAATTGAGCAAACTACCTTTTCCTAAGAAGTCCCACAGCAGATCTAATGAGTTATTAGGTATTGTACACACTGATTTATGTGGTCCCATGCCAGTGAAATCTTTAGGTGGTGCTAGATACTTTCTTACGTTTATAGACGATTACAGTAGAAAAACTTTTATTTATTTTCTAAAGAATAAAAGTGAAGTCTTCGAGAACTTTGAAAGTTTTGTATCTTTGGTTGAAAACCAAACTAATAAAAGGATAAAGGTACTTAGATCCGATAACGGAGGTGAATATGTTAATTCTCGTTTCAAAAATTATTTTAAGAAACATGGAATCATCCACCAAACAACCATCCCACATTCACCACAACAAAACGGCGTCTCCGAAAGAGCGAATCGGACCATTCTTGAAAAGGCTCGGAGCATGTTGCGGGATGCGGGCTTAGATGGAAGATACTGGGCGGAGGCTGTGAACACGGCAGTCTACTTGAAAAACAGATCTCCTACAAAGGCAGTGATGGGGATGACACCAGAAGAGAAATGGACTAACAAAAAGGTTAATCTAAGTCATTTACGAATATTTGGTTGCCTTGCTTATGCTTTAACAAAGAATCGTACAAAATTGGATTCGAAATGTAAAAAGTATATATTCGTAGGTTATTGTGAAACCAGCAAGGGATATAGATTGATAGATCCAGAATATCCTAGTATTTTTTTAAAATCTAGAGATGTTGCATTTATGGAGGACAGTTTTTATAAAAAGAGTCATGTAAATATTGATCCTGTAGATGAGGTTCTCATGATGACACATAGCTCACAGACTGAGGGCAAGATCTCTCATGTTGAGGTAGCACAGTCTGATGCCTCTTTATCACCAGAGAACCAGGCAAGGGTTAATGACAGAAGACTTACTATCTTTGATATAAATGACTCTGTTAGTAGCTTAGAAGTATCAGGTGCTTCCTCCGATGAAACTTACGTTCCAGGGACGACAACATTGGAAGACCAGTCTTCAATGGAATTGTCAACTGAGTTTGAGGATGCAGATAGCAGCGAAATAGCTCATTTAGCGAACCTGAGCTACATCAGAAATGAACCTGAGACTGTACAGGAGGCCTTCAACTGTTCAGAGTCTGTCCATTGGAAAAATGCAATGAAAGATGAGTATCAATCCTTCCTTAAAAATAAATGTTGGACATTAACTGATCTACCGAAAAATCATACGCCAGTCAAATCCAAGTGGGTTTTTAAGAAAAAGATTGGTGCAAATGGAGAATTATTGAAATATAAGGCTCGCCTTGTTGCCAAGGGCTACACACAGCGTTATGTCATCGATTATGAAGAAACTTTTTCACCAGTGATAAGATACTCCACAATTCGTATATTATTAGCTATAGCAGCTTCAAAGGATATGGATATTGATCACATGGATGTGAAAACAGCGTTTCTGAATGGAGACTTAAAAGAGACAGTTTACTTGGAACAACCAGAGGGTTTTAAAGTCAAAGGAAGTGAACATAAGGTCTACAAACTCCATAAGGCGATATATGGATTGAAGCAAGCTTCTAAATCCTGGTATGAGAAGATAAATAATGTTTTACAAAATAAACTACAATTTAAAAGATTATCTTCAGAGCCCTGTGTATATTTCAAATCTAATAATGAAGAATTAGTCATAATTGGTCTGTATGTTGATGACATTATATTATTTTCAACACAAAACTCACAATTGAAAATTGATATCAAGAAAAAGCTCATGAACGAGTTTGATATGAGTGATTTAGGGCCAGCCAAATACGTATTGGGGATGCGAATCACAAGGCAAAATGATAAATTGCTTTTAGATCAGTCTAAATATATTAAAGAGATTATATCTCGTTTTAATATGTCTGATTGTAAGCCTGCGCAAACACCCATGGAAACGGGACTGAAACTTACAAAGGCTGATAGAAAGGAAGACAACTTAGAATACAGAAATTTAATTGGTTGTTTAATGTATGTTGCAGTTTGTTCCCGGCCTGACATCGCTCACGCGGTAAGCATGCTGAGTCAGTTCAATGATTGTTACAGCGAAGCTCACTGGAAAGCAGCGAAGCGCGTGCTTCGATACTTAAAAGGTACCGTAAACCACAGTCTTGTTTTTCAAAAAGGCACTTTAGACGTCGTGGGGTACATAGACGCGGACTGGGCCGCATGTGAGGTCGATCGTAGATCTTACACTGGGTTTGTATTCAAAATTGGGGAATGTACTGTTTCGTGGGAAAGCAGAAAGCAAAGAACGGTTGCGCTTTCTAGCACTGAAGCCGAATACATGGCTCTCTCAGATTCTTGCAGGGAAGCTGTATTCATACGTACATTAATGTTTGAATTATTATGTAAGCAATGTTGTATAACTATATATAACGATAATCAGTCTGCACAAAAATTATGTAATAATCCTATGTTTCATGGTAGGACTAAACACATAGATGTGAGACATCACTTTATTCGAGAGATTGTTAAAAATGGTCTAATACAATTGAAATATTTGTCAACTAATGAAATGACTGCAGATATTTTAACAAAAGCTCTCACTAAAGAAAAACATGTTAAGTTTGTTAAGTACTTGAATTTATGTGACAGTAATTAATTTATGTAAATTGAAATTATTAGATACATATAGGAAATGTACTTATAAAGTTGTTACATGTTTAGTATGTGTTTAGATTAAGTACCTAATGTAGAATTCTGGATTCTATTTGTTTAAGGGCCAGTGTTGGTGTTTATAATCTATAAACAAATAGAATTACAGTCTGTAGTGTGTACCGGAAGACTCACACTTGACTGTTATAAAAAGGAATATTTAAAATTTAAAATTAGGTATTCGCTGTCATATGCTTTTTACTGAATGTCTTCATGTATATATGTGCTATAATAAAATCCCTTGTAATCTACTCTGTTTAGTATGTTTTTGCCAAAACCCTTCAAACCTTTGTCTATCAACCCCTCCTACAACCACACTGAACTAAGTATCAAGAATACTATTTAACAAGAATACATTTTTTCATGAAAACATTGTCTGTTCTTAGGTGACAACCAGAAATATGCTAACAATAAATACCAGAAAAACATAAGCCGACATAATCATATCACAAATTAAATGCCCCTCCCTCTCACTTTTCAAAACTAAAACAACTCTAGCAAAAAGTACCAGGCTAGCAGGCATGCATAAGTCGCAAGAAGAGCTTCTACAAATTGCTCTGGGACGTTATACAATTGAAACGTTACACGCTGTATAATGAATCGCATACGATTCACATGCGCTCAGCATCGTATATTCATGCGACACATGCAAAGTTTTAGTGCGTCTGCAACCTAGGCTAAGCCTATCTGCATAATTAGGCTCTCCGTTTAGGCCTAGGTAAGTTACTAAAATTGGTCAATGTCGTATTTATAATCGCTTATAAGTATTAAACAGCTAGTTGTTTATTGAACACCGTTTGCGATTTTATGCGATGCGATGTTTAAGGACATAAGTAAGTAGAAAACCCTTCTAAATTCTGTTACTCGTAGATATTATTGACAATAACAAATAATCATACACTCATAATTTAACTTTGGCTGTAATTGTGTAATACATATGTAGGTAGGTACTATTAAGTATTCTGTGGTAATACACAAATGACGTCAATAGAGAAGATGTACGTAGGTATTCTCAAGAAATGCATTTCAGGCATAAAATTCAACAAGCCATGGTGAAGAGTTGTGCATTTTCTTGATTAAATTATTATTTAATGAGACAAAATACATGCACAGGGTTTACTTAAGCATAAAACATGACTCACAAAATAAATAGAAAAGAAATTATGGGCTTACTAGCAAGTAGCGACATCTATTGATCAATCTATGCGTTCTATTTGTGTCGGCGGGAGTTTTTTTAATTGTACAGATAATAAACACAACATGAATAAACATAACGATGCACATTACGCGGTTAAAATGCATTATTTAAAATAGGTACCTACTTGAGGCAAATAAGGCTAAATGCAGATCGTTGAACTTGAAATGGTTTTCCTTAAATCATGTTATGTGTTATTCGATGTTAAGTTAACCTATTGTATAGTGTTTGTTTATCTTTTCTATATGTTTTATTACCGATAACATTCAAGGTCGATGACAAAATATTGCTGTAGACATCGAATTATAATGTTTCATATTAGTACCAAAACCTAAGAATAAATAATGAATTAAGGTAAAGTTACCTTACATTAAATTTTCGTAATGC
The DNA here is from genome assembly GCA_951805285.1 of Thymelicus acteon. Lineage (NCBI taxonomy): Eukaryota > Metazoa > Arthropoda > Insecta > Lepidoptera > Hesperiidae > Thymelicus > Thymelicus acteon. The sequence goes on from OX638239.1 coordinate 4,879,832, forward strand.
TACATAAAATCAGAGGTAGGAATTTTTTTAATTATTGCAACATATTGATTAACATGTCTCATGACAAAAATTAAATAACTAATAAAATATACTTAACCATTTAAAGAACTTTTTTAAACATAATAAAAACAAGTCGAATACGGAATCTGCATCCGAAATAACCGGCGCATTGCACCCTTACCCTATCAAAGTATGTACACAAATTGAAAAGGCATTTCATTATTGGTCAGATGCCCGCGCGAAAATTCGCGTAGTGTGAAAGTAAAAAAAAACCTCTCCAAACTACGCACTCAACGATGCGCTATGTGTGCCGACTGATAAATGTGTGCGTGCATCCGTGTGACCCACTTACGATCGCGTTCGGCTAACTTCGGGTATTTTCGTGACGCGAACATATGCCGCGAATTGCCGCGCCATCTTGACGCCACGGCCAATTTAACTTGAGCTATGATGTTGTAAAGAAATTTATGGTTATTTAGGAAACGTGTAGGTCAGGGTGCGTGGTAGTTTGTATTACGTATCTGTCAAATGTTTACCGGTTTTTGTTTTTATTGTCGAATTGTCATTAGATGCTACTTTGCAAGTGATTGCAATTATCGTTTTGATAACAGGCTCTTACTTAATTAAATAGGTAGGTAATAGGTACTTTATACTAGCGAAATATGTATTAAACTATAAAAACATCCCAGTAGACTCTGAAGTCTCTTATCCAGACCCCTCTTTCCCGCTGGGCACTCTGGGCAAGTGCCCAGGACCCCGTGATCAATAGGGGCCCACTAGTTCCTGCCAGATCAATAAACGATAACCGATAAATCGAAAAACTTTTTTAATTCTAATAAATCGAGTTTAAATAACAGTACAGTACCAATTGACTTATTAGCTTTTGCATAAATCTAGAGCTTTGCTTATCTACTTTCTTTGTTTATTCTAATAAAATAGTGTTCTGACAAAGTCATAGGGGCCCTATCATCCTAATATGCCCAGGGCCCCCAATAGGTTGAGGACGGCCTTGTTTCTTACTCTCTTAATCTTTACTTAATTCCTGGTAAAGTTAATAGGTAAAGAACTACGGTACCAAACAACTAAAACTGAATGGCATGTGACCTGTCACCTGACACCTATTGCTAGGTAACTTAATTATACATAGGTAACTGAGTAAATAACTAGATAGATAAATAAAATATTGCGAACGGCCGCAAGTATTAATGACTCAGTAATAATGTTTTGGTAACTGAAGCAAGATTGCCAACTGTCCAGATTTGTCCGAATACGTCCGGACTTTTACCCCCGTACTTGCCTAAGTTAGGAAACAACGATCTGTTATCATCGATATTATACCTATCTACCTATATCAAGGTATATTTTGTATGCTGATTGCTGGATCACTAGTTCATTACGTATCTATTTTTGTCGTTTCCCCCACCCTGGGATGGGCCAAAAGCTTTATGGGATTATGCTATGTAGTAGTGCCAAGGCTAGCAATACTAAAAGAAAAGACCTATGTCAATACCTAGGGGACCTAAGTCAATACCCAGTATCTAGGTTAGGTATGTTGTAGGGTACTCATAGGCTCCAATGGCTGTAAATCCAAAATGAAAAGAACTCTTTACATCCCCCTTCATAATACTCTAGTAATTGCAATGATCCCATGCATACCTGTCAAAATTAATAACTGTTGGTAGCCGATCTCCCCAAATAACGGATTTTTCAAATGTAAAGTATCGGTGTTATCAATAGCAGTTTAAGAAACGGTAATAAATTGGCTATCAACCATAGACCGTAAACGACCATAAGCAATAATCGATTAAAAGAGTGGCTAAACGGCAAATCGATAAATCTTCGGCAATCGATGCTGGCAATCCCGCGATTCGACTTCCGAATGCGTTTCCGGAGCCAAAATTTAATTTCTTCCACTCACACATACAAGACAACTTTCACCTATTCGAAAGTTGTTTGCGTGTGTGCGTCTGTTTCGGATACTCCCATGAAAGTGTTTAAAAATAGCGGTATAATATAACGTAACTTTATAAGCGTTGTTAACGTTATTTTCTAACTGTTGCATAACCGCTAGGGATGTGAACACAATGCGTGTTAATAATGCCTTTGTGAATATTGTTTGATGTGGCGATGATATCTTTGAAAGCGATGAAGTCAGTTATTTAATAAGCCTTACCTCATGTGTAAGAGAAAATACTTTTTAAAAATACTGTATACAAAAGCGTTACGTATTTTTTATGAGTTATACCATTTAAAAGAAGAACTGTTAAAGATAAAATAATGGCGTATACAAATTTGGGTAAATAAGATTTCAAGGTTTGAAATTCAGAAACGATGAAATAATGGAACTTCAACAATTGACCTCAGCCCTCAGTAACTACAGACCTACCGACTGAACGAAGGGATTCAATCCGTGAAAGTAGGCATTTATATGTCAAACAAATGTTCTTGGCTGTTTCTGAACATTCTCACCTAATTTATATCCTAATGTTAAGTAATGTCGCACTTTACAGTCTAATCTAAGGCTTACTTTACATTGCCCTGTTTTTTTTTTAATTGTAACAATTTTACATTTAAATGCAGGCTATTAGCACTTACTCAAACTTTAATTTTGCCACATTGTAGACCAATTAAATAAATCTCAAGATTCGGTTTGTGACGCTGAAATATGTTAAAATGACATCTGTAAAATCTGAGATCACGCTCTTTTTTGACACGGGCCTAAGATTTGTGGAAGAAAAGTTCAAAGTTGAAGAAAATGTAATTCAAGTTGGTATTTGACAGAACGCCGGGTAGTTGCATTACGTTATATTAAAGAGAGTTCCAGAGTCGGACAGTATCAAAAGATTATTATTAAAGGTTCTTTCTGACAACTAAATTATTAAAGAAGTAATTTTTTCTAATATGCAAAATCAATATCGACATTCAGGTCATAATCTGACATTGTTAATAAAAAGACGGGAGAAGAGGATAAGAAGAACGTTGAATGATGAGTGATGAACAAGATAACGAGTTTTGCCGCTTTGGCGGCTTAGAATACTAACCCCAGTCCCACGCCGGATGGGCGTAAGAGGCGGCTAAATCCGGCCCGCTGGTGGTAGGGCCTTTCGGAGGGATTATACTGGTAATATTGATTTTAACTGCTAATTAATACCATACCATTATTATAATAATTATTTCTTGATGGGGTTCGCCTGGATAGCTACCGCCCTTGAGCATGAGTCAGCCACCAAACGACTAGTCGTGTTCCAGCTAGGCGCTTGAGAGCCTGTTCTTTCTTTTTTCTATTTCTTGGATGGCATCAGTGATACCTTTGGTGTTGCTGATGTCCATGAGCGACGATAACCACTTACCATCAGCTGGATCGTCAGCTCGTTTGCCGGCTATTTCCAGAAAAAAAACCCTAAAAAGAGTTAAATAAGAGTATACTCGCACTCTGCTCGCGGCTATGCCCGCGTTTTCTGGGATAATAAGTACCTTATATCCTATCCAGGTAATGGTCTACCTGTGTGCTAAATTTCGTGAAAATTTATTTAGTAGTTTTTGCGTGAAATATTAAAAACATCCAAACTTTCACATTAATAATAATAGTAGGATTCAAGAATCTTACAATCACTCTCTCAATCTCGCAAACTCTCTCACTCTCTCTCCAGATTTCATCATCGCAACCCATAGGTAACTGTTCCACTGCTAGGTTTGGGTCTCCACTCACAATTTAAAGGGTAGACGTTACACACTTTGGAGCACATGAACATTATGAAGCACTTTTAAGTATTGTAGGTTTCTTGACGAAATTTTCCTTACCAAATTGTTACCGATGCTATCAGTCTGATTCATCTTTAAAGTTGAATTACCTCTGTCTATATCTAGACAGTAACAGTTTTATAACAGAAGTTTCTAGCAACAAAGAACCGCTGTGTTTATAAGGTGCTGTAGGATAGCAAAGCTAATAGCCACGAAACGAAAAAACTTTCACTCTTAGATAATGAACCGGTCCAGGCGTCGGCTTGCCAAATGTTTTCGGCTCGAGTATTTAGAAACTTATCTAGCAAGCCAAGAAAAGGATTTATTCTCTTGGATATATTTCTGAATTTCTGATTCTACTGTGGATGAATGGCAAAGAATTAAACCTTGAGTAAGCAGTGTTAGCGGAATGATTTGCGTTACGTGTCAGGTGCAGGCTTGGATCCATCGTATTATGTTCAACTAATTCGTTATGTATGTTATCATCGTCATGTTCAATCTTTATCATCATCGCGATATCTAAATATAAGTATCGCATCTACGAATCTAAACGGATTTTCCCTTCACACCCTGCCGTGTGGATTGATAGAGGCGATCGTTATCCCCTAGATTGCTCATTTCATTACCAATCCAAGTATAGATAATTCCGGAATTAGTATGTTAAACGCTTGACATTTCTCCACAAAATTCAGTACCGATAGTTTTATGTGCCCTGCAGAGCACGAAACCTTAAGTAACATTTTGCGTAACCCATTGATTCTGAGTACATATTTGGGTTAGTAAAGTCATATCGAAGGGTTAGTAGAGCTTCATATTTCACAAACAATTACTAACAAACCAATCAATAATGTTACGTAAATTATTAGTACTAGATATACCTAAACCTACCTGTAAACTTTAGTATTAAGTGTTAAATGCTAAAATATTCCTTGCCCTTGCATAACAAGTTTAGTTACTTTAGCAGTTAGGTACTGCGCTAAAGAATCGCGTGCTGCTCAAATACGGTGAAGGCCTATAGCAAATTATTCATCTATTAAACATCCTGTATAATTATATACGAGAGAACATCTCGTACTCACTCACCACCTAAATAGCCAACAAACCGAAAACCGATAAAAAACTGGTATGTTGACATAACTATTTACGTAACGGTTATCGTGTTTTTTGTCACACGTCTATTTTTTAATTTTTTAAAAAGGTTGTGGCTATTTTTGCCCTGTATAAATTGAGTTTGTTCAATTTCAAAATGGCGACGATTTACCTTTCCGAGACATTGCGCTGCCAAAACAAATGTTTAGTATAGCAATCGTTGCTTATTTTTGGATTGTAGTAAAATAAAACCAATGAGGTTTTCCGAAACTTTTAGCTTCGTTTGTGTAGGAGTAATAATCTAAATTTTACTAACAAAAAATAACCGACTTCAAAATTACTCAAAAACTACTTATTAGATCTCGTTCAGATTAATGTGGGACCACATGACAAGCACCTGCTTTCGATAAAAAAAATATATCGAAATCGGTTGGCGTGATATTGAGTTATTCGTCCATTTGTCGCGCATACTTAATGCAAATCTAAGACTTATATAGTTTTCTCATGGATGCCATTGTCAGATCTCAATAAAATTTAAGTGGGACCACACGACAACCACCAGCTTTCGTTTAAAAAAACAATCATCAAAATCGGTTCACCCAGTCGAAAGTTCTGAGATAACAAAAAGTTTTGAAGTCGGTTAAAAATATGAATACCTATTAGCAAAATATACTTGTTAACCATTGAAGTATTATTACTAGCGTATAGAGCAGACACCGCGAACATAATGTATGTTCCAATGAATTGGCGCCGCGCGGCTTCAATGTCCAATGGATTCGTTCGATTTTGAAAGGAGAACAGGGGCTCAATTTTGAAAATAGAACCTCCCGGCGGGGACACACATTTTGTTTGAGATGTCTTCTCTATGTGTACTTATACCTCAATGTTGTTAACTATGTTTTGTTGTTATCGTTGTACACAAACTGTTTACAGCGATTTTTCTAATAATAATAAGAATATACCCACACTTAGGTATATTATAAACAATAATTAAACTATACTTAGCATATAAACATATCACGACTGTGATTTATCTCAAAGCTAATTAGTTTTCCTTAAGGTTTTAGATTCGACTAAGGGCTTCGTATTTTATCAGACCTTGAAGATCAAAGGGTGTTAAGATAACTAGATGTTTCTTCTATAACACAGCTATTTTAAACCTATAGATTACATACCTAGAACGGAAAGGCTGAAATAAACTTGGATTTACAAACGTGTAGTCCGTGTTTTAGACGGATCTTATTTTGGTAAACAATATCCCATCAAAAACATAAATGTGAAATGAGAACCAATTTAAAAAAAAAAAAGAATTGGAATCTAAATTGGTGCCAAGTTCTGTGTAGAAAAGCCTAAAATTTTAGTCACAAGAACATGTAATTCAAGCTCTACATTTGACTTGATTAGTTTTCATTAGTTAGTGCTGACAAGTAGTTTTTGAATTATTTTGAAGTCAGTAATATTTTCAAGAATTATTTAAATACAAATTACGACAAAAATTAAATGACAATTAAAAAAATTAAAATACAAATGACGACTTCTTTGTTCTCCCATTGCTCTAAGGTTGACTTTTGTATCTTTTTTGTTTTAAGGTGCAATAAAGAATAAAATAAATAAATAAAAAGACCCTATAAGTTTGTTAAGTAAAGAGTTGTTTAAACAATGGATTATAATTATAGATGTAAATGTGAGTAAAGAGCTTCAAATCGAAGTTTCATGAACCGTTTGAACTGAATAAAAGATAAAGGACGTCTCTACGTGTGGAAAACATTGGCACACACATTGAAGTATTATTACTAGCATATAGAACCGACACCGCGAACACAATGTAAGTACCAATGAATTGGCGCCGATCGGCTTCAATGTCCAATGGATTCGTTATATTTTGAAAGGAGAACGGGGGCTCAATTTTGAAAATAGAACCTCCCGGCGGGACACACATTTTGTTCGAGATGTCTGTTCTATGACATTATACTTCAATGGCACACAATAGTATTTATTAGCGCACTACTGAGAGTACTAAGGACGTGACCCTTGAGAGCCTAGAGCATATCACCACGCTGCTCCAGTGTGGATTGGTGGAGGGGTTACTGGCCAACACAAGTGTCGGAGGTAAGCATGGCTTAACGACTGTTATGACGGCTTTACGTGACCTCCGAAGCACGGAGGCGCTAAAGAAATTTTTGCATCTAGTGGTCGTCCACCCAATTATATACACATAAGAATAACACCCATTAATTAGGACAAATCTAAGTAAACCCAGACGAATGGCAGCCCTACATAGACATGAGTAAAACTGATCACAGATGCCGAACAAGGCATCACCGATAAATAAATAAATAAATAACGCTTCACACTCATAGCCCCACACGAGGATTCCGTGTCCTGGGTTCCATGGACAACACGATAGACAAAGACATTCACACCCAGACCGAGAACAGAAATTCAAACTCATCATTCAAATTTCCGCCTCGCTGGGAATCGAACCAGGGTCCTGCCCTTGGTGACCATTGCGTCACACGGGTCGTTAAAAATGATGCGTTGAAATGATTGCAGAAGAGAGAAAGAAAGAACTGGCTCTCAAGCACCCAGCCGGAACACGAGTGGTTTGGCGGTTGACCCAAGCAGCGAGTACCGAGTACTAGTCCTGGCCGAAGTAGATTTGTATGACCGATAATAAAGGTTATAAAGCTTGGATTAGGGCTGCCAATAAACTTTACTAATAAGCTTTGGCAACAAATACTTTTTTCGTAAAAAAAAATGTAAAACGGAATATTTTTTTGTTCTCTTTTTAATTTTTTGGGATTTTGTACTACATTCCTCACTTATATCGGAAACAGGGATTAGAAATATCCGAAAAACGGCTTATCAACCCAATCAATATGTCCCTAAATTCTTTATGGCATGTAGCTGCCGCGGTAAACAAAATATGTTTATTTATTCCGCGACAAGGTTATACTGGCACGCGAGGAGACACAAATTTATCAACATCTAGCGATTTCTTATAATGTTCACTAGCAAAGATTTGTTTAAAACCATATTTCTACTTGTTCTATGCTTATTTTGAGAATTTTCAAAAAATCCTTGGCGTCTAAATATCGGCTTTTATAACTTACGTGTTGATTATTTACTATAATCTGAGAACTAACCAAGCTTACGATAACCAACTTGCCTACTTTGTCAAAAACATATTTACAACGCCATCTATTGACATTTTCCGGTACTAATTTATATTTAACATTTAATAAAATTGTTGTTGGAGAAAATTATTTTCTAGTTTGAAAGGTAAATAATTTGTACAATAGGTATATACAAAATCTTTCTAGTACAGTACTTCTTTGTATACAAGGCCACACCAGCCTCGTACAAATAAACAACATGTTTTGATGAAACTCGTGGAATAGCTATACTTGTAGAATACTGCCCTATGTTCGTCCTTCAGACTTTCATTACCCAGAATAAAAGAGACAAATAGCTTTCTCTGGGTTCTCCTTTTGTGATTGCAAGTCTATTTATAAAAATTTGTTCTATGAACAGGGTAACTTTCCTGCACCATAAAATTACGCACGAAACAATGTAACAGTTTTTTTATCGTATTAAGTAATTTAAAAATAATACTGACACAGAATGAAAATAATTTAAGGGCAAATAATAATTTTATGTCGAAACTAATTTCTGTGTGCTATTAATTATTTTTTTGAAGTAATTTTAATCAATATTTCAATAAATAATCTAAATTTTACTAACAAAAAATAACCGACTTCAAAGTTACTGTAAAACTACTTGTCAGATCTCGTTCAAATTTATGTGGGACTACATGACAAGCACCTGCTTTCGATTAAAAAAAGAATCATCGAAATCGGTTGGCGTGATATTGAGTTATTCGTCCATTTGTCGCGATTCCTTAATACAAATTTAAGACTTATATGGTTTTATCATGGATGCCATTGTCAGATCTCAATAAAATTTATATGGGACCACATGACAGCCACCAGCTTTTTATTAAAAAAAGAATCATCATAATCGGTTCGCCCAGTCCAAAGTTCTGAGGTAACGAACATAAAAAAAAATACAGTCGAATTAAAAACCTCCTTCTTTTTTTTGAAGTCGGTTAAAAGTATTACCAAGATTGTTTACTAAATATCTCGTCTAAAAACCAAGTATAGGTACTCTCATATCATGGGAATATAGTTACAGTTATTATCAGATCTCACGGTCGTTACGTAGTTACGTATTGATGATACGGTTTACGCAAGATGTGCTCACTTTTTAACTACTAGTTACCAAGATGAGTCGACATACTAGAGGTACATTCTAGTGCACACTGTGAGAGAATTATACGCTTTTAAGGTGTAAAGGCGTTAAACGGTGTCGTAAGGTAACCTTTAAAAGTAGGCTGAACCGATTTTGATAAAGTCTTCCTTTGATAGATTCTTCGTTTCCTATTTGTTTGGAAGCGTTAACAGATTATCTTTTTATGTAATGCATTATGTATTTTATGTTATCTTATTACATACCTACATGTCAAATTGGTAATCTTACAAACATGGCGATTTTTTAGTTTGCAGATGTTTTTATCTTCTCATACAAATAACAGAATTTTCAGTTCTTCATTTTTTGATGTACTTAGCTACCACGGTACCAGTTGCTTAAGCTTAAAGATACATCCATGCACTGCGACCATTATAGTAACAGCATAAAACAGACGCACTTGCAAAAGAACTTCATACGAATTATCCTGGAAAACACGGGCAAAGTCGCGGGCAGACCCAGTACAAAATATTTTTGTAAGCTGTAGCCAATCCATAGCTAAAGTTAACAAGCTATCCTGAGCCTAACCGTACATTGATTCCACGTGTATACGTTCTGTACATCTTGTTGTACATGATTTATTAGGTTGTCATGAAGTCATTTTGGATTGGTCACACTACTCACTCCTGCTTCCGTATACCGTAACATTATATCGCATGTAAAAAGGAAACATTAGTTGCATAAGTATGTTTGTTATGGATGGGTACAGTCACCAGTGTTATGAGATGCATATGTTTTTAACCAACTTCAAAAAAACTTAATACAAAAAATTAAGACAAAAAATAACCGACTTCAAAATTAGGGACAACTCAAAAACTGCTCGTCAGATCTCGCTCAAATTTAAGTCGGACTACCGGAAAAGCACCAGCTTTCGATTAAAAAAAGGATCATCAAAATCGGTTCACCCTCTCGAAAGTTCTGAGGTAACAAATATTAAAAAAATACAATCGAATTGAATACCTCCTACTTTTCTGAAGTTGGTGAAAATGTTAAAAGTAAAACTTGAATCGCCTTCAAAGTGAAAAACAAAATTATTATGATTCTCGATGTTACCAACCAGCCCTTGGAAACTATTTAAATATAAAAAACAAAAGTAGAAATTAAAATAGCATGTATAAGTATATTAAATGATACTATTTAAATGATCTAGAATTTGAATTTGAGATCAATAACAACTGACCTAAAGATCACTGCAAGACTGTCACAAAACAAAAAGTGACATTGTTTTAGTAACAATCACAAATTCTTAAAATAACTCAACCTATTTTAAGTTAAATGGTGTAATCGAATAAAAATCGCAGCAATATAATAATTAAAGCAGCACCATAAAAGAAGGTAATCAAGTAATTAATTTATCGATTAGATAATATCGTGATTTCGTCTTCTGTCTGGCGTCATTCATCTTTTCAGAGACATGTCACGACAGGTTTTTGTTTAAATTTTTCAATTTTGCCGGCAAAAAGTTAAAATTTACATTTAAAATTACAGTTAGGAACATTTAATTTAAAAAAAACGCTGTTTCCAGTTTCGCTTTTCATTAAAATGTGACATTGACATCAAAATGTTTGTCTTGAAATGGATTTTGTCGTGTTATCTCGCGGATTTACAGCTAACTGTTGCCGTTATTAATTATTATGAGTCATTATTACATTAATATTACATAAATTAAAACTATTATACTCTAGGATATTTTGACGACCCTGTAGCCAAGTTGGTAGCGACCCTGCCTGCAAAGCGAGAGGTCCCGGGTTTAATTCCCGGCCGGGGCAGATATTTATGTGACAGATAAATATTTTTACTCGGGTCATACGTGTTATTGTGATGTGTTATATGTGTCGTCCATGCCACCCGCGATACAGGTAAACCTACTGCGGGGGTATGAGTGTGTTAGCGTTTATTATTATTATTTATTAGATAACATTTCATTAAACAATTATTTATTTATTTATATTTATTTTTGTTCTACATTATCCATAACTATGAGAAGTTGTGCTAGTGACATATTGATTATTTTAGAGTATTTTAGATAGACTATTCTGATAGAATCTAAACTTAGTTTTTAACATAGATTTTCGTTTAAAACTTTGTATCTTAAATCGTACGAGTTTAAAAAAAAGCGTCTGAAGTTTGACCATACTGACCGACTTTAAAAACATCTTTTTCAACTTCAACAAAATTTACTTTCAACACTCGCTGTGACATTTGACCACGTTACCCTTTCAAGTTTAAAACTTATTACTTAAGTAACGTAATGTAGAAACAAGAAGTTTATATCCCAACAACATCATTCTGCAAATAGTACAAATTTAAAATTAAAGATACCCGCCTGCTATCAAAAAAGCTATCATGATATACCTTTTTTAAATTCTTATGATGAGCTCTATAATTTAATACCCATTTTGCATTATTCGATCTATTTCTACTTTCTGATACTTCAAACCACCATATTTGTTTTTTTTTTTTAATTTCTCTTATCCAAGAACTAAACAATAACCCAAGTGGTTATCAAGACGAAAGCCGTTTCAAAGATAATTATGAGGTAATAAAGAATATTACTGGCATGTATACAAGATACGCGCGAAAAACATAACAATTCCCAGCAGTCGAGCAAAAATTGTTACTGAATAATTTGGCTTTTCACTGAGTAAATTCATTTGGTGTATCATAATCTTGGATTAGTCCTTTTTTTGCAAATGAATGGCAGGCGGTGATAATAACAGTAGTTTTGTATATTAAACGTATTAGTAAATTAATAAAATAGTTAAAATAAGTTATTCAAGAATATGCACTTTAATAATAAATATACTTACGACATAAAGGAATGTAGGTAAACTTTTGTAATGCTTTAAATATATTCCTGATAATCCTATGATTCAAAATTTGATTTCGTAAAAGTATGTACTTAGAGCTCATATTTTAACAGACTTCACAAAAGGAGGAGGTATTCCATTCAACTGTATTTTTTATGTTTGTTACCTCAAAACTTTCAACAGGGCGAACTGATTTTAATGATTATTTTTTAATCGAAAGCTGGTGCTTTTCATGTGGTCCCATTTTTTGAGCGAGATCTGACGAGTAGTTTTTGTTATCCCTAATTTTGAAGTCAGTTTTTTTTAGTGAAGAATCATTTATAATTTTATTCATAGTTTTGTAGATAAAGGAAGAATTAAATTTTCTTGCATTTTCTTTGATAAATATTATGCACTTTAAGTCGCTAAGACATGTTGTAGGCCTTGAGGCATGCGCTTGGATTAACTAATCTGTTACTACTGTGGGTGTGGGGATCTAGTAGTATCTAGTATGGTAGTATGAGCAGATTGCAAATAAAGCCAAAAAATATTAAGAATAAAAATATATAAGTATTGTAATTAAAGGTACATTTCAAGTATAAAAATTATTTACACAGAACTATTAACACTAAAGAAATATGGCTTGAAATATTCGTAAAAATATAATATTGATCCGGTGCTTGTTTAAGTGATACAAAAAAGCAAATCTCTCATTTTTAAATGTATAGCCTTCAATTCAAATCTCATTCATTCTCATTCTCATTCCCATTCAAATCTCATCTCATCTTTTTAAAATTCGTATAAAAGCGCACAATTATGGAATGATTAAAATAATGAGTATAAAGACAGGCAAGGGTCGCACATCCGTGCTGTTGTACGCGCATTCATAGATAGACCGGCCTTGCGGTGCTGTTCAACTCTGTGACACACTTTTGACTTGGCTTCAAGCCGTAACGACATACAAAGTAAAAACAACTCTGACACTTTCACTATAAGGTCACTTTTACAATAAACGACGCGTTGTAGTTTTAATTGAGACGGGCGCAACGCTCCTATCCTGTCGCGAATTTCGAAATTTGAATTTCGCGGTTTCTACGAATGTGAATTGTGATACGAGATAGAATTCCTAATGCAATTAAGATGCATTGTAATTTCGCCCTTAAGATTAGGTAATAAAGTTTTATAAGATAAAGAACTGTGGGCCACTAGGTCACGCATACCATCCTACAATCATTACGTTCTCGTCCTCAGTACTAACGTATTACGAGTTATTTTGACATGCACGTTGACAATATAAGTAGCTTGCGGTACTGTATCTATTTTTGTTTCCACAGATTATACCTACTATACACATGTGAATTAAGTGAGCAGTTGCATAGTGGCCTCCAAACTCTATACTGGGCAATAAAAACGAATATTCAGTTGGTTTGAGTTTCAGGTTATCATTTACTCGTTCCTTTTTTGAAGTTTTGACATTGACAGCTGTTAATACCACAGATAATGTAAAGAATTTTGGCGCCATTTTGAGACATGAGATAGCATAAACTCAGTAAAATTATATTTCTTGCTAAATTGTATTGAAAATTATTATTATTTGAAGTCAAAGTCCGTATTTGAACACTAAATCAACCCTTATCAAAGTCTAGGTACCTACTTTTAGATAGCATTATCAACAAACACTAGTTACTGACTATGATTTTAACAATCTGTGCACACAGTGTCATAATTGCGTAATGCCTAGCAATAGTTTCATGTACCTGACTAACTATTATTTAATGTTAAAGACTTGTACTCGGTAACAAATAATAATTAGGCAGTGTCTATAACGTTAAAGGAATATTAAAAGAAGAAACAATAGATTGATGGTGAAAATAATGATCTATGTTACAGTCGGGTAAAAGAGCATTGTCAAATGCGTTTCACCCTTTGACAACAAACCATCTTCCTTTAAGTTTGGCATTTTGGCATCAAAGACATCACCGACGGCAATGGTGATGCCTTTGATGTTATTAATATTCATCAGTGACCATTTCAATCAGATGGTTCATAAGTTTATTTGATGACTACATAATAATCTGAGTTTTACCAAGAAAAAAATAACTGACTTCAAAATAACTCAAAAACTTCGTCTAGTCAAACGTCAGGTCTAGCTCAAATTTAAGCGGGACCACATGACAAGCACCAGCTTTCAATTAAAAAAAATCATCAAAATCGGTTCACCCAGTCGAAAGTTCTAAAGTAACAAACATAAAAAAATACAGTCGAATTGAATACCTCCTAATTTTTGAAGTTGCTTAAAAATAACAGGACGATTTTGATGAGGTTTTCACGAGCTAAGAAATAGTTAGAAGAAGTTAGCAATTGTGCTTATAAATCACTTCAGGGTTGTAGCTTGAGTCGAATTTGAGGTAGGGCAGCATTGGTTACAGGTAGGGCATAAGTAAAAAATCATAATTGATCTGCTCTCTAGGTCACAGAACAAAGAATTATTATAATATGAAATGAATGTCACAAACTGTGGTATGTTCGGAAAAGTTTAGATACCTATCGCTACAATTCTTTTTGTCTAAAACTGTGAATAAACAATTTAATTATAATAATTTATCTTAGTTTTTGGTATTTTTAAGGTAGGGCATTGTGATTTTAAGGTAGGGCATTGCCCCACAATGCCCCCCCCCTAGCTACGGCCATGAATCACTTATAAACATAGGTGTAATGAAGCCAGTCCAATACAGGCTAAATAAGCCAGGATAATAAAGAAAATTTGCTACAACGAAGAATCAGAAAATTAGATGAGATGTGATGGTTAATTAAAACATCCCTCATGGATACACGAAGTAAACTAAAAGTAATCCATTGGTTTTTAACAAGTATTAAAAGTTAACTAAACCAAAATTTTGTCTTGTAGATAAAGGCGGAACCTTAAGAGGATATACCTAATACAAAGATACAATAAAAACTTTAACATTTGCTTAGCACTGTCATCATTCTAACTAATCTATCATCTGGAAAATTGGTCAATTACTTCATACATAACAGCTCCAGCAAATTCTATTCCTATTTCAAAAACGACAATTTTTTTCTTAAACTCAATTCCGTAATGAAAATTTGCGGTCAGTATTTTTTCTACGTCGGATTTTCTTCTAACTGCGGCCTTACAAATCCCTACTGACCCCGTTTCGGCTATCAATATAAAAAAAAACTTCCAACCGATTTGTCGCCTTGAAGGGACATTGCGAAAATTGTAAAAAGCGGGCGATTTCACAATTCACAATGCACAGAAGGTCGAATTTCTCTTCGTGTCAAACTAATTGTTCTCTGGACGCCTAGTACAATATGGTTGGTGTCGACTTATTGCTAGATAATTGTAACTACAATAAATTTAATATTTAACCGCATTCGCAGCTGGAGACCTTAACAATTAATACTTCACAGTAAATAAGTAAACGGGATTCTTTAAATTGACATAAATTCTAAAGATTTATGAAAATAAAACATTAATGTATTAAAGCTTCTCCAAGCTTCTATTATAAGTAAGAGAAAATGTCAATCATCAATTTAATTTGCCACTAACATAAAAAACAGTATGATTCCGTAACCTTGCACGCACGCCGTACATTTTTGGAACAAGAACGACATTTTTGGAGTTAATACACTTTTTTACCCCCGACGACCCTGACGTAAAAAGAGGGTTATTTTAAGTTTGACATATCTGTGTGTCTGTGAGTCTGTATGTGGCATCGTAGCTCCCTAAGTGTGAGGCTAAATGACCGTATTTTTTTTCATCTGTAAGTCGCGTAAAAATAATCGCGAAATTCGGTTTCATACAAAAGTCGCAGGTGATTTTGTGTCACCGTGTGGTACAATAAGTTTACCAAATGCAGCTTTTTAATTTAGCGACTCATTTTTCGCGACCCAAAGCCCAAATAAATACGATCGTTTGGCCTCAGCCTAAAGGAATGGACCAATTTTGATGCGGTTTTTTCAAAGCTGAGTGATCGAGATGGTTTTTAGTTTTTTTTTTTTGTGAAAATAAAACTGTCAAATTTTTTAATTTATCGTTACATCGCTTATCGCCAGCAGCCAGTAGTAGTTTGTCAAATGCATTGCATGACGTCATCGAAGTGCGCACGCATGTGTGTGCATAATATGTTGTGAATGTAATTTGCAGTGCGTTTAGAAGTTATGGGTCAAGTGACTTCTGGAGTGACTTTTATTGATACAATTTAGCCGAGTAAGTGGTAATAAAAATAAAAATGCAAACACACACACGTTCTGGGATTTGCTGTGTCGCAGATTTGGACACACAAAAAACTCAGGACCCAAAACAAACCTTTGTTTGTCATGTATTTGTCCAAGGAATTGAACCTAGGATAGCGATGATAGTGAGTGAAAGGTCTCATATTGTTTTCAAGGTCCCTGAAAGCAAATCAGGGGATAAACTAGCGCTGCTAGCGGCTTTGCTCGCTTTTTTCGAGATAATAAGGACCAACATCCAAACATCTCTTTACATAAGGTCGCAGGTTTGATTCCCGAGGTAGATTATGTGACAGTTGTTTCTTCTAGTGATTGTTTATCCATGCAATGGGTATTCATAACCACAAAAGACCCCAAAATGATTTTATTAAGAATTTTTGTCAGTTTGTGGTTTTTTAGGGTTTCGAAGTATAATCAGAACCCTTTTATAGTTTCGTCATGTCCGTCCATCTATCCGTCAGTCCGAAGCATAGCGCCAAGACCCTTAGTGCTAGAAAGCTGTAATTTAGCATAGATATCCATATTTGTTAAAACTCCAAAATCGTAGAATAAAATATTGAAAAATAATTTATTTCAGGGAACCTCCCCTACAGGTAACGTGAGGATGAAATTTTTTTTCGTTGCGTACCCCATAGTGTGGGTTGTCGTTGAAATCGTCGTTGAAAAGGTCTTTCAGAAATATTTTAGATCTCTTAAGATCATTTTTGGATTTAGGGGTTCGTTTGCGAAATATTTGACTTTAAAGTACTAATTTTGGTTAGAGTCAAGTGTAGGGGACAGTTGACACCCCCTGCCAGCTAAATGGATGGAGTTGGACAAGTGAAAAAATTCTCAAAAATAGTTTATATGGTGAATTTACAAGGAAAACTATCACGGCTATGTTAACATAAGTAGTTAATGAGTAATAGTCGATAAACTTGCCACTTCGGAACCCTCCATTGCGCTTGGCCTCACACGAACTTGCCCGGCTTTTTCCTGCTAATCTCAAAAATGTTTTAAGCTATTTAAAGGCAATTTAATGGAGAACTATAACAAGCTTGAAATAATAAATAATGTTGATTTCAATAATTTACACATTGGTTTTCGTACTACTACCAGATAACTAGTTTTAAACAATTAGAAATTCAAACTTAAGACCTCTGGAATACCGGTACTAAAACATACCATTTCATTTGAGAACACAGCCTAACTGCAGTTGGCTAAGGCTTTCGGCTTCATTCCAGTAGTACCTACTATTACTAGTATATGAACATGCCTAGACCTACGACACTAAGGCAAAAGAACTGTACAGAGGGTCAACTACATAATGCCGTGAAGTTGGCGTCTTGTTGAATATTTCTTAGCAAAACCGGCACTAGGGAACATTGTGTCGTGGCCGTTGTCGATGTCATGGAGAACAGAAATTCACCATTAAAATTTCTGCCTCGCTGGGAATCGAACCCAGGACCCTTGGCATGGTATTATAATCTTATTATAACATGGATTAACATTAATACTTTTTATCCCGGGAAATAGTGAGTGAAAATGGGGAAAATATTTTATCTACGGGCTTAAATGTCTGTTCCAATGGGTGTCTTGGGTAGTAATCTTGCAGGTTGTACGAATGATTAAATTTTAGACAAACAATGTCCCAATTACCTCTCACATTGTTAGAGGAAACCCGAGCCCAGCAGTGGGACAATTATTGATTGTGACTTTGACTTTTATAACAAGGTAGGGTAGGTACAAAACAAACGACACAATACACCAAAGTCTTCACCCGTCTGTACAACACCTATTCAGTGATCAGATCAGCATGTGACCACGCGTGCACACGCGCATGCACCAATGTATGTACTATACCGCGATTAGGACTGATTGATACTATAACACGATTAGTTTTGTTCTTTAGTTGAGACTTGAACTCCTTCAGAGACTCCACTACCTTGATTCAAATTTTTTAAAGTATATTATGGCAAAAAAACTAATTACAGGATTATAAGAAGGGTAAATGGAAGGATTTAAAAAGCTGTCAGACGAGCAGATTCACTTGGTAGTAAGTCATTGTCGTCCAGTAAGTCAGTAATGCCATAGGCATTAGGTATTTACCTATGCGTTGCCGATTGAGAATGAAAAGAGAAGAAAAAACTAGTTCTCATACCTAACCCTTAAAATCAGCCACAGCCACAAGCCAATACATGGACAGCGAGGTGGTCAACGATAACCCTTTAACCAGATCCCAGCACTTGTGTGGTTAACTGGAAGACAATCCTAGTTAAGATTTATCTCTGAAACGCTCAGCCTCAGCACCTTGTATCGATTCTACGTTAAGCAATTACATGGTTGGTAGTTGGATGGATGACTGACAATGTTGACTGCTTCTGTGCTTTGCATGGCACGTTAAGCTGTATCAGTTATTAGTATAGTCATCGGCATAACGAAATTTTGATACTTGGGCTGTCATTTGACCCCAAAAATATAAAAGCAGTGTGGAGGCAACTCTATTAAAAATTCAAAATTCTTTATTCATGTGGGTATCACTGATACACTTGTGAACGTTATTTTTTAATCTACCAGCTTTTCGGAAGTTGTTTTGTCATGGAGGAGAAGAAAAGCCGTAAAGAAACTTCTCAGCATTTATTGATAAAGAAGTCAATATTACAGAAGGTAGTATAATTTATTTTTAACTTTCTAAAAAAATCTAAAATCACTTCATGAACATAATGTTGCCATAATTATACGAAACCCAATGTTGCCGTAATTATACGTTAACGATGAAGTTTTCCTTTTAGGTAACAAAGAAATACGATGCAAATAAGTAATTGATAGCAACATAGCAATAAGGAAAATTACTGGTCTTTCTAATTCATGGAAATACGCGTTTTCTAATACATTGAAATAATGAAAATCATTAGCACTTTTTTGTCTATGATTTGTGCAAACTTGTGATGGGTGAATATTTTGCAATATATTTTATTTGTCTAGAACTGGCCATTTAAGCACATACATATAAGAGCTAATCTAGCTCTTTTTAGCTTTTTTTCTTGTTTTATTTCTAGCTTTTAAATTTACAGCTGGTTATTCCAAAGGAAAAGGCAAAACTTGGTAATATGAAATTAGCGACAAATTACATATTATTTAAGCAAGGGATTAGATCGGTTTTCTTAAATTGTCACTACCTAAATTAATTATTATTTCCATAAACTCAGTTCAACATTAAAATACTTTTAAAAAATAACTATTTAAAAAAACTGCAAACTTTTTAAAACAATTATAATACTAACAATATAATATTTAATTTTATTCGTTATAATATTGCGCTAATCCGAATTATTTGAAGGTTGATAGACACAGTTCAATCACAAAAAATACTAACTAAATATTTATCTCAGGACAAATATTAGTAATATTTCGTAATTAACAAATCGAATTTTAATATTAACTAAGTTCCAAAAGCTAGATCTTATCTATGGTTTAACAAAATGGCGGATAGAAAAACAGATGTCAACAAACTGACGAAGGCCGTGGCTAGTACCAAGACGAGTCGAGCGCATGCATTGAGGCAGGCTATATGGGTCTTGGCCAGTCAACTTTTTCTTGTGCACTTTAGTACTAAACTAACGCCTGTCACATGCTTATGAGGTCCTGGTACCTATGCTCATGTATGATGGATTTTGTTCGCGTTTTTTTTTATCTACGATGATTTATTTTTTAATAGACAGATACTTTTATTTCATACTTTTCAAAGTGACTGTTAAGTGCTTATGCATTCTTAGTACATTTTATTTGTTATAAATATTACGCTAGGAAAGGTATGTTTAATGGGCTCGAGTGACCACTAACTAGTGCTTCGTTGAGTGATTTCCAAGGTTCGTTAAATGAGTAATTAAATAAGTTCACCAATCTTGGTTTTTTCTTTGAATATCCATTTTCAAATAGAGTAAATGGCTAATTCTACATTTCTGAATTTTCCTGATACACTGATTTCTTGACTATAATAATTCAGATTTTTTTTAGTTAACCGGAAAATGTGTTATTTATTAAGAAAATTACTATTAATTGAGAATTTATTAGCAGTGTAAATTTTACACATAAAATTAAAATAATTATACCAACATTTTGGTTTTTAAACTTTTCAATCATGGAATGATTATAATTATTAAATAGACCTACATACAATAGTTTATCAAATTGTATTTTTGTTTACAAATGTTTTTAAAATATATTTTTTTATCAACACATTTGGTACGCAATATGAATAACTTACATACATAACCCTTTACTTAGGCCCTAGAGCCCTAGAATGTTTCAGTGATATTGCTTGAATTAGATTCAGAGTACAAAATAACCACAGGTATCCTGGGGCAAATTATTGACTCATCTATACACGTAATGCGCGTCTTTGTACCATATTACCCTTGTGCCATACAAACTCTACATTTTTCTGTGTTGTTCTTAATCTACAATAGCTATAAAAATATGCCTTTAGTTAAAGTGTACTTTCGGATATGGGAATAAAGTCACCTTGCAATTTTAGGTTTGGTACTAATTAAGTAGGTCGATTGAATTTCAAAATGAAAATTTTAAACAACACTCTTAATATTTTTTATACTTACATAATTATTTAAACATATTAATACATAAGAACATAAGATATTTCCTTGTTATTTTTACGAATTGAGTATCATTTAAATGTTTAACAATAAAAAAGTATGTTTTAATGTTGAGGTGTCCAGAAATATACATTGTAATCTTAAGATTTTGTTTAAATTTAAAAATATGATTTAGCGGTATAGCCCCGGTTTAAACGTCCTACCTTAACAAAAGCCTAATCAATCTTGCCTTGTAGATAGATACTCACATCACTTTATAATTGAAGATATTATTATTATAGTCGCATATTCACTTCTTCATTGATGGATTGAACGGAATCGGTCGTAAGACTGCCTATTGTTTACTCCGTGTTTCTTTCTCTATTTCCCTTTTTTTTATACGGAACCATTAAAGTATAATGTCATAGAACAGACATCTCTAACAAAACGTGTGTCCCGCCGGGAGGTTCTATTTTCAAAATTGATCCCCCGTTCTCCTTTCAAAAAATCGAACGAATGCATTGAAAATTTAAGCCAATCGGCGCCAATTCATTGGGACATACATTGTGCTCGCGGTATCGGTTCTATTATGCTAGTAATAATACTTCAATGTACGGAACAGAATTAATTGCTGTGCTGCTGTTGTTTGTTGTTGTTGCTAACAAATGAGCTAACGCCAACTGATGCAGAGTGGTTATTTTCACCCATGGACACCAGGAACACAGAAGGTATTAGGACATTGCCGGCCAAGGAAGAAGAATAAAAGTAACTATACTGCGTCGATAAATGTGAACACGCATAAAATTTTAATAAACATTAAAAAATCAGATAGTGCAACACTATTTTCTAAAGTAGTGTAAGTCGGGTCAAATATGACAGACTAGCTTTTGCCCGTGGCTTCGTCCGCGGTTTCGAAACGAAATTTTTAATTAATTATTTACATATTAGATGATGCCCGTGGCTTCGCGCGTGGATATTGATTTTTTACAAATCCCGCGAAAACCCTGTAGTTTTCCAGGATAAACAGTAGTCTATGTCTTAATCCAGGGTATAGGTTATCGCCATTCCAAATTTCAGCCAAATCGGTAAAATAGTTGTGGCGTGATTGAGGGACAACATCCAAATATCCAAACATCCAAACATCTTCACTTTCACATTTATAATATTAATAGAATCTTATGTCATATTGTGCCCCACCCTACGCCCCAACTCATAGTCACTAACGGTTACTTAAATCACTCCTTAATACAGAATTTGTATGGTGATTCTTTACTAAAGAGCGATTCAAGTAACCGTTAGTGACTCTGAGTTGGGGCGTTACTCTATCTATACATCTATACAAATAAATAAAATTGGAGTATCTGTTTGTAATATTACGTATAAAATAACAGCTTTTTACTAAGTGCATTTGGATGTATACACCCTACATATATACCAAAACAACATTTCTTACAATTTTTGTCTGTCTGTCTGTCTGTCTGTCTGTCTGTCTGTCTGTCTGTCTGTCTGTCTGTCTGTCTGTCTGTTTGTTCCGGCAAGGAGTAACTTACGCTACTTTTATTTTAGAAAAAAAAAATATTGTTAGGCGATACTAAGTTTGCCGGGTCACCTGGTCTGATATAAAAATTTTACTAACAAAAAATAACCGACTTCAGATCTCAATAAAATTTATGTGGGACCACATGACAGCCACCAGCTTTCGATTAAAAAAACCATCATCAAAATCGGTTCGCCCAGTCCAAAGTTCTGAGGTAACAAACATAAAAAAAAATACAGTCGAATTGAGAACCTCCTCCTTTTTTTGAAGTCGGTTAAAAAAAACGAACTTTTGGTAAAGAGGAATTTTAAGATTGCTATTAACCCTTCTATCTCAGTACTAGGGCTTTCATCGAATATTCGAATATTCGAATAATTCGAATAATAAATTCGCTCAAATATTCGAATACAAGAACCGAATATTCGAATATTCGATCAATTTCTACAAAACCTAACTCAACACCAAATTCGGATTCCAATGTGCACAAAATAGTCAAAATACAATTTTAAAGATAATGCCGTGGCGCGTGACCTTCAAAATGTCGTTTTGGGCGGTCAGAGTGCGCAATTCTTCAAAATATGGAAGTGTTCGGACTTCGAAAATACCCGGCACATCGGTCGGCGTCGCGTTGCGTTTGTAACCGGCATTGGCGTGTTACATCAGAGGTAGAGGTCTATCTCTGCGCGAATTATGTGAAACATGGAAACAGTCGCCCACTGGAAACATGATTCGGAACTTCAGAGTAAATACTCAAAGCTATGACATGTAGGTGACGTACTGACAGGGGCGTAGCTACCGCCGTATCAGTCGTATCAATTATACAGGGCCCCAGGGCTGAGGGGCCCCCAATGCGTCTTAGAAAAATTCGTAAAATGGTCCGGAAATCAGAATGAACAGCGTAGGACATATCCTTGGGGAACACCAGCGTTTTATAGGTTTCATATGAGCAACAACCATCCACTACGACCTTGATATGTCGCTTAGATAGAAAGCTGGCTACCCAACTGCATAACCTCTCACAGCGACCGTAAGATGGTAACTTTGTGAGAACCCCCTGCGCCAGACCCGGTCACAGGCCTTTGCGAAATCTAGGCTGACTGCCAGTGCTTCCCCGTTGCGATCAAGAGCCTGACGGTGCCTACAGGTGCGTAAGATAAATTGTGGCGAAAACCGTATTGTCGATCACAGATCAGCTGATGATCTTTCAGATATCCCAGGAGCTGCATGTTAATCACGCGCTCCATTACCGTTGCAAGCAGGAAAGTTATAGGCCTGTAGTTTGAGATACTTATAAAAACTCACAAATAAATAATAGTTGGCATTTTTCGTGAATGGGACACTAAGAACCCTTTTTTAACAAAATTTGTTCTCCCAACCAGGCTTCCGTATGCAAGTTTTTTATTTGTAATCCTACTATAATATGATTTTGGCGCTCCCTGAAACTACCACCCGGGGCGGGTGCCCCGGTTTGCCCCCCTCCCCTAGATCCGGGGCTGGAAGCAACTTGGGAGCACACGTCTTTAACACCACTGTCTGGTCCTCTCATCTTCTTG
Source organism: Thymelicus acteon (assembly GCA_951805285.1). Taxonomy (NCBI): domain Eukaryota; kingdom Metazoa; phylum Arthropoda; class Insecta; order Lepidoptera; family Hesperiidae; genus Thymelicus; species Thymelicus acteon. The sequence continues at coordinate 4,903,677 of OX638239.1, forward strand.
GTATCAAGTGGCTATAAAGAGCTCTCTGACAGACTTTTGGGAAAAAGTATATCATTCAACGAGCTCTCACACTGCAAGATGTTAGGCGGTGTAATCCCTCTATCATCAAGAGTTGAGTTGGCGGCAGGAAGCATGCCAAGAAGTTTGGCTTTCCCCTTTGCCGTATGGACCACGGATTCGCCCGATTTACGTAGTTGTGAAGAGATGACCGACAGAAGTTACCCTCGGCAGCTTGAGATAGCGACCAGAATTCTCGACTACCAGAGGGGTAATCGACCATTCGCTCGCCAATTTTGCCTGTGAACTTTGCCTTACTTATAGCCATTTGCTTCTTTGCTGACCAGTAGACAGCGTTGAGCTTTGTATTAAGCCCTGGGGTGGATAGATCTAGGTACATAAGCGTGCACGAGGATGACCAGGCCTGGTAAGCGGCGTGCTTTTGGTTAGATGCCGAGATACAGGGACTGCTATACCAGAGCTGGTTTTTACCACCGATAGAGTTGACAGATTTACGAATAAAACATTCTATGCCCTGTCGTATCACATCGGCTATAGAGTCTGTGCTCGCGTTTGGATCTCCCGAAACAAAACAGAGCTGCCTCCAGGGTATAATTTTCGAGTATTGATTGTATATGGTTTATTAATCGAAATATGTAAGTAGATATATTATACTTGTTTTAATTTACGCGCGCTTTTTTATTTCTTTTGAGAACGATCTTTACCCTCGAGTCGAGAGGGCCCCCCGGCAAAATTTTGATATAGGGCCCCGCAAGGGCTAGCTACGCCACTGCGTAGTGATTAAGTACTCTCTGGTTATGGCTGGCTACCTTGGTATACTTGAAAAATTCACAAAAAACTCATAATGTTAGATAAATTAACGATATCATCAAACTTAGTAATTTCTTTTCCTTAAAAACCATAAATTTTTAGAGACAACCAACTATTTATTTATGGAAACTACAACATAGTACATTCGTTCATTTAACACGAACAAAATCAAAATATTGCACTTGCAAATTACTCCTAAGTTTAATAAACACGTGATTATTAAAGTTTTTTTTGATATTCGAATAATATTCGAATATTCGAATAGTTCCGAAAAAAAAATCGAATATTCGAATATAAATTTTATCGAATATTTGGAAGCCCTACTCAGTACAGCGGCATGGGAAGTCCTTTAGATTTTAAACCTGACATTTTCCTTGGTCCGTCAAATCTAAGGCCACCTCATGGTATGTGACATAATCGCTATAACGTAGTATGACAAAGTTTTCAAGGTAACTTGAAGTCGTTAACATAATTATTGGGTTGCTATCCTAACTCTAGTGCAGGTTAAGTTTGTATTCATTATTCTTTACAAATACTGAAAACATCAATTTTAGTAACAAAAAATAACCGACTGCAAAATTTCTCAAAAACTACTAGTCAGATCTCGTTCAAATTCTCATTCAAAATCAAGTCTATAGCCTTCCTTGATAAATGGACTATCAAACACAAAAATAATTTTCCAATTCGAACCAGTAGTTCCTGAGATTAGCGCGTTCAACCAAACAAACTCTTCAGCCTTATAATATTAGTATACTCGTATATAAAACTTCTATACACTGATGATTTGATGACAATCAGCACAAGCTCTGGGGAGTCGTATAAGCATGTAGCAATTTTATCCTAGCTTGTCTAGCTTACAAAATAATATATTTTAATATATTTTGTACAATAGCCACCAATGTCGCAAGCGCAGCGTAGGCAAAACGAATTAGAATCGACAATACACAATTTCAGCAATACATGTATTGCAAATTGGCAATCGAGATCAAATTTCGCTTAAACGTTGTACATAGCTATATACATAAATATGACACCATTGTTTTCTTATTACAGAATATTCATCATTAAACGTTTTAAATGCAACACCTGCTAATTCTGACTTAAATAAATAAATTGAATTTGACAGCTTTTTTAAGAATATAAAATCATTTGTATATGGTTATCACAGGTACTCATGAAGCGAAACAAACGAAAATAATATTACGTAAACTTGTAAACAACATATCATCTGTCACTACTCTATCCTCAGCACCATTAGTTTTCAAAATTATGTTAATTGATTAAGTTAATTTGAGATCAAACGTTTTGAGGGAACCGGCACTGAAAGTATTTCTTAATTTCCTTAAAGTTGTACGAAGTTTGCTAATTTTCTGGCCAGTTTATTGAGCGAAAAACCACGTGACTTTTCCACAGTTACGCCAAAACTCGAGTCACTAACGGTTATTAAATCGCTCCTTATTACAAAATCACAATACAAGTACTAAGGAGCAGTAGCGTAGCGTAAGGGGGGGGGGGGGGGCGGAGGGGCCCTGGCCCCGGGCGGCACATGAAGAGAGGGCGGCAAGCCACTCGATTTTTAAATTAATTATTTTATATTTTTTTAATGTAAATTGTGTTATGAAAAAAAAAACAAGAAAAGCGCATTTTTAAATAATAAAAAAATATTTTAAGTAATATGGGGGCGGCAATTGGGGGGCAATTGGGGAATCGGCCCGATTATCGGTCCTACAAAAAGACTGACGTGGGCGGGAAGCGTTAATCGAATCTATTTCCTCCTATCCAGAGAATTTTAAATATAATACATATCACTTCAGTTCTGATGATAATGTATATTTGTGATAATAAAATTATGAACGGATACTACGCTACGGTTTGGCTTCAGAATTAACAGTAAACAGCCATAGACTTAAATATATAGACGGGCTGTTCCGAACAAAATCCGTGTCACATTTTTCGTACTCACTGACAGCTTGGTGACAGCGCTTCGTTTGGTCAACTCCGGTTCAAGTTGGCGGATATCAAATATTTTGCACTAAATATTTTTTTTAATGCAAGTAAAAATACAGTTATTTACCAATTATGATTTAAATAAACTCAAATAAAGTTCAAAAATAAATAATATAGACGTTTTAACTGTGCACAATAAACAATATGCGTTATTATGTGTTCTTGAACGGTCGGGGTTTTTCAAAAATGACACCTACTTGTCTCGCTTGCTCGCAGCCGACTAAAATGCATTGGCACCATATGGTGTCAACGTAAGTGTCGAAACTTTTAGTCTAGTATAGTATACACATATAGGTCTATGTTAACAGCACGGTCACAATTTTCTTGTCTCAGTACGCTACACTGCGTGAATTTCCTTTTAAAACTTCAACTTTTTTTTGTTGCTGCTAAAACAAATTATTTCTAGTTATGCCAGTATTTTTAAATTCGTCTGTCACAGCCTCATAACTCTAGAACTACTCCGACTCGTTCTGTTTCGGTACATTTCACAGAGTATACAAACTTTTTCCTGCCATCGACTTTATATGTCGAAATGGATTTAAGTATTGCTTTTTATTTGTTTTTTTTTTACTGTTAGTTTAACAACAATTTCTTGACTCTATCAATTATATCTCGTTCAGTTTTTGTGTGGTAATAAGAGGTACAAATTGTAATAATTGTTTATATTATTATCTTCCAGCTTCCACAAATACTGTAGTTTTATAAACTAGATTATTAAAGTACTTACTTGTAATACTTATTGGATTTCTGGTGGATATAAACAATTTTATAATTGTTATTATTATTGTTATATTTAACAACAATTTTAAATGCTCCACGAGTAAATAGTATAAAACATACAATTAGATTTTGAATAAAATTAGACAAAATTCAAGACTACAATTTTATAACTGCAAAAATTAGACGAAAAATAAAATTTTTAACATTTGAAATCAAACTGAATCCACTAAAGACTGGCACAATTGTAAAATAAGCTCAGTTAATATTGAGAAAAATCTAAAAACTGGGCAAGTGCATGTCAGTCAGGCCATGCGCAATGTAGGGTTCCGAAGTAGTAAGTTTATCGACTATTACTCATTACCCCAGTACCCCACACTATGGGGTACGCAAAAAAATTCATCCTCACGTTACCTGTAGGGGAGGTACCCTGAAAAAAATAATTTTTCAATATTTGAATAAATATGTATATCCATGCCAAATTACAGCTTTCTAGCACTAAGGGTCTTGGCGCTTTGCCTCGGACATCTTACGGACGAACATGACGAAACGATAAGGGTTCCGATTTTACTTCGGAACCCTAAAAAGTCACAAAAAGCAGAAGGAGATAGAACGAATTTATATTCGGACTTTATAGGTTTTATAGGCCTTTATAGGCTGCCAGGTCCGATTACAGGTCACTATAAGGTCTAGTGTCATGATAGAGTAATTTAGAAGTATTAGTGATTTAAACGACACGTTAAAAGTCGGTCTTAATACGTAACAAACCCTTAAAGTAATCAGGACTGCACTAATAGATAAGCCTCTGCATTTGAGAAGAGCTTGTACTCTGTTAAATTCGTTAAGTATAAGGTAAAAACCTCTTACATGACTATCAAAATATTCACAATTTTCTGTAAAACGCCTTTAAAAAGCCTTTACGGGGAACACACCCGCAAACCAGTCACATCACTAAAATAGAGTTAGGATTCAAAATATTTCTACACTTATTTTTTTATTTTTCGACCCCAGACAGCCATAGACAACAAACCACGACACAAAACTTTTTTATTTCGCAATGAGGGGCAAAGGACCGTTCCAGTTTCAATTCACACACGAATAATAAAACTGTTATTAATCTAAAGAACTGGTTAGCGTTCTGTTATTCCACCTTATTAAGTTACGCAACAAAAACTTGTCTTAAAAAGAAACCAGATTTCATAGCAGCGCTTTCAGAATCAGAACTGGCATGCAAAATGCTAACCTTTTATTTTAAATCGCGTGAAAGAAAGTACGTTCGAAATTCGAAATGTCATTACAGATTAAAAGTTGTGCGTTTTTAAGTCCCATTAGCGCGGGAAAGTTTTGTTTGGTTTAAATTTTAAAAGAATGTAAACTTACATCCCTTTAAAATCTGCATCTGGCGAATTTTAATAAACATTTTCGCAATTTTACGTCTAATTTTAATTAAGTTTTGTATTTTAATTACGCGTATCTACGCAGACCACGTCACTTCATTCGTAATTCGTAAAATAGATACCAGATACCAACCAGTTACCGAATTTTAATTGGCCACTTTCTTTAACCGTGTAACTTTCAGTTACGCAACTATAAATGAGAAACAATTATGTATACGTATTAATACACCGGAAAGGAAGTTTGGGCGAACTTTCTAGAAATGATTTTTATAAGATTTCGCTCACGCAATATTTTATCTGTAGGCTGAGCTGCTGAGATGCCTTCCGCATGAGATGTGAAAAAGAAATGTGAGATTTTATTTCGTTGAATGAATGTAGATTTTTTACTTCAGTGGCAGAGATATTTCGTTTAAAGTTGTGGATATTCGCGATTCTATTCATAAGTATTTTTACAAAGTTTGAATAATTCTTGACAAAAAGTAACTGACTTCAAAATTAGGGATAACTCAAAAACTTCTTGTCAAATCTCGCTCAAATTTAAGTGGAATTACATGACAGGTATCAGCTTTCAATTAAAAAACAATCATCAAAATCGGTTCTACCAGTCGAAAGTTCTGAGGTAACAAACATAAAAAATACAGTTGAATTGAATACCTCCTCCTTTTTTGAAGTCGGTTAAAAATATAGGTAAATTTAATAATGGTCTTAATTGTAGCACAGAGTAAAAACACGAGACATAAATTTTTAGGCATGTATTTACTAAAAGATTCTATTTTAATAGTGTAATTAATAAGGTTAGATATAAGACAGGCTTTATTAATACTTGCTTAATAAATTGATGCTTAATAGACCAGCATTATATTTTAATTAAGGTATTATTTCTATATTAGTAGAAATATGTAAATCTAACCTACCAAGTTTTTTCTAAGTAGCCGACAAGCGAGCTGACGATATACCTGATGGTAAGTGTTCACCAAAGCCCATGGACATCAGCAACACCTAGAACCAAGACCCTAACCTAACCAAGAACCTAAAACCAAGAAAGAAGAAGAAAGAGCTGTCTCCCAAGCCCTTGGCCGGAATCTATACAGATTGGCAGTCATAAAACCTATTTTAGCTACTATCTTTGACCACCTAACACCCATTTAGCTACTTATTTCTGTCATTAACCACTCAAAACCTATTGTACATACTTATTTCAGTCATTGACCACCTAACACCCGTTTAGCTACCGTACTTATTTGTCATTGACCACTTAACACCTTAACTTAAAAAGAAATCGACGCCGCCATGCCCTTAATAACTGAAATTACCTTTAATGCTCCCACCTGAAGTGTGTGGCTGTTGAGACTGCTGCGCGTTGGATTGTGCTTCCAGCTTACTACTCACTGAGTTCCACATATCAAACATGTTCAGCATTTTGGCCCTTTCGGACCTGATATCACTCCATCACGTCTACAGGCCACGGAGCTCCGTCAAACACGCACTTTACCTTACAAATGTCAAAATCATTCGTCCGTACAAAAATTCTTAAGGCTAGCACTGATCCCCGGTTAAACTTTTGTTTTATATTGCATTTATTATCACTTATATCTTATATCGATAAATATTCTATATATAAACTTTCTCAAATGGTCAACTAATGTAAATACGCTATAATTTGTAACGTTTTTATTAATTTGTCAGCTACTTATTCGGATTTAAATATCAGTCTAAAATTTCGTTTACAAGGTCTGGGCATACTTGCTCGGGATTACGTGGTTATGCTAATTATTTGTGAAAATTTACTTTTAATTGTTATAATAAAAACTATTTAAGATTTGTGATTAAATATTGCGTATAAATTTGGGTTTTAGTAAACTGTGATGATTATTAATTGAATGCGGCAACAAAATGCACGTTTCAAATATTGTCTTGCGGTCTCCGGTACAAAAGTTTTGTATTATCTGCGTCTGTGCGTTTCACGTTTCGTTTTTTCCTCTTCATAGTTTGTCCAATCATTGGCGATACTGGCCACTTAGAACGTCGTATTGGCGTGCGAATCGGAACGCCCGAGCATTTCCGCTAAGGTATTTTCGATGGAATTGCGTGGTATTTTCGGAGTTTTTTTAACCGCGTTCTGGCGTGCACTGAAGTGCAGTTGCAGTGGGGGTCGACTGCGGGCTGGAGGGGGGAGGGTAGAGGGAGGGGATGGTGCCTGGAGCACTGCGCATGCCCGCAATCGATCCCCATGGCCAGTGAGGTGTCCCGAACTAAAACACTACTTTTCTTTCTATGTATGGTTATGTATGGGCGTTTTGTATTATGTCATTCACTTTGAAGCTCTGGAGCGCTATGTAGGTAGGTTCTTTGTTCGTTCTTTGATTATGTCTTGGTGTTGCAATGCGTATGCCTGTATGGCAGATGTTTCTATAAGTCATGAGCATGACGCAGTAATAAGCGAGCGCTCTTAATGAATTTCATGAAGCTTTCAGCCTTTGTAAGGCTTTCAAATAGTCTCATTAATGCGTAATTAAGCGTGTGTATGAATTGTAAGAGTTTAGGACTATAATCGTATTATGAGGTAGTATTTTTTGTTTTCGAAGTTTGTGTTCAGCTCTCCTGTATTGTTACATCATTTATTCGATATTAAAATGAATTAGAGGAATCTTTTAGTTTCAAGTCTTGTGGTTTTGCTATGTCATTTAATTTTATGATGATCGGTTTTGATTGAAGTAGATTATTATGGATTTTACTTTTTTAAGTGGCATTTATATGAATAGGTTTTGCATTATGAATGTTTTAAGATGTTATATTTTGATTTTTTGTTTATTATCAGACTGATTTTCTTACGTATGTCATTGTGTGGGTATATGGATATTTATATCTATTGAGAAAACAGATGCGGTTTGGCTTGCAACATTCGAGAAAGCAAAGCTAAAAATGGAATGATCAACCTTTTACTTCAAGCGGCTAATACATTTTGACTTTGAGTAATATAATGCATTTCATATGAGGGACTTGATGCTAAGTGGTCTTTGGTCACCCATGATCAAGAGCTTATAATAATCTAGAAGAAACACTTCGAAGATATACTAGAAGATGGGCCACATGACATTGGATGAATATCTGCGCCCCATCATTGGTCGAAGTTACACGTCGACACCCTGCGAGTGCCTATGATTGGTCGAAATTGTTCATGCAATGTCACATGATCAGGAATTCAGGAACCTCTTCGAAGCCTGGCCTCCAGATATAGATATAAGCTTCTTGCCCATGACCAACAGAAACACAAAGCCCTTACCAATGCTATTAGCAAAGAATGAAGAAATAATGAAGAAAGAAATAAGAAAGAAAGAAAGAAAGAAAGAAAGAAAGCAATCTTGTAAATCCCTAATGAAATTTATTACATTTAAAATTAGAAATTTTATGAAATGCATTTGAAAATTGAGAAAGCATCAAATTTTAACACTTTTTAACCGACTTCAAAAAAAGGAGGAGGTTCTCAATTCGACTGTATTTTTTTTATGTTTGTTACCTCAGAACTTTGGACTGGGCGAACCGATTTTGATGATTGTTTTTGTAATCGAAAGCTGGTGGCTGTCATGTGGTCCCACATAAATTTTATTGAGATCTGACAAATGACAATGGCATCCATGAGAAAATCACATAAGTCGTAAATTTGTGTTAAGATGTGCGCGACAAATTGACGAATAACTCAATATCACGCCAACCGATTTCGATGATTCTTTTTTTAATCGAAAGCAGGTGCTTGTCATATGGTCCCACATAAATTTGAACGAGATCTGAAAAGTAGTTTTTGAGACTTTGAAGTCGGTTATTTTTTGTTAGTAAAATTTAGATTATTAAACACTTTTATTTAGCTTACTTTGTTTGTTTGGGTCAAATTTTGCAGTCTTAATTAGTCCTACTTCCTCTTATACTTAGTATCTAGTAGAAATTTAACATAATATGTTTTAGCTCTGATGGGAATGAATTTTTGGGATATAGGCATGACCTGATAGACCCAAGTTTGACTCCAAAGAAGGAACTCCTGGTTAACAGCACAATCTCTAACTTACTTTAGTTTTCTACTACAAAAGTGCGTATTTAATTATCAAACTATTAACTCGTTATGAAATATGATATGAAAAATTTTCAAACGTGTTGTTAGTTTTGAGAAAAGCTGAACGGAAGAAAGACATCGATCACTAGAAGAAGAAAGAGCTCAAAAAGATTGAGAAGTTTTCAGACCGATCTGAAGGGTCACCCAATGTTACTTGTAAGTCTTGCAACATCTTACTTTCACCAAGGCTAAAGTGAACATTAAACTTATTGATTAAAATAACTAGCAAATTTATTTTTATATAATACTAGCAGCTACTTTTTTTTATAAATTGAGATGTAAGCTATCCTATCTTTCAATTGGATCAAACTGCACACGGTGTGCTTTGATTAAAATTGGTTAAGTAGTTTAAGAGTCCATCGCGGACAAACAACGTGACACTTAATTTATATATATTAAGATGAGCAACACCGATGCAACATTGTTAATATTCAACAGTTAAAGAGTAAGTTATGTGAATAAATTATATTTAGTAAAACAGTATACGAAAAATATTTCCGGGACAATAAGTACCCTATATCTTATTCCAGCTCATGGCCTACCTGTGTGCTAAATGTCATGGAAATTCTTTCAGTAGTATTTGCGTGAAAGAGGAACAAATAGAGGAATAAATACTACAAACTCACAAAGTTTTGCGTTTATTAGTAGAAAGATGATTTAGCTCAACAGTCTCATCACTTGAAGCAAGCGAGTCAGTGTACCAGTATGTTAACGGCGTCGTATTACGTTATGTCGGTGAATGACTCATTAATTCACGAGTAGAGCTTGCAAACATTAAATGAATGATTTTTATGTTTGAAAATTTAAAAATAAATTTGTGGCCAATAATTGAAATTTCAATTTACGTTCCGTTCAACATCGTTACTGTTAGTATTTTGAAAGGAGTGTTTTTGTTTCTATTAATTCATATTGTCTGTTTACGTGTTAGGTAAAGTAGGTATCCACAACTGAAAATCATTTTGAAAAGTTTTAGTGCTTTTTGTCAAAATTACTTTTTTTGTATTCGTTAATTTACATCTTGGAAAGTAACCTAAACTGAAATTTATTATTGTTGCTTTAAAATATAAGTTTTAAGCATAACACACTTAACCAGTACCTAACCTAACCTGATTCAATTTTGATTGAAAACAACATCACAACACAAATGACCTACTACAAAATATTTATGAAACCAACATCCAAAGCAAAAAAAAGAATAAAAAAGAAAAATTCCATGTTTAAAATTACAAAATTACATTGCAGTTCGCCGAAACGCGAATCAGTATTCAAGCGCGTGCGTCGCAGGCGCAGGCGACAGTTACGCAAGATTACGTTGTACACACACACACACTCACACATACACGGATACAACGGTGTAGTACGCACTGCAAGTTGTGAGCATGAGCGGCGGTGCTTTCTTTTTTTAATATTTTTAATCCTGATATATGGTCGTGATAATATGCATGATGACAGATTTTGAAATACTGTTCTATATTGTTGAGAAATATATTATAAGTACATCGTACATCATATTTCCGCAAAAAAATAAGGTTTAGTATAAAATAAATACATTTCAATTTATAAGTTTAAAATTCGCACCAAAACGCTTCAAACTGTCATGGCGTCGATGTGACGTCACTCTTCAGGAAAATAATAGACAAGACGTCATTATCAGTATGGTGATATTCATTTGTTTTAAGAAGTGTGAAGTAATTCACGCTGATTGAGACTGATTGGCGTTCAAGCTAACATGGCGGTTTGCCGTATTTTGTAGTTTTATTTTATCAAAAATATTGTTAATCTCGCTCATAATAATACGATAAATACGTGTCTTGTAATCCATTCACAGGGTTTCATTAAATAAATATATAATTTTAGTGATTTTCACTTACAGTCATCATGCCTATTGTCTAAAGCTGCCTGATGATTTATTGATGAATACAGACCATATTTAAATCTTGAACCAATTAGAAGTTAAGTGGGTATTAGAAATTAATTTTGCTTTGCTAATCCTCATTTGACCAGCGTGAACCCTACAGATGATGATGATGATAATGACGAAGATGATGATTATAATGATCATTATGATGATCATGATGAATTCCATTTCAATCCGAAATTGTTGCCTGCTTCTGCATTACCACTGCCCACCTTTCAAGGATTCGAATAAACCAGTTGAATAAACATTTGACTATAAATAACATTACGCAACTGCGTAAAATTAGGAAAAGCTAAGAATATTTTTATAATCATAATTGTTGTTTAGCAAGTTCGATTGTTAGATTATTATTTTTAGTTTAATTTAATTGCTCAGTAAAAAATTTAGTTCACTTTTGATTATGTTCAATAGGAGATACTTAATTTTAATGGGAAAAAGTAAAGGTCAAAATGACAATCTACCACATTTTTATTTTTGTCAAGTTCCACAACAATTCATTTTCTTAACCCAGAACATTATTAACCTCTAGTACAAAAATAATGTATTTACCATGTTAGTTTTTATGACCTAATGACTTAATGACGAGTTTCTTAAGGTTAATCAGAAAACCAGAATCAGTCTACCAATTCGCACTTGGCCAGCGTGGTAGACTATGGCCTGAACCCCTCACATTGTGATAGAAGAGCCGAGCCCAGTAGTGGGACAATAGGCATGATGACAGTAAGTAAAAATCACTAAAATTATGTATTTATTTAATGAAACCCTATTAATGGATTACAAAACACGCATTTATCTTATTATTATTAGCGAGATAAACAATATTTTTGATAAAATAAAACTACAAATCTTAGCTAAAACGCCAGTCAGTCTCAATAAGCGCGAATTACGTCACGCTTCTTAAAACAAATGAATATCACCATACTAAAAATGACGTATCGTCTTTTGTTTTCCTGAGGCATGACGTCACCACCACGCCATGACAGTTTGCAGCGTTTTGGTGCGAATTTTAAACTTATAATTTGAAATGTATTTATTTTATACTAAACCTTATTTTTTTGCGGAAATATGATATACGTTGTAATTATAATATATTTCCCAACAATATAGAACAGTATTTCAAAAACAGTCATCATGCCTATTGTGGGTTATGACTTTGAATCAGAAAACATACAACATTCATTTAAAAAGGACCTCGCCACAGCCTCTCACTCACACCGTATCGTTTTCCAGTGAAAGTTGTAACTGCCAAAATCTCATGTGAAAGCGGACGGAGCCAGTGATCGATGTCATAATTATTATTACATATTATACGAGATATGCTAAAAGCCGGATGTGAGTGAAGCAAAGGAGATTTTTTGAATACTAAAAGCTTTAAAAGGCTTTTATTTAGGAGCTACACTATAAGCTATAAAAATTCCATGTAGATTGAAAATTTGAAATAATAGTCCAAAATGACTAAGTTAGTAAAGCTTTCGTCTGACTCTTTTCTACTATTTGAGTGTAAGATCATCCGACTCAGACTTTTCGGCTAGTTCATATTCAAGGTAGCTTGAGAGAACTTGTGATACGTATTTTTATAACATGAAAGCCTCTGTTTAACATAGACATAATATACAGGAACCAACTCTGGATATGTGCTTAGTTAAAAAAAAAACTAAAAAACGTGCTTTTATAGAAAATCCAACTAAAAAATAGAAAATAAATTTTAATAAATTTGAATTAAGAATCGTGAAAATATTATCAAAATGATAATCCTTCTTTTTTTTTATGGAAATAGCCGGCAAACGAGCTGACGATCCACCTGATGTTAAGTTCTTACTCATTGACACCATGCACCCCAAACTTTTATTACAATTACACGATTCTTAATTCAAATTTGTTTTCTATTTTTTAGTTGGATTTTCTATAAATGCGTGTTTTAGTTTTTTTTTATACCGAATAAGTTAGTGCTTGACCACAAAACCACCTGATGGTAAGCAGTAGTGAAGCCTTGGATGGTAAAGCACACTAACTTAGTAGAAGCCTATTCACTCTTGACTTGAAGACACCCACATTATATTCAGACGGGAACACCCACGCGGGCAATTTATTCCAGTCCCTTGCGGTACGTATAATAAAAGACGAAGAATATTTTTTTTTCACTATTATTAAATTTATTCTTCATTTAATATTGCTTCATTTTTAGTTTGATATTATGCAATGAAACTTAAGTGCTCTGCGTTTTTTTTTTCTTTTAAATATTGAATTGTTATCGGTCCTTGATAAGTATGCCTTTTGATTAATCCGACGTTTTGAAAGAGCTCAAAATCATGTTCAAAATTCCCATTACATAGATACGTATGAAGCTAATAAAAGCGAGTTATATGACACTCAGCTGTATCACAATGCTGTACTAGGACAAAAGAAACAGGAACTCACACTATCTTTGCTTTTGCATCCTTTAAGGTAATTTTTTAAGAAATTTTGAAATTAATTTTTCTTTTTATCCATAAACAAAAAACGTTATATTTTCCAATTATGAACTTAAATATTATATTCTTATAACTATTAACTATCTGCTTTAAACCTCTTCACAAATGCTTACATAATTTTGAAAGTAATTTTCAAACATTTCATGACACAATTCGCAAAACAAAGCCTGGAAAAGAAATTCGGCAGAGAGCGCTCACTTTCATTTTTGAAGGTCATCTTATCGCTGGCCGAAAGTTGTATTGCAGTTAAAATATTTATAATATCCTCGGATATCTGTACAGTCTGGTATTACTTTATATAATTGTTATCTAGATTTAAGGTGCAGTGTACTTTCCGTTGGAAATCCTTAAAATAAATAAATAAATACAGTCCATTTTTCAAAGGAGTCCTATTTAGTGAGCAAATAATTTTGAAGTGTTTGTAATTTAAAAAACGGCTGACACAAATTTTAAAAAGATTATAAAGACAATCAATTAATAAAAACGAATTTCTGTGTACTATTAATTATTTTTTAATTTATTTTATTTAACATTTCTAAAAAAGCTCCATAGTTGGTAATAAGAGCGCGTTCACAGGTTTTATCCTGCACGAAGTATTCCTACTTTACATGTGTGACATTTGTAGGGTTTTTAATTGTGTTAAAAACTCAAAATGCATTTTTGTCTTTTACCTGACCACTTTGAGGCCAAAAAGAGTTTTATAATTAAAAATAAACAAAAGATTTTAAATTAGATGTGTCGAAAAACCCACCTAAGTTATCGCTTAACATGTAATGGCAATCACATAATCCCACGGTCACGCCCTTTTAGCACAATACCTGCGTAATGTCAGTCTTAACGCGTTAGGACGCCGATTTAGCAGACGAGGGTTTTTCTTCATAAGGAACCCCATCTACGTAGTCAGTCACGTGCGATCCTCGTTATGATTCAGTTTTTCGATTCAACTTTCACTTTCGTTATTCAAGAATAACAAGACAAGTCTGTTTACTTTCTTCTCGGTGTATTTTGGGCGTTTTGTTCAAATACAACGTTTTTTTGGAACGAATTGGAACATTTGGACTTACGGCTTTTTATACATTCAAATTTAAAACGATTTAATGACGACCAGTGTGGCGCAATGGTTACCATGCCGGATCACCGTACCGAGGGTCCTGGGTTCGATTCCCGAAATTTGAATGATGAGTTTGAATTTCTGTTCTCGGTCTGGGTGTCAATGTCCTTGTCTAGTGTGTTGTCCATGGCACCCACGACACAGGGAATCCTAGTGTGGGGCTATGGGTGTAAAGCGTTATTATTATTAAATCGCAGCTTTTTCCGCCGCTGCATCGAAAGGTGTTATCATTGAGGAGAGCTATGGTGAAAGAAACTTCTAAGCTTCTTTTAAAGTCATGTAATAGTTACTAAATAACGAACTTACTCTGAACTGGATGCGGTAATATTATTCCGTATTTCGTGACCTATGTAACCTAGAGATTTTACTTGATGTTCCCAAAGGGTTTAACGCCCCAACTTAGAGTCACTAACGGTTACTTAAATCGCTCCTTAGTACAGAATTTGTTTGGTGATTCTATACTAAGGAGCGATTTAAGTCCCCGTTAGTTACTCTGAGTTGGGACGTAAGTAACATTACTGACTATGACAATATTGGGTTTCGATTGACTCTTAGTTGCTTTTAATGTTGATAGAATCGACCTTTCGAAAAGTCCAGGGTTTGTTTCTCCTACGGGGTCATAAATATTATATATATTTCTCGGATAGTGATAGACTGTAATGAATTGTATACGCATGAGGAAATCCTAGTCCAAAGTGCATGTATTTAAAAGTGTCGTCATTAAAGCATTTTCCATATTTGCTTATATTAAATTTAGCACTCGTTAAACAATAAGATATATACTTAGTATCAAACAGTTGTGTTTATTGTAGAGACAGATTGGTAAATTTTATTTCTCTATTTATCTATACATCTATACAAATAAATAAAATTGGAGTGTCTATTTGTAATATTAAAATAACCGCTTTTTACTAAGAGCATTTGGATGTATACACGATCCATATGTAGGTATTCCAAAACAACATTTTTTACACTTTTTGTCTGTCTGTCTGTTTATTTCGGCTAATCTCTAAAATGACTGGACTGATTTTGACGGAACTTTCACTGTAAGATAGCTGATGTAACAAGAAGTTACTTAGGCTACTTGTATTGTTAGAAAAAAATAGCATATTGCAAAACAACGTCTGCCGGGTCAGATAGTTTAAAATGTAATTGATCATTAACACGTTCCCATAAGACCATTTTGATGACAACGATTTTAAACACAAGTGTCATGAAAATTAAATTTCAAAATTAATTTCAGAATAAGAACGAAACACGCACGTGAAAATTAACACATTGCAACGTGAGCTTCACATATTTTTAAACGAATGACGTCATTAGCAAATTCGAGTTCAAATTGAAAGGCATTTGAAAACTGCAGGTTTAAATTAAATATAGGCCAAGCCACCGCTTTAATTAAAAGAGGCAAGTATTTTTTCCGATGTTTCAACTGACACTAAATTGAAAGGGTTAGGACTTTTTTCTACGCTGGAATAAAAGGAATTGTGAAATCTCTTCCATTGCCGCATTTCACTGCAGTAAAATTCTCTTTTTAATTTACTATACTAAAAATAGAGTACAGTGAATTTTTGAATTTCGCGGATCATAAATTTTACTAAAAAACGTCTTCAAGGAAGTTTTCGGAAAATACTAAAATTATCGTTAAACATAACATAATAACAACATAACTTAACAAAATAGCCATATCTATACTAATAATATATAAAGAGGAAAGATTTGATTTTTTGTTTGCATGGAATAGGCTCCGAAACTACTGAACCGATTTCAAAAATTCTTTCACTGTTGGGAAGCTACACTATCCCCGAGTAACATAGGCTATATTATATTTTCAAAAAAATTAGGGATCCTTAACAAAACTCCAGTAATGTAAACCAAGGTGTAAAAAAATAAGAAAACCGAAGCAAAGCGAGGGCGGTTACTCGTAATATATAAAGAGGAAAGATTTGATTTTTTGTTTGCATGGAATAGGCTCCGAAACTACTGAACCGATTTGAAAAATTCTTTCACTGTTGGGAAGCTACACTATCCCCGAGTAACATAGGCTATAGTATATTTTCAAAAAAATTAGGGATCCTTAATAAAACTCCAATAATGTAACCCAAGGTGTAAATAAATAAGAAAACCGAAGCAAAGCGAGGGTGGTTACTCGCGTATAATAATAATAAATGAGTAATGAATGACTTTAATAAAAATAGGGAAAATCTTAAAGTATTTCAGATAATAAAAATATTTTTTCAAATAGGTTGAGTAATGATAGACAAAAATTTAAAAATTACAACGGAATTAAAGCGTCTAACAAAGCATAATCCAGTGATTAATTTTACCTTAGATTATATTTAGAACAAATTACCATATCCACTTAAACCAAAACAAGTTGTTTACAAAACAGATTTATTTGGA
This sequence comes from Thymelicus acteon, assembly GCA_951805285.1. NCBI lineage: Eukaryota > Metazoa > Arthropoda > Insecta > Lepidoptera > Hesperiidae > Thymelicus > Thymelicus acteon. The sequence continues at coordinate 4,920,634 of OX638239.1, forward strand.
GAAATTATTTAAATTCAGTTAATACATTTTCCCCAAACAGGTAATGTTAATTAAAGATTGTTAAATAAAAGCCTGATACACAATTAACGTTAAGAGAAGTTAATTGTGAAAGGCAGATCATTCGATTATTCGACCGAATATCGATATCAAAAAAGAAAGACTGTGACTCCATAATCGTTATTATTTTATTGTTCACTTGCATTAATGAAATTAAATTATTTTAATGAACGAAAAATCTAAATCTTATCTGTTAATTGGTGTTGTCTATAGCACTTTTACTGATCTCTTTTAGACAATATTGGCGAATAATCTTTTGTTGGATGGTGAGAGTTTTATGGTCGATGCATACGTAACGTGGACGGGACGGGGACGGGACGGGACATGAAGTTTTGGAAACATCGTTTCATAGAAAATGTAAACGATAGCGCATACGCCAAGGAGGCACGCACGGGACGAGAATGGGGCACGCACGTATATTTATGCCTCGTCCACGTCCCGTCCCCTTCCCATCTACGTTACGTATGCGTCGACCTTTAATTGACAAAAAAGTGTGACATGATTGCATAAATAGTTTCGTACAAAATTTACTGAATACGTCTGTTAATAAGTGTATAATCGATTTATGTTTTCATGTATTTAATATAAACATTTGGAATAAGTTTGCTCAGTATTTGTATTGTAGGTTGTATTGTAATTTTTTATGACATAAGTAAATGTCTAACGTGTGCGAGCGAGTCCATGAGGTCTTTAACGAGTATCGATTGACAGGACATGATGTTTAAAAAAGTTGTGAGAACTATTTTTACGGTTCAGGCGATAGGGACTTAAAGCACCTCGCTTACACGAGCCATAATTGGCAGTGGCACATTGGTCAATGATTTAAGACATCAATATTATTAGTAAATCCGTAAATAGGTTTCGTCTACAATATCATGTTCACACCAGCCGCAAGCTTGCGTGTCGCGAGGACGCACAGTACATTGTCTATCGTACACCAATAAGGCAGAGTTTTTATTGTGCTGGCATAATTCGTTGGTTGAATGCTTGGATTTAACTACTGCTGAGATATGCTGGTGATACGCTGTTGATGCGCTTGAGAATCTTAGGGAGAGTGCCTAAGAATCGTGGTACGTTTGAGAATATAATCTTAAACTAAAATTGAAAAAAACACCGACAGATTTATTTACACTAAACATAGCTAAGAACATTCTCGATTAAGTCACCTTTCACACAAAAAAAAACTGCATCAAAATTGGTTCATCTGTTTGGGAGTTACGATGCCACAGAACTTAACAGATTTATAGACACGTCAAACTTATAACATCCCTCTTTTTTCCTCGGGGGTTAATTAAAGATTTTTGAAGTTACCTATAGGTGCGTTATGGAAAAATGATGAGAATGAAATTTTAAGATTTTTAGCACAAAAACAGGATAAAAATATAGCCCGCAAAAAGATGCGCGCGCATCACTGTCAAGTTGCCCGCGAAAAGATTTTATTTTATTTATTGTATTGTTTTTTTTTTAATATTTTTTGAATAATAATTGTTTTTTTTTCATAATAGTGTTTTTTTTAAATATTGAGTTTTTTAATATTGTTTTTCTGAATATTGTTTTTGTACTCATATACAGACGAGCCATTAACACACGAGTAATTAATATTACGCATCATTGATACGTTGCCGTAGAAAGAACAGAAAAGAAAGAAGAAAATAATTCTAACGAACAAAGGTTTCGTCATAGTTTCAAAGTTATCGACGAATCAATTTCAATTATTTAAGAAGTAGGTACTGTTGTCATTATTTTATTTGTTTTTAACGGACTGCCGGAAGGGTTGTGTTTTTCGCGCGTATCTTGTTTGTATGCATGTCATATTCTTTATTACCTCATATCTTCCAAACCGCTGAACGGATTTACATAATTAAGATATCGTTAGATTTGTCTTAATAACCCAAGTGTTCTTAGATAAGTAAAATAAAAAAACAGACATGGTGGATGTGAGATGCCATTGTTTGAAGTATTAAAAAATAAAAATAAATCGAATAATGCAATATGGGTATCAAATTAAAAAGAGCTCATCATAAGGATTTCAAAATAGGCATATCATGATAGGTTTTTGATGGTAGGCGGGTTATTTTTTATTTTTAAATTTATAAGTACTACTTTTCTTAGTATAAATATAACGACCAAAAAAATGAATTTGATGGACAAGTGGCTCTTTCATGAAAAGATCCATGGGCCACAAAACAGTCGAGAAATCTCTGCCACGTCCAGCATTACAATTACAGCTTCAAACAATCACACTAATTAGGTAATAATGACAATAACTAAGTGGCTTGAAACTTTTTGAGCAAGACCAAAATTACGATCACGGTTACGCAAAATATAAGTACTGTATTATGTACGCTACAGTTTTAAGTTTACGAAATAAAACTAAGTTGAAGAGATTATCGAGTGACTAACGCCCCAACTCAGAGTCACTAACGGTTACTTAAATCGCTCCTTAGTACAGAATTTGTATGATGATTCTTTACTAAGGAGCGATTTAAGTAACCGTTAGTGACTCTGAGTTGAGAGGTAAGAAATGCATTTTTAAGTTGGTTACTTTATAATATTTATAAAGAATCGCAGTATAAGAAAAAAAAATATAAACATCTGATAAAGACAATAATATCAGAATGTAACCAAGAATCGAGTACAAACATGTTTTGGTCATTTCTACCTGTTTAAATTGCAAGATATCAAACCTGGGATTTTTCGACCGAATTACTGCACATGAGACATGAGTGATACGACAGACTTCCACCTACCTGAGTGTAGATAATACACATAAGATTGAATATAACATGAAAAAATATTTTAATAGACCCTTATAACATAAGTTTTGAAGCAGCAAGGAATTGTATTGAATATTGTGAAAAATTTTAACAATTTTAAGGTATTTCATACCAGCAAGATTACGCTAGTTTTATACGAAGGGATCGGAAAATATTCCAATTTTTTAAATCGGAAAAGTAAATTTTTATCTGATCTACGCTACTATTCATTCATTACGAGTATTTATTTATTTATGTATACTTTATTGACCTCAAAATAAAAATTTTTGAACGAACAAATGGCGAACTTAATGCTAGTGTATTCTCTACCAGCTAACCATTAAGCCAAACAGAAGCACGATGACCAGCAAAAAAAAATACAACATAATATATAATTATGTTGGTATGTATTTGTCTTATTCTCAAGTCCATGTGCACCTGTATAAACCTATTTTAATTTGTATCACAACGAAAATAATTAATATTTCTAATCAAAAACCTGTAGGCAAATTGGATTGCGTAAATCTAGATTCTAGAAGGTCATAGTTCAGATTCTCGAACTTACTTTTCTTGCAATTAAATTTTATTATTGTAAATAAATCACAAATGGTTTGGAATTTTATTATTTCCCAATGTTACCTTCGATTTACGTGCTTAAACTCAATAGAGTTTTCATGTTCTTTTCGTTATAAGACGTTACTTTGAAATAATAATTATTTTAGGACAATTTCATTATTGTATACCATTGAGTTATAAGTATACATAGAGAGGATATCTCAAACAAAATGTATGTCCCGCCGGGAGGTTCTATTTTCAAAATTGAGCCTCTGTTCTCCTTTCAAAATCGAACGAATTCATTGGACATTGAAGCCGCGCGGCGCCAATTCATTGGAACATACATTGTGTTCGCGGTGTCTGTTCTATACGCTTGTAATAATACTTCAATGTTATATACTTACAATTTTACTGGTAGATATGTATAATAACAAATCTAGCAATACTCCCAAATAGGTACAAAAGGAATATGTGTTACTTTCCAGGTTTGATAAGGTACAACATGTCTATCAGGTTGTTTCAATTTATTATTTTTACCAACTTTTTACCACAAAGACATTAAAAGAAAAATTTACATTATTTTAATCACTAAGTAAAATTAATTTAATCATCACAGATTAGTAAAAATATTTTGTATCCATACATAAACAGACTAATAAAATTATGTTAAAATAATATTATTTTTACAAAAATTCAAAACTAGATTAATTTATGATCGTTCATTTAAGAGATCCATAAAACTTAATAATAGTGTTTAAATAGGTTTGTGTGTTTTGAATTATTTGACCTATTTAATTTTAGGTACTTTTCGGTGTATAGATAATATAACCTAATATTATTAAATAATTTAAAAAGGGCCTTATTTAAAATAAAGTTTATAAAACTATTTTTTACTTGACAACAGCGCTATTTTACCAACAAGCCCAAATCCCTTTAACATCGACCTAAAAACTTGACAAACAAAAATACTAGATAACGCTAATTATCTCAAAAACAAATACACGAAAAAATGCCCTTCGCTCCCGAAAGAGAAAAATATATTTCCCAAGAGTTTCCCAATATCGTGCCTCTCTGTCGAACACAAGGTCGAATCTATCGCCGTCTCGCTCCCACATTGCAATAGATCTCATGCAACTAAGACCTTGATAGTTGCAGGTTTCGTGATAAATATTGTTATACAGGTCATTAATATACGGGCGCGGGCGGTTAATTAAAAAAATTGAAGTGCATAGCCTTAAGAATTTTTGGATAACAAAAAACAAACTCAAATTGTATGTATAAAAAATTTTGTTATTTACTAATTCGAATCCGAAATTCAAATTTAACATAATAGTAATATTTAACTTCATAAACGTATTTATGATCTGATGAGTAGAGATGGTTACGAAACTGATATATCAACGAGCCAACGGACGAACAATCTTAAATTTATATTATGCAAATTACTCACTGGCTCCGCAAAGCATTTGTACAATCCAAAAATTTCAACTTGAAACACACTGGCCGAAACACAGGTACGGCTGCACGGATAGAAAACTAAAGAAAAAAAAGTTAATTTCGGCGCGAAGTTTCGGCTGTCAAATTTGAAAGTTTCGCGTACGTTCGCGCGCGCGCGTTCTACAACACAAACTGAATTTTGTAAGCGCAAACGAATGAATGGTTTGGCGCACGACACTTCGCAGGACTGTGAAGGTACTACTGACCACCGAGTATAATTTGAACACTTGATCTAGGCATTAAACGTACATTTACTTTTACCTTGCAAGTTTTCGAAGGTTCACACTAGAATCAGTCAAAAATGTTAATTAATAACCGTAAAAATAAATGTATATTAATAACATTGAAGTATAATGTCATAGAACAGACATCTCGAACAAAATGTGTGTCCCGCCGGGAGGTTCTATTTTCAAAATTGTGCCCCCGTTCTCCTTTCAAAATCGAACGAATCCATTAAAAATTGAAGCCGATCGGCGCCAATTCATTGGGACATACATTGTGCTCGCGGTGTCGGTTCTATATGCTAGTAATAATACTTCAATAATTAATAACAATAAGTTTTCCACAATTACCAAAAATATCAAAAGCACTGAAAAGTTTACACAACACACAACTTACAACTTCAATGAAATTCATTTAAAATTTTCATGGAAGTTGGAAATTAGATCCAAAAATTCACATACCAGCATGATTTTTTATTCCTTTAACTGCTAACGTTACTAGAGATTATGGATAGATATCTTTGTCTATCTATCTATTATTAGGAACGATCAATACTAATCTAGGTACGTTGATAAGAACCAAGGCGTTACTCACAAAAAATCAATATTCCATTATCAAGTCATCTCACACATGAGTTATTTTCCACCCCATCAACCCTTAAAGTTTGAAAACATATAAGCATAATAAAATGATCTAACATTTAAGTTACATACTTACCTAAATGTAGTAAATGTAAAAAGGACAATATTTGTCACTTACTGATCACAGACACGTTGCTACAGCTGCAAATCGGAAATCTCATCCATTAATAAACCAATCGTAATTTCACGGCTGAAATAAATATTAAGACTACTTAAACTCCGTGACGTTATATATATATTTTTGTAACAAAATGCCCGCGTTAGCTAAAACAACTTTATTTAAGCATGATTGTTAATAAAAAAATACAATTTGACAGACAAAATGGCGAGACCGCGCAATTTGGAAGCTTGAATACCAATTTGTTTTAAATTACGCAGTGGAAAAACAGCTGAAACTACAAAAACCTGTGATAACTAAACTAAGCAATTAAAAAGAAATTAACGGAATTTTTTTTACCTGTGGAATACTGTTTCATCAAGTATTCTAATACTTTCTACGCCCACAATAAGAGATCTCATAACAAACTTCTGATAGTTACGTCATACCTGTTTATACTGATGTTATAAAGAGAAAACTGTTGTATGTTTGTTTATATTGAATAAACTCAGCGAGTATATATTTTACGAGCTGTATATTGTTTACAAAAATAGGGATCCCTACGAAAATTGGAATAATCTACCGAACCCAAAGTCTTAAGATTGACCTATAAAAGTTATAGATGAGAAGTTATAGATATAAGTTATAGATAGTGATAGAAGTTATAGATACATAAATGTACTACATGTTTACAAGTAGTCATTACTCACAAAAATTGTAGTAAAATTAAATTAGGTTTCCGCGAGAGCGGTATTAGTATTACTATATTTGACTACGAGTAACCGCCCTCGCTTTGCTTCGGTTTTCTTATTTTTTTACACCTTGGGTTACATTATTGGAGTTTTACTAAGGATCCCAAATTTTTTTGAAAATATAATATAGCCTATGTTACTCGGGGATAGTGTAGCTTCCCAACAGTGAAAGAATTTTTGAAATCGGTTCAGTAGTTTCGGAGCCTGTTTAATGCAAACAAAAAATCAAATCTTTCCTCTTTATATATTAGTATAGTCTATAAATATTAAAATTAAAAAAAAGTTTTTATTTTCACCAAACATAACTAAAAATCATCACGATTATATCAGCTTATAAACCAGAAAAACCGCATCAAAATCGGGCTGTTCGTTTAGGAGCTACAATGCACCAGATAGACCCACAAACTCAAACTTATAACACTCTTTTTGCGTCGGGGATTAATAAAGCACTGAACAATGCAATTCTGACTAAAAAGCATCGAGCTATCTATTTTTAACCGATTTCAAAAAAGAAGGAGGTTTTCAATTTGACTGTATTTTTTTTGGTTGTTACCTCAGAGCTTTCGACTGGTGAACCGATTTCGATGATTCGTTTTTTAATCGAAAGCTGGTGTTGTCATATTGTCCCACTTCAATTTGAGCGAGATCTAACAAGTAGTTCTTGAGTTATTTTGAAGTCGGTTATTTTTTGTCAAGAATTACTGGTATATTATTATCGCTTTACTATTCGAAAGAAGCTGTAATGTCACTTAAATCGAGTCGGAAATAGATTGCGTTATATTTTAAAACTAAGAACAAATACGTTAACTTAACTCAAAATCTTTGGATAAGCAAAGCTATTTGACAGCTGTCATGGTTTTTCTTATCATCGAAGTTAATAAAAGATGGTGCAACCTAGCTTAAAACAAAAGATTGTTATAGCACGTTACAGCAAAAAACTTATTAGCTAACTAAAGATTAAAGAAGTTATCCAAATCTAAAGAAATAGTTACAAAACATCGAAAAAAATATATAATTCGTGTAGCGAAACAATTTTAAAGTCAGTGTTCTTTAAAGGCACTTATTTTTAACAATAAATGTGACACAAGCTTAATTAAATACATCACTGAAATTAACGAAATCAAACGAACAGACAAGCAAACAAAAATCTTAAAATCACTGTCATGGAATCCATTGCAATAATAAATATCCACACCAATTGTTTTTAACCGACTTCAAAAAAGGAGGAAGTATTCAATTCGACTGTATTTTTATTAAGTTTCTTACCTCAGAACTTTTGACTGGGTGAACCGATTTTAATGATACTTTTTTTAATCGAAAGCTGGCGCTTGTCATGTGATCCTACTTAAATTTGAGCGAGATATGACAAATAGTTTTTGAGTTATCCCTAATTTCGAAGTCGATTATGTTTTGCCAAGAATTATTCTCAAATGTCTTTCATGTAAAGTTATCAATCATCTACAGTTTTCTTACATGTACGATTATTTATTTATTTTTATTTTAAACTAAGTTAATACCGGATCCTGCGAATAATATAAATGTGAAAGTTCCTTTGTATGGATGTATATGTCTGTTACTCTTAACTTTCACGTATTACTGAACGGGTTTTCATGAAAATTAAGAGATCAAATTAACATGATCTGAAATATCATACACAGGCAAAGCGCTAGTCAATCATAGATCAACCTGTAGGTAGATCTTTCGATTTATGTACTCCTGGTACGTTATAAACCTAGTTACGATAGCAAAGCCCATAATTTTATTGTCCCACTGCTGGGCTCGGGGTCTCCTCTCACATTATGAGGGGTGTTAGGCCATAGTCTACCACGCTGGCCAAGTGCGGATTGGTAAGCTTCACATACCTTTGAGAACTTTATGGAGAACTCTCCGGTGTGCAGGTTTCCTCACGATGTTTTCCTTCACCGAAGTAAGTGATAATAAAATTAACTTCTAATACGCATATAATATTTGAAAATTAGTGGTGCGTGCCAGGATTTGAACTCAGGCCCCTTCGTTCGGGAGACCAACGTTCTAACCGCTAGGCTATCACTGCTCTTTAGTTACGATATAGTTCAGCTAATTGTATCTAGACTGCGAAGGACACGTCGCCTAATTGGAAATCTGATCAATGTCGAGCTTCCAGCTATTCTCTAAATACTAAATACATACAGGTACTATCTTTCTCTCTTTCTCTTTTCTCTCTTTCTTGGCCGACAAGGCATCAGTGATGCCTTTGATGTCCATACGCAACGATAGCCACTTACTTACCATCATATAATTTCCTGAAAAATATTTTTACCTCAGTGGGATATTAACTTGATATTTAGTATTATATTAATACCTTTATAACAGTCTATTAAAATGTGGGTCCTAGTGACAGTATACCTGTTTCTATATAATAATAAAAAGTCGACAAAAGAATTAGTGGTAAGCGGTCATTATGTCAGCTGTGGACCTCCAAAGGCTGATGGATGGATGGATGAATGGATGGTCATTGTTGCCTATGAACATCAGCAAGACCAGGCAACTGCACAGCAACGAAAAGGAATGAAGAAAGAAAGTAAGAAGAACATTCTTTCAGTTCAATAAACGCTAAACAATATACGGAATCAAACATTTTTACGTTAAACGTGTAAAAATATCGATCTACCTTATTTAAAACTCGGATCCCCTTCGCAAATTAACCCTTTGTGCGTCGCCCTACAAAATGACAGGACATGTAAAATCCATTGAACTGAGATGACCACTGGGGTCTAAAAGTTTGTCTCGAAGGGTCAAGATGAACACGTGCTGGTTAGACATGTTTGGGCTAAAACATGTTTAAAGTCCAAAACATGTTTAGAACCCAGTGTTATAGACCACGCCAGGTGTAAGATTGATGTGCGTTTTAAGTGTATTGTATTTTTTAATTTCGACCTCACAACATCATAGATATGTGTGATTTTGTATTTAATAATAATTATAAAGCTTAAAATTAAATATTTTTTATGGAAATAGCCGGCAAACGAGCTGACGAACCACCCGATGGCAAGTGGCTATCGTCGCCCATGGACATCAGCAACACCAAAGCCATTACTGACCAGCAGGCCAGATTTAGTCGCTTACGACGCCCATCCAGCGTGGGATTAGGGTTAGTATTCCAAGCCGTCCCAATATGGTTAAAAATGATCACATGGCTATCATACCAAAGCAAAAGTCTACGCTACAAAACGCTGGCTAAGACGCAAACTAACAGACGATACTCGTAACCCAATTTCGAGTGATAACAATGATAATGTGTGATATCTCGGTCAATGGACGATAAGGCACACGCGTGGAGTGGGTGTTAGGGGACGAAATATTATGTGTCAAGTACGGGGTGGTAGTGTACTCTTGGTTAGTAAGTAACGCAGTGACGTAGTTAGATGTACTTTATCTGACAACCTTGTAGAGTATGAAGTGTACGAAACGATGCGTCCCGGGTTCGATTCGATTATTTTAGTGTCATTGGTTTTTTTGATGGTAGTAAACTACAACTATATGAAAAAGACAATCAAATACGCTAACGCCCCAACTCAGAATCACTAATGGTTACTTAAATCGCTCCTTAGTACAGAATTTGTATGGTCTATCTTTACTAAGGAGCGATTAAAGTAACTGTTAGTGACTCTGAGTTGGGGCGTAAATGATTATTGCACGGATCTTAAGTATGTATATCGTGTAAGTATACACGGCACTCAACTCAGGAGTATCATAACTATTTAATAGCGCATTGTGGCATAAGCCCGCGCTTAAAAGTCATGCTTTTCTGTGGTCTAATTAGTCATTGCGTCGATGTGTGATTTAAGTTGTCCAATATTGCACGGCGTGTCATAGCGGGGAGGCTAAACGCCTTGCAATCAATAGAGAAATACAAAACCAAGCGTGATATTATGATAGCACCGTGTAAAAATAAGCTACTTTTGACGGAAAAGCGTGACCTAAGTACGGGTTTAGGCCACAGTGCTATAAAATATTTTATCTATACTTATTTGGGACTACATTTGAATGAAATATTAACTTGAATTAAATAATTAATGGTAAACAGAAATTGTAATTATTTTATTTTTCTTTTCATTTTGTGTCAGCCTTATTTTTAAATTACAGACTTAAATTACAGTCTAAAAATCGAGTATACACAATCTATCTAGTCTATAATATGTATATGTATTGTCTATGGAATTAACGCTTTTCTCACCCACTGCTTCGCGAGTGAAAATGGAATGTACTGACTTGAGCTTTAATTTAATATAATATCTTGAATGTAATGCAGTTTTCATTCAACCTACGAACTCTACATGAATAATTAACTATTATATGAATAGTTATCTTTAATTTTCTTTTCTTTCTTTCTTTTTCTTCTCTCTTTCTTGGCCGGCAATGCATCGGTGATGCCTTTGGTGTTGCTGATGTCCATGGGCGGCGATAGCCACTTACCATCAGGTGGGTCGTCAGCTCGTTTGCTGGCTATTGCCATAAATTTTTTTTTAATAAAAAACGAGCAAGAGTGTATCGATGAGACTTTCAGAAAATAAAAATAAAGAGAGAAGATAGAAATAAAATATTTATGTATTAACTTTAGAACAACACTGTTAAGATAAAAGTCCTTTTCTTTTGCTTTCCTTCCTTCCGTTGTCTTAACATTTCCTTTCTTTTCACACCAAAAATGTTATCAGTTGTTGCCAATGAAGGTAAAATAAAGAAAGTGACAAGTTATCACATGAGAGATAAAATTTGGCATACTAAGATAAAACAGGTCAATAACCTAGGACTTAGCATATCTTATCTAGAAATTAGATAAACTTAGTCCGACTGTGTATCCTGAAATTGGGACAAAACAATAACTCATTAACTTTGACAAAAGTGTCTCATAGTAATGATACGTTTCTTTGAATAAACGATGAAGTCTCTATGTATTTCAAAAAGAATTGTGTGGTTTTATGAAACCACGATGCAAGTGAAACTTTTTTCGGTTTGTAGGCAATTAACTAAAAATTTTTAGAAAAGTATTCGATTTAGTGTATTAAAATTGCGTTTTTAATCTTAACTTAAAGCAAAGCAAAGCAACAACCCATAATTGTCCCACTGCTGGGCTCGGAGTCTCCTCTCACAATGTGAGGGGTACAGGCCATAGTCTACCACGCTGGCCAAGTGCGGATTGGTAGACTTCACACACCTTTGAGAACTTTACGGAGAACTCTCCGGTGTGCAGGTTTCCTCACGATGTTTTCCTTCACCGAAGCAAGTGATAATTAACTTTTAATACGCACATAATATTTGGAAATCAGAGGTGCGTGCCAGGATTTGAACTCGAGCCCCTTCGTTCGAGAGACCAACGTTCTAACCGCTAGGCTATCATTGCTTCAATCTTAACTTAACTGCTGCAATCTTAACTTAATTATTGATAAATGGGAATGATAATGGGAAATCAATAGTAGACAAAATATTCAGTTATAAAATTTAATTTCAATTTGCGTATTAGAGTACGGAATATATAATTAATACAATCATTTAGATGATAGACGCATATTAAAAACTAACAATAAGAGCATTATTTATTTAAATCATTGAATCTCCATTATTCCATCCAGGGCCGGCTGTAATGCGACATGCGATAGATGGATGAAAAATTTTGGGGCGATAGAATATAAGTTTCACTTTAAAAAGTATAATCTAAATTTTACTAACAAAAAATAACCGACTTCAAAGTTACTCTAAAACTACTTGTCAGATCTCGTTCAAATTTATGTGGGACTACATGACAAGCACCTGCTTTCGATTAAAAAAGAATCATCGAAATCGGTTGGCGTGATATTGAGTTATTTGTCCATTTGTCGCGCTTACTTAATACAAATTTAAGACTTATATGGTTTTATCATGGATGCCATTGTCAGATCTCAATAAAATTCATATGGGACTACATGACAGCCACCAGATTTCGATTAAATAAAAGCGGCCAAGTGCGAGTTGGACTCGCCCACGAAGGGTTCCGTAGCAGCAAGTAACATAATATAAAAGTTCTTGTAGTTCGTTGTAACTTTGATCAATATTTTTTGCGGTTTACGATTTATGACGTATTAAAAAAAACTACTTACTAGATCTCATTCAAACCAATTTTCGTTGGAAGTTTGCTTGGTAATGTACATCATATAATTTTTTTAGTTTTATCATTCCCTTATTTTAGAAGTTACTGGGGGGGACATACATTTTACCACTTTGGAAGTGTCTCTCGCGCAAACTGTTCAGTTTAGAAAAAAATGATACTAGAAACCTCAATATCATTTTTGAAGACCTATCCATAGATACCCCACACGTATGGGTTTGATGAAAATTTTTTTTTTGAGTTTCAGTTCTAAGTATGGGGAACCCCCAAAATATATTGCTTTTTTCTATTTTTGTATGAAAATCTTAATGCGGTTCACAGGATACATCTACCTACCAAGTTTCAATGGTATAGCTTATAGTTTCGGAAAAAAGTGGCTGTGACATACGGACGGACAGACAGATAGACAGACATGACGAATCCATAAGGGTTCCGTTTTTTGCCATTCGCCTACGGAACCCTAAAAAAGAATCATCAAATTCGATTTGCCCAGTCCAAAGTTCTGAGGTAACGAACATAAAAAAATACAGTCGAATTGAGAACCTCCTCATTTTTTGAAGTCGGTTAACAAAATCGTCAATTGTAATTTTCTAATCTCTTAAAATTACCATTTCTTTCTGGTCAGAGAGGCATGTCCCCTCTTTAAAGAGGATCTGAGCCCAGCAGTGGGACAGTTATGGAACATTTAGTAGACTGTTACATGTTGACTTACTAAACTTTCCTCTTGACCTATGTGATCTGAAGAGCAATGTTCCTTACAGTCTAGATACAATTAGCTGAACTATATCGTAACTAAAGAGCAGTGATAGCCTAGCGGTTAGAACGTTGGTCTCCCGAACGAAGGGGCCTGAGTTCAAATCCTGGCACGCACCACTAATTTTCAAATATTATGTGCGTATTAGAAGTTAATTATCACTTGCTTCCGCTACGGAAAACATCGTGAGGAAACCTGCACACCGGAGAGATCTCTATAAAGTTCTCAAAGGCGTGTGAAGTCTACCAATTTGCACTTGGCCAGCGTGGTAGACTATGGCCTAATACTCCTCATATTGTGAGATGAGACCCCGAGCCCAGCTGTGGGACAATTATGGGTTGTTGCTTTGCTTTGCTTTGCTTTTGTTGACCTATGTAAAAGCATGTGTGGCGTTCGTCCACAGTTCGGTTTTCACGTAATTTCCTGCCGCGGACGAGTAAACCGTGGAATGAACTTCCTGCATCGGTGTTCCCGCTAAGCTATGACATGGGGTCCTTCAAGAAGCGGGTCTATTCTTTTCTTCGAGGCTGGCAACGCATTAGTGACGCCCCTAATGTTGCTAATGTCCATGGGCGGCGATGATCACTTACCATCAGGTGACCCGTCTGCTCGTTTGCCTGCTTAAGGCATAAAAAAAATGTGTACTTACAGTTTTAAAGTTGACTAGAATACATTAGACTCTGCTGAAAGTGGAAACTTACCTGAAAAGAACAAATCGTTATTAAGAATACAGTCAAAATACTTTTGCGTACAAACTTGAACTGAGATTCTTAGGGTGAGATGTATAAACCGTGCTTAGAATTTGCTAAGACTTAAAATTATCCTAAGAAATATAATGATCCTAAAATTCCTATATTAACTTTACCGTTAGCCGTTTTACATGACTTTTTAATTTTTTCGTATTGACAAAGTGTCAGTCATCTCGTACATTTGACTGTTGTCTGAGCAAAGTACTAAGTGTGGTTTATAGATTCACCTTCAAAACTGTGTATGTAAATAATTCTTGAAAAAAATAACCGACTTCAAAATTAGGGATAACTTAAAAACTACTAGTCGTATCTCGCTCAAATTTAAGTGGGACCAAATGACAAGCACCACCTTTTGATTAAAAAATTAAATCATCAAAATCGGTTCACCCAGTCGAAAGTTCTGAGGTAACAAACATAAAAAAATTACAGTCGAATTGAATACCTCCTCCTTTTTTGAAATCGGTTAAACATATGGAACCGTGTAACTTCACACCTAATTATGATAACATACATATTGTTAGATCAACATTTCTGATAGATTTATTACCAAATTAGATGTCCGATGTAGGTACCATAGGTAAGACCTAACAGCATTGTAAATTCGGAGAGCAATTATTTTATTTTTTAGCTAGGGAAAAGCTAAACTAAGCTCAAAGAATGGTGCGAAGAACCGATAAGCTTTGGGGATGAACAGTCCTCGAAAAGGACGACGTCTCGGAAAAAGCAGCATGGGACGCCCCCTGACCAAGTAGACTGACGGCAGAAGAAAACAGCACCTATCCGTTAAATTCAGAAGGCTCAGAACTGGTCAGAGTAGCGCAATAAGGAGAGTCCTGTGTCCAACAATGTAATGTACCTACTTATAAAATGTTAATGGATAAAAATAACCCTTCTAAAATTAACCGTGAAATATTCTGATTCCGAAGCATACGAATTGCAACGCATCTGAGACACCCTACATTCATAATGATGAGTTAGGTGTAGCAAGTAGTCAGGTACCTATTCATAGACAAAACAAAGCTATCTCAACAAAAGCTCCCGGCGTCCACCGTCCACTCGCAAACAAGCAAGTTTTACAAACGGGAAAATAAAATGTCAAAGACCTAACAAAACCAACAACGCTAACATGAAAAATCTAGAAGAAACACGTTCTAAATCTAAGCCCTAGCGGAACGCCATGTCTCCCGCACACATACGTAAAGTTCCCACGTACACTACGTCACACTATCGCGACGACACCGCATCAGCTGGCAAAACTGTGTCACTAGCGGTTCATGAAACGGTACTTAGCGAAAAAAGTGGTGTCGCTACTCGGCGCTAGATGGCGTTGCACTACCGTAATGCACTTTTTGCGTCGCGTAATGTTGGTTGTTTTGCTTTCGATTGCGCTCAATATAGGTCACAGATAACCACACTTAACTGGAGTGTTAGTTACATTGATTTGTGATTTATCAAACGACATATACCACAACCAGCTAACAAAGCAGATACTTCCATATACAGAGGTAAATATTTAATGTACAGTTTAGATTCAGCTTATTAGGAGACGTGAGCAAAAGGATAAATTAATAACTCTTTCAGATAAGGATTAAATGTAATGACTGGACTTCAATTAAGTAAAATACCAACCGAATCGGTACGTAGCTTTCTTAGGAAAGGTTTGTTTATGAGTACCGTTCAAGCTGGTTCTTATATGTGTCAGACAGTTGCGGGTTTTACTCAACAGATGGCATTAGTCTAACGGTAAACGTATTCGTGGTGTAATATTGATGTTAACATTTAACATGATATTGTGCATACAATCCTGTCTTATTGTTAGTTTGGGTTCGGAACACGTTCACGTCGCTCACTACGTTGAACAGGGGCTAATAAGAAATCATATTTTGGCGGTATATCATAATATCTAACACACAGGACTTCATTAGTAAAAATTGCTAAATGAGTCTCTGTATTAAAAAAGGCATGTATGAGAAAAATTGGCAAAAATTAAACTTTTACGAAAAAGATCTGAATTATAAAAATATCTGATTACGAAAAAAAAAACTGAAAATGCGTTTTGCTTGCTTTACAAAGTTAGCATTTTCCTAAAATCAACTGTAAAATATTTTTACGTGTTCGGTAAAAGCGAGGAATGATAGACGAGTTTACCTTTTTTTTCTGTCAAGCCTCCGTTGATGCATTGGATATTGATGGCCACAGTCGACCGAAACCACTCAACATCAGACAGCTTTTCTGATCATTAAACGGCTATGTACCGGACGTTTTTTAGACAAGCATTAGCATAGCTTATTTAGTAAGCAGTCTTGTAATTTGCTATTTAAAAATTATATATATGAGTGCGTACTCATACGCCCCAACTCAGAGTCACTAATAGTTACTTAAATCGCTCATTAGTACAGAAACAGAATTTGTATGGTGATCCTTAACTAAGGGGCGATTTAAGTAAGCCTTAGTGACTCTGAGTTGGGAGGATAATCCCACAATAGGATTCCCTGTGTCATGAGTACCATGGACAACACACAGAGACAATAACACTCACACACAGACCGAGAACAGAAGTTAAGCAGCCGAAAATGAAATATATTATTTATTATTTTAAAGTAATGTAAATTAATATTTCAATAATACGTAGTGCTAAGATACGAGTTACCTCTTAAATACGACTAGAAAAATACGAGCTATAGTCGTACTTGAAAGAATGTTCACTGTGACTTACAGATACGTAATAATAATAATTATGTAATAATAGTTCGCCGTATTGGGGCGGCTTAGAATACTAACCCCAATCCCACGCCGGATGGGTGTCGTAAAAGGCGACTAAATCCGGCCCGCTGGTGGTAGGACCCCTCGAGGGATTATATTAGTAATATTGATTTTAATTATTAATTAATACCATTATTACTATTATTATTTCTCCATGGGGTTCGCCTGGATAGCTACCACCCTCGAGCATGAGTCAGCCGCCAAACGACTCGTCGTGTTCCGGCTGGGGGCTTGAGAGCCAGTTCTTTCTTTCTTTTTCTTCTCTCTTTCTTGGCCGGCAACGCATCGGTGATGTCTTTGGTGTTGCTGATGTCCATGGGCGACGATAGCCACTTTCCATCAGGTGGATCGTCAGCTCGTTTGCCGGCTATTTCCATAAAAAAAAAAATACGTAATCATATTTTAATTCGTAATACATTATTAGATCCATGTAGTGTTTTTTCTTACAACCTAAATGAACCGCCATATCGTTGTATTCTCTATCCGAAGGTTGACTGGGAGAGAATTTGCTGTTATACGAATTGTATAGTGCAAAAAGTTAAATAAATAAATAAGTAAAAATACGTAGTCTAAACCAGTGCACAAAGAAAAATGAAACTTTATGCAGAGGTTCCTTATATAGTGTGGGGAAATTAAGAATATATTTTTGGTTTTAAATAATCATCACCTAACGAAGTAATATGGGAAGGAAGAACATTTTCGCGTACGAACCACCGCAGAGTTCACTAAATAAATATTAAAATTTAAAATATCCCTGACAATTTCATTTACACTAAACATAGCTCAGAACCACATCGATCATGTCAGCTATCAAAGAAAAAAACCGCATCATAATCGGCCCATTCATTTAGGAGCTACGATACCACAGACAGACGCAGACGCATCAAACTTATAACATCCTTCTTTTAGTCCCAAGGTTAAAAATATTATCAACAAGTAACCGCCCTCACTTTGCTTCGGTTTTCTTATTTTTTTACCTTGGGTTACATTATTTGAGTTTTATTAAGGATCCCTAATTCTTTTGCAAATACTATAATATAGCCTATGTCACCCGGGGATAGTCTAGCTTCCCAACAGTGAAAAAAATTTTCAAATCAGTTCAGTAATTTCAGAGCCTATTCAATACAAACAAACAATCAAATGTTTCCTCTTTATAATATTAGTATAGATTAACCTATATTTCCCCGTGTTACCCGTTTTGATACAGATAAACATAGCAACGGATCGTTATATGAATAATTAATTAACGGCAAGTAGTTAAAGTTACCATCTGTCCGGATTTAGCCGGATACGTCCTAGTTTTGACGCTAAAGATATTTTATGGTCCAAATTAAACACTTTAAAGGTCTCCAGGAAAAACACTCAGCTTAATCAAATTTAATACAGGCCAGAGGAATTAGACTAGTGTTTCTCAAACTTGGCAGTAACGCCCCTTTTTGCCCGCTTTTCTAATTTGCTATTTTTAACTGACTTCAAAAAAAGGAGGAGGTTCTCAATTCGACTGTTTTTTTTATGTTTGTTACCTCAGAACTTTGGACTGGGTGAACCTATTTTGATTTTTTAATCAAAAGCTGGTGCTTGTCGTGTGGTCCCATTTAAATTTTATTGAGATCTGACAATGGCATCCATGAGAAAACCATATAAGTCTTAAATTTGCATTACTTACATATGTGCGCGACAAATGGACGAATAACTCAATATCACGCCAACCGATTTCCATGATTATCATGTCGTCCTACATAAATTTGAACGAGATCTGACAAGTAGTTTTTGAGTAATTTTGAAGTCGGTTGTTTTTTGTTAGTAAAATTTAGATTATATTTATTTAATACTACCACTCTGCCTGCGGATTGAACCGCATTTTTAGAGACAATAAGTGTCCTATATATTACTTCAGATCATGGTTTACTTGTTGGCTAAATTTCATGAAGATCCGTTCAGTATTTTTTTAACATAGAGGGGTTTTACGATATAAATTTTCAAAGTTGTTTAGTTACACCCCAACTCAGAGTCACTAATGGTTACTTTAATCGCTGTCACGGTTACTTTAATTGACGACCCTGTAGCCTAGTTGGTAGCGACCCTGCCTGCGAAGCGAGGGGTCCCTGGTTCGATTCCCGGCCGGGGCAGATATTTATGTGAGAGATAAATATTTGTACTCGAGTGCAGGGTGTTATTGTGATGTGTTATCTGTGCAGTCCATGCCACCCGCGACACAGGGAATAACCTACTGTGGGGGTGTGAGTGTGTTAGCGTAGCGTAAATCGCTCCTTAGTACAGAATCACCATACAAATTCTGTACTAAGGAGCGATTTAAGTAACGTTAGTGACTCTGAATTGGGGCGTTAAAGAACCTGTGCTTAAGGGAAAGCAGCCCTACCGCTAACCTATTTGCCGATATAATTAAAAATAGTGCTCACATGATGCCGATGAAATCAATAGCGGCTACACATTATTATTTCTCGTCCGTCCTCAAAGTGTAGAGTGAAGTGGTGGCGACAACAAAGTGGAACAACACTGTAACATGCAGATTTTGTAGTGAGGTGAGGAAACACCCATCCACATACTCTGTGAATTCCCTGCCATAAGTCACTGCAGAAGTCGTACCCTACGAGGATATTTAATCCTATCCAACCAAGTCAAAGAACTGGATCTCAAGGAAATTCGCATTTTTCTCCCAAACCACTGGCTCTACAAGAAAAATGTATTGACATAAAATGGAAATCTTCTTATGGCTCACAACTTTCGCTGCAATTTTTTTTTAAATTAAAATTAGCCACATAAATTTCAAAAACTAAAAATCATGTTTCGTTATCAACACGTCGAAATACATTACGTTTACCAAAATTTTGATCGATCGGGGTATGGGGCCAAACAGAAGTTTATCCAAAATTAACTAATATGTATATTTTACTTTATATAAACATATTTGTATCACAGAAATCAATTGTTTGCGTGTTTCTTTGTAATTGAAGGACTACCACGCCCCCTACTGGAATAACCAGTTAATACAAAGCTGTAGCTCGAGCTTTCTAATTAGAACAATCAACAATTCTCCGATTTGTACTAATTGCAAAGTTCGCTCCAATCGATATTCAATATTAGATCAGCTCTTTAAATAAAGTATTCAATTATTAATTCATTCGTGCCACAACGAATGGATTCGATGTAATATTTATTAATATTATTTTGCTTCTTTTATCTAAAGTGGTTGCTTCTCTTCGGGTATCAATATTTATTCGCTTCAAATCAAATCAAATCAAATCAAATGTTTTTATTCAAAATTGGTTTGGTTTACAAACACTTTTTGAAAGTCATGCAAGTTATGCCAATGCTTCAGGCAAGGCCCTACTGTGAGAGGGCCCGGGAGAAGAAGCAGCAAGAAACTCCCGGGTTTGTTTTTTTCCTGCTCACAGTTACAGATAGCACTTATCATCTACTACAATCTATATTCATAAAACTCATGTCCAAGCAGTCTTGTCTTTAAAATAATCATCTAATTTGTAATATCCTTTCGTCATAAGAATGCTTTTAATATGAGTTTTAAATTTAAGGTAAGGCATTTCTGTAAATTTCGATGGAATTTTATTATAAATCTTTACACATGTACCCATGAACGAGCCACCAGTTTTACAGAGTCTAAAATTTGGTACAATCAGTTTAGCCTTATTTCTCGTATTAATATTGTGGATGTCACTCTTCTTAAGAAAACTATCGTAATATTTCTTAACATACAAAATATTATCCTTCGTCGGGTGAATTAAACTAGTGCTTCGCTTCGAAAATAATATTTACATCTACAGTAGCTATTTATGTAGTATATAATCCTATATTATAAATATGGAAAATTATTTGTGACGATAATAAAAAAAAATGCTAACGCACTCATACCCCCGCAGTAGTTTCCCTGTCTCGCGGGTGGTATGGACGACACTGTATAATACATCACAATAAAACCCTTAACCCGAGTACAAATATTTATCTGTCACATAAATATCTGCCCCAGCCGGGAGTCGAACCCGGGACCCCTCGCTTCGAAGGCAGGGTCGCTACCAACTAGGCTACAGGGTCGTCAAATACAATAACTCTTTATTATCTCCACACAAAAAATTCCAATCAAGATGTTCTTATGATCTAAAATTACATAGGTATATTTTGGTAATTTGTTTTGTGGGAGATCTGGTGTCCAAGCTAAGCCGAAGCCTGTATTTTGGTACACCAGGAGTCCCCTTTACAAACGTGGAACATATGTAAGAATATACTTTTGACAATAAATATGAATAAACAGTGTAGACTTAAAGAAAACATCTAGACATTCCTAAAATATCTTAGAGTTGGTGTGCGTGAGTAGATAGTTTAGATGTAGTTGATAGAGCTGTTGAACTTGAAATGGCTGAACAGATCTTCATAAATTGTAGCTAAGAACCATCTCGATCATGTCAGCTTTCAAACAAAAAAAAAGCGGCCAAGTGCGAGTCCGACTCGCCCATGAAGGGTTCCGTAGCAGCAAGTAACATAATATAAAAATTCTTTTAGTTCGTTGTAACTTTGATCAATGTTTTTTGTGATTTACGATTTATGACGTATTAAAAAAAAACTACTGACTAGATCTCGTTCAAACCAGTTTTCGTTGGAAGTTTGCATGGTAATGTACATCATATATTTTTTTTTAGTTTTATCATTCTCTTATTTTAGAAGTTACAGGGGGGGGGGACACACATTTTACCACTTTGGAAGTGTCTCTCGCGCAAACTATTCAGTTTAGAAAAAAATGATATTAGAAACCTCAATATCATTTTTGAAGACCTATCCATAGATACCCCACACGTATGGGTTTGATGAAAAAAACATTTTTGAGTTTTAGTTCTAAGTATGGGGAACCCCCAAAATTTATTATTTTTTTTCTATTTTTGTGTGACAATCTTAACGCGGTTTACAGAATACATCTACTGACCAAGTTTCAACAGTATAGCTCTTATAGTTTCGGAAAAAAGTGGCTGTGACATACGGACGGACAGACAGACAGACAGACAGACATGACGAATCTATAAGGGTTCCGTTTTTTGCCATTCGGCTACGGAACCCTAAAAACACATCATAATCGGTCCATTCGTACAGACTATAGGGGCTACGAGGGGAGGGAAATTTTTGAAGGTTTCACTTCTACCACGTGTGAATGCACACATAATTTTTTTTATGAATTTTTTGTGTGTGAAAGATATGAGAATAAGTCGTAAAATATATTTCATACCGCTAGGTGATCAGGATCTCCCTATGTCTACATATAATTTATATGGCAGATCGTTTGCCTGGTCAGCTATGACAAAAATATTATGTATTAATGAAAAAAATAATGTTAAATACGGCCAATGTTAAGTGAGCTTTAATGACATGGATTACGGTCGAATTTCGACTGCAGGGCTGGTTCTTACTTATGGTTACATTTTTTTAAATAATAAATTCATTTATTTCTCACCACAACATAGTCTTATTAGGGCTTGTTTCACAATCTTCAAGTAGAGTCCTGAATAAGCTATTCGCCGGTTAAAGTGACGTTAAAGTGTCATTTTACATACACGAAATGTCAACTTAACCAACGAATAGCTTACTTCGGACTTACTTGAAGATTGTGAAACAAGCCCTTAACATTTTATATGTATGTATACTGTGGGAGACTGGTTCCTAAGCTAAGCTTTTGGCCTGTATTTCAGAACACCAGGCTTCCAACCAGAGTTTGACATGTGCTTCTTTTAAACTACACAATGTCAAGGAGCAAACGCTTTATACTTTTTCAATTTTAGTTACATCAGCAAAGTACAATAGATAATTCACCCTTAATAAGTAACCAAAAACAAATTTCCCACACTCCCTAGTGAAGTAATATTATCAATGTGAAAGATGGTGACTGTGGATTTATGTATGTATGTTTGTTACTCTTTCACGCAAAAAGTACTGAACGGATTTTCATGAAATTTAGCACACAGATAGATTATGATCTGGAATAACATATAGTGTTCTTATTATACCGAAAAACGCAAGCAAAGCCGCTTGCAAAGCACTAGTATGAAATATAAATCGCATCTGGGATATGGTCGTTGTTCTTTTGTCAAAAGAATCTTCAAGGTATTATTAAAGGGTCTAAAAAAATTTGACTCAAATCGCTATCTAAGAATCAAGCCCATTCAAGCCCATATCCGGAGGAAATGACGTCACGTCGAGCGCAAGTATCGGTTCACGTTTCCGCTTATCAGATGAAATAGGAGTTTGAAGTTTTCATTGGTGAGGTGTAGTGAAAAATCTTCTATATAAAATTCTCGTGTCACGCTTTTTTGAAGTTGAACTCCTCCGAAAGGGCTGGACCGATTTTCGTGAATCTTTGCGTGCATATCGGCTAGGTTGGAGAATCGGACAACATCTATTTTTCATCCCCCTACCCCTAAAAAATTTTTGGCAGAACAACATTTGCCCGGTCCGCTAGTATACTATACTATACGTCGTATGTATTGTCGTATGTCATTACTTCCCAGAATTCGATTTTTGTTAGGGACACTATCGAATGGTATACAGAGTTAGTTTTGTTTTCAAAATCAACAGGTTCGATTCCAGGCCTGGAATATTAATTTAAAAAAAATGTAATTATGCAGTTTTAGTTTTCATCAAAATCGGCCCCGAGACTCCTTCGACCACTTTTCGCTATTCCTCATAGTTTCGAATTTGGCCATCCACGCACCCTTGAAAAATTCATCCTGTATAGTGCGTAACTTAAATAAATAATAGTTCAAAAAAAAATAAAAAACACGCTTCTATAAAAAATCTAACAAAAAATAAATAGAAAACAAATTTGAATTAAAAACCGTGTAATTGTAAAAAAAAGCGTGGGGTGCTTTTAAAGATATTATCTCTTCTACTCATTGACACCATGCACCCCACGCTTTTATTACAATTACACGATTTTTAATTCAAATTTATTTTCTATTTTTTTTTTAGTTGGATTTTTCATAAAAGCGTGTTTTTTAGTTTTTTTTTTAACTATAATTTATTTTTCATTTTTTAGATTGATTTTGTGAAATGAAATTTACTTTTCTTTCTTTCTTTCTTTTTTCTTTAAATATTGAATTGACATCGATCATCGATATGTCTACGAAGTTTGAAAGAAATCTGACCGAGTAGAGGTCACATATAAAAAATGTTTATGTGTTAGTGTACATTTGTGATGTAACGAATGTTGGATTTGTCACATTCGCGAATGCGATTATGAATGCGAATGTTGACCTTGACAAATTTGGCTCTAAGAAAAAACACCCAGTGGCGCGCACAAACCTAGTGTCTCCCTAAAAACTCCCTAGGGGTTCGCAGAGTCATCATTATCTTGATGAAAACTCATTTTTAAATTTTAATTAAACCAGCCAAGTACGTGTCAGGCCACGCGCTTATAGGATTCCGTAATTCATCGACTCATTAAATACTTAAGCTAACCTAGCCATGATAGTTAGTTTTCCTTTTAAAGGTCGCTGCATACGTAACGTGGACGGGACGGGGACGGGACGTGGACGGGGCATAAATATACGTGCGTGCCCCGTTCCCGTCCCGTGCGTGCCTCCGTGGCGTATGCGCTAACGTTTACATTTTCTATGAAACGATGTTTCCGATACTTCATGTCCCGTCCCGTCCTAGTCACGTCCCCGTCCCGTCCACGTTGCGTATGCATTTACCTTTAATTGATCATTATTTTATACTACAGCCGTTAATTTTGTCACATATCCAACAACTACCAATTTACTGTAGAGAGATACTTGACTCTAACCAAAATTAGTACTCTTCTGGCTAATACGTCGCAAACGGAGGAACGGACCCCTGAATTGAAAAATGATCTTTTCAGACCAATAATCTATACTAATATATAAAGAGGAAAGATTTGATTTTTTGTTTGCATTGTATAGGCTCCGAAACTACTGAACCGATTTTAAAAATTCTTTCACTGTTGGGAAGCTACACTATCCGCGGGTAACATAGGCTATATTATAGTTTCAAAAAAATTAGGGATCCTTAATAAAACTCCAATAATGTAACCCAAGGTGTAAAAAATAAGAAAACAGAAGCAAAGCGAGGGCGGTTACTCGTATTTTAATAAAACTCTTCTGTAATAATGTTATACTATTTTGTATAACTTCAACGGGTGAGAATAATTGAACCGTGTTTAAATTACATTGTTGATCATCATAGGGTCAGCTAAAATGTCTAAAGCCCCAACTCAGAATCACTAACGGTTACTTAAATCGTTCATTAGTACATAATTTGTATGGTGATTCTATACTAAAGAGCGATTTAAGTAACCATTAGTAACTCTGAGTTGGGGCGTTAGAAACATAATCTAAATTTTACTAACAAAAAATAACCGACTTCAAAGTCTCAAAAACTACTTTTCAGATCTCGTTCAAATTTATGTGGGACCACATGACAGCCACCAGCTTTCGATTAAAAAAACAATCATCAAAATCGGTTCGCCCAGTCCAAAGTTCTGAGGTAACAAACATAAAAAAAATACAGTCGAATTGAGAACCTCCTTCTTTTTTTGAAGTCGGTTAAAAATATTAAATTCCTTAATGGTGGGGAATTGTTAAACTAGCTATGTAATCCAAAACAAACTCCTTATTGCGTAACCGCTCTAAAATAACATATTTATTGTTTGGAATCAAATATAATTTATCCAATTTAAATCCAACGTGGTATGTCATGATAATGGATAAATGATGATGATGACAATGAAATGGTGAATTCTATTAATTAAAGAGAAAGCCGAAAAAATACGTCCTCTTTAACTCGAGGGCACGGACGTAAAAAAAGACGGACGTAATCCCAAGAACAAATTCAGTGAAGCATCCATAGTAATACCAACTCTGTATTCGTACAAGTACACACACCCACACATTGACACCATACAGTTATGACATTGACACCATCGCGAATCAAAAATATTAATTACAAAATTACGCACACATGGTAAGCGAGCTGTCATTGCTATGCTTCACTCTCGATTAGAGAAGGTTACGTCCATTCTTTTTTTACGTCCGTGCTCGAAGGTAAATAAGATTGCTTGTACAATACTAGTACACTGTTATATACCAAATCTTTAAATATAACATCTATAAATATAATAAAAGGTAAAAAAGAAACTAATACAGTCAAAGCCTAAAAATATTGCAATATAGGTCACGGGCTAAAAAAGGTGGTCCTAGATCTGCCTAGCTCGTTGCTACCTAGGTCATTGATAGCGCAGGTCTTCTTATGCTGGTTTCATATAACTTTATAATACACGAGTAACCGCTCTAGCTTTGCTTCGGTTTTCTTATTTTTTACACCTTGGAGTTTTATTAAGGATCCCTAATTTTTTTGAAAATATAATATAGCCTATGTTACTCGGGGATAGTGTAGCCTCCCAACAGTGAAAGAATTTTTCAAATCGGTTCAGTAGTTTCGGAGCCTATTCAATGCAAACAAAAAATCAAATCTTTCCTCTTTATATAATATTAGTATTAGTATTAGTATTAGTATTAGTATTAGTATTAGTATAGATACATACATTATGGGTTTTTAGGACACTAATCTTTGAAAACAACGATCACCAACCATTGTTGATCACCAACCATGTTTTGAAAACATTTTTTTTGGAAAAAAAGTACCTAACGCAAGAATTTTAATATAACAAAAACCTTTAAAACAGACATGAGACTTTATACGTGTATAATGTGAAATTGTTTTTATCAAATTTTCAGCACCATATCAAGATTGTTTTATGCAAATAGCCGGCAAGCTGACGATCCACTTGATGGTAAGTGAAAGAAAGAGAAAAGAAAAAGAAAGAAAGGACTGGTTCTCAAGTCATAAATGAAGTGAATATCAGTTTTTAAGTCAGATAAAGTCTACGAATAGATTTTTCAAGTCTTTCGTTTGTGCTTAACTTATACATATAAGAATTTCCTATTCGTTCCAAATCTTATCCAATTATAAGTAAGAAAAGTTTTGCCGTAACTTGTCTGTCAATCAAACGTTACTTTTTATGCACAAACAGCCCATATACGACCAAATTGATGGCAAGTGGTCCGTCGACATCAGTGACAAAGGCTCCATCAATTTTTATTTAATAAAGAAAAAAGAAATAAAGAAAAAACTGGCTCTTAAGACAAATTTCCTGTCCATTTCCAATTCCATTATCTCGAAACTTTAGACATACCATGTCTGTCAATCCAATATTATGTGTCAACAATCTTAAAATAAAATTAAAAAAAAAAACAACAGTTTCATTTATACTAAACATAGCTAAAAACACTCGATTACACACCTTTCGGACAAAAAAACGATGCCACAGACAGACATACAGATACACAGACACATCAAACTTATAACACTCCTTTTTTCATCGAGGGTTAAAAAGATTCTACTTACCTGACGCAGTAGTGGTAGCCACCGTAGTAACTGCAGTGGTAGTTTCAGTGGCTATCTCAATCCTATCCACAATCCTGGTTGCAGGAGTACTCTCCGCTGGCTGTCCCTCCTCAGCTTCCACCTCTTCCACCTGCGGACTCGCTGCAGCAGTCAGGTCATTCGCCACAATCACGTTAACAGTCGTCAATGACTCCATATCAGAGTTCTCCCCTGCTACTTGGGAGTTATCTATGTACACTGCTGCTGATCTCGCTCCGAGGGTCTCCATTACGCTTTCAGCCAACGATCTGGTCGACATTTCATCCATGTCGATATCCTGCTTGATATCAATGATGATCTGATGCCGCTTCGTCCCGCTCCCAGACGGAGTTGGGATCTGGTGAACGCTGACTTGAGCCTCAGCGTTAGCCCGGTGCTGTATCACTTGGGCCAACTGCCCATCGGTATCCCTGTTAGCAGCCATTTCAGCCTTTTCTCTCCACCTTTATAAATCAGTCGCACTAACCTAATATAAACCGACGTTACAACTAATGAACACAACTATCACATCACTTAACTAAGAACACCTTGGTCGTCCTTGGTTTGTGGTGCAGCGCGCTGCATACAATGTGGGTCAGGGGTCAATAACCGGTATCGTTGTGCGTTATGGCAGTGATGGGAAGCTGGGCCGTCGTGGCTCACATGGCTCCAGTGTTTTGTTTGGGGGTGAGCACTAGAAACACATTGACACGGTGAACTATATTCGGGAGCAGTGGACGCGTCGTAGCCACGGGCCTACGAGTAGCTCTACGCCGACGCGTTCCGTAGGCCCGCCGTAGCGCTTCCGTGATACGGTCGGGGGATATGTCGCGGGATAATGGATTATTTTGCAGGTGTTTTAGGTTTTTTTTGAAGGACAATTGAAATACTAACGGGTACTTGGAAGTTGTTTGTACTGATATTACGATAGTTTATCCACGTAGCTAGGGAAAAATATCGATATTAAAAAAAACATCGTGAATAGGTACACGTTTGCATTTGGAATATTTTAATATTTTTCGGGTACTCACAATAGCAAAGTATAGAAAATCATGCAAAATGGATGACGAGTTATATTTACTTTTGTAACTAACCAACGAGAAAGTAGAACTTTATTATTGGCTTGCCAATGTATTGAGACAATGAGCGTGCCTAGTTTCATTATATTTCACTCAAAAAATTTTAAATATTTCATTTTTCAAAATCCATTCATAGCTCAGTTAATTCATAGATATAAATTATTTATTTGGTATATTAGACCTACAGCTAACGCCAATCATAAAATCATTTATTTGTTTATTTAAATCTTTATACCCCATACATAATTAGGAAAAACTAAGGTGGACTTAATGCTAAAAGCATTATTTTCCATTCAACATTCAGGCACTGTAAGCACAACAATATGGCAGCACACAATAATTTCATTTGGATGGCATAAAAACCTAATAGGATATATATTCACATCCGTATACTAGAAAAACTCAAATCACAATAAAATCACGACATTTCAACACAATACAATTCTCACAAAATTAGTTACTTAACTCCACTATACAACGTTACACTTCCGTAACCGTATCTTCAGACTCATCGTCGAATACCCCACCGTGTAGGCCCTCCGCAATCGCTACACATGTCTACGCATGCGCAAATCCCCACGCCTCCATCTCGCTTTAACTCAGTATAGCTATCTCTCTCCCCAAGCTTCGATCGTTTGGCTATGACAAAAAGTATATAATCGAATTTATGTCAGTTACCAAATCATATATGTTGAGGTATTGGAAGAAATTGACACGGAAATGTACGTGTTTATATGTCGGTATGTCTGTTAGTGCCGCGAAACCCCGTGGGAGTCCTAGATGACCTGAACTCTGAATTAGGTCAGGGCTAGACTGAAGATCTGTAACCTGGAAACACAGTCTAGGCTTGCACGCGGCATTCCTTGCCCACATCCGACATGGACTCTTTGTGTTTTGAAAAAATAGCATGGATTCTTTATAATTTCAAAAAATAACAAAGAATCCATGTCGGTTTATATAACTTTGTTTATTATTTTTTTGTTTATCGTTAAAAAATATTAACGATGTTGATATTTTTAAATGTAATAAGTAAGTAATTGAAATTGAATTTACAAATAAATTAGACGCAAACGAATTTGGGCTCAAGGTGATATTTTACTTTTATATTCCACTTACACAGCTCTACCTTGGGCCTCGAGTTAAATATCACCAAATTCCAATACGTTACTTAAATAAAAGACTTTACCCTAAATGGGGTAGGTATTTTGAAGCAGCTACTCCTGCAAGTAAAAGATACTAAATCATTTTGTAGTTTTAGCTACAAAATATCATATCTTTATATTATTTTGTATAACTTAACGCAATCAAAAACATCGAATATGAAACATTATAAATAAACAAAAGCTTTGTATAATTTTCAATCAATTAAAAGTTCATTTCGAGGGGCTTGCCGTCCCTTTCCGTTGCCATGGTAACAGGTTACGTCATATGATCCGGGCTAGCTTGGAGCAATGTTATTCAAATCTGTTCTGTATACAAAACAGTACATTGTTTACCCATCCAGTTTAGTAAAAATATTTTAAAATTTGTAAAGGAATCAGTACGTACTTTACATTTTACGTGTATATAGTGATTATTAGTGAAAGAGCGAATCTGCTTTTTAGGATTCCAAAGTAAAATCTGATCCCTTCTAGTTTCGTCATGTACGTCCGTCCGTACATCTGTCCGCGGCATAACGATGATATTTATCAAAACTCCAAAATCGTAGAATAAAATATTGAATTATTTTTCAGGGTAATGTGAGGATGACTTTTTTTGTCAAACCCCAAAGTGTGGGATTAATCTGAGGTGTGGGATTTTAAATGAAATCAAATGAAATCAAAATCTTTTATTCATATAGGTATCACTGATACACTTATGTACGTCAGTTTTTAATCTACCAGATTTTCGGAAAAGTGCTTTGTCATGGAAGAGAAGAAAAGCCGTAAAGAAACTCCTCGCACATCTTTTAAAATCATGCAAAGTTACATAATATGTTCTAACCTACGAGGGACTGGATTCGGCACTAATTTCCAGGTGTCTTTGTCATTAATATATTAATTTATACTATAGTATCCTTTGCCTACTAGCTGAGATTCCACATATCTCTTAAACATTTGGATCGTTGAAAAGGTAAGGAAATAAATAATTCCGGTGTGATAAAAAAGAAATGGTTTAAAAATAAACACAAAAAATACATGGCGAAAGGGAAGCTGAATTATAAATAAACAAAATAAAAATAATAAGTAAGTTATTAAAATAATTAATATGTTTTGAGTACGCTTAAAATTATGTATATCGTTTCTTATTAAGTCTTGCTAATAGATGGCACTATTTCAATGGTATGAATATTTGTTGATGTATATCAGTGGCTATCACTACAATTACTAGCTGACCGGGCAAATTTTTTTCTGCCGTCAAAATTATATATAGATATAGGGACACCAAAATCACAACAAAAAAATATAAAAACGAAAACAAATATAAGGATGACAATGTTTTATCCATTTAGAATGTCTAGGTAGGTATGTCAATATCACTAGTATAATATGTAGGTATGTAAATATGGTATCTATGGATTAGTTTATATGTATGTATACATAAATATGTATGTATATTTTATTATACTGGTATGTATTTATATAAAGTATTTAATTATGTAGCTACGCACTGAGTTTGCCTCAGTCTTTATTCCACTTATGGGCCTACTGGAAGAGATTTCATAATAGGAATAAGTAGTGCCCTTCTAGAAACTGTCTCTTACATTGTATATCCTGTAAATGTTTTTGTGTGTACAAAATAAATAAATAATAAATAATAATAAATAACGCTTCACACTCATAGCCCCACACTAGGATTCCCTGTGTTGTGGGTGCCATGGAAAACACACTAGACAAGGACATTCACACCCAGACCGAGAACAGAAATTCAAACTCATCATTCAAATTTCCGCCTCGCTGGGAATCGAACCCAGGACCCTTAGTGCGGCGATCCGGCATGGTAACCATTGCACCACATAGGTCGTCATGGACTGGCGTTTTATGAAATAATCGCAGGTATGAAGTAACATTCTTATTAGTTGACAATGCGGCAGCGCGGTGCCCTCACGGATGTGTATGGAAGATTTAAGTTACTTTTTCGAAGCTTGCGTCCAGATCGCAGGGAAATCAAGGAATCCCGCAAGATGATATAACTGATCAGCCATCTAACGCTATCTAGATTCTGTGTTACGAATTACAAACATAACGCATAACGTAAAGGAAAAAGTTTGTTTTTACTCCCCATAAAATCTCACACCGCGGGCTTAAATATGAAATCGATTGATCAAGAGTTAAACTCCAAAAATTGAGTACTCCTAAGTCACTCAGTGTATGAGTTCACGGAGTACCAACTACAAGTGTTAGGGTTTAAAATGAATAACGAACAATGCTGTATTTATTTTCAACAACCAGACATTATTTTGGGAATTCACTAGACTCCGCTGCTTCAGTGTCTGTCGACACGTCATATTTCTCTGGTTTTGATTTGAATGAAATATGAGAGTTACAGAAAAAGCTGTTAAGGGATCATATTGGTCGGTCTGAAGGGCGGCCCAGGAGAGTATTCGGTCTTAAACTGGGAAACCAGTAACTACGTAATTATTTCAAATTGTAGAAATAGTTTAAGTCTAGAATTGTTTAAGCAAGAATTAATTGTAAAACACTTTATTTTAAAAGATGTGTTGGGGAGTTTCTTTCGCCATTTCTTCTCCTCTTGAATAAGACATCTTTGCGAAATGGCGATTTAAATACAAAAGAAATAAATGAATGAAAATACCCGAGTGCTTTTATTCTATAACACGAGTCGTCTGGAGTCGAGTTTACACAAGAAAGTGTCTTCTATCACATTTCACACGCACATTCATACTTCAGCCCTAGTTACGATTTCAGTCTACGCATGTTCTAGACGCCTGTATTATTAAGAACGCTCTTGAAACAAGCAAAAAACAATTCTAACGTATTGAAATAAGGTATCATTTATAGGGGAAATATTAAAGTTCAAGGTCGCGAACTTGTGTCAACTACAACAATTTTATTTATAGGTAAGGGTTTGTTT
The DNA here is from genome assembly GCA_951805285.1 of Thymelicus acteon. NCBI lineage: Eukaryota > Metazoa > Arthropoda > Insecta > Lepidoptera > Hesperiidae > Thymelicus > Thymelicus acteon. The sequence goes on from OX638239.1 coordinate 4,953,212, forward strand.
TGATGGCGAAAATTTACTATTCGTTTAGTGTGAGAAGGCTTGTAAAATAGTAATACCTTTTTTTCCCATTTACGTACATTAATTAAACCATTTTTTTAACTTACCTTTCTTATGGCGTATAGTACCTATGCTTCCTGGTATTGTGGTATGATTGTTCCAATGTTGACCCGTGTGGCGCAATGATTATCATGCCGGATCGCCGCGCCTAGGGTCCTGAGTTCGATTCCCAGCGAGACGGAAATTCAAAAGATTAGTTTGAATTTCTGTTCTCGGTCTGGGTGTGAATGTCCTTGTCTAGTGTGGGGCTATGAGTGTGAAGATTTATTTATCTATTTATAAATATTTTAGTATTTGCGTGATAGGATCCTCATGGTTTTGAGAGAAATCTTGAATATTATAGGTACATCGATTTTGATATTGGTTTTTCGAAGTTTTTTCTTTGAAGTCGGTTATTTTTTGGGAAAGTCAAATTATTTAAACATCAATATTGTTTTAAATACCTATTTTTGTAATAAATATAAGTTTCATTTTTAAAAGATGTGCTGAGGAGTTTCTTTACGGCTTTTCTTCTCGTCCATGACAAAGCACCTTTGCGAAAAGCTGGTCAATTAAAAAAATGACGTGCATAAGTGTATCAATGATACCTATATGAATAAAAGATTATTTCATTTCATTTCAAAACAAGTTAAGAATATTTTCAGTTTGTTAACGGAATCAATCAAGGTAATAAAATATGCCTGCCTTATTTTAGCACACAAGATTTATGCAAAACGAGGTTTTAGGTATTTAGATCTAGCTAGCAGCTAGCTCGATCCAGGACTCTGGGTTAGGGTATTGATTGACCCTGAAATCCGCCCTACGTCGTGTAGCCCTAAATACACGTATTGCGCAAATAATATATGTATACCTGTCAACTACATTTTTGCTCAAATATACATATACATAGCATAGTATTGGGATGGCTTAGAATACTAATCCCAATCCCACCCTGGATGGGTGTCGTAAGAGGCGACTAAATCCGGTCCACTGGTGGTAGGGCACCTCGAGGGATTATATTGGTAATATTGATTTTAATTGTCAATTAATACCATTATTACTATTATTATTTCTCCATGGCTATAGCTACCACCCTTGAGTATGAGTCAGTCGCCAAACGACTCGTCGTGTTCCGGCTGGGGGCTTGAGAGCCAGTTCTTTCTTTTTTCTTCTCTCTTTCTTAGCCGGCAACGTATCAGCGATGCCTTGGTGTTGCTGATGTCCATGGGCGACGATAGCCACTTACCGGTGGATCGTCAGTTCGTTTACCGGCTATTTCTATAAAAAAAATCAAAGTCTCCAGGCTTATAAAGGCTTAGGGCCTTTAGGGAGGCCTTGCTACACCGATGTTTATCAAAACATCATTTGAATATAAAAACATCACTAGCACAGTTCGCTTATAATTTCGCATAATGTTTGACCTAGATAGCTCTCACCCAGTCGGTATCGATTGACCATGAAAAGGACCACCCAGGTCAACTCAGTATTTCTGGAGCTCTAATCTAGATTTTAGCTGTTGATATATCGCACCCTCAGTGGAAAAAAACATAAGTCGTGTTACTTTGAATTTTAGACATTAATTTGATTGGAAAGAGGGACAAAAGCCCCATATGCTCAATTTTTTTCAAATTTTTATCATTAATCTTGACGGGTTTGTACAAGAAATCGTAATGTAAATTTGTTTGACTACTTACTGATATTTTAACAGTTTTTTTGCTCTCTTGTAAAATTGCAATTTTCATCTTATGCCTTTTTTCCACTGAGAGTGCGATATGTACATAATTCTACTAATTAATAAATGTGAAAATTGTGAGGATGTATGGATGTTTGTTACGCTCACGCAAAAACTACTGAACGGATTTTGATGAAATTTTGCACACAGGTAGACCACGGTCTGGAATAGTATATATGGTACTTATTATCCCGGAAAACACGGGAGTTGCCGCGGGTAGAGTGTTAGTGTAGGGGTTTCTAGAAGGACGGGAAACTTTTTCTACTAATAAGTTTCTTAAACAAAGTTCTTTGCAAAAAACAAGAAAATACTTGTTATAGATTGACACAAAAGTTTATTCTGAAACATTAAAAAGCATTAAAATCAATATTTATTTTGGTACCTTTTAAAAAATAATTGCTGGTATAAATAAAAAAATAAATAAAAAATACGATGACGAAAATACTTTATAATTTTTACAAATTACTTACGCCAAATAGTTATTTTAAATCTATTTTTCGACCACAGACAGACATAAACTTAGATATGTTTTTTGTTTCATTCCAATGTCCACTTCGATTACTTTCTACATTCCACTCAAAGAGCTCCATAGTGGGCCTCAAGTTAAATATCACGGAATTAAATGCGTCACATAATTGGATAAGTTTACCATACAGGCTCTCGTGCCTCCAGCCGGAACACGAATCGTTTGGCTGCCGAAAAGAGGGTGGTTGGTACATAGGAGAATTCACGGTAATATAATAATATTATTAATACTATATATTATTAATTAGTTAATAATATTATTAATTTTATATGTGTAGGATGCGTGTTGAAGATATTCAATAAATCTGACTCCAAATATGGTTATAGTATTTATTTACATTAATATACAATCCGTGAAAATATGTACAGGCGTAAGAAAAATTAATGATATGCAATGATGTTGTATGTGATATTATGATAGTGATGTTATTTATAATAATGCCATGGTAACCGGAAAATAGGGTGCTTATATACAAATGTAGGGTCGCTACATCACCCCCCTGGGAGAGATGTACTCCATCTGCGAACTGGCTTCCGAACCGGTCGAACGGGTTGTGCGGTGCTGTGCAGATGTTGAAGTTGCTGGAGTGATGATTGCTCAGCCAAGTGTGTCCAAAAATGCCCTCGATCCACGGTGAGTCGGGATGAGAGGGTGAGACAATGATATTATATGTTACGGAGGGCGAGTGATGTGCACTCGAGCTGTCCGTGGAGCCGTCGTGTGGGCAGTAGCTTGAACGGGGACAGAAAGCGTCTTGGGCTGCGATGTACTCGATCAGCTAGCGTGGCTGGTGTTGCGACTGCGGGGAGATGCTGCTGCTGACTATCTGATGTGAGCGGTGAAGTGAGATGAGGTTACCAGCTGCCGCCATCGGTCTTCTGGAGGGACGTGTTCTTGTAGTCGTGGGTCACCAATGTAGGATGCGTGTTGAAATAAATTGGACTCCGAACAAGATTAAAGAGTAAAATTACAACAGAAAGACGTGAAAAAGATGAATGAATGACAATGGTGTTATTTATAAATGCCATGGTAACAAAATAGGGTTGTGTATTTACAAGAATATTATACAAATGTAGGGTCGCTACATATGTATATAAAACACAAAAAATGTTTTTTTTTTTATGGAAAAAGCCGGCAAACGAGCTAAAGATCCACCTGATGGCAAGTGGCTATCGCCGCCCATGGACATCAGCAACACCAAAGACATTACTGATGCGTTGCCGGCCAAGAAGAGAGAAGAAAAAGAAAGAACTGGCTCTCAAGCTCCCAGCTGGAACACGACGAGTCGTTGGGCGGCTGACTCATGCTAAAGGGTGGTAGCTATCCAGGCGGACCCCATGGAGAAATAAGAGTAGTAATAAGGGTATTAATTAACAATTAAAATCAATGTTACCAGTATAATCCCTCGAGGGGCCACCAGCGGGTCGGATTTCTTCGCCTCTTACGACACCCATCCGGCGAAGGATTGGGGTTAGTATTCTAAGCCGCCCCAATACGGCTATGTTTGTACGGATGTCCTTTATAGACTTTGAAACTATCCAACCGATATGCCCCAAAATGATTTCATTTGAAAGCAATAATGCGAAGATGGTTTGAGACCACTAAAAATGCATTAGGCACATTTTCGATTTTTTTTAAATAAAATCATCTAAAACTCTATCATCAAGCAGATAACAGATGATTCGTGATAATAATATCGTGCGCAATGACTTATCTAGAGCTTTGCGCAGGGTCCAGGTTGACCTAGGTACAGATTCAAGGTCGATCAATATATGACCTACAACGATTGTGTCTTTCCGTCACAAATTTATTTCACAAGCGCTCATAGCTTTGTAGCTTGTCGGTCGTAAGTGATCGCAAGTTAAGCAACTTTAAGAATTATAAATTTTACTAAAAAAATAACCGACTTGAAAATTACACAAAAACTACTTGTCAGATCTCGCTCAAATTTATGTGGGATTACATGACAAGCACCTGCTTTCGATTTAAAAAAAATCATCAAAATCGGTTCACCCAGTCCAAAGTTCTAAGGTAACAAACATAATAAAACAGTCGAACCTCCTCCTTTTTTTGAAGTCGGTTAAAAATTAAGTAATATTTTAATTAAAAAATTGTACCCCTTTGTTAGTTAATGCCTTCAAAGTCTCAAAAACTACTTTTCAGATCTCGTTCAAATTTGTGTGTGACCACATGACAAGCACCTGCTTTCGATTAAAAAAAGAATTATCGAAATCGGTTGGCGTGATATTGAGTTATTCGTCAATTAGTCGCGCACATCTTAACACAAATTTACGACTTATGTGGTTTTCTCATGGATGCTATTGTCAGATCTGATCTCAATAAAATTTATGTGGGACCACATGTCAGCCACCAGCTTTCGATTAAAAAAACAATCATCAAAATCGGTTCGCCCAGTCCAAAGTTCTGAGGTAACAAACATAAAAAAAAAAAAAAAAACAGTCGAATTGAGAACCTCCTCCTTTTTTTGAAGTCGGTTGAAAATATAACATTAATTGGTGTTATAGTGCAGCCTTTTAACAAAATGAATTAAAATTTTTCGAATTGGCTCTTTAATTGCCACAACTGGCTAACTTACGCCCCAACTCAGAGTCACTAACGGGTACTTAAATGGCTCCTTAGTACAGGATTTGTATGGTGATTCTGTACTAACGAGCGATTAAAGTAACCGTGTGGCTCTCGAGTTGGGCCGTTAGATGCTTACAAATCAATAACTGACGTCATGACTTGAAGCATCTCATCTATAGGTATTACACGCGTATTTATATGTTGACCTAGGCCAAAACGACTTCATTCAAATCTGTGATTTAAAATAATCTAAATTTTACTAACAAAAATAACCGACTTCAAAATTACTCAAAAACTACTTGTCAGATCTCGTTCAAATTTATGTGGGACCACATGACAAGCACCTGCTTTCGACTAAAAAAAGAATCATCGAAATCGGTTGGCGGGATATTGAGTTATTTGTCCATTTGTCACGCACTTACTTAATGTAAATTTAAGACTTATGTGGTTTTCTCATGGATGCCGTTGTCAGATCTCAATAAAATTGAAGTGGGACCACATGACAAGCTCCAGCTATCGTTTAAAAACAATCATCAAAATCGGTTCACCCAGTGGAAAGTTCTGAGGTAACAAGCATAAAAAAAAATACAGTCGAATTGAGAACCTCCTCCTTTTTTTAAAGTCGGTTAAAAATAAAGCTGTGTTATGCAGTTATTGACGTTTACGAATACAGCGCGGATATGGAGGGGCGCGGATGCAATTGTTAAATTAGACTTCACGCAGTATCGTGTAAATATAGAATAGCATAACCTTTTATCAACACAACCGACTTCAAAATAACTCGAAAAGTAGTTGTCAAATCTCGCTCGAGTAGTTTGTCTAAATAAAACGCATTTGGTGTACATGTCAGTTGGTGACAACCTTAGAAAACGATTTTAATGGTTTGTTTACATTTGTTTCGGCTGCAAATCGATCCTATTACAGTAGGTCGTACTGGCAAAAAAAAGTGATATATTTATTACCAAATGTCATTATTATTTATTTCCCAATAAGGGGCCATTCATAAATTACGTCACATGTTAGGGGGGAGGGGGGCGATCGATGAAGTGTGACATTGTGTGACAAGGGGTGGGAGGGGGTCCTAAATTTCGTGACGTCACATTTCAAAATCGAATAATTGGTATGTATAGGTAAATATTAAAAAAAAAATGGAAATAAAACTTATTTCGGAACAGGTGTTTTAATTTAATAATTTCTAGGTGTTAAATTTCATAATATGTGACGTCACGCTAGGGGGGGGAGGTCTCACAAAGGGCTTCCAACATTTTTGTATGGAGCCTGGCATACCTACATGTCCGCCATTTTGAAAAAACCTCGATTCGGCGGCCAGTAATTAAACATGTGTCAATCGATAGAATAAATGACTGTGATCAAAAAGTATTCAGTGATGAAATGTCGTAAGTGGTATACTTTCTGAGATATTTGAGTTCAAAACCGTAGGAAAATAAAGCAAAAACATCGTTTCGGCCGATATTGATAAAACATGTGTCAATCGATAGTCTAAGTGATTACGATCAAAAAGTATTCAGTGATAAAATGTCGTAAGTGATATGCTTTCTGAGATATTTGAGTTCAAAACCGTATAAAAATAAAACATTTGTAATTAATTGTCTTTTTATTTCTAGTGGATCTGTAACTGTGTCAGTGTAATGCCAGATAAGAAATATTATGAATATTTAGAATAATTACTATATACATATAAAATCACAATAAACATAAACAAAATGAAATAAATACAGTTTTATTCATATTTACATATAAACATCTTATATATTATGTACCTAAATAAATATTTATAAATACATATTTAACATCTGGTTGAAGACCACGGGCGACAACATTCTAATTGCTTCAGGTAGTGCTGCCGGACTTCTTGAAGGAGCTTTTGGTAGTCTATGATTTTTTGATGTCTACAAACAAGGAGTTCCAGAACCGTATGAACTGTATTTTGAAGGAATTCCCGAAATAAGCAGTGCTATGGGTTTCCTTTAAATAAACAGGAGAAGACACATTATTTAAAATAGCATAAAATGTTGAGAGACTTCTGAAGTTTCGCCTGTGTCAAATGGGTAGCCATAAGTTAGGAATGGAACTAGCAAATGTGGTCTTACTTACGTAAGCCGAAGATAATATATCTAATACAGTTATTAAGAAGGCGCTCCAATTTATTCAGAAGTTCCTCTGACAAATCTGTACAACACACATCAGTATAATCAAGGTGAGGGATGACCAGAGTGTTTATGGCGTATTTATGGTTAAGTGTTTATGGCGATTCAGCAATTGAAGTGTATACCGGTCACTTTTTTCCTTACCTCAGTTACGTTATGTATTATAAAAATTAAACAAATTCGTCAAACAGTAGAGATAAAATCGCGGGATGGTACTGCTCATGCATAGTGGGAAAAAGAACCTTGTCCTGTTGTTCCCATATAATGTGTGTTATTATGGTTCTTGGCATGGGCTCGACATCAGGAAACATTGCCTTTATCACCAGCGGAATTTTTAGATTCAGTGATTGTCAGACATGATATAGAAAACTAAGCCAATAATGAATTTTAACTTTTGGTTTAGAGTAATTGCCAAAGCTGTAGCCGCTGGTGGCAAATAAATTATTTATAAAACAACCTAGTAGTTTGCTTTGGCTTTGCTTTTTTTTTAATTCAAACATACCCGTTATTAATAAATCAAGTACCTACGCAGCACATACACATATGGCACAATATACGTATTTTTCATTATTGACCCAATAAATTCAAAATAAGTAAATGATAATTTTTAATGCATTATTTTTGTACGGTTTTGAACTCAAATATCTCAGGAAGTATATCACTTACAACATTTTATCACTGAATACTTTTTAATCGTAATCATTTAGCCTATCGATTGATATATGTTTCATCAATGTCCGCCGAAACGAAGTTTTTTGCTTTATTTTTCTACAGTTTTGAAGTCACTTATCTCAGAAAGTATATCACTTACGACATTTCATCACTGAATACTTTTTGATCATAATCATTTAGTCTATCGATTGACACATGTTTCATCACTGGCCGCCGAATCGAGGTTTTTTCAAAATGGCGGACTTGTAGGTGTGCCAATTAGGTTCGATGCCCTTTGACCAGCTGTGACAAGGGGGGGGGGGGGGTAGGGGTCAAAAAGTCATGAAATTAGTGTGACGTAATTTATGGATCGCCCCTAACGTAGAATGGTACGATGTCATGCTGAAAATTTAATACTTTGTTAAACACTGAAAAGTCTAGGCGATTTAAATTTTTGAAAGAACTCGTAGGTAATCCAAATTTTTCTTAAATAATTTAGGTAGGTAGGTACGTAATCTGTAAAGAATATATATAATAATATGGGATATAAAAATAATATGTAGGTAGGTATGTCTAATATTAGTCTATACATACCTAATATCTGAACCTAAGCTCAGATTACCTTTTGTTCTATAATGAGTGTATAGGCAGGTAGGTACACCAAAAAACCTACATTATTAAGTTGTGAATTTATGTCAAATGTGGTGTACGCATTCTCTACTACATTAGTAATACGTGTATGTACGAATCATGACAAAATGTTTCCTTACCACTTTGAGCATTAACGTCGAAACATAAAATGTTTAACTGCGTCCCATAATTATATCGTCTACAGAATGTCTATTACACGTATCTACAGGTACATTAGCCCCGCACGTAGAACAGCAATCCACGAAGCTAATCCACGGAAGTAACGTGCTAACACTGCCAACGCCATCTATTATGCGATAGCGGTACCAAATTGCAAATTGTAAAAGTAAAACCACTCGAAGTCACGTGCGCCAGCTAACGGGAAATAGTCGAACTTCGAGCATTGAACCCGCCAAACCCACGGTGCATTGCGCAATGTTACGGTGCTTTAAATTTTATTGTCAAAGACGTGGCGCGAATTTAAAAAAACAACTGTTTTTTTAAACAGGTTATGATTAGTATGTAGGCGGCGTCTCAGTGCACAGTTAGCTAGGTTCTAGGCTAGTTTATAACCTAGGGTATGTAGGTAACCTTTCACAAGGTCGTGGATGACTTTCTTTGTAGAATTAATTCTTGAGGAAGTTTCTGCTTTTGTCTTTCTAGGTTGGTATGCCAGATGCTATGGCCAGATGTGATTACGTATTTTTATAGGATTTTTTTGGTAAAATTATCTTTAATATTTTACAACTAGGCACTATTAAAGTAATCTTAAAATGTTTATTATATGACAAAATAATATATAAAAGTAACTAATTTCGTTACAATTTATCTATGGCGCTACGATGGCGTTTCGTTAAGATATTAACTACAGATGATTAGGCTTAGCTAAGCTATCTTTATTTATAATTATACTTTTTTCCATAAAGGTAAACTCCATTCAGCCAATGTTAAATTAAAAATAAAATAACATAATAAACCGCGAGCAACCATCAACAGTTAAAAAATACTACAAAACACCGTTATTATCTTAAGAATTAAGATACTATGTAACCAGAATTAGTATTACATAGCGGGACATATAGTATTTGAAAAAGCCCGCCACAAACCGGTGGAGGTCAATGCACTCAATCGGCGCGATTCTCTGATTCTATAACCGATTCGCCATCAATAATACATTGAGAGATTAATTAAAATAATTCACACGCCATTTTGAATGGGGATCACGCGTGAAATTTGAAAATGAATAAAAAGTCTTCGAAAAAAACTCTGAAGGAAATGATGGCAATTTTTTTTTTGTAATCGGACGGGACGTTTTTGGCACAGTGCATTGTTTTGTTGATAAATGAAATCATACATAGCTTTCCTCACGTGTTTTAATCATTATAAAAATAAAACGTCAGTAAACCAATGATATTATACTGTATTTTTTAAATATCATTGCATTAAACCAATAAAACAACTGTCCAAATTAGTAACAAAATGTCAATAATTTCTTTCTTTTTCTTCTCTCTTTCTTGGCCGGCAACGCATCAGTGATGTCTTTGGTGTTGCTGGTGTCCATCATGACCATGTGCGACGATAGCCACTTACCGTCAGGTGGATCGTCAGCTCGTTTGCCGGCTATGGGCTTGTTTCACAATCTTCAAGTAAGTCCGAAGTAAGCTATTCGTTGGTTAAGTTGACATTTCGTGTATGTAAAATGACACTTTAACGTCACTTTAACCGGCGAATAGCTTATTCAGGACTCTACTTGAAGATGGTGAAACAAGCCCTATTTCTCTTATAACTTTAACTTGTAACTTTAGACTTTAGAATAACTTTACCTGTTTAACCTGTGTCGCGTGTGGCATGGACGACACATATTACACATCACAATAACACCCATGACCCGAGTACAAATATTTATCTGTCACATATATATCTGCCCCGGCCGGGATCAAACCCGGGACCCCTCGCTTCGCAGGCAGGGTCGCTACCAAGTAGGCTACAGGGTCGTCAGATATTGATTAGTTGATATTTACAGTGTAATCAGTTTTGGACCAAAAAATATTTGTGTCGTAAACCGATTTTGACGTGAATCATTGACGTTATGATTTGAAACATGTACGAGTATATTTTAAGGACCAAAGTGGTCACTATGTAACGACCCGTGTGGCGCAATGGTTACCATGCCGGATCGCCGCAACAAGGGTCCTGGGTTCGATTCCCAGCAAGGCGGAAATTTGAATAATGAGTTTGAAATTCTGTTCTCGGTCTGGGTTTGAATTCCTTGTCTAGTGTGTTGTCCATGGCACCCACGACACAGGGAATCCTAGTGTGGGGCTATGAGTGTGAAGCGTTTATTTATTTATTTATTTACTATTACTACGGCAATATTAGGTATATTTCACAAAATAACATTAGTATCTCTCAATTTGGTCCAATGAATTAGTGATTCGACATCATAAAAACATATCTTAACAATTTTTTTTTGATTGTCTTGGCTCTGATAATAATCACATAAGACAACGAATCGAATTCGAATTACGATGTAATATCGATATTTAAAATGGTTCTGCGTCTAAGCTACGGAATACAGATTCTTGTATTCAATGGTATAACCAAGCCATCGTATTTAAAATCTGCCATATAATTTTCTTTATATCTTAAATTACCTTCGTCTGTAACTGTGAGTAGGCAAAAAATAACCCCGGTAGTTTCTTGCTGCTTCTTCTCCCGGAACCACTTACGGTAGGGATTTGTTGAAGCGATGGCGTTGAGTGACTTTCGAAAAGTGTTTGTAACAAACCTACTTCGAAAAAAACTTATTTCATTAAAAAATACTTATTTCCTCTTATTTCATTCATTCATTTCATTAGCACGCAGAAATTATGCTTATCACCCCCTTGGGCTTTTCACCCCCTTGGGGGTTGAATTTTGAAAAATCCTTCCTTAGTGGATGCCTACGTCTTAAGAGGAATACGTGTGCGAAATTTTGAGTTTCTAGCCCTAAGGGTTTGGCCTGTGCGTTGATACATCAGTCAATCAATCACTTTTGTCTTTTATTTTCTTTATTTATACTAATAATTATAAAGAGGAAAGATTTGATTTTTTGTTTGCATTGAATAGGCTCCAAAACTATTGAACCGATTTGAAAAATTCTTTCACTGTTGGGAAGCTACACTATCTCCAAGTAACATAGGCTATATTATATTTTCAAAAAAATTAGGGATCCTTAATAAAACTCCAATAATGTAACCCAAGGTGTAAAAAATAAAAAAACCGAAGCAAAGCGAGGGCGGTTACTCGTCTTAAATAAAAGAAAAAAAAAATACATTTTCTAATGCATAGAAAAGATAAGAAATGTCTCGCCAGCTTAAACCACACATTTTACTCAGGCTGCTATTAACATGATATGCAAAGAAAAACTCCAAATAAACCAAATATTTGCTTATCTCTCCATCCGACACGCAATTGCAATGTTTGTCTGGGAAACGTACGAGTTGTATATAAAAGAAAATGTAATGTCTGTGTATCTGTAAACTTTAACCAAGTTGCTGAAAATCATGAAGGGCCACTTATTAATTAGACTTTAGTAATTAATCTAAATCAATCAGAACTGTTCACCGCTACGTTGGAAGACGTGTTTAAGCTGATGGAGAGGAAACGACGTGGCATTGACATCAATGGCGAATACATCACACACCTGCGATATGCCGGTGATATAGTCAGTCTGGCGAGATCCCTGGAAGAACTTGGTATAATGCTCGGGGACTTGAACAGCGCCTCACAACGGGTGGGTCTTAAGATGAACATGGACAAGACGAAAATCATGTCGAATGTCCATGTCACACCCGTACCGGTTGTTGTTGACGGTGCTACTCTTGAAGTTGTAGACGAGTAAATTTACCTAGGACAATTAATGATCCAAAGTCCTACTTAGGGTAAGTCCAACTTCAAGAAAGAAGTCACTTGTAGAATCCAACTCGGATGAGCTGCGTTCGGGAAACTGTGTCATATCATGTTGTCTGAAACACTACCTCAGTGCCTTAAGTCGAAGTTGTTCGAACAGTGTGTGTTGATAGTGATGACATACGGCTCCGAGACGTGTGCTTTACTGTCGGTCTAATCCACAAGCTCAAAGTCACACAGCGAGCTATGGAGAGGGCTATGCTCGGTATTTCTCTATGCGATCGCCAAGAAATTATGAAATCCGTAGACGAACTAAGATAACCGACATAGCCAAACGAAGTGGCAATGGGCTGGCCACATAGTTCGAAGGACCAAAAACCGTTGGGGAAGAAAGGTCCTCGAATGGCGACCACTTTTTTGTGTTTGATAGTCCATTTATCGAGGAAAGCCATAGGCTATATAACATCATATATTTAAGTATTTATTTTTTTCCACAAATTAACGCGGGTAAAACCGCGTGGCACAACTAGTATTCCATAAAAGTATCAGTAATAGTAATATTATTTGAGTATCAATTAGTGATAACCCTCACATTTTAAAATTTTTGCTAACCCTGATATAACCATAAGAAAAAACAGAGTCAGGCGTTAAAGCTAGTACTGTAGCTTGTTCGATACGAAGTATTTCGTTGCATTTAATTTAATAGAACTGCGTCTAGACATTATACTCGCAGTTGCATTTCGGTGTTTTGGTCATCTGATTAATGCAAGCAGATTGGGTGGTCAATGACCGTTTTGTTCTTTTTTAATGCCGACATTACCAACTCGCAAGTACAACAACGTATTAGGTATTACGTATATTTACTATAGTATTAAGTATATAGAGCGAAGAGCTATTTTGCTTCATGCAAGTTGGTTTTTAATTTCTTTTTTTGGAAGGGATCCTGCCGAGAAATTAAAGTGCAAAGTCAGCAGGAGTGGACCGGTTCAATTTTAAGAATCATTTATGTATAACCCTATACATAGTTTTTTAAAGAGTTTGTGGTGAAATTCGTTTTGAACCTTGCAATTTTTTTGCAATATATTTATTCTACTCTATGGTATTGAAAATATTTGCAGGCCACCATTTTCATTCTCAGATCAAGAAGTTAATATTTTTTCAAATATAACGATGATTTTATAGTGTAGGGCTTTCTATGTAGCGAAAACTACTAATTAATTTCTACAACTTTAACAAAAATAACTGGGAAAGTGCGTGTCAGGCCATACGCAATGTAGGGTTCCGAAGTAGTAGGTTTATCGACTATTACTCATTAACTACTTACGCTAACATAGCCGTGACAGTTAAAAAAAAATACCCATAAAGCCAGAGTAAAATTTTTAGCAAACGTCGGCTGTCAATGGCTGTAAACAGACAAAGGCATCTTATACAGCCAGGTGAAATTTCTTCGTAACGTCAACTGTCAAGAATCTTTTTAATTGGCAAAGCGACGTAACCCATACAGCCTCCACCTGTTTAGCTTCCCAGGCGAGTAAGAACGCGTTCGTATAACGGACTGTACAGTTAGCCGTATGTGGGTGAGGGGCACCGTTAGCGACGTCACTGCTAGTGATGTGCTGGGTTTGTACTCTGTAGTACCAATAGGGATTTGTACATAGTTTGACTACGGTACGGTGACTCTCGAACTGTGTGGTAGGTTGAAACATAATTTTGTTAATTTTTCATTTTACCTCTGTATACACTTATAGATACACGACCAGTCACTCAAGTAAATAAGAGCGTCGTTGTTATAAGTGTACGTAAATACTTGTTTATAAACTTTGATAGGTTGTTACGTCTTACTTGTATTTAAACCTATGATATTTTGATGATCAACATGACTCATGTTGATCATAGATGTTGATTAAGGAAAGATACAGAGTTATAAAGAACTTTTATACCCTGTGAGAGATGCTAGGATTCCACTGATAAATATGTACTTAAGAATAATTTAGAAAATTTTATTCGATTTCACAAGAAAAATAATTTTAGTGAGAATTTTTAACTACAGATTTCTCAGTGTATTTTATACCCAATTAAAGAATATAAACATTAAAAATAAAAGTTCATTAACAAGGATTTTCTTTGGTAATTAATTCCAGTTTGCGCTTCACCTAATTTTGTAAAGAGTCAATAAAGAAAGGAAAAAATTGTACAAAACTTTATCGATATTCCAATCGGATTGTGTCAGAGCCCTTCCCTAGCGGGTACCGTACGCTACGTCACGGCGAAAGGGCCGGCGACTGTCGCTTTTCCGACGCAAAACGCAAACACGCATTCTCAGCCTCCGACACTTCAGTTCACGCGATTTTCGTAGGCCTACCTTCAATCTCTCTTTACCACCGTTATTTATAGGTTAAGGTTTTGGGTTACAAGAATTAACTCTTTCTCTGGTTACTAGAATGTCTTGGAGACGAAAAAGGTCGTTTCCGTTTTTCAGTCCATATTTATTTAAGATCGCGGTGCAAAAACGACCTTCCACTTTAGGTCTAAACCAATTCGAGCTTACACCCTGTAAGCCACTATGAGGCTTTAATACGGCGCAAGATGCCTGCTGAAGAAGGTTGTTCAGCTTTCTTGAATTGGTAACTAGGATTACCAAATCAGGAATGAGTTTTCCTGATAAAATTCCTAAGTTAGCAATTTCCCGGTAAATTTTGTACGAGTTATAATATGATAGGTATCCATCCACTCAGTGGCAAAAAATCTAATTCCAAGATTTTTCTTAATTTTTTTGGTTATTAATCTTAATATATATAAATTACGTGTTACGTTTGTCCGCGATGGACTCCTAAACTACTTAACCGATTTTAATCAAATTTGCACGCCATGTGCAGTTTGATCCAACTTGGAAGATAGGATAGCTTACACCTCAAAATAAATAAATAAACTTTTGACAGAACAGTCTGTCCGGGCAGCTAGTTATTTTATAAAATTAAACTGAAAATCGTCGTTACGACTTTAAAACCTCTTGTGTGTAAAAATCAATTTTTTTTAGCAAGCACATAGGTGATTTTGAATTTGGTGAATAAATTACGATGAAAACGTCGAACACACATGAGAGTTTTTGAATTCGATAGTGCTTCAAAGAGTAGAATCATTTGACGTCAAAAAGTGATTTTGAAAAAAATGGCACATAACACATAATAGGTTTTAAAGTCGCAATGACGATATTTCGTGTTCCCCTGACAGAAAGCTGAAATTTCAGACAAATTGTCAGGAAAATACCGACATATGGTGACCCTTTGTCCCACTTTGTCTCAACGGCACTCATGGCAGTAAATGCCTACAAGCGTGCTTCAATACATGACGACCCTGTAGCCTAGTTGGTAGCGACCCTGCCTGCGAAGCGAGGGGTCCCGGGTTCGATTCCCGGCCGGGGAAGATATTTATGTGACAGATAAATATTTGTACTCGGGTGCAGGGTGTTATTGTGATGTGTTATATGTGTCGTCCACCCGCGACACAGGTAAACCTACTACAGGGGTATGAGTGTGTTAGCGTTTATTTATTTATTTATTTATTTATTTATTTATTTATTTATTTATTTATTTATTATTGTAATTTTGCAATTAATCGGTGTTGGAACTGCAAGTTGATATTGAACACTTCAGGCCTTCTCAAATCTCAATGGCTGAGATTAAATCAAATCAAATCAAATCATTTTTATTTTTTTAAGTACAGGTACAATAGATCTAACTATAATAGAATTTTGTGTCCCAATATACTTTGCCAATTAATGGCGTTACTACTACTTTTTTTAATTACTACTGGCCATGTTGAATGCTATTTCACGTCAGCTCGTTTGCCGGCTATTTCCATAAAAAAAAGCATAGACGATACTGATGCTACACGCTACTGATGTGACAATTGTTTAGATCCACTTTACATCTCGATCCACCGTATTGTATGTAAATCAGATAACAGTCACTGATGGGCGTTACCACCTGTCATGTTTACATGACAGTCTTAACGATACGTTACCATTACCACATACACATATTTAACACACGCATTTTTATAGCCGTAGCTGAAGTTTTGTGTGTGTGATACTGTGATGCGCTAAATCAGTTAAAAATTAACTTAGGTTTGGTTTTTTTGGACTAAAATTGAGACTAAATTTTATTAATAATAATAATAAACCGTTTATTGCCATCTATACATCAATGCAATCTATGCATCTATGCAAATAAATAAAATTGGAGTGTGTTTGTAATATTAAAATAACCGCTTTTTACTAAGTGCATTTGGATGTATACACGGTACGTATACCAAAACAATATTTTTTACAATTTTTGTCTGTCTGTCTGTCTGTCTGTCTGTTTGTTCTGACTAATCTCTGAAATGGCTGGACCGATTTAGACGGGACTTTCACTGGCAGATAGCTGATGTAACAAGGAGTAACTTAGGCTACTTTTATTTTAGAAAAAAAAAGTTTTTTTAGGCGATACGAAGTTCGCCAGGTCAGCTAGTACATAATAAAAAACACAAGAGAGATACAAAAGATAAAAAGAATAATACAAAAATGAAACAAAAACAATACTGAACAGCTGTTGTGTGGGCAAAGGAAGTGGCTCAGCTTCTGCTGACCCGGGACCTTGGTCCCGCGTAGCGCTGTTTCTCAGCCACCACCCAATTCCTGAGGTTATGTGGGAGATGTGAATGCTCTCCGTTTCCTAGCCGAAAAAATAAAAGTTACGAAAAATAAAAATTACAGTTAAAAAAAATTTAATCATAATATAGGGTAAACTCTTCCAATTATATGTCTTACTAAATTCGGTTTAAAATATAATTATTAATTGTAGATCCTTGAACTGAGACTAGGTTCGTCTCAGAAAAATAGATCATAGGACGCCCACCGACCAGATGGACTGACGACCTGAAGAAGACAGCGGGTATCCGCTGGATTCAGAAGCCTCAGAACCAGTCAGAATGGTCAGGAGAGGCCTATGTCCAACAGATGACTCGTAAAGCCTGATGGATGGATGGATGGATGGAAAGTAAGTGCTGTTGATTACTCAGCAAAAGGTCTTTAATAGAGATGAAGTTTCAAGATTTACAGAAACAAAAATAGAAGGTTCCATTGGGCCACCTCACTTACTGCATTTGGGTACCCACTTCTCCAAAAGGTCAATAAATTATTTGAAAATAAAATATAATGAAATTAAGCTTAATAATAGCACCAAACAAAAATAAAGAAAGTCTGTTTATAAATGGAAATGAAAAGAAATAAAGTTACTGGCGAAGAATCTTTATTTAGGCTTTAAGTATATTTGCGTTTAAAAAATCTAAATTTATTAATGAAAGATAAAAAAATGCACAAAAGCAGCTTAAAACCAAATTTTTTTACTATTTGGTCTATACATCATTACTAAAAGATTTCGTTCAAGTAATTGAATCCCTAGGTTTTCCCTTTTGAATACAACCTATGAGACTCCACGATATAAGTATCTACCTAACACTTACAGATAAATCTTAGCTATTCTATTTAATTGTTAAATTAGGTATAATTATTATGGCTAAGCGACACTTGGAATTACAAAAGAGTGGGCTTGAGATTTTTTTTTAATTAGGTCCATCTTTATTTTGGCCAATTACATATTGTTATTAACAAAAATAATCTTATTTAATTACCATCATTTAACGGGTTAAAAACAATTGGAAGTAGACTGACGATATCAATAAAACTAGTGTAGTAAACTTTTATTACGAAACGGCTTAATTTATAACAAAAAAATGCGTAACATAATAGTGACGTAATAGTTATCCATCTGGCTATAAGAGTTACAAGTATAATTACAGCGGTCAATGACCTTGTTGCAGAAGCATTTTGCAAAGTTCCGTACAATTTATCAGTGAACGCTTCGCTTCACTCACACACAGAAAAACGTTGTGTGCGTTTTTGTTTATAAATCTTACTAGAAAATCTTTTAATTTTTTTGTTAAGTTACAATGGGTTTTAATTAAGATTTATGTGTATTTTATTAAAATAAAAAATGTTTTGATTTTTTTTCTAAGCAACAGTGAACGTTTGGAAGGTAAGTAGGTCGAGGTCAATGACCTTAATTCCTTTTACCGAATGTCATATTTTTTTTCTAATACTAATCCCAATGGTAACTCAGTTATTACATCACTAGTATAACAGGTACAGTTTCCTGAGAGCAAGAAAATTGTGTTTTGATGAAGTAACTTTTAAGACTTCCGCACGCAGATTAAGTTCAGAAAAAAATATATAACAGCTTGTACAAATCGTGTAAAAATAAGTTAAAGAACTAATAAAAACCCAAAATATTACTGAAAAAGTCCTACACAGATAAGTTTGAAAACGTAACGAAATCTTTTTTGGCGCCACAGACTTAGTAAATATGATAGAAAGTGACAGACATCTCATTTGGAATTATAATTTTCAGCTGCCGAATGAAATTCAAATGCTGTATGTTAAACGATACTGTTTCCGTCAACACAAGACGAAAGTACATTCACCTTAAAAAAAACAATGCTTAAATTCAAACATTTTACAGAAGTTTTGACATAAAATCCTCAGGTTTCATTTTTTTTCTCCTTGGCTGAATGTAATTAAGCCAACACCTTACTCTGAAGATCAAGAGATTTTTAACACATCAGTATTTATGTGTCATTCTATTCGGCCAGAATTAAAAATACGTTGAGCTTAAAAAAGAGCAGTGTTCTATTACAGCTAGAAACTACCTACGTATTGTAATTGGTTTAAAAATACGAATCAGACATAATTTTAAATCAGAACATTAATTTTCGTTGAAATTCTTTTTCAAATGGATTACTACACGCGTCTCCAACTGAAATAACACAGAAAAATATATCACCCAAAACTTACCTCGAATAGTGCTAGGCATTTTGCCAAAAATCCAGTAACAGTTTCATAAAACAAAAATCCATCAATGTCACTTAATAACCCATTTCCGTTTATTATCCGAACTCGGCCATTTCAGAAAAAAAATCACAGATAAACACTGAACTGAATGAATAATTTTGGCGCCAACGTAACTGTCAAAGAATTGTCATTTACGCGGGAACGATGCATACGTCCCAGTGACGGTGTGGCGGTACAGTCTACGAGTCTACACTGTGCTTTTTTCGAACCAGCGCGCGGTCGGCACTCGGGCTAACTGTATTTTTTTTCGTGATGCGAACAGTGGTAACGGTGTTGAGGCCGGTTCTGCCTCCAGTGAATCTTCGATTGCTGGTGATTCTGTGAACGCGTGCCCGAGGGTTATTAATCTGCTACCACGCTGTGTGAAATTTTGAGGATGTCGATGCAGCTGAAATATGGCGTCCGAATATATTTTACAGACCTCTAAATAAAACTGTCTTAATATTTTTAAACGTGGTCGTTACATTCGAGAACGAAACTGTAGTAATATCGTTACGTTTCATTACGGAAAAAAGGCAATCGAAAAGCAAAAATATTAATTATAAAATCCTGCGAATGAAGTCCCTAATAATAACTATAATTATAGATAAATAAACCATAATCGAGGATTATAGTTAACTCTATTTTGATCCCTTATCTGTTGGGATATCATAATACCCAGAATAGTTTATACTGATTAACCTACTGCCATGCCAAAAGTATCTAATAATTATATTTCAATGGAAATAGAAGGCAAAGCAAAATTAAAAAAAAAATCTTTACTCTATCCCTTTTAAACAAGCCCCTGGGGGTTGGACTGGGCATTGCATGTTAGTAAGTCAGTACTTCTCTTTATAAACGTTTCTTTTTAAGCTTACCCTGTTTATATGGGTCAAATGTTGCAAGCTTAAATTGACGTACCTAATTTTATCCTAAGGAGTCGTTTTACACATTACTTTGATTATGACTCAGGTTTGGCTGCAGACAAGGGAACTCTTTAACGGTTAACAGCACACTCACCATTTTCTTTTGCTTTTTTTAACTCATAACATAAGTTAATGGCTTCAACCTATTAATGGCCCACTACTGAGCACGGGTCTCTCCTCGTGAGGAGGCCTAGAGCATACTCCACCACGCTGCTCCAGTGCGAATTGATGGAGGGGTTAGTGGCCAACCCAAGTGTCGGAAGTTTTCTTGTCGCCCGAGGGCCTCCGAAATGACTTAACTACTGTTATCTTACGATAACAACCGGGACCGACGGCTTTACGTGCCCTCCGAAGTACGGAAGCGCTCAAGATTTTTTTGCCACTAGCGGTCACCCATCCAACTACCGACCGCGCCCGCTGTTGCATAACTTTGTCGATCGCTTAGAATCGACGCAAGCCGCCGGGCTATGAGCGCTTCAACATAAGTTAATGCTTGACGACAATCCCACCTGATGGTAAGTGGGGATGTCATGATGGTGAGTGCATTAACTCAGTAAAAGCCTATTTACTCTTCTTGAAGATGTCCACATCATAGGCGGGCGGAAATATTGTACCATGGAGGTTACAGTACATTGACACTATAAAAGCGTGTATTTAATTTAATAAACTTGATAAGTGCGAGTTAAACTCGCTTGGAGAGGGTTCCGTACGTTGATTATGTATTTAACGTTATTTTTTTATTTTATTTATTTTTGCCGTTTTTTAAGACCATAGACTTCTCACAGGTTTTACTGTAATATTTAAGTAAAGAACTATTCTCTGTATTTTTTTTTTCAAAATTCTAGCGTCAGTAGTTTCGAAGATAAGGGGGGAGGGGGATGGTCAATTTGGGCTTTCTTGAATAATTTTAAAACTATCCATTGTAGAACTATAACAAAAATATACCTATTTGAGATCCTTACAACAAGCCCTTTCATTTAACATACCACACGATACGGTTTGCTAAACAGTTTTTGTTTAATTTTGATTTCATTAAAATATTTTTTCAAAATTCTGTTATTTAGTTTATACCTTCGTCTTTGGGTCACAAAAAAGTACATGAGTACCAAATTTCAACTCATTTGGTCCAGTAGTTTCGTCGCCCAGACGCACGAGTGATTTTATAAGGGTTCCGATTTTCGTTTTTTCGTACGGAACCCTAAAAACTATTAAATGTTTATATTAGACAAATTCAATTATGAAAGTAATCGGATAGAGTTACTAACTACTCTATCCGATTACGATGCAACTTCAGTTAAAGAGACTGAATATATATTTCCAATAGTTATGTAGGTAGGTAGTAGTTAGGTTGGTATTATTGCGTAAAAATTACGTGTGTTTAAATAAAAAGATCTGAAATATTATGTACATAACGCAGAAGGGGTATTCTATAGTATTGGTTATATAATAATATTTAAAATTTAAAGTTTTACTTTGCACCATGATATATTTCCAGTTCTCCTAACGTTCACATCAAGATTCCAAAGTACTTCAACACTCCGTGATCATTAATCGTCTGTTCTACCTTACTGACAATTCCTTCATCTATATATGATAAAACATTTCTTATATACAGCCTCTGCATCGGACAAGCATTGTAGAATAAAGAGATCCGTCCCTGGACCTTCACTGGAGATTCGTGGCCTCGCCGACATACATAATATAATGTTATGAAATCACTAATTCTCCTACAAGTATATTACTGTACCATTTCTCCGTCTATTGGGAGTATTTAAGACAGATTAATGTTATAAAATAGTATGCTGGTCTAAGTATAATTTTTATGTTCACGCGTAGAAAATGAATAAAACCAAATTTCATCACAAAAAAAGTGTGCGTGTACTTTTGTACGCGCGTGAGAAGTTATACTTCTTTGACATAATTAAATAAATATTGAATTTAATAACGTGTATCAGTTTTAATTATCTTTCAAAAACTACTTTTGTCTATACTAATATATAAAGAGGAAAGATTTGATTTTTTGTTTGCATTGAATAGGCTCCGAAAGTACTGAACCGATTTGAAAAATTCTTTCACTGTTGGAAAGCTACACTATCCCCGAGTAACATAGGCTATTTTATATTTTCAAAAAAAAATAGGGATCCTTAATAAAACTCCAATAATGTAACGTATGTACGTATGTACGTAAATGTAACATGGTGTAAAAAAATAAGAAAACCGAAGCGAAGCGAGGGCGGTTACTCGTACTAAATAAAAACAATAAAATATTACTTGTGTACTATCTATGTTTACACAAGTAAAAAAAAAAAAAGTTGTTCATGAACCTGAATCACGCCCTTGAGAGTGAGATTTGTACAAGTAATAACATTAAATTTTAAAAGAGGTGAAGATAATAAGAAGCTAGGGCCATCTATCCAGTGCCTTCATACCCCCTCCATGGTAGCGCAAACGTTTAACGCAACCTTTTTGCAAGTCGCATAAGAAGTATAACGTCAATAATTTAAATCTCAATCATTCAAATCTACTTAAAAGAAAATTCAATCACATGAGTTTTACCCGACACAAACTTATAAAAGTAAAAAATTATGCGCTGCTCAAGACTTCTTCTTCATTTAACCTTCTTCGTTTAACTATTGTAGCACGGCAGTGGTAGGCGATGTTCAGTTTAAAATGCCAGTCACTACTTCTCATCACAACGTCTTTTAATATAAATGAAATAATCTAAATTTTACTAACAAAAAATAACCGACTTCAAAGTCTCAAAAACCACTTTTCAGATCTCGTTTAAATTTATGTGGGACCACATGACAAGCACCTGCTTTCGATTTAAAAAAGAATCATCGAAATCGGTTGGCGTGATATTGAGTTATTCGTCAATTTGTCGCGGACATCTTAACACAAATTTACGACTTATGTGGTTTTCTCATGGATGCCATTGTCAGATCTCAATAAAATTTATGTGGAACCACATGACAGCCACCAGCTTTCGATTAAAAAAACAATCATCAAAATCGGCTCGCCCAGTCCAAAGTTCTGAGGTAACAAACATAAAAAAAAAATACAGTCGAATTGAGAACCTCCTCCTTTTTTTGAAATCGGTTAAAAACCACAAAAAGTCACATTTTCAATGATGATTGAAAGTAAACGGGACGTATAGTCTTACGTCTCAACTCAGAGTCACTAACAGTTACTTAAATCGCTCCTTAGTAAAGAATCATCATACAAATTCTGTACTAAGGAGCGATTTAAGTAACCGTTAGTGAGTTAGGGCGTAAGAGTAGATTTTTTTAGACAAGACTTATTTAGTAAACAATCTTGGCAACTTTTTCAAGAAATATTAATTTAATTTAGTTTAAAAAATAACTAATAGTAAACAGAAATTAGTTATGGCGTTAAATGATTATCTTGCTTTAAATTATTTTCATTTTGTGTCAGCCTTATTTTTTAATGCAGCAGTGATAATCTAGCGGTTAGAACGTTGGTCTCCGGAACGGAGGAGCCCGAGTTCAAATCCTGGCACGCACCACTAATTTTCAAATATTATGTGCGTATTAGAAGTTAATAATTATCACTTGCTTCGGTGAGGAAACCTGCACACCGGAGAGTTCTCCATAAAGTTCTCAAAGGTGTGTAAAGTCTACCAATCCGCACTTGGCCAGCGAGGTAGACTATGGCCTAATACCCCTCACATTGTGAAAGGATACCCCGAGCCCAGGAGTGGGACAATTATGAGTTCTTGCTTTGCTTTTGTTTTTATTTTTTAATTACAAATAAGGATAAAAAGACGGTGTACACTGTCCAAACTTATTGGCCGAGCTGAAGTTGGCGGCGCTCCGCGAAGGGAGCGCGCGGGTGATCGTAGTCGATGCCCCGTCTACCCGCGCTCCGCCGCTGATACCTTATTTTACGTTCTGCACATCGACTCGCGCCTAACTTCAGCCCGGCCAAAAAGATTGGGGAGTACTGTAAGTTTGTTTACCAAATAGGACTGTCTAAAAAAGTGGACTATATAAGATGTAACCTGGAGCCTACAACATCTTAATTCCTTAGAAAAGAATTAATAACAGTCGGGTAAAAAAATATCTCAATCTATTTAAGAGGAGAAAATTCCATATTTCAAGTAAATCGGAGGTTTGAAGTGCTATTATCCCAGTAGCTTGTGTAAAGTTTGCGATCGACCAAATGAAACAGCAGCGAACGCGGTCCGTAGTTAAGGCGCGGTATGACTACGATTTAAAAACGTTGATTTCACTCACACAGCCGCATATCTGCGCTAATCTAATGTTACATTTACGTGACGCTGAATAGGGTTCAAAATTGCAGAGCATATTTTTGCTAACAATGTAACTAGATTGCGAATAAACATTTAATTTGAGGGTTTTCCTTAGATAATTCAGAATATACACATTAAATTCAATATCTGTCCGGTTTAAGTTTTAATAAAACCATATACGTATTATATTCTCAAAAAAAATATGGTGTTATCGCTGATAATACAGAGAACGTCGACGATTAAGTTTATTTTTGTATAGCAAATTACGATTTTTTTATTGGAAATATTAAACAACAATTTAATATTCTATTCGGTTAACATTATTCTTTAGACCTTTTTCTATGCTCTGTATTTTTTGCGTGCGATATTTTCATTGGGTTTCCTCGTACTCGAACACCAAAGAAACCCATTTTTGTGAATATTGAGATCACACCGCGCCTTAATTTAAAGACTTTTTTTATAAGCAAATATTTTATTGTAGTGTAGACTGTGTGGGGGCTTGCATGTCACTTGTTTTTTATGTTTTGTGTTAATATGTTTTATGTTTGTATTTTTAATTTAATGTCATTTATTTTCTTTATTAGTTACTAACACCTAGTTACTAAGTATTACTAACATAATATGGGCCTGTATAAATTGTTGCCTAAAAAAAATTAATCATTTAAAAAGATTTCGTATTCTGTTACTGACAAATACGTTGCATTAATTCGAGGATTTATTCAATATCTGAGAACTACAACTTCGTCAACTTTGTTCATGTCATTGATAATTTTGGTAGTTATAACCAAGTCCCATGATGATGAGATCCGATAACCATCAGGTGGCTTGTAATTTTGTCAGCTATTTACAAAAAAAATCTTCCAATATTTACTGCTAATAAAAGATATCTATCAGAAGTGTCTAATCAATATCGCCGAAGCACGGAAACTCATAAAATACTGCAACTCCTGATTATGCTTGGCTTATCTGTGATCGTTTACGATTGAAGTTCTAACGGTATTAGTTCTGACTTTAATATGATATGAAATAAGTACGATTAATTCATCAATTTTCTCATCTGTACGCATTGAAGTATAATGTCATAGAACAGACATTTCAAACAAAATGTGTTTCCCGCCGGGAGGTTCTATTTTCAAAATTGAGCCCCCGTTCTCCTTTCAAAATCGAACGAATCCATTGAAAATTGAAGCCGATCGGCGCCAATTCTTTGGGACATACATTGTGTTCGCGGTGTCGGTTCTATATGCTAGTAACAATACTTCAATGTCTATACGCAATTTGCGCGGACCTTTTATAGCAGGCAAACGAGCTGACGATCCACCTGATGGTAAGTGGCTATCGTCACCCATGGACATCAGCAACACCAAAGGCATCCTGATGCGTTGCCGGCCAAGAAAGAGAGAAGAGAAAGAAAGAAAGAACCGGCTCTCAAGCCCCCAGCTGGAACACGACGAGTCGTTGGCTGACTTATGCTCAAGGGTGGTAGCTATATCAGAAGTCAAAGCATGTTGCAAAATGCTAACACCAATTACTAAATGTACGAATTACATCGGTTTGGTGTGCGTAACATCACAACACAACTGTTAAAATTACTCGTAAAAGTACCGTTAGCATATCCATTCCCATTCACTTAAAGTACACTTACACCACTGTGAGAACCACTCAGGATTGGCACTTTTTGATGGATGTATATTTTTTATTAGCATAAATAAGTAATTAAAAAAATATAACAAAATAAGATAATAATTTTATATCTTATCGCAGGGACCCGCTCTCTTTACGACCTGTACTTAGGGATTTCACTAAATCCCTGATAATTTTCTTTTTCCTATGACATTTATAGTAGGTATATATATATATATATATATATATAGGTAGCCGATGATGCAAAGTTACCGCTGCGGTTCGAGAAGAAGCCACGAAGAAAGGGTATCTTATTTATTACTGACTCTTTTATTACGCCCTTTATCGAGATTTTATTCTTGAATACGAAGTTCCACCAACACCACCTGGATATCTGGCGTTCGTCCACAGTTCGGTTCTCGTGTAGTTTTCTACCCCACACTTGTAAACTGCCGAACAAACTTACTGCATCGGTGTTCCCTTCAAACTATGACATGGGGTCCTTCAAGAAGCGGGTCTATTGTTTTCTTCGAGGCCGGCAACGCATTGGTGACGCTCCCAGTGTTACTAATGTCCATGGTCGGCGGTGATCACTTACCATCAGGTAACCCGTCTGCTCGTTTGCCTGCTTTTGGCATAAAAAAAGTTACCAACCAACCTTTTTTTTGTGGTTCAAAAAAAAGTTTTACCATAGACGAGGCCAATTATAGGTTACTCCTAGAGGTCGCTGGTCAATCTCCTATCCAAAAACTTTAAATGTCTGGACGACAAGCTTTGAAGAAGTTCCAAGAAGAATCACGTGACATTTGATGAACAATTTCAACCAATCATAGTCCCGATGTTGACCTTTAGACTCGTAGCCCTGAGGTTGTCGGTGTAACTTAGACCAATGACAGGGTGCAGATATTCATCCAATGTCACGTGATCCGTCTTCAAGTACCTCTTCGAAGCTTGCCGTCCAGATGTATAAATAACGTTCTTGGTCCAATCCAGTTCAAATGTTAAATCGCGACGATACTCGAGCATTATGGTTGGCTAGCCTCTGGTGATGGCGTGCAGTTGGCCACCATCTCTGTTACCCCATAGGGGATGTCAGACGTTAGCATACCACTGAACTAGTTTACAGGACCTATACCGCAAACCCGATGTTTGCGCAATGAACTGTAGCCAATTGGCTATAGTTTTCAGTGGATTCAGACGATTTTGAAAAAAGAACGGGGGCTCGATTTTGAAAATACATAGAAACTCCCGGCGCGACAATTTTGTTTGCGATGTCTGTTCTGGTACTTTAGAACAATACGGCTGACGTATCTTGGCGCGTCTGAACTTCGCGCAGAAGGCTGCGCAGTAACATAATTCGGCTATGCTCGGTACGCGGCGTATTATGTCACAGTCACACGTTAGCATGTTCGTGTCGCTATCTCTGTCTTATATGCCCTAAAGTTCGCAGAGCCTATGTTCAGACGCGCCAAGATACGTCGGCCGCACTGTACGTTATACCCAATGTTCAAAAACCCTATTTCGAAGCGGGTAAACAAGTTCTCTCTGTAACCCCTCTTCGCACAAAATGGTCTGCTGGGCTTGCTTCTTTGCAGGTTTCTCCGCGAAAGGTTATAAAGGCCGCTACAGCAACTGTCCATTCGAAAAATCATCTCTGCTTCTAGAATCAGTGGAGAACTCTTTGACTTTCATAAATATATGTATAGTTATAATAAGTGCTATCTGAAACTGTGAGCAGGGGAAAAACACCTCTATAGTTTCTTGCTGCTTCTTCTCCGGGTTCCACTCACGATAGGGCTTTGTTGAAGCAATGGTGTAAATTGACTTTCAAAGTGTTTTAACCTATTTTGAATTAAAAAAAAAAAATAGTTTTTTTACTAATAATCAGCCTCGTATCGCCATTACCCATGCTTGATATTTTTTATATTATGTTCAATTTGCATATCTGATTTTATACGTGAATTTATTTTTGAGGTTTGAGGCGTGACGTTGAGGCGATGTAAATTAGTTCGAGGTTGGTTACACTAAATTCTAATTCAGTAAATAATAATAACTAAATAGGTACCTAATCAGCTGCTACTAGGTAATTGCCATGTAGACAGAAAACTTACTTAGCTTTAAGTATTTAGGTACCTAAATAAATTAAAAACTTGCTCGAACATGTTCATAAAACTGTAAAACAGCGCCATATTTTAGTTTTATTTGTACAGCTTTTATCTTTATGAGAATTCAAATAATCTCAGAAATATCCGATTCTTCCGGATCTTGAATTCCCGCGTAAACAAAATGCAAGCGGGGTCGTTCAACCCAACGGTACCGCGCAACTCGTCGGAACCGGTCCGATGAGCCCGTCGTGACGTCACATTGCCATCGGGTAACTTGATAGAATTGCTTAATAATACAAAAATAATAATACATATATTTAATCAACCAAGTATTTGTGATAAAGTTAACGGAATTGCAAACAAATAATAATATTTCAAGCTTGAAATTTGAATAGTAATATTTACGCCATCTATTGACGAGTAGCGAAACATTACCAACAAGCGTCATCTATAGTTAAAATCTAGTAACTAAATACTGCAATAGAATATCAAATAGTGTCTAAAACGATCAATAGGTGTCGTATCGCTTTTCTACAGTATAATATTTTTTGTTTATTGAAAAGAAAAACAGTTGTTACTTGTTACTTGTTATGTTACTTCTATTCCTTTATTGTGCTTCTGTTCTGTAGTTAGTTCTTTATCAGGTTGATTGTTGATGTCGGCCTTGTAACCAGAACTCTGTGTATGTGAATAACTAACTGTAAGTGATGATTGTTTGTTTGAAATAAACCAATTTCTCGATAATTGATGGTGTGGACAATTAAAATCGGTAAGCAAGTGCATTTTATCCAGGACGCGACTTTGTTTAAGTGTATCTAGGTTTTAAATAATTAGTTACTCGGTCATCCAAAGACAAGGACCTAATAAAAAGAAACCTCTCGTTGCTTCAAACTCGTTTAATAAATCGTTTAGGTTAACACATAGCTATTAAGACATGTGTTCACTGAACTCGAACCGAATCTCATAAAACAAGAAACTTGGCAACTAATAGCCAAGGCAAACAAATGAAGAACCTCACACTTAACTTCAATAAATTATACACTTTTCTATTGTATCATTATTTTATTATTGCTCTGTACCTAGTGTACCTACACTACCTACCGTCTTTTATTTGTTGATAGGCTAGTACATAAGTATACCTATGCCTATGGGAAAGTATTAAAGATATTTATAGATTCATTTATTTTTATTTCAATAGAGCTGAACATGGAGATAGGGTAAGTTCGCCTGTTCGCGTCCATCGCCCAATTCGCGTCCATTTTGCGGATCTCCTTTTAAAAATCCTCGAAAATAAGTCAACTAACACACCAATCAAACGAAAAGTCATTACCGCTTATACTTCAATGTATAAGAGGCACGCACACATGAACAAAAGTTCTGTGCGTCAAACCAATCCCGTTTAGAAAAAATAGTTAGTCTCGGCTGTTCAACAAAAAAGCGCGATGGGCGGGATATTTAGATAAAAATTAGTGTGCAGCGGTGCGTTTGATGGTAAGTTTTTTATTGTTTTATGTGAATTTTAGGATACATAGCTGTTTCTACACTTTTATGATGAAAAAAGGTATAATATTAATTATGAATTTCCTTATGTTTTTTTATATTTAACGAATAAAATAAGGTGGACGCGAATTACTACATCGAATTTTACAAAACTTCCACTTTGCGTCCGCAATGGACGCAAACTATACCTACAGGGGATAATAATAAACTAAATTGCGTCCACAGTTTTTGTTAAATACTTGCTTGTAAAAATAATTTAAAATGTATTTTTTATTATTATTGTACATTTTTTTATTAAGACTACGTATTAATAATTCTATTTTTTTAATTGAAATGAGTAATTTCTTTCATTCTTATCTTTTTTCATTTAAGATGAGTTCTTCGGAGACAAGAAAGAAGAAGCGAAAAAAACGTGTGGCACTCGGGGACTGCCGCGGTAAAGCTATTATTGCATATCATTTGTTGCAAAATAAAACCTCATACCCCCCACTTGCAGTCAGTACTAGGATAGCAAAAACATGCAAGCAAGTATGCCAAAACAAGCTGGGGTTATTAAATTTCTCATCGGATTTGTTCACCTAGTAGCAATTAATTAAAGTGAGTACTAGGGGCACAGAAGTCTTAGAGGATGCGACATCAGTGCGATCTTATTCATTCTTCGATATTTAGCATAGGCACAACAAGGACGTCAATATCACGATCATGCACATTAAGCTATTATTGCCATTTCTCCCGTAATGCCAATCAATATGCGGAAGAGCGACAGTGATAGAACAAATCCATCACTGCCGCTCTGACAAGTGATGTCAGAGCGCTCTGACAACTTGTCAGAGCGGCAGTGATAGATTCACTCTATCACTGTGTGTGATAGATTCACTCTATCACTGTGTGTGATAGATTCACTCTATCACTGTCGCTCCTCCGCATATTAATCGGCATGACAAGAGAAACAGCAATAATAACCTAATGTGCATGATCGTAATATAGACATCACTGTTGTGCCTTATGTAAAATACCGAAGAGTAAATAAGACCGCACTATACTATGGCCTGTACAGTATCACTGATGTCGCATCCTCGAAGACTTCTGTGCGCCTAGTACTCGCTTTAATTAATTGCTACTAGGTAAACAAATCCGATGAGAAATTTAATACCCCAGCTTTGTTTAAGCACACTTGCTTGCATGTTTTTGCTATCCTAGTACTGAGTGCAAGTGGGCGGGGTAACCTTTTATTTCGTTACGGTTTTTCTTGATTCGCTCGCCGCGCTCAAGCCCGCGATAAAAGCTATGCAATAAGCTTAAAAGAACATACACAGAAGAAGATTTAAAGAAAGCGTTAAATGAAATTCGAGAGAGTAATAAATCGATACAAACAATGTTGAGAAGAATTTTTTTTTATTATTTTTAAGTGCTTTTTTTAATGATAATAATGTTGATTTTTTAATATTTATATTCTTAAATAAAGAAATTATTAAAATACAATCTTTCTTTACAAATTATTCAAAATTTCACCCCTATATTCCTTTTCTAAGCTGCTGGACGCTAAATGGTCCACGGGTGGACGCAATTTGGATTTTGTGGACGCAAAGTGGGTAAAACGCCTAATTCTGAAGTTTATCTATTTAAAAAGAAAACACAAGATGTTTCTAATAAAACTGAAAGTTAATTTTAAAATAGACTATATAATGAATACATTACATAAATTTTTCATAGAAATTAGTGCTGGGACATTTTTATTATCGCCGTCAAACTTGCCAACTGCACTAAATGGACGCGAACAGGCGAAACGACCCTATTACTCTAACTGGATACATAACTTCGTAGAGGTACCTACTTGAAGACGGACGACGTCATAACGAAATGACTATTCGACCAATCACAGACCAGATTGAGGTTGTCCTTCATAATTTTGGGGTCCATACTTAGAAAAATTATGTCCTATTTTGATATGGTTCTTTAAAATGTTTTCTAATAATTTTTCTGGTGGTAAAAAATTATAACATTGAATTAACACATTTTATTAATATAATAGAAAACTGATATTTTTATATGAAATGAAACAATATTCTTTATTACGGTACATTTCTTTTATTTTAATTTAAGTGCGCAACACTTATAAAAAAAATTTAACACAATCGAATGATATTATATCCTGGAACTATAGATAACATGGACACAATACAAAAATGGTAATTCCGTTGTGACGTCATCCGTCCTCAGGTACCTCTACGAAGTTATGTATCCAGCTAGAGTAATATATCCATGGAGCTGAGTATCCAGGCATTCTACAATTTATTTCACTTACGATCTACAATTCTTAAGTATTTTATGAAAATTATCACCACTTACATATTTTCATCCCTTTATACCTACCTAGTTGCTACTGTGCTACATTATCTCTGTAAATACATATAGTATATTTGACAACCTATAGAAGCCATGCGACATTCCAGCAACACACGCACGCGACATCAACCGCTGTCATCAAGGCATCCATATTCGACATCTTTGAATTAATTAAAAAAATTGTAATTAAAAGCACCAAATCGAACAAATGGAACGAAATGTAACGAACGTAAAGGACAAGTACGAAGCGAGACGAGTGGAGATGTAGTCGTCTCCCTTGGATGTAGTGCGAGAGTGATGCGGTCTCTTTCTCACATCTCACTGCCCCGCGACATGTGACATCCCCGCGAGCTTGACTCTGCGGTCTAGGGTTGTGCGACGTCGTTTTAAAAAATATTATAGTTAATTAATTATTGTTAATAACATGGGCATATTCATAAAAAAATAATTAATAAAAAAAGAAGAGTGAATAGGCTTTTACCAAGTGGATGTACCATCTTGGACTTCATCGCTTCATGGCCCTGGGGCCAAGTTTTCAGACTCCTTGTCAACGGTTAGGTTAGATAACCTTTCCTTGGCAGACAGGTAAAAATAACTTTTATTGACAAAAATGGGTACATGCCTAAAGTACCTACTGGAAAGCATATAATATCCCCGGTGGTGGGGATCTGCCCCTTTCCCCCCCCCCCTCCCGTTCATGGATAGTAAAATCAAATTATAAGTAAAATGAAATTTACAAAATCCCTGACTGTTATTCTGTTATTTCTACAAAACATACCTAACAACCATCTCAATCTCGTCCCCTATCAAACAAAAAAAAATGCATTTAAATCGCTCCATTTATATCGTTATTTACATATCGTTCATTAGTCATGCAATCACTATGTGACGTATCGTTACATGATCACTTCGTATTGATCGTTTATTAGTTAACAAAATCCCTAATTAATAATAAATAATAATAATAACGCTTCACACTCATAGCCCCACACTAGGATTCCCTGTGTCGTGGGTGCCATGGACAACACACAACATAGACAAGGACAATACACCCAGACCGAGAACAGAAATTCAAACTCATCATTCAAATTTCCGCCTCGCTGGGAATCGAACCCAGGACCCTCGGTGCAATTGATTGTTTATTCAATAGTAACAACATCAATTTGTGGCATAATAATATGTCTAAGATAGTACTTTAAAAGTCCTGAAAGGATAAATATAAAAGCAAAATAAAATATACTTTATTTACAAATAAGCGACTGATTCTTGTTTCTCAAAGCGTGCCGAGCCAGCTAGTTAGTAAGCTAGCACCCACAACTGCCCAGTGACAGCCCTAGCCGCTCGTCCGCTCACATAAAATCAATATTTATGGCCGGCGATGTTTTCACCTCGACGGCTCGAGCGAGCCCTGTCTTCCCACAATAACCATTATCGATTGAGCTTAGCCACTCCGCCACTCGGTACGGCGCGGGCGGTACCTCTCCGGGACTCCGGCAGGATAGGAAGCGTCTTGCGAATTGCGATACGCACAGTTTGAAGGTTCACACTTCACGTCTACCTGATACTGAGGATAATAGTTATAAACTCGGTTGGTTAGCTTTGACGATAAATAAATATAATTCTTGACGAAAAACAACCGACTTCAAAATAATTTAAAAACTACTACTATTTAAGTGGGACTACATGACAAGCACCAGCTTTCGATTAAAAAAAGAATCATCAAAATCGATTCACCCAGTCGAAAGTTCTGACGTAACAAACATAAAAATATACAGTCGAATTGAATACCTCCTCCTTTTTTGAAGTCGGTTAAAAATACAGTATTCTTTATTTTTATCTCATCTACAAATTGAAATTACATTCACATGTGACATGACACATGTAAGTAATATAGATAAAAGAAAAAGATAGCTAAGTATTCTGCGGGAGATCAGTGATCTAATGTTATCTCTTGTCTTGATGATAAATCTTAAAGCTATAGAAGTATAGATCAAATTCATTAAAGCAAATGTGTGTAACAATTAATAAAGAAATTAGTATTCGTATTTCCCTATTATAGTTGTAATTCGACCAAAACCATTACGGAATTGAGAAAAACATTTGCATGTTTAGGTTTTCTTCTACTCTTATACATTCGTTAATTGTATATCTGAGACCATACACTCTTGTATGTGCTTACCTACCGTTCGTGTATTTACACACATTTTTTAAAACTAATTAAAATTAATATTTCAATAAAAAGTACAGCCAAGATTATACCAAATAAAACTCGTCTTAAAAATCTTTCAAACAAAACCAACTTAATCAAAATCGGTTCATCCGTTCGAGAGCTCGATGTCATTTATTGTAGACAGAGTTACAGAGTTACTTACACGCACGTCAAACTTGTAACACTCCATTGAAGTATAATATCATAGAACAGACATCTCGAACAAAATGTGTGTCCCGCCGGGAGGTTCTATTTTCAAAACTGAGTCCCCGCTCTCCTTTCAAAATCGAACGAATCCATTGGAAATTGAAGCTGATCGGCGTCAATTCATTGGGACATACATTGTGTTCGTGGTGTCGGTTCTGCTAGTAATAATACTTCAATGTAACACCCCTCGTTTTTGCTTCAGGGGTTAAAAACTGAAGTGTAGTAGCTAAATGGGAGACCAAGTCTCACTGGTCATTATTATTAACCCTATAACAGACAAGTAACATTATAAATTAGTTTGCGCACCAACGCACCAATTAAATTGAAAACAGGAAAAACCGTCGTCTGCATAGAACACCGAACGTAATATTTTGTACTTTTTATGTGTCGTACAAACATGTAATTACGTCACCAAAGAGTAATACGTGAACAGAAATACTTCATTCAAATTGAACATTTATTAATTTCAGATAACGTAGTCAGAATCAAAATTAAACGGGTGAATATCAGAAACGTGCATTTTTTTTAATTTTTGGTGGTGATATTTTTTGTTCAGTTTTCGATAAAATGAGAACATGGCATAAGAAAAGAAAGTCTAATTGTTACATTTTTCTTTTCTTACATCAGGTCTCAGATTATTCTTTCATCTGAGTACCAGGTTCTCATTTTTCACGAAAACTGAAGAAAAAATATCACCACCAAAAATTTAAAAAAAATGCACGTTTCTGATATTCACCCAAATAATACATTGAGCGTAGTCAGGTCACCATTATCATTTATCATATCACCCACCAAATCACTTTGTGTTTCAACTTCGTAGGACGAGAAGAAGGAAGGAAGTAATTCTAATTCAGCCATTATAAATCCACTGTAATGTACAACGCCCTAACCCAGGAATGGGCAAACTATGACCAGGCCCGCACGTACCGAGATTTTTAGGTTTTCGTAGTAAAAACGGAATCCTTATAGTTTCGCCATGTCTTTCCGTCTGGTCGGATATAGGCAGCATAGCACAGAAAGCCTGAAGTGCTGGAAAGCTACAATTTGGCAAGGATATACAGGGTGCCCCGCAAGTAGTGGATCAACCTTAGAGGAAAGGAAGATAGCTTGAAGGTTGATCTACCAGATGGTAAAAAATTGCCGTAGTTAAAGTGTCATCGTTTTCGAGATTTTGACCTTTGTTTAATATTTATAAAACTCTGCTCTTTATCCTACTTTTTACTGCTGGGTCCATTGCACTCTTATCGTCTATCTATATTAAATAAATAAATAAATAACGCTTCACACTCATAGCCCCACACTAGGATTCCCTGTGTCGTGGGTGCCATGGACAACACACTAGACAAGGACATTCACACCCAGACCGAGAACAGAAATTCAAACTCATCATTCAAATTTCCGCCTCGCTGGGAATCGAACCCAGGACCCTTGGCGCGGCGATCCGGCATGGTAACCATTGCGCCACACGGGTCGGTCACACTCATAGGAGTGTGAAGCGTTATTATTATTATTACTTATTATTAAATTAACATGCGTGCGTGCGTGTTGAGTGAAGGAGTCACAAAATCCAAACAAATTTTCTCATTTTATTATAATATTAGGTATTAGGTGCAGCGCAGACGACGCTCTTTTTGTGCGATCGAGTGTGCGGACGCACAAATGTCTACATGGCGCGCAGCCGCACTTTTTTGCGCGTCGTATGCGTTACTGCATATAATTGCAAAGGTTCTATTTTCACAGACTTAAAAGTGCGTCACGGACAGTGTGCCGTCTGCGCTGCACCTTAGGAAGTAGGATTTTTCTTCAGCGTTCTGACGACTTTATTTTTATTTTTATATGGCTTTCGGAGTTTAGAGTATTTCTTTCGTTCCATAATGTTTTTTTTAATGTTACGGAATGTTTATGTTATTATCAATATTAAATGGTGCTCATATTATGCATAAGGTACGATTTACCTTTGCTAATAATAATGCTTATTTTTAAACGACTTCAAAAAAGGAGGAGGTATTCAATTCGACTGTATTTTTTTGTTTGTTACCTCAGAACTTTCGACTGGATGAACTGATTTTGATGATTCTTTTTTTATGCGAAAGCTGGTGCTTGTCATGTGGTTCCACTTTATAAGCGAGATATGACTAGTAGTTTTTGAGTTATCCCTAGTTTTGAAGTCGGTTATTTTTTGTTAAGAATTATCTTTAGTGATTAATAATGAATAATAATGAATTTAGCTGTTATCGAAGGGTTTCGTACTAATATAGTACGTTTGCAAGTCGGTCACTCCCTTTGTCCATCCCTCTATCTTTCAAGACCACTTTTCCCAGGAACGAGTGAAGATATCAAGTTGAAATTAACATGCAATAGGTACTCAGGTATGCAATCCTTTGGAGCTGTGAAAAAATCAAGCTTGTGAATCAACGCAATCAAAAGATACGGCCGTTTATGCAGTAGGGTCGATGTGCCGGTTGTCGGTCACTTAGAGGTGCGCTCTTTGGACGAGTGAAAAAATGTTATCAACACGCAAAATAGTCTGTGTAAATTGGCCCTTAATGTACGGAATGCGCGAGTCAAGTAATAGGCAAGAGTGAATAGGCTTTTGCTAAGTTAATGCGTTTTACCACCCATCTACATCGCGGCCACTTACCATCCTAGACCTATATGTATATCTTACCATCAGGTTGTGGTCAAGCATTAATTTATCTATACTAATATTATAAAGAACAAAGATTTGATTTTTTGTTTGCATTGAATATGCTCCGAAACTACTGAACCGATTTGAAAAATTCTTTCACTGTTGGGAAGCTACACTATCCCCGAGTAACATAGGCTATATTATATTTTCAAAAAATTAGGGATCCTTAATGAAATTCCAGTAATGTAACCCAACGGGTAAAAAATAAGAAAACCGAAGCAAAGCGAAGGCGGTTACTCGTAATATATAAAATTATAGAGTCCGACTCGCACTTAAAAAGTTTTTTGTTCAGATTCAGCTACTTAATTATGAAATTATTTTCTGTTCATGTAACATTATTATTATTATATTTATAAGTTAAATCGCACATTAATCAGGAAAAATAGCACAACAATTAACGAAATACCTACTAAAGATTGATGTATATTCAAATCAATCAAAAAATCATAAACCGCTCATAAAACAACCCGACTGTAGTCATAACTCATAGGACAGTTTTGTATCGGACTTATAATAGGACGATCGAATAGGACCACTTCACCTAATTAATAGGTTAGGTCTTATAGTCCTACAGACAAACGCAGGACTAAAGAGGACCCGATAATGTCGGAACAGTCCGACCGAACGGTCATTGATCTTAGCACGATGGATCCACCAGCCTATACGAGCTACCTCACCCCCCGCCGCGCCTACAAAACCAGAACTTAGCACCGAAACAGTACCGTGATACACAGCTCTTGTTAAACTGGTGTTGAATGTCGTCCAGTTTACATGACCTCTTAGCGCGTCGTGTCAGTGAATAATTGTAAGACACGAGATGGGTCTGAGTAAACTGGTGAGCTACGGTTGACAGGTAGTCGAAGTAAAAAATTATGTGCGTTACGAATCGTGTATCGATTGCTCGGAGCTTGTCTTGATACACTTGATATCTCTCGTTTCCTTTGTATGTCACGATTCTGATATAACATTGATGTTTTATGTAGCGAAATACTTGGCTTTTCTCTTATAACTTTAACTTGTAACTTTAGACTTTAGAATAACTACCTGTTTAACCTGTGTCGCGGGTGGCATGGACACAGTCACACCCATGACCCGAGTACAAATATTTATCTGTCACATAAATATCTGACCCGGTCGGGAATCGAAACCGGGACCTCTCGCTTCGCAGGCAGAGTTGCCACCAAATAGGCTACGTGGTCGTCAAATCGTTTATACCATAAATACAATACAGTGAAGTATAAATATCCTATGTTGTCTGTCAGCCGAATTTCCTTGTAATTTACCGATTAAGCAAAACATACCGATTACCGATGATAGTCATCTTCTAGGCTACCTGTGGTTAGAGCACTTTAAAAGTGACATACGGGCAACTGGTGTGCACTATGAAAATTTTTTTTTTTTACAATAGGATGCAAACCCGTTGTACGGACATAATTTCATAAAGCAATTTAGTAATAAATAAATTCAAGATGTATAAATAAATAAAAAAATAGCAAGATAAACAAATACAACGTAAACATAGCCAAAAGTATACAATTTTATGAGGACCTACATTAAAATACGAAATATAAATTCAAGAATATCTATTTACTTCTAGAGAACATGAAAAATGTTCATTATTATTGTACTTAAAAATTCTAACAGTTAAATTGATTGATTGAGTTGAAATATGTTGATCAATCAATCATGATTGAATACGGACAGGCAAACGGCGCATTGCAACATTTGCTACCCGTAACTGTCCCACTGCTGGGATCGGGTCACTTCTCATAATGTAAAGAAGGGGTACAGGTCATAGTCCACCACCCTGGCCGAGTGCAGAATAATACAGTCTTCACACACCTTTGAGAACATTATGGAGAACTCTCAGGTGTGCAGGTTTCCTCACGATATTTGATTAACAAAGCAAGTAAATTGTTACTTTTATTTGATTAAAGTAAACTCAGATGAAAGAATAAAGGCAGACAACATCGTTCGAATTCGACGTAAGCCTATCACGAATAATACAAAATAAAAAACTAATACTATCTCGTGTCACTACTAAAGAAAGCGTCAAATTGCATGAACGTCGCAATTGTCAAAATTTATTAAATAATTTTATCAGTTATAATGCCGTCTTACATTTTTAAACTATGTAAAAGTAGCTCCCAAAATCAAAGAAAAGAAGATGGAATATCTTTTCACAGGTGTCTGTTCATTATTTTATTATTTATTTATAATAATATTTTTGCGGTTTGCTCGGAACACAAAACCTCGACAATTATTCATTTGTATACCAGCTTTATGTGAAAATCGGTTACCCTAAATTTGGGGAAATATGCATGAGCTATTTGAACACTGGTCGATTTATAAATATATATCGAAATAAATATATTTGAACAGTAAATATTTGTATTTATTTAAACCTAAAAATCAAGAATACAGCCAATGCATAAACACCTATCGCTGGGATATTATAACCGGGTTAATTGAAAATGTCACGTTTGCCCACAATAAAATGCATGATTGAAAGAAAATAAAATGATTTCAATTATATTTCTGCAGATTGCCGACGAATGCTGATGTACGAGATAAATGGGTTTTTATTATATATGTCAAAGCAGACAAGATAATGATTAGCTGCTATCTAATTTTTTCGTTGTTTGTTCATTGCATTTAATGAGGAGGACGTGTATTTCATGTATTTTAATTATAATAAATATATTGAAATTTTCATGTTTTCCAATTAGAAAATATCTACACAAAGAGAAAACATCCATAAATTAAAACAATTAAACATATTTAAGTATTATTGTATAATAAAAGAACAATTACATATGATATTTTGGTAACTAGTAATATAATAATAAGTAATTTGCCAATTTAATTGTGCTTAATATTTCAATATGGCAAAAAAAATTTTAGTATAATAATATAAAATTGTGGGAGATTGTGACTTTTCATCTGGCACCTTACACACACCAAGAAATACGTGTCTATACGGTGCCGCTGCTAGTTGTCATTATGGTTGCCAGCGAAAAAGCGACTTCACGTCATTCGTTACATTTCTTTGCGAATGTTATATCTGGCTTTATTCTGTCATCTGAGAAAGTAAATTATTACTACTTATTAAACAGGTTTGACAGTATGGATATTGTCAGAAATTATTTAAAAAAATATATTTTACTAGCTGCTCGGACAGCCTTCGTTCTTTCAAAAGTTTTTTTTTAAATTAAAATATTCCATGTGCCATAAGAGAGATGTAAGCTATCCTATCTTTCAAGTTGGATAAAACTACACACGATGTGCAAATTTGATTAAAATCGGTTAAGTAATTTAAGAATCCATCGCGGGCAAACAACGTGACACGTAATTTATATATATTAAGATATATATTAAATTTTTTTGTTACATATATTTATTTTATATGTATTTATGTATGTATTGTTCTTTTTTTCTTATTGCAAAGTTTTATTATTCTGTACACCCTACCAGCATCTTTTTAAATTTTCTACGTCCTCTTCCCAAAGGTTATCTGGAAGATATCGGTGTTTAGCGGTAAAATCGCCTTTTGTACACAAGTATTGTTAATTCTATTAAAGTAGGTATGTGTCTCTTGATTGTGGTGTACGACTATGTAATAAATAACGTCCATGTAAAAATTTGACTTAAATATATTCTAATAATTATTCTTTAAATTATGTAAATAGTCAACAAAGAAACAAAGAAATTACCGATGCGTTGCTTACCTAAAATGAAGTAAGGACCTGCAAAAAAATGTTGGGCTTTTGTATAAATTTTGATATATATTTTATATTATTTAATTTATTACACGCTTTATATTAGCTTCACCTTTATGTTTGTTTGTTTGTTTGTGACTTCTCTTTGAAC
Organism: Thymelicus acteon; assembly: GCA_951805285.1. Taxonomy (NCBI): domain Eukaryota; kingdom Metazoa; phylum Arthropoda; class Insecta; order Lepidoptera; family Hesperiidae; genus Thymelicus; species Thymelicus acteon. The sequence goes on from OX638239.1 coordinate 4,994,108, forward strand.
TTGAATTTGACCCACTTCAACCGGTCAGATTTCTTTCAAACTTCGTGGACTTATAGAGGACCGATGACAATTCAATATTTAAAGAAAAAAAGTAAGAAAGAAAACCTAATCGCATGCTTTATATTAGCTTTTAACGGTCAGATTTCTTTCAAACTTCGTAGACTTATCGAAGATCGATGAAAATTCAATATTTAAAGAAAACGAAAGAAAGAGAGAAAGAAAAATTAAATTTCATTAAAAAAATCAAACTAAAAAATTAAAAAATAATAGTTTAAAAAAAAACTAAAAAACAAGCTTTTATAGAAAATCCAACTAAAAAAAATAGAAAATAAATTTGAATTAAAAATCGTATAATTATAAAAAAAAGCGTGGGGTGCTATATAAGATATTATCCCTTCTACTCATTGACACCATGCACCCCACGCTTTTATTACAATTACACGATTTTTAATTCAAATTTATTTTCTATTTTTTTAGTTGGATTTTTTATAAAAGCGCGTTTTTTAGTTTTTTTAAACTATTATTTATTTTTTTAAAACGCTTTTAGTATGTCGATCTGTAACTGACATGTAATAAAATCTAAGAACTAAGTATGTGTAATGTGTGACGATACAATTATAATATGGAACCACCGACAGTCTGATCTCCTGATGATGCTCCAAGGATGAGGAAGCAAAAAATATATCTAATCATAAATGAAGCCGTGGGACCCTTTTATCAAATCAATATTTTCAGATTCAAAATGCTTAACATGTTTGTAAAAAAATTAAGGAAAAGCAGCTCACATCACATCACATCAAATACAATGCTGACATCAATTACTAAGTAATCATTCATTATGGCCAGAATCGTGAGTCACTGACTCACGGACGAAAGAAACTTAAGTTCAGTCGGCCATTGATGTGACTGACCGAAACCAATTGTCGCTTACTACAGGGATCCGTTGGAATTGTTTTAAAACTCTTAAACCACAATACAATACAAATAAATTTATTGTACACATTGAATTACAGCAATTTTTTTTAACATGAACCTACAATGGACATCAGTAACACCCATGGATATAATACCCTAGCTGGATCACGGACTTCGAAGAGGTACGAGAAGACGTGACTGACGATACAATGGAATTCCCATTTTCGACCAATCACAGGCCGGATTGAGGTTGTCCTTCATAATTGTAGGGTGTCCACACTTAAAAAAATATGTCCTACATTGATATGGTTCTTGAAAATGTTTTCTACTTATTCATAAATATCTTTATTGGTGGTAAAGAAGTATAATCTATATGCATATATAAAACACAAAAAATGTTTGTACAGAAGTCCTTTATACACTCTGAAACCATCCAACCGATATACCTCAAAATGGTTTTATTTGAAAGGCAATAATCCAAAGATGGTTTGAGACCACTAAAACTATTTTACTTATTCAGTCCATTCGTAAAGTCGATTTAACACTTTATGTACTCACACAATTTAAAAATATATTAAAATATTTGAACACAATCGAATAATATATACTGGGACTATATATAACATGGACACAATTGAAAAATGGTCATATGAATGTTCTTTTGTGACACTTGTGACGTCATCCGTCTTCAGGTACCTCTACGAAGTTATGTATCCAGTAGAGTAATATTATATCCATGGTAGCACCAAAAACTGATTTAATGCTGCTCAAAGATCCGTCGTCATCGAACACCAAAGAATAAAAAAATAAATATATGTACTTACTTATTTTTTTCATAATTATTATTTATTAATAATTATTAATCATTTCATAATATCTATACATATAGCTAAATAAAATTGAAATATCTTTCTGTGATTTCAAAATAACTGGTTTCTCAAGTACTTAGTGATTTACAAGAAACTAAAACACAAAGTATTTTTTAATCTTGTCTGTCTTTCTGTTTGTCCAGCACTCCGAGGTAATCTCTGGAAAGACTGAATCGATTTTAATGAGACTTTTACTGGAAGAATGCCCATAGGATTGGGATTTATACGGAAAAAATTCCCACGCGAACTAAGTCGCGGGCGCAGCTATATATATAAATAAGATAAACAAATAAAAACACATCACGGATGACGCAAAATTTTTTTGAGGAATGTCAAAATGTCTGGGCGCTTGCGTGATTTAAAAAGGGGTGTCCATTTAACAGCGATTGTTTTTATTTACCATATTTGATCATTGGATCAACAAGTTACCATATTTGATCATTGGATCAACAAGTTGGACAGTATGGAGATTGTGTTAGAAATTATTTAAAAAATTGTTACACATAATGTTTCTTCATTGTTGGACAAATTATAATGGTCTTTCACGTTTCTTCTTCTTTTTAGTAAAAAAATTTCTTTGCCAGTTCGTTTGTTGTGGCTATTAACATAAAAAACCACCTGCACTGAGTTACCATATTTCATTACTTCCTTAATGGAACCGAAGCGAAGCGAGGAGTCGCTTTCGTTCATAATTTTTATTGTTAAGTATGTGAAATTCAACACTTACAAAAATCTCTGCAAAATCAATGTTGCAGCACCTAGGGTTTATAAAATATGTAGTACGATGAACAACTAAGTACGATGAACACTATCCATCAGTATTAATTTATTTAAAAAATAAATTATGAATGAATGTTCTTGAATGCAACTGCATATTTTCCGGCATATTTGCAAATTCACTTTTTTTATTAAATAGCCTGAAAACGAACTGATAAAAGAAAAAAATTCTTTACTAGAGAAGAAGCAACGTACGGAATAGATTCGAAGACATTATCTATACAAATAATAATACTGGAGTGTCTGTTTGTAATATTAAAATAACCGTTTTTACTAAGTGCATTTGGATGTATACACGGTACACATACCAAAACAACATTTTTCACAATTTTTGTCTGTCTGTCTGTCTGTTTGTTCCGGCTAATCTTTGAAATGACTGGACCGATTTTGACGGGACTTTCACTGGCAGATAGCTGATGTAACAAGGAGTAACTTAGACTACTTTATTTTAGAAAAAAAAATTAAAAAAAAAAAATCCATTTTGACTTTCTAAATAACCCGAAGTGGTCACCGTCGCCCTCGAATCTTTTAGACAACCAACAGAATTGTTATAAATAACGTGTTAGTTCCAGCTGATCACAGTTTTTGAACCAGTTTAGATGCGGTTTTTTAATGTACTTATTTGAGTATGCTTGGCCTACTATTCTGTGTTTTTATTTTAATCAGACTAAAAATATGTCAATTTTAATGAACCCCAAGTCTTGTGATTTTATCATCTTTGTACACGCGTTTGTTTCCACTGATCTCAGAAATGGCTGAACCGATTTAGATGCGGTTTTTTAATGTATTATTGTACATTTCTGCAATTATTTAGTATTTGTATTATTTAAACACTAAGGTTCCCAAAAGCATTAAGGCTATCATTATAATTTGACATACGTATTTCCTTATCAATTAAAAATATTAAAACTGAGCGGCAAAATCCACATCTATATGAACGCACCTACGGCATTTATTACATGTTAAAAACGTTAATAAGTAATTTAAAGGTTGCTAATTTTATAGATAAAGTCTTACTCTACTAAACTTTCGCAACACAAAGATAGAAAGATGCGACATAAACGCTGTTATAAAATACTTAAGCGAGTACGACGTTGAATCTATACTGCGATATATGTGGCGAATTAAAGGAATATTTCTATAGCGAGTCGTCCACGGCATCTGGCGGTCAGAGCGTCCTACGTTTCAACATGTCCCAGGTAGACACGTCCCTACTAACGAAAGAGACAAAACCATACTAACGCGACTACATTTTAAAGCGGTCATTTAGTTCCATTCCAACCGCTTTCTTTCAACCCCGAGAGCGGCCGAGCCATTCAATCAATACGAATACGATAATCCGGCCCAATCACCGCCATTTTGGTAATATCACGAAACACGTTGCGTTTACAGCGTAGGTAACATCACCGTTGTGTTAGACGGAAAAAATTAACCGAAAAATGTGTGCGATACACTTATAAAAGCGGCAGAAACGGTCATGTCGCGAGAGACATAGGCTTTGATCGGAGTTAGGGACGCGTAATCTGCCATCAAAATGGAAGCCGGCCGCCATCTTAGTTCGGAGTGAGAGCGCGGCCTGGACGGAATTTGGAAATTGGTGTTTTTTTTTGTTAAAGAGAACAGTATATAAGAGGGGAGAGGGGATCTCGGCACGGCCAAGCGGTGTGAAGGGAAAGAACTGGGTGCGCTGCAGACGGTAGCGCGTTGGGAGATACGTCGCGAGATATCGTTTGGGTCGGAGGTCGATTCAGTTTATGCGAATTGTTATTGTTTTAGGATGTACAAGTATGGATATTTAGTTAGGATTATATTTTGATTAAGTTAGGTTTTATTCTCGGTGATAATATTTTTTACAAAATTAATGGCTCAAACCTTCTACCTTAATTAGACACAATATTATCACATTGTTACAAAAATATTGTTATATTCTAACTTCTAAATCAGAATCTCATCACAGGTATCATACAATTGTAACAGTGATGGATATCTTTTTTGCAAAAACCAAGTTGCATTTCATATGTCTATCGTCTCAATCTGCCATAATATTATTATGAGGAACACTGCCATTCAAAAATTCACACTACTTGGTTTTTTTTTGCGTTCCAAACCAATTTCAAAATATCTCATTTAATTTTTATTTCGTATTTGTATCAAAACCTTTTTGATACAAATACGAATCAGGGAAAAAAAGCGTTATTAACTTTACCTCCTCAGTCTAATCATAAAACAACACAAAAATCTTAAGATAAATCTTCCATAGATCTGATCGCTCGCTATATCTCGCGACGCGTCACCGTACCGCTCTCGCGTCGTACACCCGCCACCTATCTTTCATTGCACGTACACGAGCGGGGGGGCCGGCCGCCGCGCGGCATACGCGGGGCCATCTTGCTAGCGATCGTCGAAACGCTCGCGTCTCCGCGACAAATATTACCATTAATTCGCACTAATTAACCTACAACAACTTAAAACACAACAAATCGCCCCCCAAACACAACAGTGACAGTGCAGTGACATTAAAACCAAACAATTATAACCCAGTGTCGTGTGTGTTGTTGTTTTAGCTGTGTGCTGTGCATTCCCGTCTAGGTGAGTAGTCGCTCTTTGTGCGCGACAATTATCATTCTGATCGATTCGCTCGCGCGGGGGTGTGCATTCGGCCCGTTTTATATCTTTTGTTGTTTTGTAACGCTGCTAAATCAATAATTTTAGTGGCTAGCGGCCATCGCGGTGTCGACTCCTTTCCGAATCCTTTGGCGGTTTAGCGGTTAGTGTTACTTAGTGTTGCTAACTCAGTGAGGACGTGGTGAATTGTCTTGTACTGTTAAGAACATTCGATTTGAATAGCGAATGGGACCGTGCGAAAGTTAAGTTCCGTAGTGCTCGATCTTTAGATAAACAGCGATAAACATTATCTTCGAGTTAAGGTAAACCAAATGTTTGTTAGTTTTTATTCGCTTGTAACGTTTGCAAAACCAACCGCTTTCTCCGTTTCTATAAATAGAACGGCCAGGTGTTTGCATGTATTGTAAATTATTCGCATGTACGTAATGTACTTTAAACGTTATGTCACTTTTGTTGCATAAAATGGTTTATTATCAAACAACTGAATGTTTACCAATTTACAATTCCTTCCATTAAAATACCAATATATTAAAGTGACATAAAGTGTATGCTTATGGCTACCTACATAAGCGTAAACATGTAATGTTTACATTTTTATACTTGTGTCGTTTTTAAAGTTAACTTTCATTGCCTCAATATGTTTTAATTGCAATTGTATCGGTAAAATAAATTACGTTTTGAAGCGGTTTAGCATAAAATTAACTACGTTTGCGCTTACCACAATAGCCAACAGGCAATGAACGATTACTTACCGTACTTATCCTGTCACAAAAGAAAACCGTCTTATCTACAATAAAGTCACTATCTTTGTGTTAACTCTTATTCGTTATATTTGAGTGGTTAAATAAACAATTGAAGAGACCATTGAGAAAAGGACAAGTTTACAGAAAATAGTTTCGAGTCTCGACCATAGAGTTCTATTATTTACTTATTATATTATGTAATATATTATCTATACTGTTTATGTATCGTGGGGGGCAGTAAACTTCAGAACAAGGTCAGCAAAATTATCTTTCATTCATGCTGCGTCCTCTCGTAACATTATAATTTATTATACCAACGCTAGTTGCGTTCGAGATAACGAATTACATCACCTTAGCGATAGTTAATTCAAAATTAAACAATAATGCATTGTTATGCCTGAACGCTTATTAAAAAATGTTGGCTGTATAAACGTGTAAATCTTTGCCATTAAAAAGTACGTTCCCGCGCTGAGTTGTCGGACTTGAGCAGAGTCGTTACTCGTTCCTATCATGGCGGACGCAAGCATCGAGTATGAAATAATTGCATTCGTTTCGTTCTCGACTCGACCGCGCCTTGTGAGCGGTCTAGTCATGTACTTTAACAAGAGTTGCCTATAGTTATTACGCGGACATGTGAAACTGTGCGATCCCGTCAGCCGTCCAATGGCGGAGCGGTATCATCTCAAATTTGTCGCGTAGTTGCAGACGCCGCGCCGCGCCACGGCGAATAATTTTTTTTCTTTTTGACATTGGCTAAGGTGCTTTGCTCATAATCCAACTGAATAAAAATGCCTCCTGTTAGTTAGAAACGTGTGGGAGTGCGTGTCTTACATAAATATCGTGGTTCGAGATGCTGATTCATGGTTACGGGTTATGGTAGAGAAGATAATTATTGTGTTCAACTTTTTTTTGGACATTTGTGTATTGCAGTTAAAAGAATCGCACTGGATTGTGAAACTGACCGGTCCGTGCGAGCGAGTTTTTAGGACGAATAAATGATTGGCTTTGTTATTTATTGGGCAATTTGCATTAGGCTAGTTTCAGTTTAATGGCTTTTCGATTACGTGTTCTACATTCAGCTTTATTGTCATTGTAGATGTAGATAACTTACTGCAATATTTAGAAACCAGTCTAACAAAGTCTAATTTTCTATCATTATGCACCTATAAATGAAACTACATACATCTTATAATCCTACGTCTGATTTAGGAAACATTAAATTTGACCTTTGCTTTGGAATGATCTTATTATGAATTAGACCTTGCAATCCTATCCAATTCTTGATTAGCAATTGATAGTGTCACATATCGTCCATTTGTTATTACATTAAAGGTCTACAAATCAGAAGTGGAATAATAAGCAGATCGTATAGTAGATGTCCCTAATTCCAGTTCTTGAAAGATACGAATAAGGCTTCGGAGAATTTAGGGACAGTTCTTCTAAACAATATTATCCATATTCTGCCCTATCTGCTTGTAATGTATATAATGTATAAAACTATTCCAAAAAGCTAAAAGAAACCAATCATGTATCTCTATTGATAATTGAAACAATTACTTAATTCCCTGTGTTTCTCAGTCGCTATAGTGCTTTATATTATTTAAGTATATACCTTACGAGATAGATACATATTATGAATTAACCTCCTCTTCCAGAACTCTTGCCTATCTCAGCCCAATCTCATACTTTAACAGAAGAATTTTGCGGGAGGGTCAGAAGACTTAACTGTGATAATTAAGCTGTATGAAATCAGCTCATATTAAAACAACAATGGCTCGCAAGTCGCCAATCGTAATGTCATCGTCTTCATACCAGGTGGAGCTATACATAAATCTAACATCAGCAGCTAGTTCCATCAAAAGATTTCATCCAAATAGTGTTTAAAATAATAATTATGTGCCTGCACTTAAAACTTAAGGAAAAATGAAGTCATATTTAGGTTACGAGGAAAATCTGCTGAAACCCTAAACATTGCGCGAAGCACGTGTCACTAATACTGTACGACATCCCAAACACTCAAAATCTGAAAACAAATATTTACCTCAGTAAATATGTAAAAAAAAAAACTTAACTTCAATGGAATATGGGTCAAAACTGTAAATCTTAAAGAGGATTTTTTCCGTGGAAAAATTAGAGAAACATTCCCTGATCTCAAACAGGTCTCAAGAAGCAATACATTTATTTTATCACTGACCTTAAATAGAGCATAGATTAATTAATCATTTGTTGTTAGCCTATCAAAGGACATCACTTAAGCCCTGATTGTGGTTTGAACTTCATTCATGTGCTTTAGGGACATTCGTCTATGTATCCTGCGTGCCCTTAGAATTTGATCCATATGATCACCATTTCAGTTAAAGGACTTCACTACACTTACAACACCAGATAAAGAAAAAGTGGATACTTAAGAGTTCCCCTTAAATAGTAGCCACAATTTCCCACAATTTTCCACCAAATTTTTTGTTACCTGTGTATTTTATAAAACAGAAGCTTGTCGAATTGTCAGCTTTAAGAAATAGGATCGTAAGTAAAATCTTCAGATGAGGGAACAGTCTTCATGAGTAACCTGTTCCACTAAAGATCAAAGATCAAGAGGTCATTCTATCTGAAATTACTGAGCGTATTTATAGCGCTCCCTTCCGCTGATGGAAACTTTATTAAAGGTGCAGTACAGACAGATTCGATCGATGTGGGCGACTTTACGTCTTTGAAGTCGTTGTTATTCAGACTGTACTAGTTTATGTGTCATTGAAACTGTTTCCGTAAAATATAAAAGACTGGCCAAATTCTGCATGTACGTCGCAAACATGTGATATAGCTGTGATAAATATATTTACATGGAAGATGTTTAAGAAAAGCTATTATTGAAGATATTTATTAACGCAATAGATCCCATAACAACTATTTATAGAATTTTTCTTCGGTTTGTCGCATCAATTTTTGTTCGCTTGTTCCAGAAAGGGTATAATTAACTTGGGATACTAAATCAGTGTTTGTTTTATTTCAATCGGTTCACACGTCGACTAAAAAAGTTAGTCAATTTAAAGGATTATATCTGAAGCGAAGCGAGGCTGATGTCTAGTGTCTAAAGGTGTGACATAAAATTTTTCACCCTCCTTACCTTTTTATTTTTTCATAAGGAAAATTTCTAAGAAAGACAGAATTTTCTGGAAATGGAAAAAAACTCTTAAATTGTTAATTAACAAACTTTCATAATTCCTCGCCCTGCTTCCAACGAAATACTTTTAACAATACAAGAAAATCAAAGGTTTGACAAAATCTGTGTTTAGATTTCAATCTGCGGGGTTAATTCTGAATGTCGAAATAGTAACCGCCCACGCTTCGTCGCGTCAGGAAAGTTATGCCTTTGTATTAGTACCTATAGTAGAAGAAATGTTGAGATGGAATTAGTTCGAAATGTCATTTAATTTACCATTTTCTTAGGTTATTTCCTTCATTTCGTTACGCAGTGTAAAATACACGTCAGTCTATGGCTTGAACTCTTCGCTTTCTAATAGTAAATTATCGTGATACCTGTTTTCTTCTCAATAGTCTGGATGTTTAGTAATTTGAACTTGACAGAAGTGTGGATTTATTTCTTTAGCAGTTCTTTGTATACAAACCTGTTTAATATAAATAATGACAGATATGCAGACGGACCACCTGATTGATGTAACACCCTAGGCAACACCGATGCGTTTCTGGCCAACAAAGAAGAGAAAGAACAGGCTTTCTTTTGTTAATAAAAGGTGTTTTGGCAACCATTGCATTTCTGGGAGCCTTTAATAACCTAGGTGCGGTGCACGATATTCCTAGAATGGTACAAACTGGAATGAGCATCGATTGTAAGCTTCTAAGAACATGCAAACCTGATCTTACGCGGGAAGCTTGTAATTGGGCTCTTTGTTCGAACTACTGGGTATTTTGACTTGAGGATTAAATAATCCTATAAAATCCCCTGACTCATCAAATTGACTTGGTTCGGTTGTAGAACTAGCTGACACGAGTATACACACAGTTAATGTCTATCAGTTTTTAACTGGCTACGGCAAATCCAAAAGGGATATGATAGTTTTGGCTGTTACCTACGTTCATTTGTCCCCGCATAGCATTTTAACATGTTTAGTATGATTATACATAATTGGACAATTGACGTCTCCTAAACAGCGACCTATCGTCCATTATTTAGACTATGTGATGTAACAATAAATTAAATATGGCACTCTATAGACATAGAGGATACATTTATAAATAAAAAAATATTTATTAGATAAGGTAACAGAAGTAAGCTTAGGTCTTAGAATATTATTTTTCTGTAACCAAAATTTTATATTATAAAATCATTATTTAAAAAAAATGTGCTGAGGAGTTTCTTTCGCCATTTCTTCTCCTCCATGACAAAGCACCTTTTCGAAATGGTGGTAGATAAAAAAAATTACGTAGATAAGTGTATCAGTGATACCTATATGAATAAATTATTTTTATTCAAAACCCAGTAAATTGTGTGATTGTACGGAAAAAAATCCGACTCGCACAACAAGTAGTATCCATTTTGTAATACACTGTTATGTTATCTTGATACTTTTAATTTCTAATATAATCTATGTTGAAGTGAGCATCGTTAATTCCACATGCTCGAGTAATCTCCAGCCTCGCTTCGCGCCACAATCGAGCACAAGGCCTCTACTGATTTTAACGTACTCTTCAATTATGATTCAGTATTGTCTGTAGTATACTGTGTGGATGCTTCAATAGTCAATCATTTATTGTAAAATGTGTGAACGGCTTATGTCAAATAAGTTCAGGGTTAAAAAGCCTGTCATTCGTAGAGCTACGAGGAATGCCGAAAACATACATATATCCATATGTGTATGATATAATATTTTGGACTAAAAGCTAAATTTCAGAGTACATGCAGAATTTTGGAATTGATCCTGAACTTTGAAGTGCACAAGGGGTGGTTCCAGCCATCAAGTCAAGAAGGATTATCCTATCATCGACTCAATAGATAGCCAGGAAAGGTTCCCCGAGCTAAAGTTTTAAAAAACTGTGCAACTGTGCAGCAATAAAATTATAATAATGTCACAGCGTTATTCGCGTTTGCGTTCGATTTATACATTGTACTGAATTTATTAATTTATTAATATATCAATTTAATTATGATCAAGTTATTAGTTTAAAAACTAAATGGATGCTTTATGACGTCAAGGTAACCAAAAAAAACATTGTGGTTGACGTCAAAAACCGTTACGAGTTTCCTTGTCTGGAGCTAAACCTGAGTGTATCAATCAGGTCTGAATGCTTAATACAAAAATGTGTTGTCAAAACTAAAGCAAATTGGTAAAATTTCAACTCTTTAGTCATGGAGGTCAGGATGTCAGAAAAGTCAGGGAGATTCACGGCATGGTGTCCATGGCCATACACTAGAGTTATCCCTTGGGTATCTACGATCCTCAAGTGCAAGCAAACATTTGCTTGGTTTACTTGCTGAACAGTGGACATAGGTTTGGCTACTGATCCCTTCTGTTGTAGATCTGGTCTCTTTTGACGGTACGCTCAATAACGAAATATTTTTTTCCAGTTTCAAACTCAAAGTGGAATCATTTATGTATTTCAAGTATGTTTTAATCAATACACTTATGAACGTCAAATCTTTAGAATCTGGTAGATTCTACCGTTTTGGTAAGGTGCCTTATTAAGAGGAAAGAAAACTTCCTATGCAATATCTAATCTGTCCACTAGTACCTTATAATTGTTCCTTTTTTCTTATTTCTTTCTTTGGTATTGCACTTACAATCAGTTGGCTTCGTTGTCGGCTATTTACATAAAATTAATAATATTAAAGAAATCACCACCAAAAACCTTTTTACTTTTCTTAACAACATGGCTAATTTGGTTCTAAATTTGAATTCAATTAAAGGTTTTGTAAAACCGACGATATTCAGGTGGAAATGCTGATAAATTGGGAATAACAAGAAATAAGGCGATGCAAACAGCCTAAATGGGCAGAATGCAAGAAAGGGCCCATTTCTGCGAGGACACCGGAATGCACGAAGTAAAAACCAATTTCGCAAGTTCTGTGAACAGGGGACAACGAATTTTAGTGCCTGCACACCATTAGATTCTATCCACGGGATTTTAGGTCTTATTAATAAGAGTAGATTGCTTGTAATTGCTTGGGCGAGTCGTATCGGCTACATCCTTTAGGTCGCTAAATATTTTGTGTGTTGAAGTACAAAAACTGTTACACAGAGGGATTGTAAAGGATTGGCGTTGAAACATTTGTGGGCTATTGCTGGGCAAGGTTTAGTAAAGCTCTCCTTCAAATAAGGATGGTCCAGTGTGGTTTTAAATGGATCCAGCTAAGTTGAATCCAACTCAAGGATCAAAGTTGATGGTATACTTATGCACGTAAATTTTTTGCTTGGAAAGTTCTTTTGCCGCACGAAAGCCGATATGACTAAAGGACTTAAATGATTGATTTATCATTAAATTATTTTCATTTTTTCTACTCTTGTGTTTTATTTTTTAATTACTATAATAAGACACTGGCCCTGTAAGTTTGAAGACAAATAGGACTCGTCTAAAAAATGGACCATAGGAGGGATGTTTATAATATGGGGAAGACGGAGAAATGATTTTTAAAAAAATTCATCGCTAGTTAAATAATAAATCATTATTCTCCTCCTATAAATGGAAGGAAAACTCCCTTGTTACTTTAATAAAAGAGTCACTGGCTTTCACTTCAAATATACTTAAAAAAGAAAGTAACAAAGATGTTGACCAACGGAATATAATTATTATTAAGTAATTAATATGGTTACTGATATTTTTTTCTTTCCGTGACTACCTAGGTATTGACCTCTTTCGTGAGTCAAACGCTACTCGACTCATATTCGGGCTGGGGGCTTGGGAGCAAGTACTTTTGTTCTTTCTTCATCGTCAACGCATTGGTGATGCCTTTGGTGTTACTGATGTCCTTGGCCGTGAGTGTCCACACTATCGGAGCAGAAATGGCACATAGACCAATTTTCCGAGGATACGTTTGTTATTTTTAAGACCAACTTGCTGACCCGGCAGATGTTGTTCTGCAACATGCTATTTTTTTCTAAAATAAAAGTGGCCTCAGTTATTCCTTGTTCCATCAGCTATCTGCCAGTGAAAGTCCCGTAAGAATCGTTCCAGCCATTTCAGAGATTAGCCGAAACAGACAGACTAAAATTGTAAAAAATGTTGTTTTGGTATATGTACCATTTATACATCCAAATGCACTTAGTAAAAAGCGGTTATTTTTAATATTACAAACGGACACTCCAATTTTATTTATTTGTATAGATAATGGACATGCAGTTCTTCTTCTTTATTAATAAACGCTATTTGGACCATCAGATTTTCTGATTCGGATCTATCTCTTTATCTTTTAGCATCATTTTTCTCGATTAACGCTTCATAAGTCAATCGATCACTCCCGAATCTCGCGATTAACATGAGACGTAAGAATCTAGATAAGATTGAAATAATTTCAATATTTTAATACTTAATTTGCTTCCGAGCTTATTATTTATTCAGATCTTATCTAGGAATGCAGGAATTTTGTTCCAAACCGAATTTATTCACAACTAGATTGTAATGTCGTTTATTAGTTACTGTATACCTAGTTAGTATCTAGCCTCCAGGCCTTTAGATATCCAAGCTTTAAATATCCATTGAATAACTGCACTCGTTTCGCTTCAGGGCGCTATTCTGTGGGGCTATGTGGATTAATTTTTAAAGCAAAGTACAAGAAGATTGGCAATTTGTTACATCCTATTTGATTTATATTTCTTACTTAAATTATAAATGGGAAAGTTTTATTTGTGACGATTTATATATGTTTGTAACTCCTTGACGCAAAAAGTACTGAACGGATTTTCATGAAATTTAGCACACAGGTAGGCATCTGGAATAACATATGGGGTACTTATTATTCCGGAAAACGCGAACAAACCCACGAGCAGAGTTCTAGTCTCTACTCCATTATATTTATATAGCAGACATCAGTGATTCCGTAAGATAAAGTGTGGTAGAAGAGTTTCAGCGCATCTGACCTATATAACGCTTTGCAGCCATTTCGTGTACAGTGAGCAAAAGAATTAGGTATGCAAGAAGTTATATGTACTTCTTTGGCGTAACAGAACAAAAATAGCTAAAGATTTCATCCCTATGCCACAACTCTTTATTTGTAAAAGGAATCCGTTATCAGCTAACTTCATTATGTCGCTTTTTGGCTGTCGGTGTGCACGTGTATCGTAAAAATTTTACTCTCATATTTTTTTCACACGCGCCTAAAGAAGTAGAAATTCAATCATTATTCAAATCTACTAGTTCCAGAGATTAGCGTGATCAAACAAATTAACATAAATGTTTTAGTTTTATTTGCACTAAACATACCTAAAAACTATCTCGATCACATAAGGTTTCAAACAAAAATAAAACATCAAAAAGGTCGAATGTTACAGAAAGTATATTTGTCGTATTATATTTCGTTATTTATTTGTTTCATGGACGTCAACTCAAATTAAACCGTCATAAGAAGATATTGCACACTTATTTATAAATGAAATGAAACCAGCAGCCCCGGTAGAATGACTACGAGAGGCAATTTCAGCGCCGTATAAATGCGAATTGCATTGTATTAATATAGCTTTTAATTATTATTAATAATAGCTAGCCTATCGCATTGTATAATAGGAGAAAACTTCACATGTCTGTGAGAATATTAAGGAAAACAGTAAAATCTTAACCCGGACTTAACTTGGAGAAAATGGTGTTAAACAGTAAATTCATTGGCGAATTTTCACTATTTGATAAAATAAGTCATATTTTAGTATCATGACGGTCACTAAACATTTTAAATGCAACGGGTACTCACAATTCATGACGACAACATAAAATAAGAATCGTAAGTACCCGTTGCATTTAAAAGGTATAAGTTATATTGTCTGAGAGTCAGATTTTGGGGCCATCCATAAATTACATCACACTAATTTCATGACCTTTTCACCCCTCCCCCCTCCTTGTCACAGCTGGTCACATTTGTGAGACCTCCCCCTCCAGTGTGACGTCACATATTATGAAATTTTACACCTACAAATTAAGAGTATTAAATTAAAACAGCAGTACCAAAATAAGTTTTATTTCCATTAAAATTGTTTTTAATATTTACCTGTACATACCAATTATTCGATTTTGAAATGTGACGTCACAGAATTTAAGACCCCCTCCCACACCTTGTCACACTACATTGACCTCCCTTCCCCCCTAACGTGTGACGTAATTTATGGATGGCCCCTTTTTTCGACTAAACAGTGGAGTTTTTGACCCTATCGGCATTCCGCCATGCTACCCGCGACACATGGGCTAATAATGGCTTTGGCTATTAATTAGCATTAAATACAACCTGGCCGTCAATGTATACTCAGTGCAAGTCATCTGCAGGTGTCGCAGGAGATGCGACGATAACAAAAGAACGTCACAAGTGGGCGGGGCGACGCAGCGTGGAGCGTGGATGACCCAGATCTAAGCCGAGCAGTGCCGGTGTATGCGTTTTTATACTGCCTTGGTGCCTTAAGAACGTTTATTATACGGTTTGCTTTAGATGTACTTATCCAGTTTCTGGCCAGGGGAAGAAAACAATTTTGTTTTTTTGGTCTATGCTGCTTCCACGGTAAGTCCAGTAAGGTATAGTCATTTTATTTTTCAACAAAAGTCATCATAGGTGATTCAGGGAACACAGTATCCGAATCGGACAGCACTCACGGTCCGACAAAAATATTTATCTGTCATATAAATATCTACGACGGCCAGGAATCGAACCTCTCGCTTTGTAGGCAGGGTCACCAGCAACAGGGTCGTCAATAGTTAAACTTGTAATAGACGTCTCACGAGTTACGTTACGTCTAAAATTTTAAATGAAACGTGAATTGAAATCGTCGATGCAAATAGAACTCATATATTTTTATCAATACCTATTATTTAATATATCTAATCTATATCCATTATCAGATGGATGGATGGATGAATCTATATACCAGTATTATAATGGTCACTGTAGTAGTTGTTGTACTTACGTGCTCACGTAATATTTGGATATAGTGATATGGTTGACTTGCATTAGCTCGTTACGACACCAGTAGGTAGGGAAACACGTCTGCTCTCGTCTACGGCTGTCTCGTGACTGACCCAGTGTTGCCCCACTACCCGTGCTCCCGAGATAACGTGAATACTGCTATAACTATAATAGCAGTACAAACACTACATCCCTTCCTTATTAAAAACTTTATTTAATCTGGAGCCCGATCCACAGTCGACTCTGCAGTTGATCGCAACTCAAGCATTCAAAGGCCACTCCACGTCTACACCATTCAATATTCCAGTTACTTAGACAAACTCATTTGTAACACGCACTATATATATGAAGCAGGCTACGGTTTGTAAACTGTAGCCTTCTGGGTGCCTTCACTAGCCTCAACAAACTCAAACTGTCATATGCATGCTTCGTATAGAATTACTTATGTAGATTATACCTTCACTGCAAATTATTTTAAACATTTAAACAACACCTGAGACCTCTTCCAGCATTGTTTCGTCTTACACCTTTCCCATTCTCACCCATTCTCCTTCTATCTTTATTAACCCGTCGGTTACTGGGAACGTTCCAGCACGTTCGAACTCAAAGGTACCGCGATCACGCGGATCCTAACGAGTTAAATAATAATTATTTGCATCACCTCTTAGCTTTTCATACTTCCCTCTTTCTTCTCTCTTTGATCAAGATCGCCAAGTTATTAGGTTTCATACCAACATACAAACGAACCTCGTCATTTCTGTCCTTAAATAGACAACTTACTGGTAAAACAAACACAGGAAATATGAGAAACTCGATGAAAATTTATATTATTACTAAAAGTGGTTTACTGTCAACAACAAATTATGTACAGCTTACAACCTGCTTTCGATTTTAAAGACTAAAGTTTTACTTGCGAGACAATCCTCTTATATACGTAATATAAACTAGGTCCCACCGACGACCATAACACGCCAAACATGGCTAGACTCGCAACAGGAATTTCCTTTATTTAGGCGTCCTTTCTGAATGGGCCCAACGGACCCGACGGTGTCACATATGAGGCAGACACTGCAGATACCAATCATTCACACACCAGTCATTTATTGAAATACCTCGTCTATTCATTATCTTATTCTACATCTCGACTCCATCACGCCAAATAACTAATATATTCACAAAATCACTACATTTTGTATGGTTTTCAAAGTTATGAGGGCCCATACTGCCGTCTAGTCAGTAATGATTTCAATTTCAAGAGGTCCATACACACTTTAGTTACTATGATTTCAAATCATGGGACCCATACTGCCGTCTAGTCAAGTAATGTATGTATGATTCTAAATTTCATGAGGTCACTACTTCCATCAAGTCAATGTATCAATCTCAATTTCATGGGGGCTCATACTGCCGACAACTCAGTAACGTATGATTTTCAATTTCATGAGGGCTCATATTGCCGACAGCTCAGTAATGTATGATTTTCCATTTCATGAGGGCTCATATTGCCGACAGCTCAGTAATGTATGATTTTCCATTTCATGAGGGCTCATACTGCCGACAACTCAGTAACGTATGATTTTCAATTTCATGAGGGCTCATATTGCCGACAGCTCAGTAATGTATGATTTTCTATTTCATGAGGGCTCATATTGCCGACAGCTCAGTAATGTATGATTTTCCATTTCATGAGGGCTCATACTGCCGACAACTCAGTAACGTATGATTTTCAATTTCATGAGGGCTCATATTGCCGACAGCTCAGTAATGTATGATTTTCCATTTCATGAGGGCTCATATTGCCGACAGCTCAGTAATGTATGATTTTCAATTTCATGAGGGCTCATACTGCCGACAACTCACTTCAACTCAGTAACGTATGATTTTCAATTTCATGAGGGCTCATACTGCCGACAACTCACTTCAACTCAGTAACGTATGATTTTCAATTTCATGAGGGCTCATACTGCCGACAACTCACTTCAACTCAGTAACGTATGATTTTCAATTTCATGAGGGCTCATACTGCCGACAACTCACTTCAACTCAGTAACGTATGATTTTCAATTTCATGAGGGCTCATACTGCCGACAACTCACTTCAACTCAGTAACGTATGATTTTCAATTTCATGAGGGCTCATACTGCCGACAACTCACTTCAACTCAGTAACGTATGATTTTCAATTTCATGAGGGCTCATACTGCCGACAACTCACTTCAACTCAGTAACGTATGATTTTCAATTTCATGAGGGCTCATACTGCCTACAACTAGTTACGTATGATTTTCAATTTCATGAGGGCTCATACTGCCTACAACTCAGTAACGTATGATTTTCAATTTCATGAGGGCTCATACTGCCTACAACTCAGTAACGTATGATTTTCAATTTCATGAGGGCTCATACTGCCGACAACTGAGTTACGTATGATTTTCAATTTCATGAGGGCTCATACTGCCGACAACTGAGTTACGTATGATTTTCAATTTCATGAGGGCTCATACTGCCTTCCTTTCTAACACTGTCGCTTATCCTCTCTGGCAATGTCAGGGTTGCCTTTTTTGAAAGAATAAATTAATCTGAAAATTTAGTGACATGTGTGATGACCTGAAGGAAACTGACATTTATAAAAGTTAATTCATTTTGTATTTTTTTCTGGAAGTTTATTTTTATGTGTTACACATGTATTATTATATATGTGTGAACGATAATTAAATATATATATCAGTTATATCACTTCGGACTTGATTATTTAACATCTTACTGAAGAACACGCATCAACATATAGACAAACACCAAAATTTGTACTATGTGTGATAGATTACGAACGTATGACTGCTATTATGCATTTTCTGAATTAGTAGGACATGTCGAACGCGGCATGTACCTACTTGTATCGTTATGGCAAAATGCGGAGTGCGCCAGGCCTGATAAAACTTCAACTCGGACTATAGCTTAAACATTCACTTAACTTTATCTTTATCTTTACCCTTTTCACTTGAACTCAACATTACCTTGACCTCACTTTTTTTTATGAAATTTTCTAGGTATTGTGACGGGTCATCTTATTGAAATGAAATTCCAAATGGTTTACACCATTTAGCTGTAAATCGATACCAAACTACAATCGGTTTGCCTGCAAAATTATTTAAAAAGGACTTCTCGATTTATAACTAAATACATCCAGCTTTATAAATATTTTTGGACGTCAGGAGAGTTTCTCCTTCAAGATTTTTGTGGAACTCTGTCAAAACCAAGCCTCGGCTTCTCCAGGGGTATGAATTTACTACAATATATCAAATCGTGAGTCTTCAAAAAGGCGCTTTCCTCAGGCTACAATAATAAATAGCAAAATTCTAAACATTGCTGCACCCATTCGAACAAAATACAATTATTGTTCTCAATTTAAAAATAAAAACTTACTCCTTTTGCGCACGAATACTTCAATAACCAATATATAATATGATTTCCGTGACACAACTTAGTTTAATCACAGTAACAACACAAGAACGCGTCTAGCTCGCAAGCGCTTTTGACCCTCACTGCCTCAATAGATTCTATAAAATTCAACACAAAAACTAAATTAGAAAAATAAAATTGTCTCATCGTGAAGATTTGAACTCCGGTATCGCGGCTTGTATAATGGTTCCTAATAGGAACGATGATAGGAACTTCCTATCATCTCCCAATACGCAATGATACTCAAAAATATAGATACGTTATGCCCTTACAAACCAACCAAGAACTCCGTTCTGAAAAGAGCCACAACACACACACGCCCATCCTTTGCTTCACTACACTAATCACATTGGTACAATACACGAGGGCATTCTAACGCTGTATGTCAAATGTCAAGCACTTCTGACTACAACAAAAGCGTCATGTGTTAACAGAGCGACCACGACCATAACCGTCAATTACCCGCTCCTGCGCTCCTCGTCGTCGGCGCGCCAGTGATACATCCACCATAGAACCCTAACGTTGTTGCTATTCTTATGACGGAATAAATGTTTCTTTCTTTCTTACGCTACCGCCCATCAAACCAACTTTATTTATGATTACTCACTTTATGTTATTATATTTTCAGCCGTGTAGTACAGCCGTGATGGTCAGATACCAAAAGGAAAGACTGCTAAAGAATCACAAAGAACTTACAAGCTGAAATAGGGACCCGGCGCCGCAACGTTAAATTACGTTAACCGTATTACAACAGCTTGTGATAGTTTATGTATATTATTTTCAAAAGAAATACAAGTGCATGGCTGCATGTATACCTAGGCGGCTAGGCATGTATGTATGTTTGATACTGCCAATGCAATACTTTCATAACAGAACATAATTTTTCATCAAACAAGTTCAGTTCCGTTTTTTATCAGAATTCATATCAAAACGACTGCAATTATTTCATTTTATCATACCTACACATGTACTTTGTAACTAAAGCAAAACTACGTTTGAATGAAACCCAGGACCTGCGTAGAATATAACTAATAGTCATAACAACAGCTAATTTTATTGACAATCACCCTTACTGTTATAGTTTTATGGCAGCGAAGAAGCAAACTCACTCTCAACAATTAAACTTAACTTGCATGTGCTGCCATCTATAATGGTAGTAAAATCTATACTTTATAAAGTCGAAGAGTCCACCCGGCCGAACTCGCCAATCCCAGGAACCACCGGTTCGAACCGAAAAACTCCGTCCGACAATCCATTCACCGAGGAAGGCCACAGGCCATACAGCATCGTACCTCCAGCAGCCAGTCCCTTCCACAAACCAACGCGGGCGAAACGGCGTGGCACAGCTAGTCCTAAATAAATTTCACTAACTTAGGGAACCTTTCTCCTTTTATTCTTGAATATTTTAAGGTCCCTACTCCTTTATTTATGTTCATAATTTGTATAATGTTATCTCCTTTTTAGTACTAAGTGTTGTTGTGCAACACAGACACGCAAGAATGGATGCCGGACACAATTCGCACATTTAAAACAAAAATGGTGCTTTACAAAAATAGTAGTTTTTCAGTATAGCCATTCAAAGTTTTCAACTTAACATTGCGATCAATGTCTATAAAGAAAACTGAAATATATCGTTGCAATTAGCCTCTCTCGTCGGTTCGCCCAACCTACTTTTAGTTAGGCACTAAAACATGCTAGTAAATAAGTAGTTATTCAAAAAATATATTACCACACGCAATACGCCATTTATGTAGCAATCCCTCCAACAGATTGATACTGTGTATTATATTTAAAACGACACAGCTAAACACTAAATATCACTTCTTATTTTAAAACAAAACCTGTCTCGCTATCACTTTCAGCTAAATAAGTGACACTATATCCAAATTGTCATTTATGTTATTATTACTTCAGTAGCGTGAATCACGCTTATAACACAAAATGCCACTTTTTTTTCTCACGCACAGTTGTTTTTACAATGAATTGTGCAGGTAGCGGTAATGGCGGCAATTTTTATACCTAATTAGAGAGAGAACTTCGATAATTATGATGATTTTGCTCAATACGTTATTTAAAGTTACAGCACACATAAACAAATTCTCGAGATAACTATTCGGCACTAATATTAACATTCGTCTGTTGATTATTTCTTGCATCGACGTGTTATTTTCCTTCCAACTCTTCCTTTATCAACACAAAATAAAAATATTTACTGCACTGACCTTTTGACCTCGTCGCCATTATGTAGTAGTTGTTGTACTTACGTGCTCACGTA
Organism: Thymelicus acteon; assembly: GCA_951805285.1. NCBI lineage: Eukaryota > Metazoa > Arthropoda > Insecta > Lepidoptera > Hesperiidae > Thymelicus > Thymelicus acteon. The sequence continues at coordinate 5,015,878 of OX638239.1, forward strand.
ATATTTGGATATAGTGATATGGTTGACTTGCATTAGCTCGTTACGACACCAGTAGGTAGGGAAACACGTCTGCTCTCGTCTACGGCTGTCTCGTGACTGACCCAGTGTTGCCCCACTACCCGTGCTCCCGAGATAACGTGAATACTGCTATAACTATAATAGCAGTACAAACACTACAGTCACTGAGATCTGACGCGAGTTTTGGATGATTCAGTGTGAGTCACGCGTGGCCGAGATCTTCATAATAAATGCACATGTAATCACTTCGTACGTGTTGATGCATAGTGAGAAGTAAAAGAATATAATGAAATGTTAAAATAAAGATAAATTAATCAAACAAACAAACATTAGCAAACATTTCTTTGTCACAAGTGTCTCGTGGCGGGAATCGAAACCGACTGTAAACCTCTTGTTTTTTAGGGTTCCGTAGCCTAATGGCAAAAAACGGAACCCTTATAAATTCGTCATGTCTGTCTGTCTGTCTGTCTGTCTGTCTGTCTGTCCGTCCGTCCGTATGTCACAGCCACTTTTATCCGAAACTATAAGAACTATACTGTTGAAACTTGGTCAGTAGATGTAATACCGTAAACCGCGTTAAGATTTTCACACAAAAATTTAAAAAAAAACAATAAATTTTGGGGGTTCCCCATACATAGAACTGAAACTCAAAATTTTTTTTTCATCAAACCCATACGTGTGTGGTATCTATGGATAGGTCTTCAAAAATGATATTGAGGTTTCTAATATCATTTTTTTCTAAATTGAATAGTTTGCGCGAGAGACACTTCCAAAGTCGTAAAATGTGTGTCCCCCCCTGTAACTTCTAAAATAAGAGAATGATAAAACTAAAAAAAATATATGATGTACATTACCATGAAAACTTCCAACGAAAATTGGTTTGAATAAGATTTGATAAGAAGTTTTTTTTTAATACGTCATAAATCGTAAACCGCAAAAAACATCGATCAAAGTTACAATGAAGTACAAGAACTTTTATATTATGTTACTTGCTGCTACGGAACCCTTCATGGGCGAGTCCGACTCGCACTTGGCCGCTTTTTTTTGTTACCGATTTGGAAAACTCTTTTTAGAGTTGCGAAGTCAAATCGGAACCCTTATAGTTTCTTCATGTCCCTCCGTCCGTCCATTTGTCCGTTTGTCCGGCAAAACGCCGAGACCGTTAGTGCTAGAAAGCTGTAATTTGGCATGGATATAGATATTTATTAAACTCCAGAATCGTACAATAAAATATAGAAAAACATTTTTTTAAGGTACCTCCCCTAAAACGACGAATTTTTCTAAACCCATTTTTGAAATTAGGGGTCCGTTTGCGAATATTTCACTTTAAAGCAGTACGATAGTTAAAAATAGTCGATAAACTTACTACTTCGTAACCTTACATTGCGCGTGGCCTGACACGCACTTGCCCGGTTTTTTATCGGAAAGGGAGGATATACTTTGAATATTAGTCCCCTATTTACTTATCTTTCAGCTCTGACGGTATGGCATCGAGAAAACTTCTCATTAAATATTATAAGTACATATATATACATGCATCGTGCTGCGTGGACCTTACTACTTACTAGAACATTATTTATTTGAAGTCGGTTATTTTTTTGGTAAAATGTAGATTATTAATAAACCTTAAGAAGCCTGAATAAAATTGTTGTTTAAGATGTTACTAAGAAAACGTGAAGAATAATGTTTCTAGATAAAGCGACGACCTATTTCATAAATAAAACACCCATTAAGACGTCCTGTTAAATATAATCAGGACTTAGGAACAGAAAGAACTCCTGTTTAAACAAGTGAGCATTCAGTCCTTTGAAAACTTTTCAGTTGGACGTCTGAATGGTAGGAGACGTCAAAGTGATCTTTGCAGCGCTCTGAATGACGCCCGGTCTATGTCTTGCATAGCCTAGAATGGCTAAACTTGTACGTTCTCGGTACCTTTATGTCTGGTTTAGATGTATTAAGTAGTTAACTAAATTTTAAGTGAATAATTTTAGTGCGCGTCTAAACGTAATAATTTAGTAAAGCTCTTTAGTTCATACAATTCTTCACAACCTACTTATTTACTTAAGCGTTTTACTAAAAAGTGCCTGTCCAAACGTGTTAAATGATAAGCCTCGCCCACTTACTTAACAGAAAATAGAAAATTTTCTAAATTATTTGTTTACTTGCGTACTAAATTTTATCTACTAAATTGTCCGTTTACAGTTTACACGTATTAATTTACTTAAAATTTAGTCAACTACTTAATACGTGTAAACCGAACATTACAGCGAAATGTTTTAATCTATACATCTATTCTATACAAATAAATAAAATTGGAGTGTCTGTTTGTAATATTCAAATAACCGCTTTTTACTAAGTGCATTTGGATGATTACACGGTACATATACTAAAACAACATTTTTCACAATTTTTTCTGTCTGTCTGTCTATCTGTCTGTTTGTTCCGGGTAATCTCTGAAATGGCTGTACCGATTTTGACGGGACTTTCACTGGCAGATAGCTGATGTAACAAGGAGTAACTTAGGCTACTTTTATTTTAGAAAAGATAGTTTTTAGGCGATATGAAGTTCGCCGGGTCAGCTAGTTAAGAATAAGAATTTGTATCAAATTGTTTTTGACTTATGGTGGGTTAAGAGCAGACGAACATATTGACAGTTGTTTAGCAACACACTCGAGAAATAGTACAGGATCCGGCTTAATCAATTTGTTGCAATTGTCACTAAGTATTGTTTCAAATTTCAGGATTATGTCAAGGGTTGATTACCCATTTGAAACCCTAGAATGCATACTGTAATATAAATAAGGATAATTTTTTTGTAAATTTTATTTAAAATAATTTACCTACTCTTGCTTAAAATGCATGTGGTGTGCGATTTTTTGCTCTCGAGTGCATTTTTCATTTACTAAAATATGTCTATTGTCTATAATAAAAGTATTCACTACTTAACTTTGATTGTTTGTTTGTTTACAGGTAAGCATTCCATGAACATGGATTGATGAGATACGTATTGTGATGGAGTTACCCTGGTATTTTCTTTATTAAATTTTACACCTTATTACTTTAGGGTTAAGGGTTATTATATTATATAATCCTAGACTTACCACCTAGTGATCTATATAATTGTTCTCCCAGAAGGAGGTGAGATGGGACTTTGTTGTCTATGGCGGGTTTTCTCCTTCTCCCCCCGACACCTCGGGAAAAATCTGACATTTCACATTTTCAAGATGGCGGCCGCTCTGTGATTTTCAACTTTTTTGTTTATGGCTTTTTGCGGGATTTTTTTAGGTAGTTTCGTAAAGTTTTGGGGGAGAGTTACGAAAATTTTGGAAAAAATTGAAAAAACAAGATGGCCGCCGAGATATTTCAGTTTGAATTTTTTCGATTTTAGAGGTCACTTTGCGGGGTCGCATCGGGGTGGTTTTTCAACTTTTTTGCAATGTTTTTTGTGTGTTCGTTTGACTGTATCCTCAATTTTGATATTTATGGGATATTTATTTTTTTCACAAGATGGCGGACGCGGTGGCGGCCATTTTGAAAAATGTACGAAAAACGACGTTTTTTGGGTGAATTTTTCTTCGGGTTGGCAACATTTGAGCGGGTGTCTTTGTTCCGGGCGGTTATGTAACTTGACCCAAAGTGTTGCCAGGTTGAGTTTTTTTTTCTTTTGTTGATACATTTTTTTGAACTTTTTATTCAAAAATATGAAAAGTAGAAGGAGCAATATTTTTAATCAAAATGTCACACGGGCAAACGTGTCATGGTCGTCGTAATGACATTTGACCATTTTTGTCGATGTCGACTGGCAACACTGGGTGCTGGATTTTTTTTTTCGTTTTACGAAAAGTCGAATTGATCTCCCGGAAGGAGTGGTGGGGGGTGGGTACGATGTATGAGGGAATTTTTTGTTTGCCTCCGTGTCTATGGGAAAAATCCGACCTTTCAAAAATCCAAGATGGCGGCCGAGTCGAAATGACCAACTTTTTTTTTCACTATGCACCTACCCGAGATTGGTGTCGTTTTCGGCTAATGTTGGGAAACGTGTTACGATGAAATTGGAAAAAAATTAAAAAACAAGATGGCCGCCGAGATATTTTACTTTAAAATTTTTCAATTTTGGAGGTGATTTTGCGGGGTCGGATTGCAATGGGTTTTCAACTTTTTTTCGATTTTTTTTCGCTGTTGCCTCAGGCCTATCCCCAATTTTGACGATTGGGGTATATTTTTTTTTTCTTAAAGATGGCGGATCCTATGGCGGCCATTTTGCAAAATGTACAAAAAATTGCATTTTTTGAGGTAAAAAATTTTGAGGTTGGCAATATTTGAGGGGGTCACTTTGTATTGGGCGGTTGTGAGACTTGGTCTGAAGTGTTGCCAGGTTATGTTAATTTTTTTTTCATTCATACATTTTTGTGAACTTTCTATTCAAAAATATAAAAAGTAGAAGGAGAAACATTTTTTATAAAAAAATTGAACCAAAAAATTCCTCCTGGCCGTCGTAATGACATTTGACCATTTTCATCAAAATTAACTGGCAACACTGGCTGCTGGATTTTTTTTTCACGTTTTTTCACATTTCGAGTAGCCCAGCCGAAAGTATTGGTGGGGGGTAATAATAATGTATCGAGAAGTTGCTTGACTATCTATGGTTATTATAGGAAAAATATGACCATTCGAAAATTCAAGATGGCGGCCTCTCGGCGATCGTCAAGTTTTTGTTTACATTGAGCATGTACCCAACATTGGTATCGTTTTCGGCTAATCTTGGGACGACTAATACGAAAAAGTTGAAAAAAATTAAAAAAACAAGATGGCCGCCGAGATATTTTAGTTTGAAATTTTTCAATTTTCGAGGTGTCTTTGCGGGGTCGCATCGCGGTGGTGTTTTAACATTTTTGCAATATTTTTCCTCTGTTGGCTCTGGTCTATGCTCAATTTTGACATGTTGGATATATTTTTTTTTTCGACAAGATGGTGTATCCCGTGGTGGCCATTTTGTAAAATGTACGAAAAATTGCATTTTTTGAAGGAAAAAATTTGTAGGTTGGCAACATTTGAGGGGGTCACTTTGTATGGGGCGGTTGTTGGGCTTGGTCTGAAGTATTGCCAGGTTACGTTGATTTTTTTGTCATTCGTACATTTTTGTGAACTTTCTATTCAAAAATGTAAAAAGTAGAAGGAGAAACATTTTTAATCAAAAAATTACACCACAAGATTTTTTGTGGGCGTCGTAATGACATTTGACCATTTTTAACTCAATCAACTGGCAACACTGGAGTCCAGAATTTTTTTCACTTTTCGAGTAGTTGAGCCGAAACTATAGATCAAGGGTATAGAAAATGTATGGAAGATATTTTTTAATTAAAATACTCGCTTTGGGAGAACTGTAAAATTTTAGTGTTGCCATACGAAAAATAATAATTTTCATACAAATTTATTTTTGAATCGAATATTTCGTTATTATAATATATAGGGCGTTTGTAGGCACTGAAATTTCGTAAGTTTTGGTGAAAAAAAATTCAGTGTTGCCATACAAAAAATAATAATTTTCATATAAATGTATTCTTTTTTCGAATGTTTGAGGCTGTTGTCTCCATTGTATGTCTTTATAATGTATGAGGCGTTTGTAGGTACTAAAGAGACGGACACGTTGGTGTAACTAATGTTTAGTGACGCCATACAAAAAAAAATAATTTTCATACATATGAATTTTTGTATGTACTATTTCAGGCTTTTGTCCCCTTTTGATGTCATTAAAATGTATACGACGTTTGTTGGTACTGATAGATCGGTCACATCCGTGTAAAAGTAATTTAGTGTTGCCATAAAAAATGAGAAACTTTCAGTGTTGCCATACAAAAACAAGTATTTTTTAAAAAAAAATTATATTGAACATTTCGGACTGTTTGCATTTATGACTGTAAAATGGAAAATTGTTTATAGGTGCAAATAGACTGCACATTATATGTCTCTCCCTCTCCTTCTCCTTCTCCCTCTTCCTCTCACTCTCCCTCTCCCGCTCCCAGTCCTTCTCCCGCTTTCTGTCCCGCTCTTTCTTCCTCCCCGCTCCCTGCTTCTCTCCCTCTCTCTGTCCTCCCTCTCCCCCTCCCGTCAAAAAAGTAGTTTGAAGTCGATCATGTCGCAAACAGACCCGTGAATCGAAAAATGAATTTTGGAGACCAATGATATTTTTGAAAAAACACTTTCTGTCCCGCTCTTTCTTCCTCCCCGCTCCCTACCTCTCTCCCTCTCTCTCTCCTCCCGCTCCCGGTCCCTCTCTCGCTTCCTGTCACTCTCCCCTCCAGTCAAAAAAATAGTTTGAAGCCGAACATGTCGCAAACAGTCCCATGAATCGAAAAATGAATTTCGCAGACCAATGATATTTTTGAAAAAACACTTTCTGTCCCGCTCTTTCTTCCTCCCCGCTCCCTACCTCTCTCCCTCTCTCTCTCCTCCCGCTCCCGGTCCCTCTCTCGCTTCCTGTCCCTCTCCCCCTCCAGTCAAAAAAATAGTTTGAAGCCGAACATGTCGCAAACAGTCCCGTGAATCGAAAAATGAATTTCGCAGACCAATGATATTTTTGAAAAAACACTTTCTGTCCCGCTCTTTCTTCCTCCCCACTCCCTACCTCTCTCCCTCTCTCTCTCCTCCCGCTCCCGGTCCCTCTCTCGCTTCCTGTCCCTCTCCCCCTCCAGTCAAAAAAATAGTTTGAAGCCGAACATGTCGCAAACAGACCCATGAATCGAAAAATGAATTTCGGAGACCAATGATATTTTTGAAAAAACAATTTTTTTATTTGTTCTCTTGCGGAAGAAAAAGGCACGCGCGCTGCTTTAGCAGCGCGCGCCCCACGCAAAAACCTAGTTATTATATTATATAATCCTAGACTTACGGGGAGTGATCCATATAATTGTTCTCCCAGAAAGAGTCGAGATGGGACTTTGTTGTCTATGGCGGGTTTTCTCCATCCCCCCCCGACACCTCGGGAAAAATCTGACATTTCACATTTTCAAGATGGCGGCCGCTCTGTGATTTTCAACTTTTTTGTTTATGGCTTTTTGCGAGATTTTTTTAGGGCGTTTCGACAAGTTTTGGGGTCGATATACGAAAACTTTGGAATAAATTGAAAAAACAAGATGGCCGCCGAGATATTCGAGTTTGAAATTTTTCGATTTTAGAGGTCACTTTGCGGGGTCGCATCGGGGTGGTTTTTCAACTTTTTTTAAATATTTTTTTAGTGTTGTCTCGAATGTATCCTCAATTTTGATATTTTGGGGATATTTATTTTTTCGACAAGATGGCGGACGCGGTGGCGGCCATTTTGAAAAATGTACGAAAAACGACGTTTTTTGGGTGAATTTTTCTTCGGGTTGGCAACATTTGAGCGGGTGTCTTTGTTCCAGGCGGTTATGTAACTTGACCCAAAGTGTTGCCAGGTTGAGTTTTTTTTTCTTTTGTTGGTACATTTTTTTGGACTTTTTATTCAAAAATATGAAAAGTAGAAGGAGCAATATTTTTAATCAAAAAGTCACACGGGCAAACGTGTCGTGGTCGTCGTAATGACATTTGACCATTTTCGTCGATGTCGACTGGCAACACTGGCTTCTGGAATTTTTTTTTCGTTTTGCGAAAAGTCGAATTGATCTCCCGGAAGGAGTGGTGGGGCGTAGGTACAATGTATGTGAGAATTTTTGGTTTGCTTTCGTGTCTATGGGAAAAATCCGACCTTTCAAAAATCCAAGATGGCGGCCGAGTCGAAATGACCAACTTTTTTTTTCACTATGCACCTACCCAAGATTGGTGTTGTTTTCGGCTAATGTTGGGAAACGTGTTACGATGAAATTGGAAAAAAATAAAAAAACAAGATGGCCGCCGAGATATTTTACTTTAAAATTTTTCAATTTTGGAGGTGACTTTGCGGGGTCGGATTGCAATGGGTTTTCAACTTTTTTCCGATTTTTTTTCGCTGTTGCCTCGGGTCTATCCCCAATTTTGACGATTGGGGTATATTTTTTTTTTCTTAAAGATGGCGGATCCTATGGCGGCCATTTTGCAAAATGTACAAAAAATTGCATTTTTTGAGGTAAAAAATTTTGAGGTTGGCAATATTTGAGGGGGTCACTTTGTATTGGGCGGTTGTGAGGCTTGGTCTGAAGTATTGCCAGGTTACGGTAATTTTTTTTTCATTCATACATTTTTGTGAACTTTCTATTCAAAAATATAAAAAGTAGAAGGAGAAACATTTTTAATCAAAAAATTGCACCAAAAAATTTCTCGTGGCCGTCGGAATGACATTTGACCATTTTCATCAAAAATAACTGGCAACACTGGCTGCTGGATTTTTTTTTCACGTTTTTTCACATTTCGAATAGCCCAGCCGAAAGTATGGGTGGGGGGTAATAATAATGTATGGAGAAGTTGCTTGACTATTTATGGTTATTATAGGAAAAATACGACCATTCGAAAATTCAAGATGGCGGCCGCTCGGCGATTGCCAACTTTCTTTTTATTCTTGCCACCCACCCGACATTGGTGTCGTTTTCGGCTAATCTTGGGACGACTAATATGATGAAGTTAAAAAAAATTGAAAAAACAAGATGGCCGCCGAGATATTTTAGTTTGAAATTTTTCAATTTTCGAGTTGTCTTTGCGGGGTCGCATCGCGGTGGTGTTTTAACATTTTTGCGATATTTTTCCTCTGTTGGCTCTGGTCTATCCTCAATTTTGACAAGTTGGATATATTTTTTTTTTCGACAAGATGGCGGATCCCGTGGTGGCCATTTTGTAAAATGTACGAAAAATTGCATTTTTTGAAGGAAAAAATTTGTAGGTTGGCAACATTTGAGGGGGTCACTTTGTATGGAGCGGTTGTTGGGCTTGGTCTGAAGTATTGCCAGGTTACGTTGATTTTTTTGTCATTCGTACATTTTTGTGAACTTTCTATTCAAAAATGTAAAAAGTAGAAGGAGAAACATTTTTAATCAAAAAATTACACCACAAGATTTTTTGTGGGCGTTGTAATGACATTTGACCATTTTCATCTCAATCAACTGGCAACACTGGAGTCCAGAATTTTTTTCACTTTTCGAGTAGTTGAGCCGAAACTATAGATCAAGGGTATAGAAAATGTATGGGAGATATTTTTAAATTAATATATTCGTTTTAGAAAAACTATAAAATTTCAGTGTTGCCATACAAAAAATAATAATTTTCATACAAATTTATTTTTGGATCGAATATTTCGTTATTATAATGTTTGGGGCGTTTGTAGGTACTAACATTTTGTACATTTTGGTGAAAAAAAAATTCGGTCTTGCCATACAAAAAATTATAATTTTCATACAAATGTATTCGTTTTTCGAATGTTTGAGGCTGTTGTCTCCATTGTATGTTTTTATAATGTATGAGGCGTTTGTAGTTACTAAAGGGCCGGATACGTTGGTGTAACCATTGTTTAGTGATGCCATACAAAAAATAATAATTTTCATACAAATAAATTTTTGTAGGTAGTGTTTCAGGCTTTTGTCTCCTTTTTATGTCATTAAAATGTATACGACGTTTGTTGCTGCCGATAGATCGGTCACATCCGTGTAAATGTGTTTCATTGTTGCCATAAAAAATGAGAAACTTTCAGTGTTGCCATACAAAAAAATTATAATTTTCATACAAATGTATTCTTTATTCGAATGTTTGAGGCTGTTGTCCCCATTTGATGTCTTTACAATGTATGAGGCATTTGTAGGTACTAAGGGACCGGACACGTTGGTGTAACCAATAAATAGTGATGCCATTAAAAAAAAAAATTCATACAAATTAATTTTTGAATGTAATATTTCAGGCTTTTGTCTCCTTTTGATGTCATTAAAATGTATACGACGTTTGTTGCTACTGATAGATCGCTCACATAAGTGTAAACGTGTTTCAGTGTTGCTATAAAAAATGATAAAATTTCAGTGTTGCCATACAAAAACAAGTATTTTTTATAAAAATCTATATTGAACATTTCGGACTATTATTTGCATTTGATGTCTATAAAATGTATCAGGCGTTTATAGGTGCAAATAGATTGCACATAATATGTCTCTCCCTCTCCTTCTCCCTCGCCCTCTTGCTCCCGCTCTCCCTCTCCCTCTCGCTCTCCCTCTCCCTCTCCTGCTCCCGGTTCCTCTCGCTTCCTGTCCCTCTCCTTTCCCCCTCCCGACCGTAAAGTCCTCTACACTTAATTTTTATTTCTCATTTTAAGCCATTGACTTATTCTATAGCAGCAGTATTCAACACTACGACAGTGTAAGATTTGTTTGTAAATCATCTCGCATCCTTGTCTGATGAAGAAAACCTCAAGTGTTGCGAAATAAATAAATATTAATTTAAGTCAGTTTTATTATTTTACGCCTAAACAGATCTTCATAGATTGTAGTTAATAACCCTATCAATCACCTTAGCATTAAAAGAAACTGCATCATAATCGGTTCATTCATTTGGGAGATACACCTCAAAATTATAACACCCCTCTTTTTGCGTCGGGGGTTAAAATATATTGTACTAGCTTTTGCCCGAAAATTCGCTCGCGCCTGAATGACATTTTTCAAATTGTTGGTTTTATCGAACCTTTCAGTGAAAGTACTATCAAAATTGGTTCAGTCCAGAATTTCGTGATAAAAAGTACGCTATGAGTTATTTCAGATTATATTCTACCCGTTTACCAAATTTTATCGAAATCCGTCCAGTGTTATTTCCATGAAAGAGTAACAATCATGCCCCCCTTTTTTTCCCCTGGGGGGGGGGTTTACATAAATTATCTCTTAGTGCTCCCCTACACTCCCCAAAGAACATACATGCCAAATTTCAACTTCTTGCGCCCAGTGGCTTCGGCGCGATTGATTGTAAATTGTAATGTAATGTTACTACAAAACGGTCTTCAAGTTTTTCTCTTAAGAAATTCCTTCTCACCACAATTCATTTATCTTGATCAACGGGAACATAAACTTAAGTCTTCATGGGATGGGCTTTGATTACCTTGCGTATGTCTAAATAACTAAAAATAATAGGTCATAACAGAGAGTTTTATGATTGCATTGACTTTTAAAAGCTTGATTTTTTCAGTACTCTAAGGGGTTGCACAGCAGACCTAAGAATTGTATACTAAGTTACTGGCAGATACATTAAACATCCATACTAAAATATACCCCATATCCTGATAGAACAGATCCATCCCCGTTATAAAAAGTGTCCTACCTTTAGATGCAGGTCATAAACTATCTGTGAGACAAATTTCATCCTAATCTGTTTAGCCGTATTAGCGTGATTGAATAAAGACATTCAAATTTTCGCTATAATATATTGGTAGGATTTACATGATCTCCAAGTACGTGATAATTATTTTACGATAAACTACTTTTTAAAACGTATAAAATTTAACTATGTACCTTTATATCAAAGTGCCGTTCTTTAAATAAGTTGAATTACAAGTCACAAGTACTTTTAAGAACAGAATAAGATACACTTATTGTGAGACTGTTTACATTTTACGTGTTGATCTTTTTAAAGTCTTAATAAAGGTCCTTAGAAAGGATCCAACTCCAAAATATATCACACATGGATGGAGTTGTTAAACTATGGAATGGTTGTTCAATAGTAACATTCCCAAAAACGGATTATTATTGATGCCTTACCACTGAGGTGTTCCACTCTTTATCTCTGGAACCCATCATCACATCCTTCCTATATAAAGGAGGACTCGGATAGAGAATTTAGGGTACTAAGTTTATCGACTATCACTCATTAACTATTAAGCTAACATTGCCATGAGAGTTTTCCTTTCAAATTCATCATATTAAATATTCTACTGCCGTGGATATTCACATGTCCAACATCTACCATTTCGCTGGCACTACCCGAAAAAAATTATAAAGATTTTAGTTTACCACTTTTGATAAATAAGTATGAGTGTGTATTCATGCCAATCGCCAAATTACACCTTTCTAACGGTAAGGATCTTTGCGCTTTGCTGCGGACGGACGGAGAGACGGACATGAAGAAACTATTATTATTTACTAGCTGACCTGACGAATAGTGTTACTTTCAACTAAACTTTTATAGTTTTTGTTGGTTCATTAAATTCCCTTCCCTCTCCCTCTCCCTGTCCAACTCCCTCTCTTCCTCTCCCTATCCCACTCCCTCTCTCTCCCTGTCCCACACCTTCTCTCTCTCCCTCTCCCTGTCCCACTACCTCTCCTTTCCCACTCCCTCTCCCTCTCCTTCTCCCTCTCCCGCTCCCTGTCCCTTCCCCTCTACCTCTCTCCCTCTTCCTCTCCCTGTCCCACTCCCTCTCCTTCTCCCGCTCCCGGTCCCTCTCCTGCTTCCCTTTCCCTCTCTCTCTCCCTCTTCCGCTCCCTCTCCCTCTCCCTGCCCCTCTCCCTCTCACTGTCCCACTCCCTCTCCCTGCCCCTCTCCCACTCCCTCCCCCACTCCCTCTCCCTCTCCCTGTACCACTCCCTCTCCCTGTCCCACTCCCTCTCCTTCTCCATCTCCCTCTCCTTCTCCCACTCCCTCTCCCTCTCCTTCTCCCACTCTCTCTCCTTCTCCCGCTCCCTGTCCCTTTCCCTGTCTCACTCCCTCTCCTTCTCCTCTCCCCCTCCCATCCGTAAAGCCCTCTGCACTAAACTCACTATATGCTTACATATTAATTTTCATATGTCTGAGTTTGAAAATGAGAAGTTCTAAAAAACTTGCAACCCCTTTATTAACCTCTTAAGGGATGAAATTACAAAAAAACCTGTAACAGTTAATATTTGATTTGATTGACACCTTTCTGAGTTCGAAAATGTCCAAGTTGCGTACTAATTTATAACCCTTTAGTATATGGGATTAATTTTCAAAAAACAACTCTAGAGTTACTTTTTGTTTCTAAGTATACGCTTATATAATTATAAATTTTCATATCTCTGAGTATTGACGAAGTTCCGTACAAACTTACACCCGTGGTTTTAACCATTTGGGGATGAATTTCCAAAAAAACCTGTGACAATAAATTTTTGTTTCTAATAATAAGCTTATATAAATTTTCACATTACTGAGTTCAAAAATGACGTAGTTTCTTAAATATTTACAACCCCTTCGTTTTATCTCCCTCTCGCTCTCGCTCTCCCTGTCTCTCCCTCTCACTCTCCCTCTCCCTCTCCTTTTCCCGCTCCCTGTCCCTCTCCCTCTCCCGCTCCCGCTTTACGTCCCTCTCACTCTCCCGCTCGTTCTCCCGCTTCATGTCCCTCTCCCGCTCCCAGTCCCTCTCCGGCACCCTGTCCCTCTCCCATTTACTGTCCCGCTCTTTCTCCCTCCCCGCTCCCTACTCCTCTCCCTCTCCTTCTCGCGTTCCCGGTCCCTCTCTCGCTTCCTGTCCCTCTCCCTTTCCCTTCAAAAAAATAGCGTGAAGCCAAACATGTCGCAAACAGACCCCTGAATCGAAAAATAAATTTCGCATGTCAATGATCTTTTTTAAAAAACTATTTATTTATTTTTCCTTTTGCGGAAGAAAAAGGCACGCGCGCTGCTTTAGCAGCGCGCGCCCCACGCAAAAACCTAGTTATATTATATAATCCTAGACTTACGGGGAGTGATCCATATAATTGTTCTCCCAGAAAGAGTCGAGACGGGACTTTGTTGTCTATGGCGGGTTTTCTCCATCCCCCCCCGACACCTCGGGAAAAATCTGACATTTCACATTTTCAAGATGGCGGCCGCTCTGTGATTTTCAACTTTTTTGTTTATGGCTTTTTGGGGGATTTTTTTGGGTAGTTTCGTAAAATTTTGGAGGATAATTAGGAAAACTTTAGAAAAAATTGAAAAAACAAGATGGCCGCCGAGATATTCGAGTTTGAATTTTTTCGATTTCAGAGGTGACTTTGCGGGGTCGCATCGGGGTGGTTTTTCTACTTTTTTTAAATATTTTTTTAGTGTTGTCTCGAGTGTATCCTCAATTTTAATATTTTGGGGATATTTATTTTTTCGACAAGATGGCGGACGCAGTGGCGGTCATTTTGGAAAATGTACGAAAAACGACGTTTTTTGGGTGAATTTTTCTTCGGGTTGGCAACATTTGAGCGGGTGTCTTTGTTCCAGGCGGTTATGTAACTTGACTCAAAGTGTTGCCAGGTTGAGTTTTTTTTTCTTTTGTTGGTACATTTTTTTGGACTTTTTATTCAAAAATGTGAAAAGTAGAAGGAGCAATATTTTTAATCAAAATGTCACACGGGCAAGCATGTCGTGGTCGTCGTAATGACATTTGACCATTTTCGTCGATGTCGACTGGCAACACTGGCTGCTGGAATTTTTTTTTCGTTTTACGAAAAGTCGAATTGATCTCCCAGAAGGAGTGGTGGGGGGTGGGTACGATGTATGGGGGAATTTTTGGTTTGCCTCCGTGTCTATGGGAAAAATCCGACCTTTCAAAAATCCAAGATGGCGGCCGAGTCGAAATGACCAACTTTTTTTTTCACTATGCACCTACCCGAGATTGGTGTCGTTTTCGGCTAATGTTGGGAAACGTGTTACGATAAAATTGGAAAAAAATAAAAAAACAAGATGGCCGCCGAGATATTTTACTTTAAAATTTTTCAATTTTGGAGGTGACTTTGCGGGGTCGGATTGCGTTGGTGTTTTGACTTTTTCTAGATTTTTTTTCTTTATTGCCTCGGGTCTATCCCCAATTTTGATGATTGGGGTATATTTTTTTTTTCTTAAAGATGGCGGATCCTATGGCGGCCATTTTGCAAAATGTACAAAAAATTGCATTTTTTGAGGTAAAAAATTTTGAGGTTGGCAATATTTGAGGGGGTCACTTTGTATTGGGCGGTTGTGAGGCTTGGTCTGAAGTGTTGCCAGGTTACGTTAATTTTTTTTTCATTCATACATTTTTGTGAACTTTCTATTCAAAAATATAAAAAGTAGAAGGAGAAACATTTTTAATCAAAAAATTGCACCAAAAAATTTCTCGTGGCCGTCGTAATGACATTTGACCATTTTCATCAAAAATAACTGGCAACACTGGCTGCTGGATTTTTTTTTCACGTTTTTTCACATTTCGAATAGCCCAGCCGAAAGTATCAGTGGGGGGTAATAATAATGTATGGGAAAGTTGCTTGATTATCTATGGTTATTATAGGAAAAATACGACCATTCGAAAATTCAAGATGGCGGCCGCTCGGCGATTGTCAACTTTCTTTTTATTCTTGCCACCCACCCGACATTGGTGTCGTTTTCGACTAATCTTGGGACGACTAATATGATGAAGTTGAAAAAAATTGAAAAAACAAGATGGCCGCCGAGATATTTTAGTTTGAAATTTTTCAATTTTAGAGGTGTCTTTGCGGGGTCGCATCGCGGTGGTATTTTAAAATTTTTGCGATATTTTTACCTTATTGGCTTGGGTCTGTCCTCAATTTTGACATTTTGGGTATATTTTTTTTTTCGACTAGATGGCGGATCCCGTGGCGGCCATTTTGTAAAATGTACGAAAAATTGCATTTTTTAAAGGAAAAAATTTGTAGGTTGGCAACATTTGAGGGGGTCACTTTGTATGAGGCGGTTGTGTAGCTTGACTGAAAGTATTGCCAGGTTACGTTGATTTTTTTTTCATTCATACATTTTTGTGAACTTTCTATTCAAAAATGTAAAAAGTAGAAGGAGAAATATTTTTAATCAAAAAATTACACCACAAGATTTTTTGTGGGCGTCGTAATGACATTTGACCATTTTCATCTCAATCAACTGGCAACACTGGAGTCCAGAATTTTTTTCACTTTTCGAGTAGTTGAGCCGAAACTATAGATCAAGGGTATAGAAAATGTAGGGGAGATATTTTTAAATTAATATATTCGTTTTAGAAAAACTATAAAATTTCAGTGTTGCCATACAAAAAATATTAATTTTCATACAAATTTATTTTTGGATCGAATATTTCGTTATTATAATGTATGGGGCATTTGTAGGTACTGACATTTTGTAAATTTGGGTGAAAAAAAATTCAGTGTTGCCATATAAAAAATAATAATTTTCATACAAATGTATCCTTTTTTCGGATGTTTGAGGCTGTTGTCTTCATTTGATGGCTTTATAATGTATGAGGCGTTTGTAGGTACTAAAGGGCCGGATGCATTGGTGTAACCATTGTTTAGTGATGCCATACAAAAAATAATAATTTTCATACAAATAAATTTTTGTAGGTAGTGTTTCAGGCTTTTGTCTCCTTTTTATGTCATTAAAATGTATACGACGTTTGTTGCTGCCAATAGATCGGTCACATCCGTGTAAATGTGTTTCATTGTTGCCATAAAAATGTGAAACTTTCAGTGTTGCCATACAAATACAAGTATTTTTCATAAAAATCTATATTGAACATTTCAAACTGTTGTTTGCATTCGATGCCTATAAAATGATGTATGAGGCGTTTATAGGTGCAAATAGACTGCATAATATATGAGTGAAAAAAAAACCGTGTTGGCATACAAAAAAATATTTTGTTGTTCAATTTCGACAACAATATTAACGTGTAAACATTTAAAATGTTGAAAGATAATTTAATATTTAGTACTTCATACATTTTAGACATCATACCATTAGTGTTGTTATTATTACCTACTGATTTGATCTGGTGATTGTCTGTTTCTTGACTCTCCTATCCAATAGTTTAGTTTGAACCTGTTTTTGTCATGTTTATCTCTACCTTTTACTGCTTTCAATAGTTATTATGTGTGTAGACAAAATTAATTTTAAGTGTAATTAATTTTAAATCATAACTAAACTGTGATAAATACTTTACATGGTTAAGCCTACCTACTTATCTACTAATAGAAGTAAAAAGCTTCTTTAATTCTATTCTATAGCAGCAGTATTCAACACCACGACAGTGTACGATTTGTTTGTAGATCGTCTCGCAGCTTTGTCTAATGATGAAAATTCCAAGTGTTGCCGGATAAATAAAAAATATGCACATTTTTTTGCATTTGCATACATACTAAAATTGCAGCTAATAATATAATGAAAGTAACACGTGATTTATGACGCAGAATATCAGTTTAAGTTAGTTTTATTATTTTACGCCTGAACAGATCTTCATAAATTATAGTTAAAAAACCCTCTCAATCACCTGAGCATTAAAAGAAACTGCATCTCAATCGATCCTTTCATTTAGGATAGGTATACCATGCCAGAAAGAGACACACATACACATCAAAATTATAACATCCCTCTTTTTGCGTCGGGGTTTAAAATATATTGTACTAGCGTTTGTCCGCAGCTTCATCCGCCTGAATGACATTTTTCAACATTTTTTAGTTTTTTCGAACCTTTCAGTTAAAATCCTATCAAAATTAGTTCAGCTCTCCACGGAAAACATGCCAAATTTTAGTTTCTTGTGCCCATTAGCTTCGGCTGTGCGATTGATTGTAAATTGTAACGGCCTACTCTATAACGGTCTTAAAATTTTTCCTTTTACTTGTGTATCTTACGACATTGCTTCTCACTACATTTCATTTTTCTTGATCAACGGAAACATAAACTTCAGTCTTTAGGGGATAGGTTTTGATGACATTGCTAATGTCGTAATAACTAAAAAAATAGGGCATAACAAAGACTTTTATGATTAGGTTCATTTTTAAAAGCTTGATTTTTTCACAACTCTAAGGGATTGAATAGCAGACCTAACGCCCCATCTCAGAGTCACTAAAGGTTACTTATATCGCTCCTAAGTACAGAATTTGTTTCAAGATTCTGTACTAAGGGGTTAATGACTCTGAGTTGGGGCGGGGCGTAAGAATTGGATATTAATTTCAAATTAATACCTCCACGTATTCCTTAGTGAAAGGTTTTTGATAGACACACATACAGACAGACGGACCTTTTATCTCAAAAATAAAAACGAAACGGAAAAAGGACCCTTAACATAATAATATAAAAAAATCTAAGCTACTGGCAGATACATGAAACATCCATACTAAAATATACCCCTTATTCTATCAGAACAGATCCATTCCCATTATAAAAAGCGTCCTACCTTTAGATGCAGGTCCAGTGGTGTAGCTAGCCCTAAGGAGGCCCCATATCAATATTCGTTGTGGGGCCCCCTCAATGTCAGCTTTCAAATATAAAAGGAGTGCCAACTGTAGTGGTTGTAGCCCGCTGGCGAGCTTTCTTTTGAGAGTGTTAGTGGGGGCCCCTATATGCTGGGGGCCCCGTATAATTGATACGGCTGATACGGCGGTAGCTACGCCCCTGTGCAGGTCATAAACTATCTGTAAGATAAAATTCATCCGAATCCGTTTAGCCGTATTAGCGTGATTGAATAAATACATTCAATTTTTCACTAAAATATATTGGTAATTTTTACATAATCTCCAAGTACCTATGTGATAAGTATTATACAGTATAATAAAATTAGTTTTTACAATGTATGAAATATGTTTAACTATGAAGGTGCATGAATATATCAAAGTGCCGTTCTTCAAGTAAGTTGAATTACAAGTTACATTATAATTGAGTACTTTTTAGAATAGAATAGAATACGTTTATTGTGAGGCTGTTTACATTTTACATGTTGATCTTTTTTTAGTCTTAATATAGGTCCTTAGAAACGATTCAACTCCAAAATACATCACACATGGATGGAGTTGTTAAACTAGGAACTGGTTGTTCAATAGTAACATTCCCAAAAACGGATTATTATTTATGCCTCACCACTGAGGTGTTCCACTCTTTATCTCAGGAATCCATCATCAAATCCTTCCTATATTAAAGGAGGACTCGGGTAGAGAATTTAAGGTACTGTAGTTGTAAGTTTATCGACTATCACTCATTAACTATTAAGCTAACATTGCCATGAGAGTTTTCCTTTCAAATTCATCATATTAAATAAATTACTGCCGTGAATATATTCACATGTCCAACATATCATTTCGCTGGCACTACTCGAAAAAACTTATAAAGATTTTATTTTAGGATTTTGTAGTTTTAATGAATGAGTATGTGTATCCATGCCAAATTACAGCTTTTTAGCGCTAAGGATCTCGAGGCTATGCTGGGGACGGACGGAGAGACGGACATGAAGAAAATATTATTATTTACTAGCTGACCCGGCCAACTTCGTATCGCCTAATGCTAAATAAATAATCGCGTAATGAATAACGCTTCACACTCATAGCCCCACACTAGGATTCCTTGTGTCGTGGGTGCCATGGACAAACACACTAGACAAGGACATTCACACCCAGACCGAGAACAGAAATTCAAACTCATCATTCAAATTTCCGAATGTAGTGTTACTTTCAACTAAACTTTTATAGTTTTTGTAGGTTTAACAAATCAGAGATTATTAAATTCCCTCTCCCTCTCCCTGTCCCTGTCCTTCTCCCTTTCCCTATCTCTCTCCCTGTCCCACTCCCTCTCCTTCCCCCGCTCCCTGTCCCTCTCACTCTCCCGCTCCCGCTTCCTGTCCCTCTCCCTCTCCCGCTCCCTCTCCCTCTCCCTCTCTCTCTCTCCCTGTTCGTCTCCCTCTCCCTGTCCCACTTCCTCTACTTCTCCCACTCCCTGTCCCTCTCACTCTCCCGCTCCCAATTTCTGTTTCTCTCCCTCTCCCTGTCCCTCTCCCTGTCCCACTCCCTCTCCTTCTCCCGCTCCTTGTTCCTCTCACTCTCCCGCTCCCAGTCCTTCTCTCGCTTCCCGTCCCTCTCTCCCCCCCGCTCCCAGTCCCTCTCCCGCTTTCTATCCCGTTTTTCTCTCTCTGTCTCCCTCTTCCACTCCCTCTCCCTCTCTCTCTTTCGCTCTCCCTCTCGCTCTCCCTCTTACTCTCCCTCTCGCTCTCCCTCTCGCTCTCCCTCTCGCTTTCCATCTCCCTCTCCCTGTCCCACTCCCTCTCTCCCGCTCCCTATCCTTCTCACACTCCCGCTCCCCTTTCCTCTCCCTCTCCCTCTCCCTCTCTGCTCCCTGTCCCTCTCCCTGTCCCGTGCCCGCTTCGTATCCCTCTCCCTCTCCCACTACCAATCCTTCTCCGGCTTCACGTCCAGGGCTTCCGCTCCCAGTCCCTCTCTCGTAGCCGGTCCCTCTCCCGCTTTCTGTCCTGCTTTTTCTCCCTCCCCGCTCCCTGCCCCTCTCCCTTTCCTTCGCCCGCTCCCAGTCCCTCTCTCGCTTCTTGTCCCTCTGCCCTTCCCCTCCCGTCAAAAATGAATTTCGTAGACCAATGATATCTTTAAAAAAACTACTTATTTATTTGTTCTTTTACGGAAGAAAAAGGCACGCGCGCTGCTTTAGCAGCGCGCGCCCCACGCAAAAACCTAGTTAGGTTATAATGACAGATTTCTCTCATTGCCCAGTTGGTAGGTAAATTGGGTGTGACAGCCGCTAGGCCACTCGATGCTGGTGCCAGTTAATAGTCCTACGGGAAATGAACTGTGTGGGAATGGGAGGTATCATAGTCTTATTTATTATTATTATTAGATACTTATTCAAGTCGAGAGTGAATAGGCTTCTACTAAGTTAGTGTGCTTTACCATCCAAGGCTTCATTACTGCTTACCATTAGGTGGTTTTGTGGGCAAGCACTAACTTATTCGGTATGAAAAAAAACTTATTTATTTTGTATGTTGAAGTCGAAAATATGTTCTTTACGTACATTTTGTATATTTATCTTTTTCCTACTTGCACCGCTTTCATTGTTCTCTGCACATTCCTAAGGTTGACTGGTAGAGAATGCTGTTTAGCGTTAAGTCCGCCTTTTGTACCACTTTTTAAGGGTTAATAAAGCATAAATAAATAAATATATATCACTCAAATCCACTGCATTCATCAGTGGTAGCGTAGATTGGAGTTCCGGAAACTCTGACCGTCTCTGCAAGCCTGGTAGTTCCAGATAATAATATAATATGTACTACAAGCCAACATGTATTGTTCGGTTTACACGTATTGAGTAGTTAACTAAATTTTAAGCAAATTTATACGTGTAAACGGACAATTTAGTAACAAGTAATTTAGAATTTTTTCTATTTTCTGTTAAGTAGGTGGGAGTTATGACTTAGCGCGTTTGGACGGGCACTTATTAGTTAAAATTTAATAAAATGCTTAAGTAATTAAGTAGGTTGTGAAGAATTGTATGAACTAAAGAGCTTTACTAAATTATTACGTTTGGACTCGCACAAAAAATTTAGTTATCTTCGTAACAACTTAATACGTCTAAACCGGACTTATGTGTTGCAAACTAATAATAAGTTGCCTTTATTTATTTAATTGTGTTGAAGCTCAGATGCGGTTCGGAGATAAATTAATAATTATATTAACTAGCGCTCAGCCTACAGCTTTGTCCGCATTTTACTGGATAATAAGTACGCTATAATATCTTATTCCATATCATGGTCTAGTCTACCGCTAAATTTAATTAAAATCTGTTTAGTAGTTTTTGCGTTAAAAAGTGACAAACGTCCCTCTTCATAAATATTAGTGGGATAAATGGTAATTCAAAAAAAAATCTTATTTATTTACGAGTTGAGGTCTATCCTAGCCGTTATATTATTGTCATTGTATCGGTTTTTAACCGACTTCAAAAAAAAGGGGGAGGTTCTCAATTCGTCTGATTTTTTTTTATGTTTGTTATCTCAGAACTTTCGACTGGGTGAACCGATTTTGATGATTCTTTTTTAATTGAAAGCAGGTGCTTGGTGGTCCCACATAAATTGAGCGAGATCTGACAAGTAGTTTCTGAGTAATTTTGAAGTTTTTTTTCGTAAAATTTATTATTTTTTGTTAGTAATATTTAGATTATTTACTTGAATTATTCAATTTGCGTCTCTGGCCCCACGCCAGGCTTCGGCGCAAAATGTATAGCAGCTCTATGATAAGCTAAACATTTCCGTGTAAGCGTGGGAAACTGCCACACAACTACAACCATAACATCTACACACACAGCCGTAATATCTGCAAGCTTTTTATGTGGCCCGCTGTCCGAATTTAAGGGGTATGTTGTACAGTGTGTTTTAATGACGATATTCGACCTAATTAAATGGAATATTTATTTATTTATTAGGTAATCCAACAGGCTTGCAATTTATTATTTAACTACTCAAATGATTATGACCAGAAGGGATTATAAAAAAAATTAAATGTGTGCAATTCACACACGTGGTAGAAGTGAAACCTTCAAAACGAAACAAATATTACAAACTAGCTGACCCGGCAAACTTCGTATCGCCTAACAAACCATTTTTTCTAAAATAAAAATAGCCTAAGTTACTCCTTGTTACATCAGCTATCTGCCAGTGAAAGTCCCGTCAAAATCGGTTCAGCCATTTCAAAGATTAGCCGGAACAAACAGACAGACAGACAGACAAAAATTGTAAAAAATGATTTTTGGTATAATATAGCAAAGCAAAGCAAAGCAACAACCCATAATTGTCCCACTGCTGGGCTCTGGGTCTCCTCTCACAATGTGAGGGGTATTAGGCCGTAGTGTACCACGCTGGCCAAGTGCGGATTGGTAGACTTCACACACCTTTGAGAACTTTATGGAGAACTCTCCGGTGTGCAGGTTTCCTCACGATGTTTTCCTTCACCGAAGCAAGTGATAATTAACTTGTAATACGCACATAATATTTGAAAATTAGAGGTGCGTGCCAGGATTTGAACTCGGGCCCCTTCGTTCGGGAGACCAACGTTCTAACCACTAGGCTATCACTGCTTACTAGTGGTATAATGTACCGTGTATACGTCCAAATGCACTTAGTAAGAAGCGATTATTTTAATATTACAAACAGACACTCCAATTTTATTTATTTGTATTATATAGTATAATTATGATGAACAATTATTCTTACAACCGTACTTACAAGTAATTTGCGTGTGCTACATCAGCAACAAAGAAATATTGAGAAAGAACTACTTAGACGTATACACGGACTTATAATTGCTCTACCACTAGATAAACAAGTCTAGCGACATTTAAACGTCATAGTGGTACCACTTACCAGCCACAAAAACATAGTTTACGACCATCAGATACCACCGCGTACAGCCGCCTGCAAAAACTAGTCTCACATCCGCCATGTTATGATCCAAAATACTTTCTACTTCTCTGTTATAATTGGAACGGGTACTTATGATTTTTAGGGTTCCGTACAAAAAAACGAAAAACGCAACCCTAATAGGATCACTCGTGCGTCTGGGCGACCGCCGGTCACAGTCAGTTTACTCCGAAACTACTGGACCAAATGAGTTGAAATTTGGTACTCATGTACTTTTTTGTGACGTAAAGACGAAGGTATTAAGTAAACAACTGCATTTGGAAAAAAAAATAACTAAATCAAATTTAAACAAAAACTGTTTTGCAAACCGTATCGTGTGTATGTCAAATGAAAGGGCTGGTTGACCCCCCCCCCCCTCTTATAAACTACGGACGTTAGAATTTTGAAAAAAAAACAGAGTATAGTTCTTTACTTAAATATTATAGGAAAACCTATAAGAAGTCTATGGTCTTAAAAAAACTACAAAAATAAATAAAATATAAAAATAGCGGTAAATATATAATTAACGTACGGAACCCTCTCAAGGCAATTTTAACTCGTACTTGTCAAGTTAATTGTTTTATACTAATACTAGTGCTCTGCCCGTGGCTTTGGCCGCATTTTTACTGACAATAAGTACTCTATCTTATTCCCGATCATGGTCTATCTTATATTATTTTTTGCGAGAAAACAAACATGCATACATCCTTACAAACTTTCACATTTATATCTCGTACGGTTAACGCTTCCCGCCCACGTCCGATAATCGGTGACCGCTTTTTTGTAGGTGAAAAATAGAACGTACTGATAGCAATAGTCGGTCAAAAAGTCGGTCAGAAATAATATGGAAGAAAAAATCGGCCCGATTATCGGTCCTACAAAAAGACTGACGTGGGCGGGAAGCTTAAACCTCCAATAAGAGTTCTCAAATGTCTTCCATGTAACAGTTATAATATAGAGAAGATATACGAAATATCTGTCACAACAAGTTACAGTGCATATTGCCCCATCGGCCAGTAAATCTAGGTAATCTAGAACACAATTACTTGACCAGTATTCAGGCTACGCGATCTAGTCTAGATTAACGTCCAATTCGCAAGGAGCTGATGTAATTATGTTTATCCTGTGGCCTTATTAGCGTTAGGGATGGGCGTGTCGGATCTGGGAATGGGTTCGGATAGCTTTCGGATATTTGGAATCGATGATGACAAACGTGCAAACGTATATTGTTTGGTTTGAAGCAGGTTTGAAACAGGTTGTTTTGAAAGTTGGTTTGAAGCAGATTTGAAACTGATTCGATAAATATTTATAGGGTATTTTATATTAATTTATTTTTTATAGTTTGCGTTTCATTGACTAAAAGACTGATCTAAATGGTTACAAAGTATTCTTCTTAGATTCAAAATTTTAGTTTTCCATGATTGGTTTATTGTATCAAAATAAATAGTAATTACGAATTCTCAATTTCTTCAGTTACTTCTGGATAATAAATAAAAATAATATGTGTGTAATGTTTTTTTTATGCAAATAGCCGGCAAACGAGCTGACGATCCACCTAATGATAGGTGCTATCGTCGCCCATGGACATCAGCAACACCAAAGGCATCACCGATGCGTTGCCGGCCAAGAAAGAGAAGAAAAAGAAAGAAAGAACTAGCTCTCAAGTAGGGCTTGAATATCGGAATCTCGGAATCTCGAAATATCGGAATCTCGGAACGTGAAACCCGATATT
The DNA here is from genome assembly GCA_951805285.1 of Thymelicus acteon. Lineage (NCBI taxonomy): Eukaryota > Metazoa > Arthropoda > Insecta > Lepidoptera > Hesperiidae > Thymelicus > Thymelicus acteon. Next base: position 5,040,657 of record OX638239.1, read on the forward strand.
ACAATTCCGATACTGAGTGATACGATATCGTAATATCGGAATCAGTACATTTTTAATTTTAATTTAAACAAAATAATTTTAATGCGTGCCACAAGGTATATAGGCACTTGGTTATAAAATTGAGCAAATAAGTATATATATATTTTAGCCGTGTAAGGAGTTCACATTTTTAACCCTATTCCTGTTGTGAGCCTGTTCATCCTACTGCACGAATAATGCGATACGGAAAAATCCATTCCAAACATAATTTATCCCCTTAATCTCGGTATACGTAAGTTAATCATTTCATCATCTTCTGTAGATCATCTGTACAAATCAGCAACTAGATTTAGAATTCGCATCTAACTGTCAATGACCATTTACCGCAGATACTTCATTGTATATCGGAGGTCCACATCTACAACAAAGGTTCTTAAAACCTTACGATGTCTAGACGAGAACAAAGATAGTGAAGCAGATGGTATTCCAGATCTCTCCAGTTATCTACTGTTTTGCCACGCTTGGTTTGTCTCTCAATCAACACTTACATAGTGCCTTAATCGTGAAAGCTTGCCAATGTGCAGTCCGTGCCCAAGAATGGTAATCGAGCTGACCCTGCTAATTTTCGGCCAATTTCAATTGCCTACATACTCAGGAAGATTATGGAACGTATATTGAACATGCGCCTCATTGCATACCTAGAACACAATGATCTCCTCAGTGACCCTAGCGCTATAGCCTAATGAATACCACTCTACCGCATTCCAGCGTATGCCACTCGTATCTGGGGTTAGGATCTTGAGAATAATGGAGAGGCGCTTGCCTTTTCCGTTGACATCTTGAAGGCCTTCGGTACGGTTTAGCTTGTTAGCCCATTGATCATACTTCCTGCGTCATTCTCTGGCCTGATCAGCTGGGTTAAAGACTTTCTGAGTGAACGTTCATTCAGAGTCGTTATCAAAGATTACTCGTTCCAAGCAACCTTACATTATATACTACAAACAATACCGGACTTTCTCAGGGATCTTTTGTCTTCAGAACTCTATTCCCGCTGCATATCAACGATCTGCTTGAGCGATACCTGGCAAGCTTCCGACCCGTAACGACCAAAATACAGTCTAAACGAAAGGCCCGGGTTGAAAAAGTGAATCACTTCAGGCAGTTACCGAATAGGGCGACGCCAACCTTGTGAGATTCAACGCCACAAAAGCAGAAGCATTTATTTTGGCTCCTACTTTTCAGAATGTATCCTTGGAATATACCCACCGCTGGAAGTTGAAATATCCTAGAACCTTAACTTTGAGCGGTTAATCGAATCCAAAGTTAAGGCAGCTGCCAGGAAACGAGGCATCCTAGCAAATGTGTTGCGATACTTCAAGTCACATCAGCTTTTATCCTTGTACAAAGCATAGCTTCTGCCGTACAGCTGCCACATTTGGTGCAGCTGAGTTTCATCTATCAGTAAAAACTATTTTGCGATTCAAAAATCCTAAAAAAATTATGCTAGTGAATTTTAAACGCGAAAATCAAACCGAATCGAATAGATTTAGGTGATATTTGCATCGAAAGAGAATAAAATAGTATTAAAGACGTCATTATTTCATTATCCTATTATTAAAAAACCTTTTTACTATCCAAGAAGTCCTACTTTACAATATAAAATTTAAATTTAAATGATTAAAAAAATTATGTGTAATTCCGATATTGATATCGGAATTCCGATATTAAGATCAAATATCGATAATCAATATCGGAATTGAAAACCTTCCGATATTACAAGCCCTACTCTCAAGCCCCCAGCCGGAACACGACGAATCGTTTGGCGGCTGACTCATGCTCAAGGGTGGTAGCTATCCAGGCGAACCCCATGGAGAAATAATAATAGTAATAATGGTATTAATTAACAATTAAAATCAATGTTACCAATATAATCCCTCGAGGGGTCCTACCACCAGCGGGCCGGATTTAGTCGCCTCTTACGACTAAAATATAATATAATGTGTATACAGTATGTGTATATATGTATATAAAGTAATGAAATATTATTTCGTATACCTAACGTTAAATCATGGTTAGGTCGTTGGTAATTGTATTCTTTAAATAAAATTCAACTATCATAACAGACTTGAATTTCATTTGGCCATAGCCTACAAAAATTGGAAAATTAACTACTTACTAGTTCATTGACCTAGAAACGCCTTTAACCTAAAGAGTATTAACTAAATATTAATGAAAGAAGAAATACATATTAACGAAATATCAAATTAGTTTATTAATGAAATTTTTAGACAAAGTAATAAGTAAGTTTTTACAATTTACAAACTTCACATCAAATGAACATCGCAAGGAATATTCGAATATTACAGATTTAAATTCAAATATCCGATAGTTTCGCACATCCCTGGAACTGCCACTACTGGCCTATTGTTAGAATAATATTGGCAGATGGTTGTGACAGTTAATAAAGTAACTGAATGTCGTTAATTTTAAACCGACACATAAAGGTCAGTACTTACATGCGAAGTTGTCTTATATTAATCGGATTATATTGCGTTCGTGCGTGTAATGTGTATGATAATAAGTAAAATATACGCTCGCACACATTCAAAATTCACAAACAGCATATTATATGACATGCAAGTTTAATTCTGTGTGTGTGTGTGTTTGTGTATTGTGGCTTTACTAACCGCCTGATACAATGAATAACTACTGTTACAAGTTACTAATTGTTAACCTAACCAAAAGATAATGGTTAAAGAGAAAGGTTAAAAGAAATTTATAAACCGCCTGGAAAGAAATGTGACGCAAGAACAAGATAATCATCTATACATCCATACAAATAAAAAAAATTGGAGTGTCTGTTTGTAATATTAAAATAACCGCTTTTTACTAAGTGCATTTGGATGTATACACGGTACATATACCAAAACAACATTTTTTACAATTTTTGTCTGTCTGTCTGTCTGTTTGTTCCGGCTAATCTCTGAAATGGCTGGCCTGATTTTGACGGGACTTTCACTGGCAGATAGCTGATATAACAAGGAGTAACTTATGCTACTTTTATTTTAGAAAAAAAATAGTTTGTTAGACGACACGAAGTTCGCCAGGTCAGCTAGTTATGTATGTAAATTGTAAACACGTCGATACTATCTATACATCAAATTGAACATGCTGTGAAATGTTTCAACTATTTAACTTATTGTAAGTAAAAAACTTAAAATGTGTGCAATCCACACGTGGTAGAAGTGAAACCTTCAAAAATAAAGGTATTAATTTAATAACGTGTATCAGTTTTAATTATCTTTCAAAAACTATTTTCTACTAAACATAAACGTGTACTTATGTACACGCGTGAGAAGTTATACTTCTTTGGCATCATTAAAATATCCTCTAAAATGCTTCCTATATCATTTTCGAATTTATGTGTCTCTCTTTTTACTGTCCCGTTTTCGTTTCATCGACTTTCAAATCAATACGATGCTAAAGAAGTTTTCACTTCAAAATGCGTTTTTAAATACCTAATTAGTAATTACAAATATGTGACGTAGCATTTTTACTGCTTTATGAGCATATGACGTAACATGTAGCTTGCCTGAAGTGCTAATACAGGAAATGTCATGTACTGTCGGATCCAGTCCATTGGGCACGATACATTCAGATACACAATACATAAAGAAATACTACTTTGTAGTGAGAAACTAATCGATTGTAACTGTAATTAGTAAGTAATTAGTTTAGGTTAACTATTGGCTGAACAGTATTATGAAACCTTAAGTATTACTACACTTTTGTTAGCTTAACACATTGACAAAGAACATGTCGCGCTCTCAACCCCCTTTCTATCATCTCCTCTCTTACTTTCTCCTCTCCTCTCTTCTCTTATCCTCTCCTCATGTTTCAGTCTCTCTCTTTTTTCTTCCTGTGTGTCTCAGTGCATATTCTATTATTTAAATATTTGAGATTTACTTCGATTTCTTTTTTTTATTCCTACAACATACAATGTACGTTCTTATTGCTATAATAATTTTATACACTACATACAATACCTATCAAAACTGCGAGTATGTCAAAACTTCGGAAATTCGCGGACGAAATATTGTGATAAATAAATAATTAGTAAAAGGCCACGGCCCACGCGTAGTGATGTGCTACTTACAAAATGTACACTCGATATATTTGAATTAGCGCTGACAAAACTTTATTGGCGGTCAATTGTTTGTTGTACGTGCTCAAAGTCAGTATGATGAACGTTTCCACTACACGACACGATATGGGAAGAATGTTTCAATACACGACGACAATTATTTTACTAATATGCCGTTAAAATGTCAACGTTTGCAAATATTATAGTTACCTCGTCCAATGATGACGTACATTACACCTTTATGGCGAATCAGTTATCCTAGTTCTGTTTGTAGTAGGCAACATTCTTAATGCAATAGTTACAAAAATGTCCTTATTATCCCTTTTCCTAATCGAATGCACACTGACACACTATTTTAAACAGTCAGATACATTTATCGATATAAAATATAAATGTGCCACGGAACATTTTAATAAAATAATTTAATTGAGGTATCCCGTATCGTGTCGTGCAGTGGAGAGCGCCAAGTTGCGTTCGGAAATGCTGCGTTGTTTTTATTTTTCAGTCAAGGCCGCCGGCAAATGATGAGGATGTTAATCCATATAATTACTTCGTCTTGTGGTTAGTTAATGACATATGCTTAAGGTGTTTAGATTCGAGTCTATTCTTTGATTTTATGATGTTATATCCTGTCCTTGTAATTTATTCACTTAACACAGACGACATAACTGTTATGTTCTAGAAGAATTATACATAAAAATTTCCCGCGTAAATCCCGATCCCGGGGAACCCTAATCACCTAGAGGTATGAAATATACTTTACGACCTAGTCTCATATTGAGCAAATATATTTATGCACAAAAAAAATCATACATATAATGGTCAAACCGTTTCGGAGATATATAGACACAAGATATATTTGATTTATCAATACATAATTCATATTTCATATTTTATATTACATATTAGAATTAGAAGAGACTAAACCTTTGACACAGGAAATCCTAATAATATAATATATACTCGTATAGGCTTAAAGCAAAATTTTATTAAATACTGGTTTTCATTTGTGTCCCATGCGGAATACGGGTTATATTACTGCAGGAACATATTTTTTTATTAAACGTCACTATCAAATAATCACAAAACTCCCCGATTCCCACGGCTAATACGACTCAATTTTTAAAATAGAAGATAAATAACTTGTTTCGACATAGCTGTAGACGAACATGGACGTTGAACCGAATATCCGTTACGCGGAGATAATTGAACTAAATACCCTAAATGGACTTGGCCTATCGTTTACACGATTCCTTTGTTATTGAATTGCGGAAGAGTAAGCGTTGGTATCAAGTTATCAACTGGTGCCAACGACAATGAGTAAATTTTAGCACACACATCCCACATTAAGTAGGTTTCTGTGTGTCCATGGTGATCAACTGACCACACACAAAACATAGTTATTATAAATTGAAGCAAAATTTATTGCAATGATTTTTAAATTAGTTTTCGTTCACGCGATTAATCCGCTATTTCAGAAACGGCTGAACCGATTGGGATGTGATTTTCAGTGTTTTTATTAAGACTTTTTATTTTCATTGGTTCATACATAACAATAAATTATAAAAACTCTAAAGTTCAAACGTAAATAATGAAAACGGTTTAACAGTGCACAGTAAACAATATGCGTTATTATGTGTTCTTGAATGGTCGGGGTTTATCAAAAATAATAAAACGCTAACACACTCACACCCCGCAGTAGGTTTTTATCTGTGTCGCAGGTGGCATGGACGACACATATAACACATCACAATCACACCCATGAGCCGAGTACAAATATTTATCTGTCACATAAATATCTGCCCCGGCCGGGAATCGAACCCGGGACCCCTCGCTTCGCAGGCAGGGTCGCTATCAACAGGGTCGTCAAATGACATCTACTTGTCTCGTTGCTCGCAGCCGACTAAAAGGCGTTGGCAAAACTTGGTGTCAATATAGGTGTACAACTTTTTAGTACTAAACAGCCTGTCTCTGTCTAGTATAGTATATACATATAGGTCTATGACAGAAGGTACTTCTCCGGAAAACGTGGTCAAATCCACGAAAAGAGATATAGTTCCCAATATCATTTTTACAACCGCAATTCGCATGCGCCTTCTCAGTAGCAGTATCGCAGCAGTCGACATAATGCTTATAAATTACAACCATTGTTTTGTGACATTCACAAATGGCGCGGATGAACGGGTTACTTCATAAAATGGCTGCCACGCCTGCCACCGCGTCTTGCTGACATTTTTTATCTGTTTTGTAATATCGCTGAATGTAATCTGTATTAATATTAGTAATCTATATACAGGGCTGAATTTATACTCTATAAGTTTGTACGAAATGCTTTAGGTAATGCCGATTTTACGGGTTTTAAAGTAGATGGGATTATAAGTATAGCTATGTAGTAGAAAAATATATTTTTAGGTGGTTTGGACAGTGAACGAATATACTTTGGGTTTGGATCATTCAGGATATTTAAGTCAATGATGTTTTAATATAGATACGTTATGCCCTTACAAATCAGCCGAAAAATTTGTTCCGAAACACACACACGTTTATCTTTTGTTTCCCTACACCAATCAGGCAATCACTACATTGGTAAATTATGTAAAAGGGATAGTTTTACTAAAACCATAATAGTGAAAAAGACAGCTAGTGTTTGTTGTTCGCGTCATCAAACATTGACCAGTGTTGCCAACAAATAAAATTGTGCAAAACAATTTAATATTACGTTAAGAAAATTATACTTATATTCGTAAATCAACTTTAAATCTTAACAATTTCTACTAAAACTGACTTGTTTTCAATCTGCACATCGTCTTGATTTTCAGTTTAAACTAGATTTAATTTTGGTGGTCTAAACTAAAAACTGTGAAGTTATCGAAAAAAATTTAGTGTTGGCAACTCTGCCCATTTCCACAATATTGTAGAGATTATCGTGCAGATGATTTGATTGGTTGGCTTTCGGCAAAGACTAACAAATTCAGTTATCAGTACAGTCAGTAGATTGAAAGTACCTAAAAATAAACTTAAGGAAGGAAGTTGTAATTTCAAAACTATTTTAAGCAACATTTTGGGATTTCGGTGATGAAATATTAAATATGGTGACACATTTACGAATAAAGTAAATACGCTTACTTATAGGGACCACGACCTTTTTCATGTACCTATATGTCAGCCTAAGCAGTAGGTATGGCGTGTTATTCATTAAATAACTTATTACATAGCATCTTATTTATTCTGTAGGTAGATAATAAAACGCATTTCTTTAAAACATTAATTTATTATGTTGGCAACGCAGTTGAACTACACTTTAAATATATTAGATTCCTTTATTGTGGTTGAACCGTAATCGCGTATGGTGAAAGACGTACTTAATACGAATACGATTAATTTATGAAACCACAATTTATTGCATGTAAACAACTCATCAATACATACTTCACACCTAATATATATTTACACTAAGGGTTACATATATATATATATATATATTATACGAATATTTTTACAATAAGGGTTAAATTTTTCTATGTGCTTATCGACGGATACAAAAAAGTTTTAAGTATTATATACTTTTTAATTTAAATTATACGAGTAGCTTCGGTTTTCTTATTTTTTTACACCTTGGGTTACATTATTGGAGTTTTATTAAGAATCCCAAATTTTTTTGAAAATATAATATAGCCTATGTTACTCGGGAATAGTGTAGCTTCCCAACAATGAAAGAATTTTTCAAATCGGTTCAGTAGTTTCGGAGCCTATTCAATGCAAACAAAAAATCTTTTCTCTATATATATTAAGTAGTATAGATTATTCATGAATTTCTTTATGTTAGGCTCTATTACAATACTCGATACTAATACGGTACGGTTTTATGACAATACGTGTCCTCGTGAGAAAATTATCTCTGTACTTAACAATAAACATACAAATGGGGACAGCATCGATATATCGTCACTTCTGTATATGTTAATCTATGTCCGCCCTATCTGCCGTCCTAACGAAGAGTGCAATAGGTCCAGTTTTTGGGCAAATTGATTTAAGACCTTATTTAGTTACTGATATGGTCTAAAGTCAATTTGCACAAAAACTGGACTTATGCTATGTGCGGCCGGCGTTGTCATGCCGCCATATTTATTTTGTTAGAGAAATATTGAAATTATATAAAATGCAATAAATCATGATAACTGACGTGCGGTATGTTACTCCATCAATTTTAATTCTTTTACTTGTGTAATTAGTGCATTTACGCATAATACACGAGGGCATTTTAACGCTGTATGTCAAATCTCAAGGATTTCTGGCAACAATAAAAGCGTGCGTATCGACAGAGTATTGACAGAGCGACTGCGAGCAGTTGGGCTAATTAGCCCAAGTTACGCTCTTCATCTTCGGCGCGCTAGTGACATATCTACCTCTATTTTTATAATATCATTGATTTAAGTCTAGTCTCTTATATTATATATGTGTTATAACTTCTGAATTTGTAATTTTCACGTGATACTCAAACAATAAAATGCAGGCAATATTAAAAAAAAGTTGCAACTGTTTCACTATTGAAGTATAATGTCATAGAACAAAATGTGTGTCCCGCCGGGAGGATCTAATTCCAAAATTGAGTCCCCGTTCTCCTTTCAAAATCGAACGAATCCATTGAAAATTGAAGCTGATCGGCGCTTCATTGGGGAATACATTGTATTCGCGGTGTCGGTTCTACATGCTAGTAATAATACTTCATGATGCATCCTCTCTTTCTCTTATCATTAAATTCACATCAGCAACATTTTTCCTAGTTTTCAGAAGCTACGATAAACAGTCGTCTCTAAAGCTATCTACACGCTTCTGCGATGCTTATTTCCATTTACAAGTGAATAAAAGAGAAAGCGGATGTATCTAATCTCCTGAGTACTTTATTACTGTCGTGCACACTGTATCTGGCGTCTCACTGCTTGTGTGTTTGCGATAAGATATATTTTTAACCGACTTCAAAAAGGAGAAGGTTCTCAATTCGTTTGTGACGTTGAAAGACTGAGTGGTTTAAAAATTAAGATTTAGCTTAGGGATATCTGTGACTACTGATCATGCGTGGGGAAAATCCGATTGTTCATTTTAGGAACTTAAGCGTTGAAGAAAACGTAGTGTGTGTGTGTGTGTGTGTAATAATATAATGTTCATTTGATGGAATGGATGTTCCAGTATGTCTAAGACGTCAGTCGCGGAATTCGAGGATCATTTTAGACTATATAATTATTTGGTACGAGTAACCGCCCTCGCTTTGCTTCGGTTTTCTTATTTGTTTACACCTTGGGTTACATTATTTGAGTTTTATTAAGGATCCCTAATTTTTTTTTAATATAATATAGCCTATGTTACTCGGGGATAGTGTAGCTTCTCAACGGTAAAAGAATTTTTCAAATCGGTTCAGTAGTTTCGGAGCCTATTCAATGCAAACAAAAAATCAAATCTTTCCTCTTTATATATTGGTATAGAATAGATAACTTTGGTATTACTTATGTTCATTGGTGACGTCGGCCACTTACCATGAGGTGGATCGATAGCTCGTTTGTCGCCTAGTTACATGAAATAATTCGTGACAAAAAATAACCGACTTCAAAATAACTCAAAAACTACTGGTCAGATCTAGCTCAAAAAGTGGGCCCACTTGACAAGCACCAGCTTTCGATTAAAAAAGTCAAAATTGGTTCACCCAGTCGAAAGTTCTGAGGTAACAAACATAAAAAATAGTCGAATTGAATTCCTTTTTTGAAGTCGGTTAAAAATATTAAATGGATCTTATCGCTTGACGTTATTCGCTGTTGGTGAGACCCGCTGCACTATCCTCGTACGTCGTGTACAGAATGCAACATCATGTTTGTTGGAATTTGTAGTTTATCTTTTGAATAATTTTAAAATTAATTTACTTCTGTTTTGTATTATACTAGTTAACAAAACAAATGTTTTAAACTGACGTGTAGTACAAGCTTCCTACTAAATTTAATAGTTAAGTTAATCCTTGTTATGCGCTATGCCCGATGCGTGTCTGTCGGTCCACATGGCAAAAATTTAGACAAAATTAGGGTTAAATAGGTCGTCTAATAATTCTTGACAAAAAAACCGACTTCAAAATAACTCAAAAACTACTGGTCAGATCTTGCTCAAAGTGGGACCATATGACAAGCACCAGCTTTCGAAAAAAAAAAGGATCATCAAAATCGGTTCATCCAGTCGAAAACAAATACTAAATCTACTTATATGGTTGTGATACTTGCGACACAGGGGCGGATTTAGATAGTAAAAGTAAAAACGCAGATATTGACAAATCCATTTGCGAATATAATATTATAGATATTACAAAATACAAAGGTCCAAATTCACAACACTACAATGGCATCACTATAAGGATTAGCCAGGCCATTATTTGTCCCATCTGTCCCTTACTAACTGTACGCGAGTGAGCGGGACAGAAACTCTTCAACTTCCATTGTACTCTATCACCAAGCAATAAGGACCAAGATTGTTACTGTGCAAATAACAGATTATACCCAGATTTGCATTAATTATATACGACCGTTATTTTAAGCTGTAATGAGTCTTATTGCAAAGACTGTAAGGTATCTTTTGGGTTGTTTCAGATGACTTTTGAGAGTGAAATGGGGGTGTTGCGTGACACTTAGTTTTAGAAGAAATGTTTTGAATCGAAATCGTTACTATGAAACTTGCTAAGAAATATCTTTCGTCAGATGTAATTTATAGCTAGTAAACTAGTGATAGAAAAGCTAGTGATAGCCTACCAGTTAGAACGTTGGTCTCCCGAACGCAGGGGCCAGATTTCGAATCCTGGCACGCACCTCTAATTTTCAAATATTACCTATGTCATGTGTGCGTATTATATTATAGTCCGGTCAATTTAGACCAAAAAATGATAGTAAAGGTGCATAAATTCCCAACAAGCTGAAAATCAGTAAGATTGTTCAAAACGTAATTAAATAATTATAAATAAAAAATTTAAGTTCCCCATCATTCCCGTGTATGGAAAAAAAATATTCAAGGTCAAAGGTAAAAAAAATGAGTTTCGCGATTTTCAGCAAAATGGTAAGTTTTATCATAAAGTACCCAAGACAAAAATTGTAGATCATAAAATTATCTATATCTGACAAGTAGTTTTTGAGTAATTTTAAAGTCGGTTATTTTTTGTTAGTAAAATTTAGATCACACAAATTGCAACCAGGCTCGAAAAGTGTCCTTTTATCCTGATTTCATTAGTCACTAGCGCTCTGCCCGCGGGTTTGCTTAATTTTTCTGGGATAATAAGTACCCTATATCATATTCCAGATCACGGTCTACCCGGGTTCTAAATTTCATGAAAATCCGTTCAGTAGTTTTTAACCGACTTCAAAAAAGGAGGAGGTATTCAATTGGACTAGATTTTTTTGTATGTTTGTTACCTTAGAACTTTCAAATGGGTGAACCGATTGTGATGATTCTTTTTTTAATCGAAAGCTGGTGCTTGTCATGTAGTCCCATTTAAATTTGAGCGTGATCTGAATTGTAGTTTTTGAGTTATCCCTAATTTTAAAATCGGTCATTTTTTGTCAAGAATTATTGCGTGAAAGAGTAACAAACATCCATACATTCTCATAAAATTTTGTAGGATTAGAAAGATTAAAAAATTTGGAGATGTTTTTGCCAAAATGTTTACACACACGTATTAGGATGAATCCGTCTAAAACCTGATATTGTTATCAGGTAACTGTTACTACTGATGTCCGTGGGCGACGGTCACTTACCAATCTTACCATCCGATGGCTCATCTGTTCCTTTGCCGGCCATTTACCTAAAAATAAAATATAAAAATTTAGTTATTTTCTAATCCATCAAGGTTTGAGATCCGAATTTTGAGTCATCAGTCGTTTTCAAATACATCGTCGTGTTACGTTTTTTTGTGAATCGGAACGTTGAATTACAATTAGAAAAAAATCGACTTTATTTCATCACACTACAGTCCAATTTCCCTTGCATTATGTACGTTTATTGCTGTTCTATCACAGCAACTGCTTATTGAAAATTCGACTTTATGCTAACAGATTAAAGTCCAAGTTCCCTTGCATTATGCTTACGCATAAACCGTTGTATTGGTAGTGCAGTATTCAAATATCGAATGCAGTTACAGCGACACCTGGCAAAGCTTTTAACGTTTTTTTTTTTCTTTTTTTGCGACGATTTCGATTGTAGCGATAATGTGCGGATTGAATTGGACAATTTCTTGGTTATGTAGGTACTTACCTAGTTCCGTCTGTAATATGTAGATAGTAGTTGTACCTCCATGTTGTATTGGTCATGTTTACTGGCTATCTTTATGTTTATTGCCAATAACTAATAACTTATTGGTAATCAAGAGATCTTTCTTTTGAAGAACTTTACTTTCAAGTTAATAAGAGAAGACTCTTATCTAGGTATATAAATAAAAGAAAGTTGTGTTAGTTACACTATTTATAACTCAAGAACGGCTGAACCGATTTTAATGATTTCTGATTTGTTACATTCTTAGGCGATACGAAGTTCGCCGGGTCAGCTAGTTTATATATATTATGCCGTATTGGGGTGACTTAGAATACTAAACCCAATCCCACGCCAGATGTGTATCGTAAGAAGCGACTAAATTCGGCACGCTGGTGGTTGGGCCCCTCGGAGGGTATATAGATAATATTGATTTTAATTGTTTAATAATACCATTATTACTATTATTATTTCTTCATGGGGTTCGCCTGGATAGCTACCACCCTTGAGCATGAATCATACGACTCGTCGTGTTCCGGCTGAGGGCTTGAGAGCCAGTTCTTTCTTTCTTTTTCTTTCCTTCTTGGCCGGCAACGGATCAGTGATGCCTTTGGTGTTGCTGATGTTCATGGAAGACGATATCCACTTATCATCTGTCAGCTCGTTTACATTTACATGTGGCTATTTACATAAAAACATCAATCAGTTACAGTTTTATTACGTACTAGCTGATCTGGCGAACTTCGTATCGCCTAACAAACTTTTTTTTTCTAAAATAGAAGTAGCCTAAGTTACTCCTTGTTACATCAGATATCTGCCAGTGAAAGTCCCGTCAAAATCGGTCCAGCCATTTCAGAGATTAGCCGAAACAAACAGACAGATAGACAGATAGACAAAAATTGTAAAAAATGTTGTTTTAGTATATGTACCGTGTATACATCCAAATGCACTTAGTAAAAAGCGGTTATTTTAATATTACAAAAAGACACTCCAATTTTATTTATTTGTATAGATGCATATTTTTAAGAGAATGGCAGAATAAATTACAAAACATTTCACCATTTTACACTGCTGACAAGCAATCCCTAAATTGCAACTCAAATTACCATTCGTAATGGCGGCCGTGCCACAAAGGCTCGGGCCGGGGGATGATATAAATTCACCCCAATGTCCCCAATCAATCAAGCAAGTCGCACCCACTAACATTACCCCTCTGTCCTCTAAGGGACCCTAGCCGTGGGGGTACTGGAGATGCATTCATATAGAAAATAGTTATAGAGAATTATGGCAGATATTGATAAATCTCTGCTGAGATCTCCGCTGCATCTAGAAAGATTCTAGACTTTAATTATTGAGACTGCGAAGCGAGAGGTCTTAAGTTCAATTCCCGGGGCAGATATTTATGTGAAAGTTGCTTGTTATCGAATCGTGTTCTTTTTTATAGCAATAGCCAGCAAACGAGCTGACGATCCACCTGATGGTAAGTTGGTATCCTCGCCCATGGACATCAGGAACACCAAATGCGTCACTGATGTGTTGCCGGCCAAGAAAGAGAGAAGAAACAAAAAGAAAGAACTGGCTCTGACGAGTCGTTTGGCGGCTGACTCATGCTCAAGGGTGGTAGCTATACAGGCGAACCCCATGGAGAAACAATAATAGTAATAATGGTATTAATTAACAATTAAAATCAATATTACCAATACAATCCCTCGAGAGGCCCTACCACCAGCGTGCCGGATTTAGAAGCCTCTTACGACACTCATCCGGCGTGGGACTGAACATTTATAATATTAGTAGGATTGTAGGACTTTGTTTGTCCATGCCACCCGCAAAACGTTATCTATCTATACTAATATATAAAGAGGAAAGATTTGATTTTTTGTTTGCATTGAATAGGCTCCGAAACTACTGAACCGATTAGAAAAATTCTTTCACTGTTGTGAAGCTACACTATCCCCGAGTAACATAGGCTATATTATGTTTTCAAAAAAATTAGGGATCCTTAATAAAACTCCAATAATATAACCCAAGGTGTAAAAAATAAGAAAACCGAAGCAAAGCGAGGGCGGTTACTCGTTTTACAATAAAAAATCATTCAGCCAAACTTCCTTTAAAACCCAAAGCGACTCAAGATCTGGATTTTCTTTAAAAATTGAATTTTATGTTTTTATAACTCACCGTAACCGGTATAAACTGCTCCATAAACAAATCGAACGCGCGATCTGCTGTAGGGTTGGCACTCGGGTAAAAAAAAATTATCACCGACTTCAAAAGAGGAGGTATTCAATTCGACTGTATTTTTTTTTGTTTCTTACCTCAGAACTTTCGACTGGGTGAACCGATTTTGATGATTCTTTTTTTAATCGAAAGTTGGTGCTTGTCATGTGGTCCTACATAAATTTGCGCGAGATCTGACAAGTAGTATTTGTGTTATTTTGGAGTCGGTTATTTTTTTTTAGTATAATTTATTTATTGATTTACCCATAGAGTTGAGTAAGAAACATTAAAACACGGCTTATAAAGAAAGGCTACTAGTATAGTATACAGGAATATTTCCATTGGTTTCCGTTGATACCATTCAAATCAGTTAAATTAAATAATTTGTATTTAGTCCTTAGTTTTGTTTTTAAAAGTTGTGCAGAGGAGTTTCTTTCGCCGTTTCTTCTCCTTTTAATAAGACACCTTTCCTAAACGGTGGTACATTGAAAAGATTTGACGTTCATGAGTGTATTGGAACAACTACATGAAATAAATGATTTGTGTTTGAGTTTATGTCCTACTAATATTATAAATGTGTTTTTTTTTATGTTCGTTTCTCTTTTATGCGAACACCTCTGAACGGATTTTCCTGAAATTCAGCACACAGGTAGATCATGATCTGGAGTAACATATAGGGTACTTCTTATCCCGTAAAACGCAAGCAAGGCCGCGTTAAATAAATAAACGAGAATTATGTAATTTCATTATCATGGGAGTGTACAGGCTATAGTTTACAAAAATGACGAAGTGAGGACTGGCAGATTTCACATTTGTAAAATTTATGGAGAACTCTCAGGTATGTGCAGATTTAACCGAAGCAAGCTATAACGAATTAATTTGTAATATGTACTACGCGTTCACTTTAAGTTTTCCCTTACCTCCCGTCCCGCTTCCTCATACCGCAGCTCATTTAGTACGGACAGCAAAGCTAGTCGTGTATTTTTGAAGTCCCGTGCGGCGCGTGCGTTCTTGAGTTCGTTGTTGATTTTGATGTTACTTTTGTTAAATTATTTTTCTATCGATTTATTTTACGTTCATTGATTTTTGTCGCTATAATGACTAAAATAGAAAATGTTTTACACAGTGACAAACGTAATTTCTTATTTAAGTTAGTGAAATTATTTGATTACTTTTTGTACACAGTACAGTTAGCTGTTAAATCGTAACGGTCGACGAGGGCAAACTTAGAGTGAACGCGTAGTATTTAATTAAAGAATCAGAAATAATATTAGAATTATTTTACCCTGCGGATTTCTTTTTAAAAAGATATTATGATCTAAACATATATACCTAAATATATACACAGAGTATTGTAAGTTTCTACATTGGCAATACTAACGCAATGCAGAGGCACAAAACACAAAATTGGCAGCCCTATCGAATCTATAGCTAGCTACAGAAAATATTCCGCAGGGCGTTACCATATTAATCTCCAAGTACGTTACATCTCCGGCCAAGACAGTATACCTGTCCCTCTTTCACCTAAGAGGTTACTCGGCGCGCGAGAGGGACAGTCAGAGGGCCCGGAATCAATACCACATGACAGCGGTTTTGTTTTGTTGGAGACAAGTTGCATTAGTGTGCTTGCTGTTTGTATGTGTGCGTTGAGTCGTAAATTGCGGGTAGGAGAAAAACTTGCCCTATGAGAACTTAGTAGGAAATGCAGGTGTTGAAGTTAACTGTATAGAAGCACATTGTTTATTGTAAAACACTATCCTTTTTATTAATAACGAGTAACCGCCCTCGCTTTGCTTCGGTTTTCTTATTTTTTTACACCTTGGGATACATTATTGGAGTTTTATTAAGGATCCCTAATTTTTTGAAAATATAATATAGCCTATGTTACTCGGGGATAGTGTAGTTTCCCAACAGTGAAAGAATTTTTCAAATCGGTTCAGTAGTTTCGGAGCCTATTCAATGCAAACAAAAAATAAAATCTTTCCTTTTTATATATTAGTATAGAAAACAAGCTTATAAAGTGTTTTGTTTCTTTCGCTCTTATAGAAACCGGTAAAGATAAAACATATAACAGTGCAATAGCTAAAATAGGTTTTTCAATTAAATTTTTTATATCCCTTGTTAGGTTTTTCTTTTGAAAAAAACATATTACATTTTTTTTTGACAAAATTAAATGGAGTGGGTACCCAATTGCGAGTTATCACCATTACCTACTTACACTTGTATAAGAACAATCGCCGATAAACAAATCCTGTA
The DNA here is from genome assembly GCA_951805285.1 of Thymelicus acteon. Lineage (NCBI taxonomy): Eukaryota > Metazoa > Arthropoda > Insecta > Lepidoptera > Hesperiidae > Thymelicus > Thymelicus acteon. The sequence goes on from OX638239.1 coordinate 5,057,521, forward strand.
CAAAATATTAGTTTAAAAACTGGCCAAATGGGTAAGACAAAAGCAACATTAAAGTAACGGAAAGTAACATAGACGTAAGAGCCTTTTCATAAGACGCTCAACTTACGGCGCTAATATTTACAATTACTTTCGTAATTTAGAGCTCCAATTAAACGATCTATACACGCGGCAGCGTGTCCAGCCAAGTTTAAAGTAAAATAACTGGTGACACAGCGACGTGTGTAATATTACACGAGCCATTTCGAGCTACTTTTAACCCCATCACAACTCGAGAGATGTTTACTGTACATACATGAAAGGCACATTTATTAAAGTCCCTTTCTACATAAGTAAATTTTAAGTCTAAATAAGCTTATTTAGAATTCAAAATTTCATAAATGTAGCTCAAACAGTTATTGATATATTAACGTTTAAAAATCAATTTTCGTGACTGATTCGCTCACAAACTTGATATTTGGCATAAAGGTGGATATTAGCCATGTACAAAGGAAAAAGTCTAAAAACTGAAAATCATTGATAAATAATTAGTGAAAGTGTTATTTAGTGTATACAGTAATTTTACAAATAACAATAGGTATATTAATTATTAATAAAAACTAATAATTTCTAGACAAAAATTAATGATATCTCATCAAAAACATAAATGTGGAATGGGAGCCAAGTTCTGTGTAGAAAATCCAAAAATTTTAGTCACAACATTACACCGCCGCCCCAATACATATAAACTGACGAAACTGTTCTGTTTTGACTAGTGAGCTAACACCATAACATTTATCTAAGAACTATCGCAAAATGAATAACAAATCCCATATAGAAAACCATTTCCTAATAACTTCAGCTGTTTTGGAGAAAAATGGTAACATTCGTGTGTACAATCAAACAAACTAACAAGCAAAGAAACAAACAAAGGCAAAACAAACCAAGTTAAAAATAAATATACGCGTTCAAAATCACATAATGCCAAAATAAGGCTAAACATAATTTAAAATTGGTTAATAATTTTTATGAATACGGTCGAATAAAAGTAATAGAATTCTGTAACCACTAGTTACAAAACGGTGTATCAAATCTAAGCATTTGGTGTAATTTGGCGAGGGGATGAGGGATGGCGCCCCTACAACAGACCCTTATCGCCATTTCATTGTTATACTCGTATTCATAATCTGTTGGAGAAATAAAGTTACGGATCAGGGGTTGTTTTAACTACTGGTCAAAGAGTATTGCTTCGCTTCGGTGTTTATGGTAAAACTAGTGGGCTACTCGCGGCTTTGCCCGCGTTTTTCTGGATAATAAGTATCCCCTTTTTCATTCCGGATGATGGTCTACCTGTGTGCTAAATTTCATGAAAATCTGTTCAGTAGTTTTTGCATGAAAATGTTAGAAATAAAATAAAAGTAAAATATCCATATAAACTTTCATACTTTTTAATTTACGCCATATTAACAAAGTGATCTTAAGATATCTGCGATCTCAAGATTCGGTTTGAGGTGCCGAAATACGTCTAATCGTATGTAAAAGCGGAACTTGTAAGGTTTGTCGCGCTTTTGAGTTGAGACCGGTTTAATAATTAGTATTTAGTATTACTTACTTACTTTAATAATGTTGAATGATCAGCCAAATAGCGTCAGTCGCTAGCGGTGGGATAGTTCTAGTAGATTTTAACCTTTCGTTATAAAATGGGGTATCTGCTGTCGACATAGTCTGTCATTGTATCGATAGAAAATCACTTTAAAATCCCGTTTTATTTGAACATAAACAAAGCTATTAATAACAATAAGAGGAAGCAACAAAAGTGTTAAATTTCGCCTCCGAGTACCGTGACAACCCTATTGTAGACAGAGACAGCTATACAACAGTGTATGGGAGTGAGCGAGTCCGTATGTGGGGTGAATAAGGGTCGCTGGGTATTGTCGTAAGCGGTAATTTCACTGAATCATAGTAGGTTAAATGGGGTTGGTAGGGTAAGGGTGATGTTTGAGTAGCAGCGAGTTAATATAAACGAATGTATGACCTGTACGTTTTTACAGGGACAGGACGATATGAAATCAGAAATAAGGCACAGAAAAAAATACTATCTTATCCAGTATCCTCCAATATTTTATAAATGTGAATTTTTTTGAAGATGTTTGTACTTTCGTCACGCGCTAACCGTTTTACGGATTAAGATGAAACTAAGCACACATGAAAAATATGTCCTGGATTAGGACATAGGATAGTTTTTATCCCTTTTGTAGTTTCGCATGGGATGGTTTGAACTTTTATATCTTTGTGATATCTTATTTCGTTTTATGAAACCACAATGCCGCGGGCGAAGCTGCGAAGTAATCAATGAAAATTAAATACTTCATCTATGTTCATTATACCCACATACTATTCTTAGGATAGCAAAGATAACTATTACCCTATAGTCTGAAAGCTGACATTGTCAAACTAGTGTTTTATATTGCTCTTCAACTAAAAGTATGTTTGCTGGCTATTTCCATAAAAAAATCTGCACTTGGGCGTAATGTTGGTTGTAGCATTGAAATAAGTGTCTTTATATTTCAAAAACCATTTTATATACATAATAATAGCGTTGTTATTAAGTTCATCAAAGGTAATAACGATATGTGACGACCTGTGTGGCGCAATGGTTACCATGCCGGATCGCCGCACCAAGGGTCCTGGGTTTGATTCCCAGCGAGGCGGAAAATTTGAATAATGAGTTTGAATTTCTGTTCTCGGTCTGGGTGTAAATGTCCTTGTCTAGTGTGTTGTCCATGGCACCCACGACACAGGGAATCCTAGTGTGGGGCTATGAGTGTGAAGCGTTATTATTATTATTGTTATATGTATTACGAGATAATATAAAACATTACATTTAATATAACATTGAATTTTTTATACTCCTGTTTCAATACTACCGACATTACGCCCAAGTGCAGATTTATTTGAAGATCATTAGGTATACCGGTATGATTCTACGATTTGTCGTAACTGTCGTAATAATTTCTCCTAAAACAACTAGCAGGGTAATAGAACCAGTGCCTCATCCTGTGTGTTATACCAATTGTTTCTTGGAACAGCGGAATGGGTGGTTAAACTGAATAAGGTTATGAGCACCCCTCAAATGTTTGCGAGTAAGGGTCTTCGATATATACAAACAGTTGAGAAACAGGATTGACTCATTGATCGTACCAGTTAGATCTGATGACTTGGCTTCAGCTTAGATAGATATGTAACTCCATGCACAACGCTCTCGAATACGCACAGTCAGACACCGTTCACGTACTTATTACGGTTTAAGTTTTTATTTCACAAAATAATTTTACAACAATTCACTTACAGAGAAATATATAGGTACTAATTAATATACAATGGTATGCCGCTAAGCGTAGTTACAAATAATTTAACTAATACAATCTATACTATAATAAAACTCAACGGGCAAATTTTCTGTGCATTGTACAAAATATAACCAAACTAAACAAAACGCGGGTAGTTATGAGAACAGTTGCATACAAGCCAAAACAAGGAAAATAAGGTTGCGGCCAACATGTAGCGTGACGGTTCAAGAATTTTTCGCCGTGAAAAATGTCTGTGTACTCACACAGACGAGTTAGTTTCAACATATACTCCATTTTATTAGACGAGATCACGAGATTATGTGGTACAGAAACTAAGCACTACTCTTTATGGAAATATTAATTTTAATTAATTTAAAAAATAATTGATGGTATGTTTAACAAACAGAAATTAGTTTTAGCCTTAAATGATTATACTTCTTTAAATTACTATCAATTTGTGCCCATCTTATTTTTAAATTACGAATAACGATAAAAATACAGTGTAAATTTGATTATTAAATAAATAGGACTCATCGTTAAAAACTAAGTATACTGTGGCTGTGAGTGAACTTGGCTCAAAGAAAGTCCATGTCCAAGACAAGAAAATTTGGTAGACTAGCTCTATGTCTGCGGCTTTGCCCGCGTTTTCCGGGATAATAAGTACCCAATATGTTATTCTAGATCATGGTCTACCTGTGTGCTAAATTTCATGAAAATCCGTTCAGTAGCTTTTGCGTTAAACAACATCCATACAAACTTTCACAGTTATAATATTAGTAAGATAGTAGGATTTTATCCCGATTATATTATGTTCCCCTGGGATGATTGAGACGCTTATATGTTTGTGGTTTCATTTTGTGAAACCCCACTTTTTGGCGGTCAAAGCCGCGGGATAAAACTAGTTATACCCTAATATTATTATAGTGTTAATTGTTTTACTATTCAAAATAAATAATCTTCAATTTGTTTGTTACAGATCAGGCGACAGTGAACATTGGATGCGCGATGTGTTAGTGACCAAGTGTAGTGAAGTGAGAAGTGAAGTGAAGTGGCATGAAGTGAACATGAGCGTGTCCGAGGCGCGTTGGAGCCTGGGATCTGAATGTTAGCTACCATTGAAGGTAATTTTTCTTTTTCTTTTGCTATGGGATTCAAGCCATTAATGGCCCACTGGCCACTACTGTACACAACCCATCTTAAGGAGGCCTGGAGCGCTCCACCGTGCAGCTCCAGTGCGGATTCGTGGAGGGTGGAGAGCATAATGTTTTTTTGTTACAAAATAACCGACTTTAAAGAAATAGCCTTCGAAAACCTCATTAATTTCCCTAAATTCTTCTTGGATCCCATCGTCAGACAAATAGGGAAAAAATATCGGATCAATCTGGAAATGTAGCCTAAATGACAAATAATCTTTCAAATCGGTTGGTAAATGACGGAGTTCTGAGGTTACAAGCATCATAAAAAACTGAATTTAAAGACTCCTTCTTTTCAAAAATCGATTAAAGTTTTTTTTTCAAAAAAGAAAGTCAAAATTGTCAAAAATAGTTGTTTCAACAAACTTTCAATTGAGAGGTCTAAAAAGAAGCGACAAGAATTAAGAAAATTTTGTTATTTAATTTTTAAAATAACATAAATGTTATTTTTCACACACATCAGCAAAATTTATAGATGACGGATTTTCCCACGAATACAAATTTTCCGCGCTTCGACTTGGCTGTAACACTGCCGCGTCCTCTGCAATTTCTCGCGAACAAATTGAATATTTATTGTTTGCAATTTGTTCCCAGTGGTTCCACAAAAGGCGTTATTCTGCCATTGGTTTATTTAAGTGGTTTTCTTGCCAAATCCTGTTACTTAACCTGCCTTAATGGTTAAACTGGAAATGTCTCTGTGACGGCGCAGTGTTTTTTGCTTTTGCCACAGAATAGTACCCAAAGGTACAGAAGAGTCACTCCGCAAAATCATTTAAATAAATAGCTACTTTTGCTCCGACATAATAAAGTATAATTCAGATCGCACAGCGCTAATCGTCAACAGTTATATTCATCTAGACGTTGCCTCTCTTTCTAATCAATAACTTTAATCCCTTCTGACAACATCAGGGTTGTTTTTTTTTGTGTGATGACAGTAAATGTGTGATAGATTAAGAATGTATGATACGGCGTGGCAGCCCTTCTGAAACTGGCCCGACACGTCGAACGCTGCACGTACTTATAACATCATACCAAAAGTGCGGAAAGCGTCTGACCTGGTTTAGCCTCAAAAATATGGCACTAAGATTATTTATTAAATAAAAATCGTATACAAATAGACTATTCTTTATGTTGCCTCATAACAGAAAGAAACTAACGAAAATGTGTCTTTTTTTTCCAATCTGCAAAATATTCTCTTCAGAAGTTTCACACGAAAACAACTAAAAAAATCTGTAATACTCATATCAATAAAAAACTAAGTCTTTCCCTGTTTCCATACTTTCCATTACTGAAAGGAGTTTACGTAAACACATTTGGCAAGCAATGCACTTAGCAACGCAATGCAGTAAGAGTGAATTATGTTTTAAGTAATGAGCTTAGGTACAACTTATTGTACCTAGGCTACATAGTAACCGTACTTCGCTTGGGGAAATCTATGCCTCACTAACGGTTACTTAAATCGCTCCTTAGTAGGGTGTAGGTGTGTAATTATAGGGTGTCCACATTTAGAAAAATTATGTTCTATTTTGATATGGTCCATCAAAATGTTTCCTAATAATTTTTCTGTTGGTAAAAAATTTATTTATTTATTTATTTAGTCTTTATTGAACCATACAAATGTATAAGAACAAAAGACGGACTTTAATGCTAAAAGCATTCTCTGCCAGTCAACCTTTGGGCAGTGGGAAAACAACGAAGGCGGTCACAAAATTATAAACTAAAATATATATGAATTGCAACAGAAACAATTTACAATAATATAATAATATATCAAATTATATAGTACAACAAAATATATACTACTTACATAGAATATTAAAAATAATAGGATATACTAATACATAGTATATATGTATAAATATAAACATCTGTATTAGTATAAAAATTAAATATCGAATTATCACATTTTATTCTTATTTCTTTAAAATTATCCTTAAGTCATGAAAACTGATGTTTTTATATGATTATATATTATAAGGTGGTAATGAAATGAAACAATATTTTTATTTATTACGGTATATTTCTTTTATTTTAAGTGCACAACACTTCTAGAAATATTTTAACACAATCGAATAATATATCCTGGGACTATAGATAACTTGGACACAATACAAAATGGTCATTCCGTTGTGACGTCATCCGTCTTCAGGTACTTCTACGAAGTTATGTATCCAGTTAGAGTAATATATCCATGGGTACCATACTCTATTACGGAGTGTTGCCCTTTCTGATTTTTTGAATTCATTAAAATACTAATTTAATTCAGTGATATTTTACTTGAGGCCCACGATGGAGGTCTATGAGTGACATAATATACGCAGCAGACAAGGACGCGGCCAAGAACTTTATACTGGATGAAGCTTCGAAGAGGTGACATTGATACATGTCTGTGGATGTAACGATGTAAATGATGTAATGGATTACGTAATTAATAAATGACCCTTACACATACGTAACTGCCGTCATAGAAATATGTCTCCACTGCTGTCGATGCCGGTATGAAAACATTTAATAACTGTAAATAACAGAACTGTAGTAGAATTATAAAATTGTGTCGTCTAATGAATAATCTAAATTTAACTAACAAAAAATAACCGACTTCAAAGTTACTCAAAAACTACTTGTCGGATCTCGTTCAAATTTATGTGGGATTACATGACAAGCACCTGCTTTCGATTAAAAAAAGAATCATCGAAATCGGTTGGCGTGATATTGAGTTATTCGTCCATTTGTTGTTTCTTAATACAAATTTAAGACTTATATGGTTTTATCATGGATGCCATTGTCAGATCTCAATAAAATTTATATGGGACCACATGACAGCCACCAACCAGCTTTTGATTAAAAAAAGAATCATCAAAATCGGTTCGCCCAGTCCAAAGTTCTGAGGTAACGAACATAAAAAAAATACAGTAGAATTGAGAACCTCCTCCTTTTTTTGAAGTCGTTTAAAAAGCGGCCACAAGCGTAGTATACTACTTCCAGCTGTGAGACAGATGGGCTGTTAATATATTTAAAGACTATTTTAAGTTCTTTAACACAATTTCCAACTAGACAATTCGAGTCGAGTAACCGAGCATCGAACGAGACATCATCTTCTTATCATCATCATATTCTTAACTCGTTAACCAAGTATGGCAGGGACATAGGTTTCAGTCTTACAGAATTTTTATGATGATTCTTTACTAAGGAGCGATTAAAGTAACCATTACTGACTCTGAGTTGGGGCGTTATCTATTAGCGGGGTGTGCACAACCCTCAGTCCAGCTATGGGACAGATGTATAAGTTTTTCTAAGTTATTAACAGTTTTCAAGTCGAGCCTAGCACAGAGCACTGTACAAACAGACCTTACTAGAGCAGTACGCGGGTCGCCGGGTCATCGACCCCGATTGTCTCGGCCGATCGTGTTTAACGAACGGAATTAGAAACTTCTTGCTTCATACGTGAGAATTATGGAAATGTGTGCGTACACGGTTTTCGGGTGACAGTGGGTAGTGAGAAGTACTTCAGAATCTTTACATATACCTACTAGCGCCCTGCGCGCGGCTTTGCTCGCGTTTTCCGGGATAATAAGTACCCCATATTATTCCAGATCATGGTCTACCTGTGTGCGAAATTTCATGACAGTCTGTTCAGTTTTCGTTTATGCTTTAGAGACTTACAAACATCCTTTCCATACTTACATTCTCACAAACTTTATAATATTAGTAAGATAACGACCCTGCCGCCTAGTTGGTAGTGGCCCTGTCTGCGAAGCGAGGGGTCCCGGGTTCGATTCCCGGCCGGGGCAGACATTTATGAGACAGATAAATATTTGTACTCGGGTCATGTGTGTTATTGTGATGTGTTATATGTGTAGTCCATGTTACCCACGACACAGGTAAATGCTGTGAATATAAAGAAAATGTGAAGGTAAATGCGGTAATACTGGTATGAGTGTATAAGCGTTTTTTTTTTTTTTATTATGGTGAAACTCGCATCTAAATACAGCCCATAACTGACCCAGCTCCAGTCTTCTCTCAGTCTCTTTCTACTCTCACAACGTTACAGCATGGCCCAGGTTACACTCAACCACGCAGGCCATGTGCAGACAGATTTTCATGTATGAGAAAATTATGGAAAATACCTCTTGGAGAAGTTTCGTTGAAGCAAATGACAAGAATTAACATCGGTTCTTAATAAAACGCTTTTAGTGGATGAAAGACAACGCACAGCTTTAACACTGGACTTACGCCTCAACTCAGAGTCACTAACGGTTACTTAAATCGCTCCTTAGTACAGAATTTGTATGGTGATTTTTAGGGTTCCGTAGCCAAATGGCAAAAAACGGAACCCTTATAAATTCGTCATGTCTGTCTGTCTGTCCGTCCGTCCGTATGTCACAGCCACTTTCCTCCGAAACTATAAGAACTATACTGTTGAAACTTGGTCAGTAGATGTATACCGTAAACCGCGTTAAGATTTTCACACAAAAATTGAAGAAAAACAATAATTTTTGGGGGTTCCCCATACATAGAACTGAAACTCAAAAAAAAAATTTTTATCAAACCCATACGTGTGGGATATCTATGTATAGGTCTTCAAAAATGATATTGAGGTTTCTAATATAATTTTTTTCTAAATTGAATAGTTTGCGCGAGAGACACTTCCAAAGTGGTAAAATATGTGTGTCCCCCCCCCTGTAACTTCTAAAATAAGAGAATCATAAAACTAAAAAAAATATATGATGTATATTACCGTGCAAACTTCCAACGAAAATTAATTTGAACGAGATCTAGTAAGTAGTTTTTTTTAATACGTCATAAATCGTAAACCTCAAAAAACATCGATCAAAGTTACAATGAAGTACAAGAACTTTTATATTATGTTACTTGCTGCTACGGAACCCTTCATGGGCGAGTCCGACTCGCACTTGGCCGCTTTTATTTAGTAAGGAGCGATTGAAGTTACCGTTAGTGACTCTGAGTTGGGGCGTTCGAAGCATGAAATATTAGACTGCTGGTTTCAAATTGATGGATCTGGAATAACATAGGGTACTTATTTTCCCGGAAAAAGCGAGTAATCCGCGTGCAATATCGATAGCTGCTTATGATATAATTCTTATTCATTATTTTGCTTTCTTTATTATTTAAGTTGTAATGAACTCCTACATTTATTAGGCAAGTCCGTATATACGTGGGTAGATGTATGCGTTATACTGTAACACAGGTCACATTAATTTACTCTTGAATACTCTGGATCACGTTTTCGTAACATTTAAATTCCATGAACGTGGGTGTTGCTTGGTTTTGGATAGCATTCTTTACTAGAATCATGTTGTAACCTTTGAATGTTTTTTTACGCTTTAGCGTCGAAGAATAACTTATTTAATGAGTTTATCGTAAGTATTGAAACACAATCACTTTTTAGGGTTCCGTAGCCAAATGGCAAAAAACGGAACCCTTATAAATTCGTCATGTCTGTCTGTCTGTCTGTCTGTCTGTCTGTCTGTCTGTCTGTCCGTCCGTATGTCACAGCCATTTTTCTCAGAAACTATAAGAACTATACTGTTGAAACTTGGTAAGTAGATGTATTCTGTAAACCGCGATAAGATTTTCACATAAAAATAGAAAAAAAAACAATAAATTTTGGGGGTTCCCCATACATAGAACTGAAACTCAAAAATGTTTTTTTGGTCAAACCCATACGTATGGGGTATCTATGGATAGGTCTTGAAAAATGATATTGAGGTTCCTAATATATTTTTTTTCTATTTTGAATAGTTTGCGCGAGAGACACTTTCAAAGTGGTAAAATGTGTGTCCCCCCCCTGTAACTTCTAAAATAAAAGAATGATAAAACTAAAAAAAAATATATGACATACATTACCATGCAAACTTCCAACGAAAATTGATTTGAACGAGATCTTGTAAGTAGTTTATTTTTAATACGTCATAAATCGTAAACTGCAAAAAACATCGATCAAAGTTACAACGAACTACAAGAACTTTTATATTATAATACTTGCTGGTACGGAACCCTTCATGGGCGAGTCCGACTCGCACTTGGCCGCTTTTTACAATTACACGATTCTTAATTCAAATTAATTTTCTATTTTTTTAGTTGGATTTTCTGTAAAAGCGTGTTTTTAATTTTTTTTTAAACTATTATATCAATAGCGTTACTCGTTCTAAACGCATGTTACGCACTTTTCGAACGTGTGTCGTGTGACGTCAACTCCGAACCTAGGTCAACCGGCCCACGACAGAATGGCCTATTTTATTCTCAATAGGGCATTGTGAGCAATTGCACATGTGTATACTATACATTTATACACTGTACACTCCTCTGTGTGTGTATAATTATGTACGTATCATTGTATAAGACTTGTAAAGTTGGTTAGTGGGTGTGCACCTGTTAAATAAAACCTTGGCTTAATAATAGGATGGGCTTTGATGTGCAAAATAATATAACGTTTTGTGATCTGATTGTGAGTGGTGAGTGATCAGTGATCACTGATCACTGTTCACTGTAGCTAATGAACTACTTAAGATTATTAGTCTTCTTTTATTATGATCGTTAAATGACTTTTCCCTTATTTTTCCCGTTTAATTTTAATTCATCACTAGTTTTGCCCGCAACCGCATTTTCGTATCATCTCAGCTTCTGACCGGAGGGTGAAAAGATGAAGATGCTTTTATGATATCAGGCGGGTTTTTAAATTTATACTAATTTTCACTCATGTACATACTAAGATTTATTGAGCGTAGCACGGACATTGGACAACCAGGGTCCAAGGATCCTACTTCGGTGGGCAAGTTCAATATCAACATCCATAACAAAAATAAAACTCGTTTTAAAAACCGGGCAAGTGCGTGTCAGGCCACGCGCAATGTAGGGTTCCGAAGTAGTAAATTTATCGACTCTTACTTATTAACTACTTATGCTAACATAGCTGTGATAGTTTTCCCTGTAATTCATCATATTATAACCTATTTTTGAGCAATTTTTCACTTGTCCAACTCCAATCATTTAGCGAGCAGGGGCGGACACTTGACTCTAACCAAAATTAGCACTTTAAAGCCAGATATTTCGCAAACTAATTCCTAAATCCAAAAATGGTCTTAGAAGACCCATGATATTATTGAAATACCTTTTTAAAAATACCCCACACTAAAGGGTACGCGACGAATAAAAAATTCATCCTCACGTTACCTGTAGGGGGGGTACCCTGAAAAAAAAGTTATTCAATAATTTATTCTACGATTTTGGAGTTTTAATAAATATGTATATCCATGCCAAATTACAGCTTCCTAGCTCTATGGGTCTTGGCGCTATGCTTCGGACAGACGGACCAACGGTCATAACGAAACTACAAGGGTTCCGATTTTACTTCAGAACCCTAAAAATGGACTACAGAACATTATGATGACGTGTTGATCATCATCTAATCGCCCTATATAAAGCCTATCAGCAGTTAAAAAGCATAAAAAACCGCTCGTGTGAACCAACCGGGGGTGGTTATGGTGGCAGCAGGTTTTTATTGCATTATCAATTATCATCGGCTGCAATGAATGGAGTGAGGTCATTGTACGCGTGTGCTATGCCGTCATCATTTGACCTTGAACTGTTCTATTTTTAAATTAAAAATATGTTTTGTGGAATAAGGAATACTACTCGTTGTGTTAGGTATGCCGGCATTATTTAACAGTTAATTTTCATTTTAATGATTTCTATTTTTAAATTAAAAAGAAATGGTTTTTGTTAGAATATGCTACAAAGCTTACAATGATGAAAAAGTAGATTTCTTTGTTAAGGTTAATAAGATGCACATGCACATACACATATATAGTTTGACCTTGAACTATTGTGGAATTGAAAACTGTTTTTGTAAGCATGCTTAAAATTCATGAATTCAAATATAATTGAAATTAGATGTTCTATTTTTAAGTTAAAAATAAATTGGTTGTAGGTACCTACTAAAATAAAATACAAAAAAAAAATTGTACGGATGTCCTTTATAGACTGAAACCATCCAACAAATACGCCTCAAAATGGTTTCCTTTGAAAGGTAATAATCCGAAGGTGGTTTGAGACCACTAAAACAATGCATTAGGCACAAACAGGACCACTCCCTATGACTATGTGGTTCTAGGTCCTAAAACCAGCGGGGGGGGGGGGGGGGACGTGCGGACGGACTACGGGGTCGCTCCCTCGTGTAGTGTCAGCGGCCTGTTGTATCGTGTTCATATTATGTCGAACCAACCGGTCCACTCCCGCTGACTGCACTTCTACTTTATCGGCGTGGCCCGTACCAGGACCCGCCCCAAAGTCCGCGTGAAGCTGTAAAGGCCAGTAGGGCCAACAGCAACTGATGAAAAAAAAGTTTATATCTATAGTACTATAAACAATCGCTAACACACTCATACCCCCGCAGTAGGTTATAACCTGTGTCGCGGGTGGCATGGACGACACATATCAACACATCACAATAACACCCATGACCTGAGTACAAATATTTATCTGTCACATAAATATCTGCCCCGGCCGGGATTCGAACCTGGGACCCCTCGCTTCGCAGGCAGGGTCGCTACCAACTAGGCTACAGGGTCGTCGTAGTACCTACTCATATTATAAAGAGGAAAGATTTGATTGTTTACATTGAATAGGCTCCGAAACTACTGAACCGATTTGAAAAATTATTTCACTGTTGGGAAGCTACACTATCCCCGGGTGACATAGGCTATATTATATTTTCAAAAAAATTAGGGATCCTTAATAAAACTCCAATAATGTAACCCAAGGTGTAAAAAATAAGAAAACCGAAGCAAAGCGAGGGCGGTTACTCGTATTTTATAAACTTAGACAACTTATACAACTCAGTCCCTAAAGATTACTTTAATCGCTCCTTAAATAAATAATCACCATGCAAATTCTGTACTAAGGAGCGATTTAAGTAACCGTTAGTGACTCTGTTTATTTTTTTGTAAATAAAAAGATAACACAAAATCACGTAAATGTTATGCCAATCAGCTGTTTAGAGAGAATCGAGCGGTGAGAGAATGGGGAGGATGGGGTTGGACCGGTGTGCGTAGTCAATAGGTTGGGGGTGAAAAATAAATTTGAATATTGTTTTTTCTGGTTCTTCGTAAATATTATGGTTGCATTTATCATTCGACTAACAATAAGTTACTATTAATAATAAATAAATGATCACATTAAAGTTTCTGATTTTATGGTTATTGGCATGGAATCAGTTGTCTGAAAAACCAAGACTGTTGCAAAAACATTTTGATGAGGGAAGTGTGAGAAGTGATCTGCTAAGTCCAGCGATTGAACCTAGGACTTTGTGCCTAGGAAGGCACTCAGTGATTTATGTGATTTTTAATTCGCGTAACAGTGCTATTATTAATAACTGTAAATTTTAAAATCCCCCCACTTTTATTTTTACCAAAAAAAAGCTGATGACCTTAAAACGCCTGAACAGATCTTCCAAAGAGATGTTCCAAACACAGATATACATATCAAACTTATAACACCCCTCGCTTTTTCTACACAATAATTACTATTTATAGCTAAAAATCAAAGGTCGTCGGGCGCCTATTTGTCTACAATCAGTACTATATATATGTATAGCTAAAAAAAGGTCATCGGGCATAAAGCTCGTAGTTTCAATGAATTTCATGTCCACAAGTAAGTAAATATACTAAATATACCAAAGTAAATATACCAAAGCAGGACTATTTTGATATCGCGGGGGACAGCGAGACAAAGGTGTACAGCCTCAAAACGGGACGTATGGTCACTTTAAACATACCGCTACTTAAAGTTTTAACCGCAGTTATGAACGAACTTGCTGTAACTTTAGCTTTATTGTTGATGAACAAGTGATACTAACAAGTTTAGCAATTTATATGTCTATGTTTTGATCTATTTTAATGACCCCATAGCCCGGTTGATAGTGACCTTTCCTGCGAAGTCCCGGGTTCTATTTCCGGCCGGGAGAGACTTACGTCATCAGGTCTAACTCTTATCTGTTACCTAACTAACTACTTATCCATCCATACAACCGTACACATCTACCTATCCCCAATCTCCCCAATCGATAATACTCCATCGTCTAACGTGTGACATTGTTCCAGGGGTGGGATGGAGAAAGAGAACGGCGAAAGCGGAGAGGGGGGCAAGCCGCCCCCCGATGGCTTGCTCGACGCCGCCGGACTGTTCGGAGGTGAGTTGTATGTTTGTTACACAATTACGTGGAAACGGCTGCACCGATTTTGATGAAAATTCTCAGATAGATAGCTTGTAATCTGAATTGATGTATAGGATAATTTTAGTTCTGGTCTGAATTCTACGCAGATCAAGTTGCGGGATGTAGGTTACATTAATGGCGCACTAGCACGGGTCTATCCTCTTGCGGAGGCCTAGAGCATACTCCACCACACTGCTCCAGTGCGGATTGATGGAAGGGATAGTGCCCAATATAAGTATCGGAAGTTTTCATGCCGTCCAAAAGTCTCTTAGATGGCTTAATTCCTTTATACAACTTTCGATAATAATGGAGACCGTCGCTTTATGTGTCCTCCAAAGCACAGAAACGCTCAAGAAATGTTTGCCACTAGCGGTTACCCATGCAACTACCGACCGCGCCCGCTGTTTCTTAAAGGTCGCTGGATGTGGATACGTAATGTGGACGGGACATAAATATACGTGCGTACCCCGTTCCCGTCCCATCCGTGCCTCTGTGGCGTATGCGCTATCGTTTACATTTTCTATGAAGCGATGTTTGCAAAACTTCACGTCTCGTCCCGTCCGGGTAAAAGCACGTTACGTATGCATCGACCTTAATTCGGTCGATCAGTAAGAATCGACACAAGCTGCCGGGCTATGAGCTTTGAACTTCAGTAGATACGAATACGTTATTAATGGCTTTCGGTCATTTCTTTTGTTGTACGTGCGTCTGTGTGTATGTTGTCTTGTAAATCGTCATGGTAACGACGGTTGACATTATTATTCGGTAAAATATAGTGGATATATTTAGTTGCGCTTTATATAATAAGTCTTATATTATTTTAAGTCGGCTTAATGTTTATTTATCATGCATTTGGCAATATTCGAGTAGGATTGCCAGCTGGCAAGACTGAAATATCTGGACAAAACTTCAAAAATTCGGGATTTGTCGGGACTGGACATCATGTGAAATGTCGGGATAATCCAGACGAATCTCGACCATCTGGCGATCCTATATTGGAGGTATACCTATTTACCTTAGTACACTGATAATAACACGATATTTGATCGAATCCCTTCCTAAAAACGTTACTCTGGTTTACTTTAAACAGGACTCTTCAAGGGAAATGACCGAGCGACGAGCGTCGTATTTTTGGAAATAGGTCATCGACACACTGCCATTAAGTAGGTGTTAAATTACGGGGTAATTTATACGATGACTGAATTATATTTATCGTATATACTTTGCCGGTAAATGGTAATACTAGAATTCATGGCTCCAACCAAAGGGTACGGCGCCCTTTTTGGAATTTAACTCCTATATATCGATTTCATATTTAAGCCCGCGGTGTGAGATTTTATGGAGAGTAAAATCAAACTTTTTCCGTTACGTTATGCGTTATGTTTGTAATTCGTAACACAGAATCTAAATGGCGTTGGATGGCTGATCAATAACAACGCCATCTAATGATAATAATAATGTTGGTACATTAATGATAATAATAATGTTCTGATGATGTAAAAAATCATCATCATCATCACCACTTTCACCATCATCATCATCATTATGATCGCCATGGCGTTAAACTCCAGTCGTGCGTAGGAGCTGACAATTTTTTTTAAACATGGAATGAGTTGCTTGACAACAACTCTACCTGATGGTAAATGGCGATGAAGTCCAAGATGGAGAACGCACTAACTTAGTAAAAGCAGTTCACTCTTCTCTTGAAGACACCTACATTGTAGGAAAAATAAGGAGTACAATCTTACATTATTAGTGTACTTGTATAGTATAGATATAGATACGTCGTAAAGTAACTGCGGGATGGCGGGATACCGGGATATCGGGATAGATCAATGGGTACTCCAAGCGCTTTATATGCGAGCTGTCTCAATGGGCCTCCGTTCGTTATTTCGCGCGGCTATATTGATTTGTGGATGTCAAGATTTTAGTTCGCTGAGAGTTCGCCCTTACCAAATTTTTAAGTTATTTCTGCACGCTGCTATAATTCTGAGCTTTCCATAAATATTCATTTACTAGCGTTTTTGACCCCCCCTACCCCCATGTAACACCATAAGATTTCTCAGACTTCCCCTCCCCTTACGTAAGATTTTACCTGTTTTAGAAAAGGATCAGTTGTACTAAAACTGATAATTTGACGTTTAGTCTGTATTATTATTAGTATTTCTTATTATTACTTGTAAAATTCTTACGTAAGATTGGCTTTACCTCCTTCCCCCCTCCAAGATAAGGGCATGTATAGATTTTGAGGACTCCCTTCCCTCTGGAGACCCTTACGTAATAAATAATAATGAATGGCCCCTAAATAGTGAGTATAGTCGATAAACTTACTACATCGGAACTTACATTGCGCGTGGCCTGACACCCACTTGCCCGGTTTTATGTGGATGGCCATTGTGCTCGCAGTGCCACAATCCCCTGCCGCCCATGGTATGGACACACTTCCAATAGGACTTTCGCAGGACTGTAATCGATTAGTGTCCTGTTAGTGTTAGGTGATAGAACATCAGGTATTTTAGTAAGAAGACTGGAAGTTAGGATTGCTAGTGTGGGTTTGATACCTATAGAATAGAATCTTTATTTGCAATGTTTAGTAAGATAGGTACTTACGTTTAATCAAGTGTCGGAAGTCTCATCTTATTCTAACGCCTCAACTCAGAGACACTAAAGATTACTTTAATCGCTCCTTAGTAAAGAATCACCATACAAATTCTGTAGTAAGGAGCGATTTAAGTAACCGTTAGTGACTCTGAGTTGGGGCGTAAGTCATGCAAATTTTTAATATAATCTTGAATTTATATAAATTGTATGAATCCTGGATGACTTTTGGATGAATCCATTTACTTGGATAAAGTAGGTGCAAGTCGAATCGCTCCAAACAACACTCCTTGGCCACTTATATCAGCTTACCGCATTACAAGTCGCGGCAACCACTTCCACCAAGTTAACTAAACACGGGATTAGTGTTATTGCTCACCGAGAACGGTTAATGTAAGGTTTCCGTAAACCGTGTTAGTGGTGAAGTTCCTGAGGGGTTGTCGCGGGTGGACGAAGGGTGTGATAGTTAAAATGCTCGAACACGCACAACCTTGAGTCGTATTTCTCTACCCGACCCGTGTGGCGCATAGTTACCATGCCGGATCGCCGTGCCAAGGGTCCTGGGTTCGATTCCCAGGGAGGCGGTAATTTGAATGATGAGTTTGAATTTCTGTTCTCGGTCTGGATGTGTATTGTAATGATAAATTAAATTATTTATTTTAACATTTGCATACCTCAACAGGTGGAATTTGGTGGACCTAAAAATCTAACGTAATCTTTTATGTATATTACCCATGTTCATGCAAATAAAGATATTGTATTGTATTATGTTCTTGTCTTTGTGTGTTGTCCATGAATTAGAGTGAGTAGCGTTATTTTTTTACCTACGCTATGATTTCCTGTGTCGTTTCCCGGCCGGGGATCATTTATGAGTTTATGACAGACTATATGAGTCGCGCGCGCGGTCTTGGGTATAGTTACTAGAACTATTAGAAAGAACATTTAAGTTAAATAAATAAAATAAATAAGTAACAAAATAAATAAATAAAGTAAAAAAAGTGTTTGTGATTGTATTTTTAAAGTGAGTTTTCTTAATACATTATTGAATTACAATTGGGAGTTTCTTTCACTACTGTTGATACGACCAGAGGAAATTATTTTTTCCATGACATCACATTATCGGTATCAGACGTTTTATAATGATGACTTTAATTAGTCCTACTAATATTGTAAATGTGAAAGTATTTGAGGATGTTTGTTACTCTCCCAAACTACTACTTAGTCAATTTTCATGGAAAAGCACACAGGTACACTATCTATCATATCTGGCTTACGATATATGTAGATAGTAGGGTTGTCAGATGGTCGGAATTCGTCTGCATTGTCCCAACTTTTCACACGATGTCCAGATTGTCAAGACAAGCCCCGACAAACTATAAAGTGTCCCGACAATTCCAATACAAATTTTTTTGTCCCGACAAATCCTGACTTTTTTAAAATTTTGTCCAGATATTTCAGTCTTGCCATCTGTCAACCCTAGAGGGTACCCTATAGGGTACTTATGATCCCGGAAAACGCGAACAAAACCTCGGGCAGAGACTAGTTAGTAGTGATAACGAACTACACCGCAAGACAGTTACTGTCATGGCTTGGCGAGTGAACTCGTGAACAATACCTTGCTTGCCATTAATTGTCCGTAAGACCCATGTAACTGGCAGGAAGAGGCTCAGCATTGTGAATCACGACTCTATTCACTCAGGATCATGGTTTAGATTTGAATGTGTTGTAACAACTCCCATATACGTAAACTCACTTCGAGGTCACTGCACTCGGGCCGTCGCTTCTCCGCGAACCAACTTAAGTTTGCGTGTTGGCAACCTTATTTCGATGGAAATAAGGTTGGTTTTAAGCGTTATGAAGTGGGATAAGTTTGTAACATATAGCTGAATTATTAGGAGTCTAATAATATGCTTGTTAAGTGCTAAGTCACAGATATGTTTCGGTGTATGGACAGGTATGCGGGTGGTACAGGCTTCGAGAGGATTCGTCGTACAAGTCAATAATAAACTGACTAGAATAACTTGCGTAGGTATACTACCGATGCCGATATTTCTATCCAATTTCAATTAGGTATTGCCAGGCTTTTATAGTTGACCCTCTGGGGTTACATTATTTTATAATAATCGCGAAATCCTAAGAAATCAATACCATTTTTTTTTTGTTATGCGGCCCGCCCGCGACAGCATGACTAAAGCCCAACGTAACGGGCTTTTTCACGTTCCGTACGGGATTCCGCTGCGTATGCACTATCGTATACATTTTCTATGAAACGATGTTTCCAAAACTTCACGTCCCGTCCCGTACGGGAAAAAACCCGTTACGTATGCATTGGGCTTAACCACGGGTTTGTGGTCCTTATGAAAAAAACTTGACAAGTGCGAGTTAAACTCGCTTGGAGAGGGTTCCGTACGTTGATTAGGGGGCGTCCATAAATTACGTGAGATGTTTAAGGGGGGGAGGGGGTCTAGTCAAATCTCATCTAATCTTACGTTGGAGATAGGGGGGTCTCGGGAAATATCACGCAATTTTTTTTCTGATTGAAACAAAAAAAAATTATACTATTTTGGTCCATTTAATCCAGATTGTACATGCTTAAGTTAAATTTTTATTACACTTATAATTATACTCTCAACAATATTGATTACTAGTCTTAACTAGTCGTAAATAAAAGCACGAAGCAATATTTTTTTTCTTTTTACAATAACAATCCAACGCGTTTACGTAAGAAACCCACATTTTGAAAAATCTCACGTGAGATTGGGGGATGGGGGAGGGGGTTGAATAAAATCTCACAACATCTCACCAGGGGGGAAGGGAGGGACAGAAAATTTGAAAAAACACCTCACGTAATTTATGGACGCCCCCTTATGTATTTCAAGTTATTTGTCTATTTTATTTATTTTTACCCTTTTTTTAAGATCATACACTTCTTATAGGTTTTCCTGTAATATATAACTAAAGAACTGTTTTTTTTTGTATTTTTCTCAAAATTCTAGCCTTCGTAATTACGGAGATAAGGGGGGGAATGGTAATTTTTTTTCTTCAATTGTAGTCTTCAATTGTCGTTCTTTCTTGAATAATTTTAAAAGTATCCATTGTAGAACTGTAAGAAAAATATACAATATTTAATACCCTTACAATAAGCCCATTCATTTGACATGCCACACAATACGGTTTGCAAAACAGTTCTTTTTTAATTTTGGTTTCATTTTTTTTTTCAAAATTCATTTGTTTTCTTCATACCTTCGTCTTTGGGTCACAAAACGCGTAACACGTCTTGTCCTCTGATGTACATGCTAGAAACTAGCTGTAGACATGGGCGGTAAAAACAATAAATAGTTTCAATAACCCTTTATTTGCATAATACCACAAATACGGTATCAGATGCTACACAAACTGTTTATTGAGAGAAACCATTTATTCGTGAATACGAGGTATTGCGCGGTAAGGTATGAAGACGTGGTATAAACTATAAACAGTTTAAATATTTCAATAAACCTTTACTGGTATAGTAAACGCTAACGCTAACACACTTCATACCCCCGCAGTAGGTTTTCACCTGTGTCGCGGGTGGCATGGACGACACATATAACACACATCACAATAACACCCATTACCCGAGTACAAATATTTATCTGTCACATAAATATCTGCCCCGGCCGGGAATCGAACCCGGGACCCCTCGCTTCGCAGGCAGGGTCGCTACCAACTAGGCCACAGGGTCGTCAAACCACAGTACTAATAATAATAATAGTACTAGTAATAATAGTACCACAAATATTTCATTTAATCAGTTATTTCGTACCCGCATGTCGCGCCCGCATATATGTACGTACGAGAGACTCAGAAATATTCGGCTCCCCCCTTGATATCCTTTTTGACCACAGATTAAACATACATACATGTCATCTCCCATACCACGGTCTCAACACACTCAATGCTTTCCTGGACGCCTCCCCTAACTTTGACCTGTTTGCGGATGAATGGAAGATGATTTTTACAGAATGCCTGCAGTATTGTGAACGAATGAGTGATGTATGCATGAGTTGATTAAATTTTTCTTTATTTTATTTAATTAAATTGTAGATTTTATTGAATTGTTATTGTTATTATTATTTTATTGTATTAAGTTTCATGTTTTATCTATATTATCATGACCTTTGAATGATATTTTGATTTGACATTCTTTTTTTTTATTTTGTATTGTTTTCTTAGCTAATATCTTATTTTGTTTTGTTCGTGTATTAATTTTATTAGTGTAAGGGCTTGTTTCACAATCTTCAAGTAGAGTCCTGAATAAGCTATTCGCCGGTTAAAGTGACGTTAAAGTGTCATTTTACATACACGAAATGTCAACTTAACCAACGAATAGCTTACTTCGGACTTACTTGAAGATTGTGAAACAAGCCCTAATTGGTGTTTACCGTATTAAATAAATAAATTAAATTAAATAAATTAAATGTCTGTGTTTTTGACAAACAACGCATCGGTGATGTCTTTAACTTTCTATTGTTCTGTAATTGTAGTGACCTTTCACCATCAGGTGATAGATAATCTTTAATCTTTAGTCGCGCTATCCATGATAACTACCTATTCAATATCTTGCGACTATTCAGCTCACTTCCTACGCTGCGAACACTCATACTCCTAAGTCTGAATGACTGATGGACAAAGTTAAACAATATGCTGTGATTTTATCCTGTAAAAGTTCTACTATAATCACTTCAGGAATGATTTTGCAGATTCTAAAATTACACTATGGTAGAATTCGTTGGCTTTTAAAAGAAGGTTCTATCATCTATGTTATTTTTTATTGCGAAGTTTACAGTTGATATAAATTAAATATCTGAGCACGGTCGGAAATCGATTCTGGGACCCTTTGCTTCGCAGTCATGTCTAATACCACATAGGCTACGGTCGTCAGTTCAAACCAGTTGCATTCACGAGAAAAAGTGTAGCTCAATGTGATTTGTAAGAGTTTAATAAAGTTTGACATGACTGTCTTCACATTTATCCAATTATTCCACATATTTATCCACACATTTATCCAGTTATTCTATTTATGTTAAAGTCACGTTTAAGTAAGTTCTATTCTAAGATCGCTCTCTTACGCCGAGATCGGTTCCCTTCGGATAGAAATCCGAAAATGCAAATGATACCGGTATGTTGTGTGTGTTAGCTAGAATTAAGTATTTTCTTTCTTTCTTCCTTTTTTCTACTTTTTGAGTTACCGGAGTCTTCATCTAGGGGTGCTATTTACTAATAACAAATAACTTTTTAACCCACGATGAAAAAAGAGTGGTGTTACAAGTTTGACGTGTCTGTGTATCTATGTTTCTGTGAATCTGTATGTTTGTCTGTGGCATCGTAGCTCCCAAACGTATGAACCTATTTTGATCTAGTTTTTTTTTTGTGTGAAAGGTGACTTAATCGAGTGTTACCATACTTACCATCGATAATTACATACCATCATATCCCACTTCTGATTTTAAAGTTATATTATCGCGGACACTAAACATGGGTACTTATAAATGGGTACTCTTGATTTTATATTTGTAGTATGTATTATGTAACTGGGTCGATATATCGGTAATAAAAATGTAAAAGTCGTGATTACCATTTCTCATTTCAAATGCCATTCTTCTCCATATCAATAACAAAAACCGGGCAAGTGTGTGTCAGGCGACGCGCAATGTAGGGTTCCGAAGTAGTAAGTTTATCGACTATTACTCGTTAAGTACTTGTGCTAACATAGCCGTGATAGTTTACTTGTAAATTCATCATATAATCTATTTTTAAGAATTTTGTCACTTGTCCAACAAAAAATTAACACTTTAAAGCCAAATATTTCGTAAATGGACCCCTAATTCCAAAAATGGTCTTAAAAGATCCATAATATTTTTCAAAGACCTTTGCAACGATACCACACACTACAGGGACGAATAAAAAATTCATCCTCACGTTACCTGTAGGGGAGGTACGATAAAAATTAAATGTTTTTTCAATATTTTATTCCACGATTCTGAAGTTTTAATAAATATGTATATCCATGCCAAATTACAGCTTTATAACACTAAGGGTCTCGGCGCTATGCTTCGGATAGACGGACGGACCGGACGGATGGACGGACGGACGAACGGACGGACGGACGGAATGTCTGTCCGGACATGAAAAAACTATTAGGGTTCCAATTTTACTTCGGAACCCTAAAAATGAATGCTCGTATTCAATTTTCCGTAGACAAATAGGTACTTTGCTAGACATTTTAGGGTGACACCGTCGACTTTTGAGGTCGTGATGGCTGCCAGACGATCGTATTGATTACTTCACCGTGCGATTTACTACGCGTTCACTCGTTTGCCCTCGTCGACCGTTACGATTTAACAGCTAACGGTACTGTAGACAAAAAAGTAATCAAATAATTTCATTAGTATGTTAGCATAATTATAACAAATTACGTTTGCCACTGTGTAAAACATTTTCTATTTTAGTCATTGTAGCGACAAAAATCAACGAACGTAAAATAAATCGATAGAACAATAATTTTACGAAAGTAACATAATCAACAACAAACTCAAGAACGCACGCGCCGCACGGGACCTCAAAAATACGCGACTAGTGTTGCTGTCCGTACTAAATGAGCTGCGGTATGAGGAAGCGGGACGGGAGGTAAGGGCAAACTTAGAGTGAACGCGTAGTAGCTCCATTGAATAGGTTATTACGTGACTACGAATTTATTGCGTTTGATACTGCTTACGTTCGAAATTAATGCGGTGTAATCCAAAATCTTTGCATAAAGAACGAAAATTGAATCCTAGAATTGATTCACGGATTGCAGTTTGGTCTAGTAAACATATGTTAGAAAATGTATTATTTCATTTGTAATATATTGTTTGTTTTTACTTAGCTATTTAAAGTAAAAGTAGGCTGATTATGATGTATTCTCTTGCTTAATATTAATCTGTGGCAAAATGACATATCGAATTTATTAATGGGAGTTTGTACTTGAATTGTTTGGAGGTTGTATGTAGGGATTGCAATCCGGTGTCATTTTCAATCCGGCCGGATTTTACCGGATTTTCACCAATCCGGCCGGATCCGGCCGGATCCGACCGGATTGATCACGTGATCAGAATTTTTCCTTCTCGTTCCAATATAGACTGTTTTTGAGGTAATTTTTTTTTGGATTATAAAGGAGTGCAAATGCGAGCCGTAATAAAGCCGTAGCACCTAGTGATAATCATCATTATTAATAAGAGGAAAATTTTGCTATGTTATTTATTTTTTATAATGGATATATGTACTCAAAGAAAATTTTGATATGTTATTTATTTTTTATAATGGATATATGTACTCAAAAACTATTGGAGTAATTTCAAAAAATTACACCAATAAAGAGATACATTATTCCTTAGTGAGATAGGCTATATTTTACTGTGATTAATAATATGTTTTTTCTTACTTCATCAGAAGTAAAAATGTTTGACGCCCAGCGAAGTGGCTACGGTTCAGCTAGATTATCATATAGGCAGAAGTTGCCACCCGATGTTCTTTGACTGTATTTTTTTTAATAAATGAAAAACTTTAGTTATGCTATTGGATTGTGTTTATTTCATGTCTAAATATTTGTTTTCATTAAGCAGAAAAATGATATCAGCCAAGTAGCTGCCGCTAGAATCGGGCCTGTATGGTCCTGATTTATGGCATTTTCCATCACTCCCGCCAGAACTTTTGGCGAAAGGTTTCCGCATTTATGGCGGATATTCTCTTTGAGGGCTTCAAGAATCTCAGGCTTGTTGACATAAGCTCGTGACTTCAAGAAACCCCACCAAGAACCGAAAATAAGTCTAAAACGGTTAAAACGGGCGATCTTGCCGGCTCGTGCAAATGACGAAAAACGAGAGATTATTATGAGTACTCCGCGTTTTTGAGGAGTATAGCGATTCATGTCTTATTGACGTGTATTTTGTATCCGTTTTCTACACAAATGTCACAGCAAAACTGATATTTACCGCCATTTAAAAAAAAATATAGCATCTTCCGATAGGGTAATAATGACTCTTGTGCCACCCTATATTATACCTGCATCTGGATGTAAACAGTCCGAAAACTGTAATTTTAGTTAGAAGTAAAACAGATTGTCGATACAAGTTATCTTCTTAAAAAATACGTATACATCAATTGCTGTATTTCTCTTTATTTTCTTTAAGAAGGGAGCCAATAACAGGTGTACATGTATACTACTACACTTCTTCATAATAATATGTTTAAGGGCGTTTTTCTGTTGTAGTGTTAACGCGCATCAATTGAAATACATCTACAGCTTACAGCTACATCCATTTAGAGCAAATATTACAAATTATATACAAGAAGTAATATTAACGAGGACATAATTTCACACTTTCCGGTATTTTTCGGTATTCACGTTAGGAATACCGGAATGCCATGCTAGATTAATTACAACATCTATACCAGGCATTTACAGCATCTACACTAGCAACAGGATGGTTATTTTGTGAAAAATTTGCGGGACCGGATCCGGTCGCCGGATCCGGTAAATTCGACCGGATCCGGTATGCGTAAAAAACGCCGGATCCGGCCGGATTACCGGATCCGGTTTTCCGGATTGCAATCCCTAGTTGTATGGGCCAAAGATTAAAAATATTATTACTGGAAGATTATGGTTCTAATTTAATACCACGGACGTAAAAAAAAGACGGACGTAATCCCAATAACAAATTCAGTGAAGCACCCATAGTAATACCAACTCTCTATTCGTACAAGTACACACACCCACACATTGACACCATACTGCTATGATATTGACACCATCTCGAATCAAAAATTACAAAATTACACATGGTAAGCGAGCTGTCATTGCTATGCTTCACTTTCGATTAGACAAGGTTACGTCCGTTCTTTTTTTACGTCCGTGTTTAATACATATATATCTTTGTGAGGGAGATACTTCGTTCTTCCAATAAATTAATGTAATATCTTATCCTACTAATATGCGGATACTAAAATGCTAAAGTTTGTGAGGGTGTATGGGTATTGGATACTGAACGGATTTTCATGAAATTTAGCACACAGGTAGTCCATAATGTGGCATCAGATATAGTACTTATCTGTGGTACTTATTATCTCTAAAAACGCGGGCAAAGCTGTGGGTGGAGCGCTAGTTTTTATCTATACTCTATACATACAATACATACATACATACTACATACAAATAAATAAAAGTGGAGTGTCTGTTTGTAATATTAAAATAACCGCTTTTTACAAATTGCTTTTGGATAATAATATATACACGGTAAATATACCAAAACAACATTTTTACAATTTTTATGTCTGTCTGTCTGTTTGTTCCGGCTAATCTCTGAAATGGCTGGACCGATTTTGACGGGACTGTCACTAAAAGATAGCTGATGTAACAAGGAGTAACTTAGGCTATTTTTATTTAAAAAAAAAGTTTGTTAGGCGATACAAAGTTCAGCCGGGTCAGCTAGATATAAAATATTATTGTTAATGTAAAACAATGTGAACAGTGAACAGATATCAATTAAATATATCTAGCAAAATTAAGTGTAGGTATAAAATATTTAGTGGCGCTTCATATACATTGTATTTTATTTTTAGTTAGCTTACATAATTTTTTTTTCTTTTAATTTTTTATGATTCGTTAAAATACAAACAATAGTGTATTTTTTACCTTTCTGCCACCAACCCCTTTTATTATTATAATTGTAACACGGGGAGGGAGAGGCAGAGGGGGAGGGGTGGGAGTAAGTAATCAATATTTTAAAAGCAAGAGAGCTAAATGAAGGGTTAAAAGAATAATTTGTTAAATAAAAACAAATTCATCATCAGCTTTGCTTTCTGTTCCTCCTTAATCTAACAAAAGCACCCCATTGTTCCAGCATACTGGGGCCGCGACGGCAGCGCGGGCGGCGCGGCAGCGGCGCAGGCGCAGGCGCAAGCGCTGTTCGGGTTCGGCTCCCGGTACCCGCCGCCGACCACGCTGGGCGTCGCCGCCAACCAGGCTGCTTCGCTCGGGCTGCATCCTGCTGCCAGTGAGTACTACCACAGATAGACAACCGAAGTGTAGCTGTGTATGGAATCTCTTTTGGGTTCCCGTTCGTGTCCGCATCCTTGACCTATTTTTATGAAGCCTTGATATAACAAAATCATAACAGCTTCACAATCCCACCTGATAGCAGGCCTGACGCACTCCGCATTTTAATTAATGCAAAATAAATTATTTTTTATAAATGTCGCTTTTCTTCATGTCATCACAGATGTCACTAAACCACTAAACTCTCACCGCTCATTAACACGCGCGTGTCGCGGACCGTCTCGTGGCGCGTCCGTAAGCCACGCCCCCTACGCGCGTGTGAACACCACGCGAGCGCTCGCGCGAGCCCCTTTGGCGCGCGCCTATAAAACCGCTCCCGACGCGAGCCCTGCGAGCGCGAGACGCGCCGCGGTCTGGTCCGCGAGCGCCCTGATTACACGCGCGCGTATGCGCGCGTCTCGCGGATTGTCTCGTGGCTCGCGCGCGCGTGTAAATGGGGTATCAGATTAATTTTGTTCTTTCAAAAAAAAACCCTGACATTGCCAGAGAGGATAAGCGATAGTGTTAGAAAGGAAGGCAACTCATTACGCGTTTTTGATTAGCGCTGTGCGATCTGTAGCTCGAGCACGAATATTTGCGAGAAAGTATTCGTATGGTTAACGTAAGCAATTTGTATGGCATTTTTTCAAAAGCGCCCCTATCGTACGTAAATGGTACTAAAATGCCATACAAATTTGACAAATTGCTTACGTTAACCATACGAATACTTTCTCGCAAATATTCGTGCTCGAGCTACTGAATTGCTCTTTATTGCGTTGGAGCAAGTGTCGCTATTTATTTAAATGATTTTTTGGAGTGCGCCTTCTGCACTTATTTATAAGTACTATTATTTCTTCTGTGCTGATAGTAAGCAGCAATGTAGTCTTGGATGGTGAAGCATATTACTTAGCGCACTTAGTAATGTCTGTGTATTTCCCTACATTCCAAAAAAGACCTATCTGCCCACGTCAATTTGTAAATGCTGCTACTGCTGCTAGAGCCAAGAGCAACTGTCCATCCAAAAAAGGCCTATTTAAAAACCCTACTAAAGGGCTTCCAACATTTTTGTATGGAGCCTGGCATACCTACAAGTCCGCCATTTTGAAAAAACCTCGATTCGGCGGCCAGTAATGAAACATGTGTCAATCGATAGAGTAAATGATTGTGATCAAAAAGTATTCAGTGATGAAATGTCGTAAGTGGTATACTTTCTGAGATATTTGAGTTCAAAACCGTAGGAAAATAAAACAAAAAACATCGTTTCGGCCGATATTGATAAAACATGTGTCAGTCGATAGTATAAGTGATTACAATCAAAAAGTATTCAGTGATAAAATGTCGTAAGTGATATGCTTTCTGAGATATTTGAGTTCAAAACCGTACAAAAATAAAACATTTGTAATTAATTGTCTTTTTATTTTTAGTGGATCTGTAACTGTATCAGTGTAATGCCAGATATGAAATATTATGAATATTTAGAATAATTACTATATACATATAAAATCACAATATACATGAACAAAACTAAATAAATACAGTTTTATTCATATTTACATATAAACATCTTATATATTAAGTAAATAAATATTTATAAATACATATATAACATCTGGTTGAAGACCACGGGCGACAACATTCTAATTGCTTCAGGTAGATAGTGCTGCCGGACTTCTTGAAGGAGCTTTTGGTAGTCTATGATTTTTTGATGTCTACAAGCAAGGAGTTCCAAAACAGTATGAACTGTATTGTGAAGGAATTCCCGAAATAAGCAGTGATATGGGTTTCCTTTAAAATAAACAGGAGAAGACACATTATTCAAAATAGCATAAAATGTTGAAAGAATTCTGAAGTTTCGCCTGTATCGAATGGGTAGCCATTTAAGTTAGGAATGGAACTGGGAAATGTGGTCATACTTACGTAAGCCGAAGATATACCTATACAGTTATTAAGAAGGCGCTCCAATTTATTCAGAAGTTCCTCTGACAAATCTGTACAACACACATCAGCATAATCAAGGTAAAGGTTTAAATTCAAACCTACCTGTTATTAATAAATCAATACCTATGTAGCACATAAACATATGGCATAATATACTTATTTTTCATTATTGACCCAATAAATTCAAAATAAGTAAATGATAATTTTTATGCATTATTTTTGTACGGTTTTGAACTCAAATATCTCAGGAAGTATATCACTTACAACATTTCATCACTGAATACTTTTTAATTGTAATTATTTAGCCTATCGAATGATATATGATTTATCAATGTCCGCCGAAACGAAGTTTTTTGCTTTATTTTTCTACAGTTTTGAAGTCACTTATCTCAGAAAGTATATCACTTACGACATTTCATCACTGAATACTTTTTGATCATAATTAATTAGTCTATCGATTGACACATGTTTCATCACTGGCCGCCAAATCGAGGTTTTTTCAAAATGCCGGACTTGTAGGTGTGCCAATTAGGTTGGATGCCCTTTGAACTGTACTCTATTCCAGGTGCAGCCTGGTGGTCCATGGCGTCCCACCTCGCCGCTCAGGACTACCTCGCACGGCTGCAGGCGTCGGGGCTGAACTTCCCCCCGCTCGGGGACCCCTACTCCGCGTTGTCAGCTCTCTCCAGCGCTGGGCTCAAACAGCCCTCGAAGACCTCTAAACAACCGTCGAGGAATGAAAGGTATTGGTTTGTTGTTACGTGTGTGTTCTGTGGGTTACGTATAAGATCAAAACCACGTGACTTCGCTATATGACTCTCGCCCCAACTCAGAGTCACTAACGGTTACTTAAATCGCTCCTTAGTACAGAATTTGTATGGCGATTCTTTACTAAGGAGCGATTAAGGTAACCGTTAGTGACTCTGAGTTGGGGCGTCAGTGATATTGAGGGTTAGTAGATGATAGTGACTGAAGAACAATGTGTCCATACCTTGAGAAATATGAAGTTTGGTGTCAGTGGATGCTCTCTTCACCTTGGTGTATCGTAGCAGTTGAAGTGAACATTAAATTACTTATTATTCTTTTAATTATCAAATAAGTCAGGATCGTAATATTTATGAAGTATTTTTTAATGCTCTATAAACAAAAAAAATCGATTATAAGGGATTAGTATCCCGCCATCGCTTCGCTTCGGATACCCCGTAGCCCTGAAGTAACTTCTTTTATTTTATAGCTTATAGACTTCCTCATGAATGTGACTATCGTATATAAGTATGTATGTAATGTAAGTACTAAAAAACCTTGGGTTCGATTCCCGGCCGAGGCAGATATTTATGTGACAGATAAATATTTTTACTCGGGTCAATTGTTGTTCGGTTATATGTGTCGTCCATGCCACCCGGGTAAAAACCTCTGTGGGGGTATGAGTGTGTAAGCGTATTTTTTATTAAATGTAATAGACTTTAGCATAAGTATTCATATCATTGTAATAGTATTACCTGTGTTGGGTGTCCTATACATCAAAGTCCTGTTGTTCCAGATCGGGTCGCAGCAGCGTGTCCTCGAGTGCCTCCAAGGACAAGAGTCCGTCCACCAGCAGTGCCAACTCGCAGCCGAACATGAGTGAGTGGGGCACGTATCATATTAATGTTTGGATGACTTTGATGACTTGCCGTCTGGTAATAATATTAATAACTTAATAATAATATTGGTGAAATAAGCAAGAAAATTAAGAGAGTCCGGCTTTTGTCACTTCTTACGACTTGGATCTGCCGACGTGGATTTGGACTCAAGAGTTCTAGCTTCTGCTAGCTGCGGTAGTTAGCCAGGCAGGCTTCACGGCATTACAACCAAGGGCTAGAGAGTAAATGCTTTGGGTGACGACCTTGGTGTTACAAATATCCATGGGTGGAGCAATGATATTATAATGTAAAAAACCTCAGATATGTCACTAGCGCGCTGACAATGAAGAGCGTAAGAACAGGCAATTGACCGTTCTGTTCGTAGTCGCTTTGTCAAAACAAGACGATACGCACGTTTTTGTTGTTGTCAGAAGTGCTTGACATTTGACATACAGCGTTAAAATGCCTTCGTTTATTATACCAATGTGATTGGTGTAGTGAAACAAAAGATAAGTGTGGGTGTTTTGTAGGTCTTTTTGGAACAGATTTTTTGATTGATTTGTAAGGGCATAACATATCTATATTTTTTAAATATCATTGGGGTGGAGATGCTAATTTTCCATCAGGAGAATTGTCTGCTTAATTATCTGCTCAAGGCATAAAAAAATCAGATTATTTATTAAAGATACTCCTTGCTAAAGATACTCCTCTATCTCCAGGGTCATCATACGGCTTCCCGAAGACATCATCGCCGTCGACGATGCACTCGCAGACGCTGTCCAGCCTGGCCTCCCTAAACAACCTAGCGCAGCAGCCGCTGCACAGCAAGAGCTCCAAGCAGACCAGCTCCTCCGTGCAATCTTCTAGTAAGTTGGCTTAAACCCATTGACGTCCCACTAAGCACGGGTCTCTCCTCTTGAAGAGGCCTAGGGTATACTCAACCATACTACTCCAGTGTGGATTGGTGGAGGGGTTAGTGGCAAACCTAAAGTCGAGAAGGTCATTGGTGAAAATGTTAAGTAAAACAGGAATATGTGAGCAGACAGAAACTCACAGTTGATATTGTTTTTCCGTATAACATTTTTTCTGAAAGTTCACATATTTGCAATATATGCTTCGAAAACTCCAATGCTATGGTAATTTTTATTGATCTTTCAGTTAAATGACATGGGTTGTGATCACAGCAAGATATGAGATACTATCGCCCCAACACAGAGTCACTAACAGTTGCCTTAATCGCTCCTTAGTAAAGAACTACGGTGAACTACCGTACAAATTCTGTGCTAAGAAGCGATTTAAGTAACTATTAGTGACTCTGAGTTGGGGCATAAGACTTGACCTTGACATTATTGATCCACTGATGGGCTCGATTCTCTTTCTCACAAGCGATCTTGAAGATAGGGGAATTATTAATTGGGTTGAAATATCGCTAATGTAATAAATACAGCTTTACAATCCATAAATGCTTACTTTAGTTTTTATTTAACCTTCTACTTGTTTCAGGAAAGTCTTCCCTATCATCATCATCATCTTCCAAAGACCGAGGGGACCACCGCAGCGAGCGCTCTGGCGACCTGTCCCTGCTCCGTGGTGATCTGATGCTGGCCCAGGCGGCGGCGCAGGGCGCGTACCATGCCGCTGTGGCTGCTGCTAAGGGAAAGGTAATAGATTTGGAAAAATAAAATTTTAGGAATTGACCAAAGCTTTCGAATCTGTCTCTCATGATACCCTGGTCGCTAAATGCCATAGTTACTGCGTCACTGCTTTGCAATCATGTCAGGGCAAGGATCAAAAATAATTGCGTTATTTATAAAAGATAATTAGTTGCGGTAGTTTAAATTAAGCATCTTTCAAGGATCAGTTTTCGGTCCATTACTTTTTAGGTAGGTATTAATGAAGTATTTGATGTAGTTCAAGCTAATTTTATTATTATTTTATTAAATTTCCTCAAACGTTATTTTTGCTTCTTATAAAGTCGTATGGTATAATGACAGAATTCTACTGTTTGTTCCAGAACATGTCTCCGCTGTATCCTTTCGGATTGCCGGGCGACAAGGACCGACACGGGATCGACGCGTTAACCGGCTTTCCGCATACAATACTCAGGTAAACATCTGAGATATATATATTTTAATAATAAAATATGTATGTAGAGATGGTTACTAATTTAACTAATTTTAACCGTCAATAAGCGTTAATTTTAACATAGCAAAAACCAATTTCAACTGTGTTTTTAATTTCAAACGCCAATCGATCATAATACAAATGTTTTCAAAACGTACAGTTCGGCCGCTGTATCTTGGCGCGTCTGAACATAGGCTTTGCGAACTTTAGTGCATGTAAGACAGAGATGGCAACACGAACATGCTAACGTATGACTGAGACACAATACACCGCGTATCGAGTATTGGCGAATTATGTTACTGCGCAGCCTTCTGCGCGAAGTTCAGACGCGCCAAGATACAGCGGCCGAAGTATATATTTCGTTATATTTTCTCACTTAAAACTTACTTCAGATCTGATTGTGGACAAATTAAATACGTACATCTTTTAAATCTTACATTTTTTCTTGTTAGTGCTGCTTTGGAAGGAGGGTAAGTAAAATTATTATTCTATAAACTTCACGTTACTTTTAAATTAGTTTTTTGAATATGTTTCTTTACAACATCTTCCACATTGCGTGTTTCGATATGACACCTATGGATATCAGTAACGCGTTACCAGTCGAATAAGAAGACGAAAAGCCCATATTATTACAAGTTCTCTGACTCAGAACAAAGCCCGTAATAAAATAGTTAGTTTGATGTTTTGGTTGGTAGTTTCTTATATTTTGGAGAGATGTTATTGTGACTATTTAATCCAATCAAAGTCAAAATCATTTATTCATATATCACTGATAAACGTAATTTTTAAATTTACCATCATTTCGGAAGAGTGCTTTGATAAAAAGAAATGGCGAAAGAAACTCATCAGCACATCTTTTATAAGTTTGACGCGTCTGTGAATCTGTATGTATGTCTGTGGCATCGTACCTCCCAATCGGATGAACCGATTTTGATCAATTTTTTTATTTGAAAGATGACTCAGTCTTCTTAGCTATGTAGTTTAAATAAAAGTTTGAGGGGTTTTTTTTAAATTGAATTTAAGATTATTTTATTAATTCATTGATATTTTGTTTGCAGTGATCCGGCCTCAGTGCTAGGTGGGGTGAGACTGCCGCCTGACACGGAGATCATTAAGTATACCTCGTCGCTGGCGGGGCCTAAGGTACGTTAATCTTAATATATATATAAATTACGTGTCACGTTGTTTGTCCGCGATGGACTCCTAAACTACTTAACCGATTTTAATCAAAGCACACCGTGTGCAGTTTGATCCAACTTGAAAGATCTCAAAATAAAATAAAAAAACTTTTGACAGAACGAAGTCCCGGGCAACTAGTAAACTATATTTCTTTGACTTCTGCTATATTGTAGTGTATGAAGTTTCAATTGGTCTCATTGTATTTTTGTTGGAAGAATGAATGGTACTACAGGGCATGGATCTCCATTCATAGCTGAATTTAGAGCATACTCCACCACACCAAAACCAAACTAAATGTCGGTATGTGCCGCCCGAAGGCCTCCGACATGGCGCATCGACTGTATTAATAACAATGGGGACCGAGAGATTTAAGTGCTCTTTAAAGTACAGACACAGCATAAAATAATCATCTAATTTGTAATATAACCTTTCGTCATTAAAACGCTTTTCAATGAGTTTTAAACGTAAAGTACGGTATGTGTTGTATGTCATCGCATTTGTAGTCATTATCATCATCCTGCTCATTTCCCAATTTTATTTGGGGTCGGCGCAATATGTTTTCCTCTTCCACACTTCCCTATCACCCGTCATCTTTACACTAACTCTCTTATCTTTCATATCATCTGTAACACAATCCATCCATCTTTTCTTCGGTCGTCCTCGTCCCCTTCGTCTATCCATCACATTTATATCCATCACTCTTCTTGTCACATGCGTTTCCTCTCGCCTCATCATGTGCCCATACCACGACATTCGGTTCCTTTTTAACTTTTGTCATGTCATCGCGTTTGTAGCAAGATGAGCAGTTTAAATACATGAAGTTATATGTTACATCACCCCAGGCTCCCCCGGGCACGACGAACCGCGGCCGCAAGAAGACGATCTCGCTGGACCCGCCGCAGGTGTCCGTGCATCCCTCCTCCGCCGACCGCAGCACGCCGCTGCCCAGCAAGCGGCAGAAAGTGGTGAGTATACCCGATATAGTTACCCCAGGCTCCTCATTATATACTCGTAACTGTAGCTAATCTGTGGAGATTACTGTCTAACGACAAGACCATCTTTTTATTGTGACCATCCCGCCGGCACGGACGACGCGACAAACGAGCTGACGATCCACCTGATGGTAAGTAGCTATCGTCGCCCATGGACATCAGCAACACTAAAGGCATCACTGATGCGTTGCCGGCCAAGAAAGAGAGAAGAAAAAGAAAGAAAGAACTGGCTCTCAAGCCCCCAGCCGGAACACAAGTCGTTTGGCGGCTGACTCATGCTCAAGGGTGGTAGCTATCCAGGCGAACCCCATGGAGAAATGGTTTATTTGGAACACATATGTATTTCGCAAGTCTCAATAAATGAGCCAAATTTGACAGGTTTATGTTGAATAGTTTTTGAGTTATGAGGTGGTCAAAAGTGGCTCCAAATGGTTCGTGTAATATTACACACGGTGCTGCTCACCAATCCTGTTAGCTTGAACCGTTGCTAGCACGTGTCTAGATCTCGTTATTCATTATGCGTACCGCGAAGGACTAAAATAGCCTAATGCGTCCGCGTTTCCGCCCGCCTATGAATAGAGTGAATAGGATTTTACCTTAATATTAGTGCGCTCATCATCTTAGACTACATCTCCACTTACCATCAGATGCATTTGTGGTCGTATTAACTTCTGTGTAAAAGAAAGCACTGTATTATTATAATGTAATGGTTGTAGGACGAGTACGGCAACTCCCGGTCATCAGTGGAGGTGATCCGGTTGCCGAACAAGCCGGACCGCAGCGGACAGAACTCGCTGGCCGGGACGCCGCCGCCGAACCTATCCGATTATGCTGGTAATGACATGTTACATACTATTACTACTACTAGATATATGGTAAGGTCATATACACGCCGTATCAGCTGTATTAGTGATAGTCCCCGAATTATAGGGGCCCCGACGTGTTAGCAATCATTCAAACCTCATCGGAGCGGAGGATTCTTTTTCATAGAAATAGCCAGCAAACGAGCTGACGATCCACCTGATGGTAAATGACATAATTGTCGCCTAGGAACAGCAGCGACACCAAAGGCATCACTGATGCGTTGGCGGCCAAGAAAAATAAAGAAAAGAAAGAAAGAAATGACTGGCTCTCAAACCAATACACATTTGATACAGGGCCTGTCTAGGGCAAGCTACGCTACTGACAAAGTCCATGGAGTTTTGGCAAAGGGAGATCTCCCGCCAGGCGAGGGTGTGTTGCCTGGGAGGAAACCGAGCCCCAACTGATGTTGTCGGAGCGGAGCGTTTGCATATATACTAGCGATCTTTGTAAACTTCGATAGCGTGATTCAGGTTGGCGTGACGTCACCGTGTGACGCGTGTGCGTTGTGGCCACAGAGTGAATAATAATTTTATTATTATTGTTTTGTAATAAGAGTAATCTTGTCATCAGGTATATCTCGCGAGCTGCTGCAGACGATAGCCAGTCAGAGTGGCGTCAGTCTGGCGGCGTTGGAGCGCCAGCTAGCCGGGACCACTGGCGCTGGTAATAATAATAAACATTATTATATTAATATTAACTAATTAACTTAAATATGAACATTTTTATATCAAATTTTAAAGTGATACAAAACCGTCTTTTGTAATGGTTTCAAAAGGCCTGTCGCAACATTTCACTCAAATGTTCTGACAAGCAAAAGGTAGCGCCAACTCTATCCCCCCCTCTATACAGATAGAGTGCTATCTCTCTCTCTCTCCCCCCTCTCTCCCTCTCTCTCTCCCTATCTATCCCTCTCTCCTACCCCTTTCTCTCTCCCTCTCTCTCTCCCTCTCTCTCTCCCTCTCTCTCTCCCTCTCTCCCCCTCTCTCCCCCTCTCTCTTAGTTATGCTGAGTGAGATCAGGGTCGCCAAGTTGAACAATATGTTAAAGTTAATTATTTATATTTTTCTTCAAACCACACACTGAATTTATTATTTAGAGATTGATGGCGTACTGAACGTAGGTTAAATTGGAGTCGAGCAAGTTCCACGCTTTATCCCGATAGCTTTATGTAAGTGTTGTTCCAGACTCGGGGCTGAACCTCACGACGAAGGGCTCGGAAGACGCGCCGCTGGACCTCGGGCTGAAGGCCAGCGATGAGGACGCGCCTCTCAACCTCTCTCTCAAACCCACTCCGCGTATGTATTGCTTTTTTGATCACTGTTTTTAGAATTACAGGCAGTCCTCGACTTACGTCGTTTCGATTTATGTCCAACAATGTTTTGACACTATTCCTCAAACATACGTCATTTATTTCGATTTCCGGCATAGGAAAAATAACTAGCAATTTCATAAGTGCATATATTATTATTTTAAGAACTTACTTTTGATAATGAAGTATGTATATCCTTTGTTATAAATGCAGTTTTTCTTTTAATTTCGAGTCCGTGTGGAACGTAACCCTTGAGTTTTGCATGTAAACATAATATGAAAAAATATGTCTCGACTTACACCGTTTCGATTTGCGTCGCGTATTTCGAGAACCTAACATGCCGTAAGTACGAGGACTGCCTGTAATATATACATTACACTCATTCCCTGTGTCATGGATGTCATGGAAAACACACAGAGACAAGAACACATCTAGACTGTGAACAGAAATTCAAACTCATCTTAAAATTTCCGCCTCCGAGAGCGCCTTTATTTAATAAGAACTTATTCATATTGACCATTATTATAAATACTATTATTTCTTCTGTGCCATTACATTAATTTATTTAATACTTATAGGCATGTAAATAAAAGTACTTTTCCCTTGCAGCTAGCACGCAAGCATCGGACGCGCTCTCTCGGCTGACGTCACTGAGCAGTTCGCTCAGCGCAGCCTCCTCTAACGATAGGATATGTAAGTTACTGTAATAAACATTGAACAATAGTATTTAGACTTTATTTGTTCCGGTAGAAGACTTAAATTTGTATAACGAAATGGAGTCGTAATGATATCAAAACCGCGTCTTTGTAAGTGCTGAATTCGGTTTTATGGTGAAGTAAATTAGGTTGAATTTCCATTGTAACTAAAAGGATAAATATAAATGTTAAAAAGGTATTGTAAACTGAAGATTTTAAATCAGAATATAAACTTAATTCGTTTAAAACTGACTTGACTCAAGTCTTGTCTCTTTAATTAGCGCTAGTTTAAGTCCTATGCTAAAGTAAATAGAGTTGAATTTCCGTCGTTACTCTCTTATTTGAGTCGTAAATCTTCAAGTTACAGTTTTAGAAGTAAAAAATGCAACATTAA
Source organism: Thymelicus acteon (assembly GCA_951805285.1). Taxonomy (NCBI): domain Eukaryota; kingdom Metazoa; phylum Arthropoda; class Insecta; order Lepidoptera; family Hesperiidae; genus Thymelicus; species Thymelicus acteon. Next base: position 5,096,103 of record OX638239.1, read on the forward strand.
AAAATAAAAACTTGTTTGTTTTTCACAGCTCGTCGCAAGCCAGGGGCGAAGCCCCGGCGAGTGGCGCCGGAACTGAACTCACAGGTGGCGGACTCCCCCCGACCCAAGTCCAGTGGCAGCGAGGATAGTGAATGTAAGATGTTCATTACTAACTTAACGCTTGAAGCTTCAACTCATTAATGCGTCATTACTGAGCACGGGTCTCTCCTCTTACGCTTCCCGCCCACGTCAGACTTTTTATAGGACAAATAATCGGGCCGATTTTTCCTGTCATATTATTTCTGACCGACTTTTTGTAGGACGTGTGCGTTGCACTATTGCTATCAGTACGTTCTATTTTTCTCCTACAAAAAATCTGTCACCGATTATCGGACGTGGGCGGGAAGCATTAAGGAGACCTAGAGCATACTCCACCACGCTGTTCCAGGGGAATAGTGGCTAACTAAGGGGAATAGTGCGAAGGGCATAGTAGCTAACCCAAATGTTAACAAAAGTTTTCAAGCCGCCCGAGGGCCTCCGGCGAGATAAGTTTAACGACTGTTATCTTTTGATAACAACCGGGACTGAAAGCTTTACGTGCCCTCCGAAGCACGGAAACACTCAAGAAGGTTTAGGTTAACTTCGGCAATCATACAAAGACCCCTTCTAATTACCCCTGTATTAAGTTTTATGCGTCTAGTTCCACTGTTTTGACTATGTGGTGTCTATCAGTCAGTCACCGTTTTAATATAAATAGGTAATATACATAGTTTAACGTATAAATGTAAAGACATTTTAATAATCTTTAAATCAGTTATGGCGACACTCTTATCTATAATAGAGTAGGTTGGGGTACAATATGACAATTTATATGACATTTGCATTTGTCTTATCTGTCATATTTTGCCCCGACTTACCCTACTTGAAAGTGTTGCCATATCAATTTTTTTAATGTTTACTATTTGAGTTGACCTACGTTTCCCCCTCCCCCCAGCAATAGCCGGCTGGCCCGGGCGCGAGGGCAGGCCTCGCAACCTGGGCCGCGGCGTCAGCAAGCCCAAGAAGAACACCGTGGCTTCCCTGCTGGCCCAGAGCAGAGCGCTAGGGCTGCGGCCGGCGCTAGCACACCAGCTGCTTGGTGATACTGATCTGGTGAGAGTTGTATGGCAATTTTGACTATGGCAGAATATTTTTGTCTATTTTTTTATTTAGTTTTGGTTATTAGAAATTTAGGGCCGTTACCCGTACACCCACTGGCTTCATCCACCGGTGGGTGCACGGGTAATTCGTGTTTACCCGTGCACCCACTGCATAAAGGTTGATATTTTTAAGATATCGATAAACATTGTCGATAATTTTAAAATGAAAATTAACATGATATGGCACAAGGGGTTCTTTCTTGTGCATTTAGATTATTTTATGTAATTATCTAATACACGATCTGGTGATTTCAAGACCAACCGCGAGTCGCCAATATCTCTCTCCCGCTCTCAAATTCTTTCTTCCTCTATCATTCTCTTTGTTTATGGAAATAGCCGACAAACGAGCTGACGATCCACCTGATGGTACATGGCTATCGTATCCCATGGACGTCAGCGACACCAAAGGCATCACTGATACGTTGCCGGCCAAGAACAAGAGATAAAAGAGAAATCCATTTTTTCTCCCCATTTCTCTCTCTGTCCTCTCCTCTTTCTCTTTTTTCTTTCAGTCTCTCTAACCAAACCCACGTTGTTCTCAGGAGAAGCTCCGTTCCCTGGTGGGCGACAGCGTGAGCACGGACTCGGAGTGTCCGTCGGACAGCGGCCGCTCGGACTCCGACGCGAGCGACGGCGGCCCGCTCACTGTGGCGCCGCTGAGACTGCCGCTCGCTATAGGTAACTGTGTTATATTACTTACTAGGACTCACGGAAAACAGTGCAGTTATTTGAAGGAAAATTATACGGTGTTTCCTCTGTTCTATGACTTATGTTCGGTTTACACGTATTAATAGTAGTAGTTAACTAAATTTTAAGTAAATTAATACGTGTAAACGGACAATTTAGTAGTTAAATCAATAGTACAATACACAGTACATACAGTAATACAAATTAGTAGTTAAATAGTAGTAATCAAGTAGATTAGTAATGTAGAAATTTTTCTATTTTCTGTTAAGTAGGTGAGCGGGGCTTAACACTTAACACGTTTGGACAGGCACTTTTTAGTTAAAATTTAGTAAAATGCTTAAGTAATTAAGTAGAATTGTATAAACAGCTTTACAAAATTATTACGTGTGGACGCGCACTAAAAATTATTCACTTAAAATTTTGTTATCTACTTAAGTACTTATTACGTCTAAAACGGACTTTAGGGTCGTTCAAGAAGCCGGTCTATTACTTCCTTTTTTGGTAAGGCGTTGGTCGCTCATGTCCATAGGCGGCGGTGATCACTTACCATCAGGTGACCCGTCTGCTCGTTTGCCTGCTCTCAACATTAAAAAAAACATAAATGTGTACTTATGTACGAGCGTAAGAAGAACTTCTTTGGCATCAAAAAAAACAATTTATAAAAAAAAAACATTAAAAAAACAATATAATAAATATAATAATTTTTTTTTCATAACGCGCGTTTTTAAAGCGCGTGACATTTTTCGTCACCGTCGTTTTTTGTGTCACCTTTTGTGTCACAAATCTTAAAATTTCACTCTCATCATTTTTTCCATTTATTTCATAACGCGCCTAAAGAAGTATAACTTCAATAATCTAAATTTTACTAACAAAAAATAACCGACTTCAAAGTCTCAAAAACTACTTTTCAGACCTCGTTCAAATTTATGTGGGACTACATGACAAGCACCTGCTTTCGATTAAAAAAAGAATCATCGAAATCGGTTGGTGTGATATTGAGTTATTCGTCAATTTGTCGCGCACATCTTAACACAAATTTACGACTTATGTGGTTTTCTCATGGATGCCATTGTCAGATCTCAATAAAATTTATGTGGGACCACATGACAACCACCAGCTTTCGATTAAAAAAACAATCATCAAAATCGGTTCGCACAGTCCAAAGTTCTAAGGCAACAAACATAAAAAAAAATACAGTCGAATTGAGAACCTCCTCCTTTTTTTGAAGTCGGTTAAAAATGTTATCGTCCGCAGGCTGGAAGCGCGTGACGGTGATCAAGGGGCTCTCCCGCAACTGCAACATCAAGGGCGACGTGAGCTACTCGCCGCCCGAGCCGCACGCCGCGCTGCAGATCCGGACGGAGACGGAGCTGATGGCGGTGGGTATTTATTTATTTATTTACACTTTATTGACCAGAAAAACAGGGTACAACAAGCATGATGACTGATTTTTAAATACTGTTCTATATTGTTGGGAAATATATTATAATTGCAACGTATATCATATTTCCGCAAAAAAATAAGGTTTACTATAAAATAAATACATTTCAAATTATAAGTTTAAAATTCGCTTCGAACTGTCATAGCGTGGTATTGACGTCAGTCCTCAGGAAAACAAAATACAATAACCATAGAAAGTAATCATATAAATATTTATAATAACTAATAGATATGGGAGGGGAAATTAATGATGAACAGAATCAGTGATACATATCACTAGAGAGAATTCAACTGAAAAGTGAGATAAATATAGTAAACTTACATTAAAAACATAAAGATAGAAAGGGAAAGAGGTTATAGAGGTTCCAATAATGGACATTTCAAAATGGCGCTAGTGTGTGAAAAATAGATATATGAACATGGCTGTTGTAGACGGAGTGAAGTTTGCTGAGTTATGCCACCCGTAATGAATGGCGCTAGTGTCTGATAAATAGATATTCGAACATAGCTGTTGTAGACCGCACCGCAGCGCCACCCGTAATTGGACGCGTTTTTACGGACACTTTTCACACACAGAGATGGCCCTCCTTCTACTCTATTCTCCATGTTATTGTTATCTTAGTATCTTGATCAATATTATATCTAAGTCAAAACTCATGATGGTATGTATCGTCATAGCCACCGATACCACCATTATCATCATATCTATCAGTATCGTCATCAGTATTATAATCAGTAAAGTCAAATGTTTTTATTGGAATTTGGTTTGTTACAAATTGTTTTCGAACATTAATTTCAAACGCCATCGCTTCAACTAATCCCCTTTGTCTCCCCACCCCACGCCTCATGGGCATAAATTATAAATTACATTGACAATTAAACAAATACCCACCTGGCAACAGTTCCTGGACGCCAACCCCGGCGCCCTGGGCCGGGACAACTTCAGCTTCAGCGCGCGCACGCTGCTGGGCGACTACATCCAGACCATGCCCGACGGCAGCGACCCGCTCGTGTTGAGCGAGGGGGAGATCTCCAAGAGGTGCGGTTGTACTACACTAGTATAATTAATAATGTCATTTTGTAGTGCGTGTTCGGAGCGTGTAGTACACGCAAGCTCAATGTGCTTCGGTTGCCAAAGACGTAGTTCTGAGGTAACAAACGTGCGTTTATAACTTTCATTGAAAAAAGACGTTCGCAACGTGCAACTGTTTTATTTCAATTTTTAAAGAAAGAATCAACAGTACATACAGATTAAATCTTAATATATATAAATTACGTGCTACGTTGTTTGTCTGCGATGGACTCCTAAACTACTTAACCGATTTTAATCAAAAATAAAAAATCATCTTGAAAGATAGGATGGTAGACCTAAGGTTTAAAAAAAACTTTGACAGAACAAAGTCTGTTCGGGCAGCTAGTATACACATAATATTTTGATATAGCTATATTTAATACCCCCACTTATCAATATAAACTATTTATTGAATTATTTAATAACTTTGTAGTGCAATATGACACCATTTTGTAGTGTGTTCGGAGTGTGTTGTACACGCAAACTCGCCGGAAACAAGCCTCGAAAGTATTGCGTATTCACTTTACGTCCGCGGTGAGTTTGCTGCGCACCCATTCCGCTTTAAATCGCTTGTAAACCGCCAATATGATAAGGCCTTTATTTATGATAGTTTTTTTTTAATAAAGAAATATTTTTCCAAATTGGTTGATGAATGAGTTTTGAGGTAGCAAACACAAAAAAATCAATAGAATCAGAGCCTCCTGTTTTTGTAGTCCAACCCATCAACTACTGTTTGAGTTTTTATATTGGCCTTTACAAAACAAAACTCGATTATTATCGACTTCTTACTTTTATCGATTTTTTTCCATAATCTCAACCTTATCAAACAAAACTCAACCTCTAACCTTCCAAACCCGTACCCCCAGGCTAGAAGAAGCTCGCGCCCTAGCCGCCCTGGCAGGCCCGAGGCCTACCCCGCCGCCGCTGGACCGCCGCATGGAGCTGGCGCGGCGGCAGCAGGCCGCGCGGGACGCGCGCCGGGACCACGCCGCACGGACACGGGACCAGGTTGGTGGGGGGTAGAATACTACCTCAATGTTGGCGTACCAGGTTGTCGTACGAGTAGCCAGTATTGAAGATCCGTGTGATGTAATGGTTATCATGTCGCACCGCCGTGGTTCCGTACCGAGGGCCCTGGGTTCGATCCCAGCATGGCGGCAATTTGAATGATGAGTGAATTTCTGTTCTCTGTTTGTGTATTCGGTGTGTGTTCGGTCTGGTTGTGTATTTATTTATTGAATAAGTGCATTGAACCTAGTTGGCATAACTACAAGTACCGCCATTTTGAAAAAAAATTATTTCGGTGGCTTGTGATAAAACATGTGTCAATCGATAGACAGTGATTACGATCAAAAAGATCAGTGATGAAATGTCGTAAGTGATATACTTTCTGAGATATGTATTTGAGTTCAAAAATAAAAACAATGATTAATGCTTTCTTTTTTGAACTCAAATATCTCAGAAAGTATATGAGTTACGACATTTTATCACTGAATACTTTTTGATCGTAAAATTACTTACTCCGTCGATTGACATACGTTTCATTACTGGCCGCCGAAACGAGGTTTTTTTTCAAAATGGCGGTATGTCAGGTTCCGTACAAAAATGTTCGAACCCTCTAAACTCTAAAGGCATTATCTGCCAGTCAACCTTTGAGCTTGTCTTTGTGCATTGTCCAATGTCCATGGCACCTACAACAAAAGGAATCCTAGTGTGGGGCTATGAGTGTGAAGAATTATTACACGCTTTATATTAGCTTCACCTGTATGTATGTTTGTTTGTAACTTGTAACCGACTCCTTTGGACTTGATTTTGACCCACTTCAAACGGTCAGATTTCTTTCAAACTTCGTAGACTTATCGAGGAGTGATGACAATTTAATATTTAAAGAAAAAAGAAAGAAAGAAAAAAAACCTAAATTTTATTTAAAAAAATCAAACGAGAAAATGAAAAAATAAACAATTGTTGTTTTTTAGTTTTTTGAAACTATTATTTATTTTAGCGTTTTATTTAATTTCCATATAAGTTAACAAATATAGAAATATGCCCAAGTAAACAATTTCCGTAAACTTATATCCTAGGATACCTTCCAATGTAGTAGATAGACTATATACACATAATTATATACCTGACAGAAGTGAGTTAATCCCACTCAAAGCAGCTGGTTTCCCAGGCGCGGCTGGTGCGGGAACTAGAACGGTCGGAGAAGGCAGAACTCGTGAAGAGGGAGAAAGAAGCTCGCAGCCAGCAACTTCTAGAGGTAACTATATGATGGGGTAGTTGTCTTGACGATTGTCTTTGTAAATTGTTCTGTATGTTTATTGGGTTAGTTTCCATGTTATAGTTGCTTGAATGTTTAACCCCTTATTCATAGAAATAAGGAAACATATAGAAGGCTTATAAAGTGTTTTGTTTCTTTTACTCTTATAAAAAACGATAAAGATAAAACATTTTATAATAGTGCAGTAACTAAAATAAGTTTGTTAAGCGATTATGAGTAAGACCGTAAGTCTATTGTTTACTACAGATTGAGTGATACATAAAGTTATATTACTTGTCTTCTTGCTAATCTTCTTAGATAGGCTTTGAGTAGTAGGAAAAATATTTTTAAGTTTTGTGGGTAGATGTTAAAAATGAAATGAATGTAAATTACATTTATTTATTTAATCTTTTTTTAAGATCTAAAAAACGTTTTTACAAAGGGCGGAGTTCTCATAATTATGACAGTAACTTTGGATCAGGGTTAGATTCGAGGTATTGTGACAAATGGTTCTAGTGAGAAAGTTTTGACATTTTGACATATCAGCAATTTTATCATGATTTGTAAAACCAAATTAAAATTCACGTTTGAGTTTCAAGTTTTACATTTCGTATTTGAAGTGATATTTTATTATATAATAAACGAGTAACCGCCCTCGCTTTGCTTCGGTTTTCTTATTTTTTTACACCTTGGGTTACATTATTGGAGTTTTATTAAGGATCCCTAATTTTTTTTGAAAATATAATATAGCCTATGTTACTCGGGGATAGTGTAGCTTCCCAACAGTGAAAACATTTTTGAAATCGGTTCAGTAGTTTCGGAGCCTATTCAATGCAAACAAAAAATCAAATCTTTCCTCTTTATATATTAGTATAGATTAGTATAAAATCCAATATATAAAACTATAACATGGAAACTAGTAATTATTTTATCTGTATATTAATGTTTTGATTACATGTGCTTGTGTTTGTTTTATTTTTATTATCAATTTGATGCTTGGCAACATTGTGCTCACATCCGTATCATGTAGACTTTGAAAAGCAAAAAGGGACTTTATAGGTACAGATTTAAAGCTCAAAATGTCATCTCTTTTTGCTTTTTCCGTAGAGAGCGGTGGAACTCTTAGCTTACTTATATAGTTGGTAGTTTGTGTGTCTGTATTAAATCTGGTATTATTATATTTATATTTATATATGTAAACTTCTTCTGGGTTGTATGTCTAACACGAATCTTGACAATGTTGTCAATATCCAATTGATAATAAAGTGAGGAAGAATGATGAATTAACGCGTGAATTCGAAACAGCATATCAACAAGAACCGAACGCAGCTTACGATCGAGCCTTTGCCAGTTCGAAGTACGGACGAGTGGAAAATACCAGATATAGTGATGGGCCCGGCCACTAAGACCCAAAGGGATCGAACCATGCCTCCGATCAGCCTCTCCTTGATACCAGTCAGTGGGCCGCTAGCTAAAGAAAATTCTCCATTAAAAACTCTAAGCTTCGACCAATCCGGTTGGAAGGAAGAAGAAGAATACAACGCTTTAGACAAAATGAAAGACTTCGCTGAAAAAGCGGCTTTCGATCTCCCGAAACGCAAAGATAAATACTTCGATTTCACGCTTATGAAAGCAGCAGACAAGAAAAAACCACCCGATAAAGAGAATAATTTAGAGAAACTCATCGAATCGTATTCGCGTATAAGCGAGTTTATAAATGGCTGCGATTGGTCGAAACTACAAAACGATAAAAAAAGCGAAGATCCCAAAAGCTTAGAACAGAAGTATTTGGACGCTAAAAACGAGTTTATGTCAGAAAATTTAATGTTAATGCCGAAGGACGGTCAGAAATCAGTGCTCAAAGACGTGATAGATTTGAGCGGTGACGATGAAAACGTATTGACTGATATAATAACCAAAAAGATCGGTAAAGGCACGTTTAACGTCGGCAAGGACGGAGCTTTATCAATATCGGTCCAGCCGTTGTCTAAGGACGCGAGTCCGGTACGTCTGAGTTGATACGCACTAACTAACTTTCATCACTACTAACTAACTATCTGTCGTCACGATATATGGAGATCTATCGGTGTTTGTCACGTACTAACTCTATACGAATACTCTGGTTATTACTAAAATTCCTATGATGGTAAACAGTTCTAATGCTTTTCTTAACGCTGCAGCGCTGGGTGGTGTTGAGTTATTCGACTGGTTTCGAAATGATATTGTATTTAGTTGTAGAGCGCAAGTTACTTCTGCTAGGGTTTTCATTCGAAATGCATTATTTCATTGAATATTATACTGTTAAACTATTAAGAGAGTATATTGATGAAGTTGACTTGAAGGACCAAATTTTTTTTGCTTAAAATGCGACTCATGGTATTATTTTTAACATTATATTTGTCAAATTGATTATTTGTAATTATCAAATTGTGTTCATGAATATAATGAATCGATGGAAAAATATTTGTTATTGTTATAATGTGTTGATAAAGGAGGTGGCCAACATCTGTATGGGCGTTTGCCCCACGTGTGAAGTATAATGTACACATTTTATTTTTACCTTACATTAAAGCTTACAATATCTACTTTGATAATTTTATCAATAAAAATCTGTAAAACTCGGGATTTTCCTTTTACGAGCAGTTTTAGCTCTTGTAGGTTGACAGTTTGATAAACATAAGTAATCGTGGAAAAGTGATTTAAAGAGAGATTTTTATATTAAATACAAACTATTTATCTTTTGGATAATTCATTTATTTATTTTACTTTAATTATGACGTGCCCACCCCAAATACCAAACTAATGTAATCACATGAAAATGCCATACCTGTGCTGCAGTGATCCATTCTACCAATATGGATTGAAGGTTTCTTGCTAGCAAAGATATTGAGTGACGTGCCATGCGCTCAATATCAACCGCACAATTAATGCACCTCATGACAAAAAATCAAACACAATTATTATTTTGTAGAAATCAAACTCAAAAATCTTCTTTTGGCATTTGACAAATGGCAATATAGCATATATTCGTATTTCTGTCAGTCAATTGTCAACCTCCAGTGAAAGCAATGGAGGTAGTAGAAGATTAAGTGTATACAACACAACTTATTATTATTGTTAATTTATTATAACTACTCACTGCAGAGTTCAGAAGAAAATAAAAATTCTAGTTATGTTATAATAAACGGAAAACATGTCTTTTCAGAGGACTAAAACCTTGTACAAATAAACGTATTTTAACCATTTCCAGGGCAGTGTATACAACACAACTTATTATTATTGTTAATTTATTATAACTACTCACTGCGGAGTTCAGAAGAAAATTAAAATTCTAGTTATATTATAATAAACGGAAAACATGTCTCTTCTGAGGACTAAAACCTTGTACAAATAAACGTATTTTAACCATTTCCACATACTAGCGAAATATTCTTGAGATGTCACGTCACTAACCGGTTGTTACGCACGCTTTTTTGTTTTATTTTATTTAGTTAAAAACCCTTTTCTTTTTTGTATGTTACATTGCCGTTTTGAATTACGAATATGAATTTAACGTAACGAATAAATAAAAAATAAAATTTAGTAAATTTTGGAGTAGTAAATTTTGGAGTAACAATTTTTATACATCTATTTTAATAACGCCTCCTGATAATCTTCAGATTATCGAACGTAGAATTAAAATGCTGATGGTGAAAAAATATATAAAATACAACTCGAAGCGATTTATGAATTATTGTCCAATGACCCCTTTGATCGACATTATTTAACTTATAACAAAAAAAAAATTGTTAAGTATATTTTTTTTCTTTTAATTTAGATTTCTTATCGTTTGTTTTACTTTTCTTTTGTTTCATGGATGTTCGGTGTTTTAATTTTGATTTGCTGTACCGCTTTCGATGTTGTTCGTACGGATGTGTGAAGGCTAAGAGGAGAAAGCACGAAGAGGTTGAGAAGCAGAAGATAGAAGATCAAGTCAAGAAGCAGCAGGTTCGTTGGACTCGATTAAGGATCTTCTTCGCTAGATACTAAAATATCTCGTTATATGCAAGTAGTATAGAAGACATATAAACATTTTGCTTCATACATGCAAGTCACAGATTAACGAATACTTTCATACAGCCAGCGTTCTTCCCTAAACGCTATGTTCGGGAATATACCCTTTCCCCTAATTCCTCCCCGCAAAATCAATCTATATAAAATGGCTCTGTTTGAAAATGTTCGTTATAATAACTTCGGTATATCGATCGTTAGCATATCGATCGATTTACATATCTGTTGATTAAATATCTGTCAACTGGACAGATTGATCTTGAGTTTGGCATGACAAATTGATAGGCTTCGTTCGTCAGCATATCGATCGATTTTTATATCGATCGGTTGGTGTTATCGATCGGTCGGCATTTAGACCGGTTGATATATCGATCTTTTGGCATATCGATCGGTTGGTATATCGTTCGGTTGATATATTGATCGGTTGGCATATCGATCGATTGGTATATTGATCGGTTAGTTTTATCGATCGCTCGGCATATCGACCGGTTGAAATATCGATCAATTGGTATATCGTTCGGTTGATATATCGATCGGTTGGTATATCTCTCGGTCGGCATATCGATCGATTGGTATATTGATCGGTTGGTGTTATTGATCGCTCGGCATATCAATCGGTTGATATATCGATCGGTTGGTATATCGATCGGTTGATATATCGATCGGTTGGTATATCGCTCGGTCGGCATGTCGATCGGTTGTTGTATCTACACTATATTCACATTCGTATCAGAATTTACGTAATCACTGTGTTGCCTAGCAACCACAAACAAACAGGTGCATGAAACTTTTGGTCGTATAAAGTGCGTTTGAACTAAATCTGGAGTTCGCAAGTCGCGTTCCATTCCACTCTTTATAATTTAATTTCTTTTTAAACATAATATTTATTTTGCAAAAGTTAACACGGAATAGTTACGCATAAAATCGATATAGACTGTTTTAAAATACATAAACATAAATATAAAATGTTATTCGGCTTTGTTTAATGAAATTTAACTTATAAATAACTTTATGCTTATGCATATTGAGTGGAATGAAATATCTGTATAATCTGTACAGTGCCATCTCTGAAGAACTTATTTGTGCCGTGGCGAAAATTGGAACTAATGCCATCCCATTCATAATTTAATAATAGCCGCACTATGATTGGTCCAATGCGTCCGGCAGCGCCCTCCTTAAGGTCACAGATAAGTTGATTTCACTGTATTTCGAAATATAATACGACCAAGTTGCAAAGCATGTAAGTGCCATTATAGCTGTGAGGTTTTCGTAGTCATTTCTATTTATAGTCATAGGCATGCGGACCGTAAATAATATTTTTTTGCAAAGGTTACAAGTCGCTTCACGAAATTAAGGATGTGCGAGCGTGAGTTATTCAATGATGAAAATTGTTTTAAGATGTTGGTTTTTACGTCGTTTTCTCTTAGTGTGTTGTTGTTATAGGTCAATAGTAAAATAATGAAGATGTCACAAACGTTATAATGATTATTTAGTTCTTTAATAGTTATTTGGTGTGCGAAATACAAATCAGTTTGTGAAAACCCTATAAAGGAATTTTTATGATTTGTTGACAAGTATTATGATACGAGTTTGACTCAAGTGTAGTAACTTTGCTCGCATGACTTACAGGACATTTTGTTACAGGAGCGTGAACTAAAAAGGCAACAGGCTATGTTACTGAAAGAACAGGTTAGTGGGCTTTTATATTTGTGTGTTTGTTTGTGTATGTGCTTGTGTTAATATTATGATATATATATTAATTCGTTTATTATATATTATTATTATTAAAAATATTTTTCTGAATTACATTATGAAGCTACCGTCATTTCAGCGTTTTGTACGTATCGATTGCCTAAGCCTGTTATGAAAACCTATATTATAATGTTAAAACTTATTCATATTCATTAACATTTATTTCCATAATAATCTTTACATCATCTAAATTTAAATTCATTACATTACAAACCGCTAATGACGGTAGTTCATAAAGTATATTAATTTTTTTTTGACGAGATTTATTTGTAAACAATCTTACTGTGTCTTTATATCGTAATCATGGAGTATAGAGTAGAAGGAGGGTCATCTCTGAGTATGAAAAGTGTGTCTAAAAACGCGCCTAATTACGCGTGGCGCTGCGGTGCGGTCTACAACAGCTATGTCAAATAAATAAATAAATAAATAAATGTTCGAATATCTATTAGTCAGACACTAGCGCCATTAATTACGGGTGGCATAACTCAGCAAACTTTACTTCGTCTACAACAGCCATGTTCATATATCTATTTTTCACACACTAGCGCCATTTTGAAATGGCCATTATTGGAACCTCTATTTTCAGTAAACTGGACACTTTCAATTTTCCCCTCATATGAGATGGCCCTCCTACCTTCTATGCTCCATGATCGTAATAAAAGGAAGGAAAATAATTTAAATACTGATAACCATTAATGGCAAAACTAATGTCTGTATATTATTGTTATTTTTTTAAAACTAATTTAAATTAAGATTTCTATATAAAGTGTTGCTAAGATTGTTTAAAAAAGTCTCGTCTAGAAAATGGACTATATGTGTGTGCATTCTTGTGTATAATACTCGTATTTATTGACATGTAAATGTAAATGTTATGTGTGTGTAATGTGGTGTTTTCTTTTCAAACCGACGATGGGATTGCCGCGCGAGCAGCAAAAATATATCACGGAGGTAAATAATGCATGGGTTTTATGCATGTGTGATGGCATATGGATAGGTTTATTTATATTTATATTATTATTATTTATATATTATTGGTTCGCTGGCTAACAACTAATACCGACTGGCTAATTACTCATGCTTTGAAATTAAAATTTTATTTGTAATATTAATTATATTGCTTGATTAACGTATTAAATAATAGAAAATAGCTGTATTTGATTTTTTCTTTAATATGTCCTAAAGGACTTTAAATTTAATTTAATCAATCGCAATAAAATATAATTGCCCTATATATTCTTTTAAATTGCTCGGAGTACAGAATAAAATTAACTTGAGATTTATAATTTGATCTATGGATGCAAAAAATGAGTACTTACATCACTAAATAAAAAAATTAAATTGTAGGCATTATTATCTAAAACTAATCTTGATTTGTTTTGATTTGATTGACGAATAATACTAATAAATTAGTAACATTTCTTATCAGCTTAAACAATCACTGGCTCTATTTATAATACAATTGATTTTGCTCTTATTCTAATGATTAAGTCCTAACTCTTTTTTAAAACTTCCTCTTATCATATTTATTTATTTAAACTCAAACTCCTCAGGAGAGGGAAAGAAGAAGACAGCACACGACTTTCATCCGGCAACTAGACTCTAGGAGAAGATGGGAAGAGAGGGAGAGGCGGAAACACCAGAACCTGCTAGACCGACTGTTGGCTAAAGAGAAGAAGTTGCAGCAGAGACGGAAAGAGATGGAATTACTGGCTGAACTGAGGTGAGTTGCTAGTTGAGAGAACTGGCTAATTTTTTATGTTGTCAACGTCAAAAAAGTCAAAAGGCCTTCAACTGAAAATTATGCTCCAAAGTTCTGAGAGACTGGTCAACTAAAAATTAACTAATCAGTTCCCAAATCCAGTCAATCGGGTTGCTTATAGCATGATTATTTTAACCACATCGCACGCATAATAAAAAAAAGATGTAACTCAAAATTTGTGAATGTCATGTCAACTGACAGAGCTGTCAAAATACCGTCAAATAAGCCTCTGTCGTAAAACAGATCTTCATTATTCAGGAACTCGATTTATTTGCCAGTGCTGTTAAGTTTGTTAAAAGTTGATTTTACTTATTTTTAACCCCTGAAGCAAAAAGAGCGGTGTTATAAGTTTGACGTGTCTGTGTTGCATCGTAGCTCCTAAACGAATGGACCGATTAAGATGCGGTTTTTTATTTGAAAGCTGATGTGATCATGATGGTTCTTAGCTACAATTTATGAAGATCTCTTTGGGCTTTACAAGGTGTTTAGGTCTTTTTTTGGAGAAAATAAGTGTCGGGGGAGTTTTAAATTTGAAAATATAAAGGACGAGTAACCGCCTTGCTTCGGTTTTCTTATTTTTTACACCTTGGGTTACATTATTGGAGTTTTATTTTGATCCCTAATTTCTTTGAAAATGTAATATAGCTTGTTACCCGGGGATAGTGTAGCTTCCCAACAGTGAAAGAATTTTTAAAATCGGTTCAGTAGCTTCGGAGCCTATTCAATGCAAACAATCAACTCTTTCCTCTTTATAATATTAATATAGATCATTGAAGTATAATGTCATAGAACAGACATCTCGAACAAAATGTGTGTCCCGCCGGGAGGTTCTATTTTCAAAATTGAGCCCCCGTTCTCCTTTCAAAATCGAAAGTATCCATTGAGAATTGAAGCCGATCGGCGCCAATTCATTAGGACATATATTGTGTTCGCTACTAACCATAACATGTTTTGTATCAGGAGGCCTCAAGAAGACTCCTCCCTGTCGGACCAGAAGCCGCTGCCGGTTCTGAACCGGATCCCGGGCCTGAAGCTGCCCGGCGCCGCCATGGCTGATATGCTGCAGGTGTTCGAGTTCCTGCATAACTTCGGAGCTGCTCTTGGGTTCGGTGAGTAGCGCGGGGAGAACAATATTAAGTCATACTTTTTTCAAATTCAAATTCAAAATCATTTATTCATGTAGGTATCATTGATACACTTCCATCCATCCATCCATCCATCCATCCATCCATCCATCAGCCCTTCGAGGTCCACTGCTGGACATAGGCCTCCCCTAACTTGCGCCACTCTGACCGGTCCTGAGACTTCTGAATCCAGCGGATGCCCGCTGTCTTCTTCAGGTCGTCAGTCCACCTGGTCGGGGGGCGTCCTATGCTCCTTTTTCCGAGACGTGGGCGCCATTCGAGGACCTTTCTTCCCCAACGGTTATCGGTCCTTCGCACTATGTGGCCAGCCCATTGCCACTTCAGCCGGCTAATTCTTTGAGCTATGTCGGTTACCCTTGTTCGTCTACGGATCTCCTCATTTCTGATGCGATCACGTAGAGAAATACCGAGCATAGCCCTCTCCATAGCCCGCTGCGCAACTCTGAGCTTGTGGATCAGGCCAATAGTAAAGCACCACGTCTCGGATCCGTATGTCATCACTGGCAACACATACTGCTCGAACACCTTCGACTTCAGGCACTGAGGTAGTGTTTTGGACGACAAGATATGCCGCAGTTTCCCGAGTTGGATTCTACGAGTGACTTCTTTCTCCAAGTTGGACTTACCCATCTGGATCACTTGTCCCAGGTAATTGTATTCGTCTACAACTTCAAGAGCAGCGCCGTCAACCACAACCGGTACGGGTGTGACATGGACATTCGTCATGATTTTCGTCTTGTCCATGTTCATCTTAAGACCCACCTGTTTTGAGGCGCTGTTCAAGTCCCCGAGCATTGTACCAAGTTCTTCCAGGGAACCCGCCAAGATGACTATATCATCGGCATATCGCAGGTGTGTGATGTATTCGCCATTGATGTTGACATGGTGGCAGATGAGTACAAACACTTCAACACCTCGATATACCGGTAGTCGATCCGGCACCGCTGGAGAGAATTTAGTACCGCCCAGGTCTCGATAGAATCAAAGGCTTTCTCATAGTCCACATAGGCAACACACAACGGCAGATTATACTCCTCGGTCTTTTGTATAATCTGCCGCATTGATACACTTATGCACGTAATTTTTTTTAATCCACCAGCTTTTCTCAAAGGTGCTTTGTCATGGAGGAGAAGAAAAGCCGTAAAGAAACTCCTCAGCATATCTTTTAAAAATAAAAATACATCGGTATATTTATTACAAAAAAGTATCACTAGCTTGTACGGAGTTCTGGTTGCAGAACTGGTCATTTCCATGCATCATTGTCTACTTAAAAGTAGACACCTGGGTGAATTAACCTAGTTGAATAAAGTCGATCGCACCGGTATTTTTATGTAAAACTAGCTGACCCGGCGAACGTCGTATTGCATAACAAACTATTTTTTCTTAAATAAAAGTACCTCAAGTTACTCGTTGTTACATCAGCTATCTGCCAGTGAAAGTCCCGTCAAAATCGGTCCAGCCATTTCAGAGATTAGCCGGAACAAACAGACAGACAAAATTGTAAAAAATGTTGTTTTGGTATATGTACCGTGTAGACATCCAAATATACTTAGTAAGAAGCGGTTACTTTAATATTACAAACAGACACTCCAATTTTATTTATTTGTATAGATGCGTGTAAGTCACCATGTCTGTGTGGTGTAGAGTGCGACGCTACGTAACTGTGTGTTAAGTGTCACGTTACATGACGCTATTCTAACAGTGTCTGTCTGTATGTGTGCAGAGTGCGAGGCGCTACCGACCCTGGACTCGCTGCAGCAGGGGCTGCTGGCAGGCGGCAGCGCGGAGGGGGAGGGAGAGCTGCTGGCCGTGCTCACGCGGCTGCTCTCGCTGGCTATCGGTAGGTTGACCACATCGCCATGTCAGACGGTGGGGTTATTCAAGGTCACTCTCATTGGGGTCATTACGTAAGCAGACTTCCTAACATAGCTGCTGCTCATGCTGACTATAGGTGTTTAGCTGTGTTGGGGTGGCTTGGAAGGCTCAGCCCAATCCCATGCTGGCTTACTAGAGGGTCAAGGGAAGTTGGTGCGGACTCAAAGATAGGACCGGACTCCCATTGTTACGTCCATGTCATACCTACGCCAACGTCCTAACGTTCATTAACGCGTTAACACGATAAAAGGGGCGTGACCTTGGTAATGCAATTACCCAGCGATTTCGTCGACACACCAAAGGATCTTCATTCTGTTAGCCACATCTGCGGCCTATCGGACTAAGTAAAGCCCAATGCATACGTAACGGGATTTTTTCCCGTACGGGACGGGACGTGAAGTTTTGGAAACATCGTTTCATAGAAAATGTATACGATAGTGCATATGCAGCGGAATCCCGTACGGAACGTGGTCCGAACGGGACGGGAAAAACATCGTCGCCGAAAAAAAGCCCGTTAAGCATGCATTGGGCTTTAGGCGCTTCCGGCGCAGCCGTTACATTTATTTTAAGGCATACGTAGTAAGGGCATTAGATTTTTACTATTTAGTAAATGAATTTTCATTTTTATGCAAGGTTAAATCCTTTTAAAACCCACCAGTGCAAACTGATGCAATAAAAGTTAACAAACATCGTACTACCCTCCATTCATTTCTATTTTTAAATAATTTATCAAAGTTACTAAAAAAATTAATGACCTCCAACAATAGACTGCCTTACCCTCAGGTGGGGAAGTTAGTTGGTTGAAGGTAATACTATAATCCTTTTCACAGAGGACCCGGGTATCCCCCACCCGGGTAGACACACAACGCTGCTGGGCCACGCTATCCGGATGGGAGACATCACGCCAGCCAACCTCAGCGAGGTGTTGAGAATATATCTGTACGCGAACGCCACGGGAGAAGTCAAGGCTTTGACTGGTGAGTGGGTGTTGAGCTTTCTGTTGTAGAAATTATGGTCTGCCAGTAAACTACCCTCAATTTTGCTGTCTTAGTAGATATGTTACCGGATATCTGTATAATTCAGCATTCTATAAAATACCTAGGCAATGTATAGAATATCTAAAACGTTCAGGTAACGTTTTGAATATTATTTATTTCATACTTAGCCCAGGCATTCTATACAATACTCCATGCGTAGTTGGTAATGTGTATAAAAGGCGGTTCTCTAAGCTTTTTCGCCGAAAATTGTTTGGCCGATTATCACTTGCCAACTAACGTTTCGCAGAATTTTATTTCGCCGAATAATCATTTGCCAACTTATCACATTTTTTTTTATTTCCCAATCTAACAGTTGCCAACTGTACGTTTGGTCTGCCTTTTATAATGACACTTTTCAAAAGGCCAACTTTCAAGTAGCGAATGTCTCAGTTAGAGTAATATTCATTTAGTTGTATATTGTTTATAAACCTAGGTTTGTAAATTCGCGGTTCTTGTTATCTTCCGGTGACATATGCACTTTTAGGGAGAATTTAGGGGTTTTTGAAACACAAAAAGGCTTCCAAACATCTCCGGCGCTGCGGGAAATGCAGCCCCTCCGCCCTTGCGTAACTAACTGCAGGCACTCCATGCTCGCCTGCAGTTAGTTACAGCGGGCAGGGGCTGCTCTCCCTTCGCGCCTCCGGGGTTTACATTCACTCTAGAGGTAGGGCAGACTAGTACCACGTGGGGTCGGGGTTGACTAAGTCGGTTCTGTCACCAATTTTGAAAAATCCGAAGCTGCGTAGGCGAGCAGTGTAGTGTAGGAGCCATTAGACTGCATCTCTCCTTACCATCAAGTGTGATTTCGGTCAAGCATTAATTTAAAATGTATAAAAAAATATCTATTCATGCAGGTTCCAAGTTGACTACACATACCCAAATCTAACTTTATTCATTGCCGGTGGACCTGCAGGTATTCTGTACAGTAGTTGAGAAACGTATACATT
Source organism: Thymelicus acteon (assembly GCA_951805285.1). Classification (NCBI taxonomy): domain Eukaryota; kingdom Metazoa; phylum Arthropoda; class Insecta; order Lepidoptera; family Hesperiidae; genus Thymelicus; species Thymelicus acteon. Next base: position 5,115,305 of record OX638239.1, read on the forward strand.
ACCTAGGCAAACTATGTAATGGTGATAATATTCATATAATTTAATACATTGCCAAAACAACCCAGGTATTATACACATTTCCTAGGAATTGTGTTGAATACCAGCATTATACAGATATCCGGTAACAGATACATCATGATTATTGTAATATCGTAATTATTAATAAGAAATTAAATATTATAGTATTCAAGGTCTTTGGGCCTGCCGAAGGAGATCAGTGGGATAAATAAAAAAAGATAAAAAAGTAGATACATCCGAATTCTATTCTATTCATTTTTTCAGACATTATTGAATTTAAACACGGAGTATTAGCATTTTAGATTTTTATTATTTTTAAGGTTCTGTAGCCGAATAGCAAAAAACGGAACCCTTATAGATTCGTCATGTCTATCTGTCTGTCCATCCGTATGTCACATACACTTTATTTTAATTCTTACGAGTAACGGTCGAATTTTGACCGCAGAATAGGTCTCTAGTGTAATATAAAACTTGTATAAACGCCTTTAGTAAATAATGTAAGCAAAGCAAAGCAACAACCTATAATTGTCCCACTGCTGGGCTCGGGGTCTCAGTGTGAGGGGTATAGGCCGTAGTCTACCACGCTGGCCAAGTGCAAATTGGTAGACTCCATACACCTTTGAGAACTTCATGGAGAACTCTCCGGGGTACAGGTTTTCTCACGATGTTTTCCTTCACCGAAGCAAGTGTCACTATCACTGTTATTTTGTATATATAATGTAAACTTTATTAAAAATATAAACAATGTCTGTCTGTCAGGTTTGACAGCGGAGAGAGAACGCGAGCGCCGTATAGCGGACCACCACCAGAACGACTCGGAGATGCAGCAAGCGTGCGCCAACACCAAGAACGCCGCGTACTACGAGGCGCTGCACGCTAACGCCACCTACAAGCTTTCTGGTGGGTAGTTAGTCATTTAGATGACCGAGGTTTTTTTATGTAACTAACCGACAAATGAGCTTCCAATCTGTGTGATGTTAAGTGGCCACCGTTGCCCCATGGATAACAGTTATGATAAGTTTAACTGATGAGTTGCCGAGTAAGAAAAAAAGAATTGGTTCCCAAGTTTTGTTTTGAAAATATCGCTATAATGTTACCTTTTTATGTTACTAATTTTAATCGAGATTCCAAATGTTTTACGTAAGTCAGCCGAAAAAAATGAAAATTGGTTGACAAACGAGTTGACATGTAGTCGTGACGGCAGAACGTTACACATAATTCTTAACTCTTGTGGTTTTTTTTATTTTGACATTTTTTGAAGTTATACTTCTTTCGGCGCGTTATGAAAAAATGATGAGAGTGAAATTTTAAGATTTGTAACACAAAAGTAACAGAATGAAGTTGCCCGCAAAAAGATGCGCTCGCATCACTGTGAAGTTGCCCGCAAAAAGCTATCAACAAAATAGAAATAGAAGCTCTATTAGTCATGTATTATTTATTATTATTTAATATAATTAATGCTAAATATTATTAAATTATTAATGTTAAATATTTATTTAATGATGCCAAAGAAGTATAACTTCTCACGCGCGTACATAACACGTTTGTTTTTTTATTCTCTCAGAACTACTCCGCGACAAGCCCTACGTGTCCCTCCCGCCGAGCGTGAAAGCGCGCATGCTGGCGTACTTGTGCGACGAGCTGCTGCAGAGCAAGCCGGTGCTGAGACAGCTGGACGGGGCGTTGGATGCGCTGGCGCATCTACGGCGAGATCGGTACCTGCTTGATGCCAGGATACGGAAGTATGTTGTAGACTGTTGTTTATTACTATACATTTTAAAATTAAAAAAAAGAAGAACCGAAAAGAGACTATTTTCAAATAGAGAAAGAGAGCGAGAGACTTGAAACCGTTATAGAATCCCACTATTTGCATCGGGGTTTAATTATCAGCTCTCAAGCTCCCAGCCGGAACACAATTCCATTTGCTGTGGTCTCAAATAACAGGGTGGTAGCTTTACGTTACGTCTTACCACCAAATAGAAAGAAAGAAAGAAAGAAAAAAAGTAGAAAGAAACAAATGTTTATTTCACCTAAATTATCTACAGCGATAAATTATAGCGTAAAACAATACAACACTTACATGTAAGACATTAGGTGAAAGGGGTTCATGCTTAGCATAATGGTCGCGGAAAAACCACGGGCGCTGGTTTTCAGAGTGACCCTCAAATTGTGCAGTAATACACACACTAGAACAATATATCGTCGTTGTGACTTTAAGACCTCTTATGTGTTATGTGTCACTTTTGGCAAAATCACTTTTTTACCTTAAACGATTGTACATACATTTTGAAGCACTATCGAATTCAAAAACTCTCATGTGTGTACGACGTTTCCATCGTAATTAATTCACCTAGTTGAAAATCACCTATGTGCTTGCTAAACAAAACTTTATCGATTTTTGTCGATTTCCTAAAAAAAGTCGAATATTGAAGTCGTAACGACGATATCCGACTCGCTAATAAAATATCTGAAACAATAATTAAAACTTTATGTAACTACTTAATTTAAATAACTAAACTATAGCTATATACTACCACGAATATACCGACCATTACACGTATGTGTGTGTGCGTAAGTGTCTGTGTGTGTCGGTATGTGTGTGTTTTTATAAATTTATATTACACTTGTGTCATGGCTAAGAGTTTCCTGCCTTTTTTGGTGTTGAAAGAGATATACTTTTAATTTAGCTCTAAAACCATTCAGACTTTGCAGGTTTCTTATAGGTGGAGGAATATTGTTCCAGCACTTTGATGCCATAGCGGAAACTACCTCTAAAACTGGCTGACTTGCGGAGTTATAAACTGCTTCGCCAGCTGTGAGAGCCACATGATCTCTGACTTGACCCAGGACAACTTGTTATAAAGATAAGCAGGCGCTTGATGTTTTATGACACCAAAAAGCAAACAAGCTAAATGCTAAAATAGGGTTACTGTCGCCTCTTACGACACAATTACGCTTTATTACGTCCAAAGTGTCGAATTGAGTTGCATTAGAGTACAGTGCGGCCGCTGTATGTTGGCGCGTCTGAACATAGGCTTTGCGAACTTTAGCGCATGTAAGACAGAGATGGCAACACGAACATGCTAATGTATGACTGAGACGTAATACACCGCGTATCGAGTATTGGCGAATTATGTTACTGCGCAACCTTCTGCGCGAAATTCAGATGCGCCAAGATACAGCGGCCGTACTGTACATAATTATGTGTAAACCTGACAATATTCACGTATTTATTTCTTCTCCATGTTCTCCACAGAGTGCGAGCTCTCCACCAGCGCAAGGTGCGCGCGGAGCAGGCGGAGAAGCAACAGGCGTTGGCGCTGGAGCGGATGCAGCGGCTGGTGGAAGAGAGCAACACCAGCACCAGCTTGGGGCACATGGATGAGGGTATGTTGACCTGGTGGAACGTGTAGGCAGTGGGGGTAGATCCTTTATTTAATACCCCTCAACAAACACGTAAACAAAGAAATCACGCTGTAACTCACTCTCGAAGAAAAACAAATTTTAGAGAAAAGCTATTTAAGGCGCGGTATGACTACGATTTAAAAACGTTGATTTCACTCACACAACCTCATATCTGCGTCAATCTAATATTACATTTACGTGACGCTGAATAGGGTTCAAAATTGCAGAGCATATTTTTGCTAACAATGTAACTAGATTGCGAATAAACATTTAATTTGAGGGTTTTCCTTAGGTTATTCAAAATATACACATTAAATTCAATATCTGTCCGGTTTAAGTTTCAATAAAAACATAAACGTATTATATTCTCAAAAAAAAATATGTTGTTACCGCTGAAAATACAGAGAACGTCGACGATTAAGTTTATTTTTGTATAGCAAATTACGATTTTTTATTGGAAATATTAAACAGCTATTTAATATTCTATTCGGTTAACATTTTTCTTTAGACCTTTTTCTATGCTCTGTATTTTTTGCGTGCGATATTTTCATTGGGTTTCCTCGTACTCGAGCACCAAAGAAACCCAGTTTTGTGAATATTGAGATCACACCGCGCCTTAAGCCCAATGCATACGCAACAGGCTTTACACTATCGTATACATTTTCTATGAAACGATGTTTCCAAAACTTCACGTCCCGTCCCGTACGGGAAAAACCCCCGTTACGTATGCATTGAGCTTTAACTGCGAATATAGCAATCTTTATAATCTCACGAATAGCATAATATTCAACATTTATACCGTATGTCGTATTGGACTGAATAAAGTTACAAAAGGACATCTTGCATGTAACTTTAAATTACTATGAAACTTACACACACACTCAGCGCGCAGCTTAGAAAAGAATTTAATCTATACTAATATTATAAAGATTTCATTGTTTATTTGCATCGAATAGTCTCCGAAACTACTGAACCGATTTGAAAAATTATTTCACTGTCGAGAAGCTACACTATCCCCGAGTAACATGGGCTATATTATATCTAAAAAAAAATAGGGATCCTTAATAAAACTACAATAATGTAACCCAAGGTGTAAAAAAAAAACCTAAGCAAAGCGAGGGCGGTTACTATTATTACATAAATAAATGGTAATTGACCTTAACATATCTTTTCCCACAGAAAACCATTCAGAAAAGTCAGAAACCCCGAAGAAACTAGACAAGGAATCCTCTCCGCACCCCGACTCAGAACACAAGCCAGAAACGCCCTCACCGTACAAGGACCCGCCTGAAGAGAGCGACAAGGAACTCTCGCCCTTAAAGGATCTGTCGGGCAATATGAAGAGCAAGCTACTGAACAACAATAAGGACGAATGTTCCCCGGCAGATAATTCTAAACTAGACAAGGACAGCGTTATGGGAGACTGCGATGCTATTCTCAGCGATTTGGAGAGCGAAGGGACTCAGCCTGAAGAGGTATATAAGGGTGTATAATTGTATAGCATGTAGTATGGATATCAGTATAATCTAAATTTTACTAACAAAAAGTAACCGACTTACTCAAAGTTACTCAAAAATTTCTTCTCAGATCTCGTTCAAATTTATGTGGGACTACATGACAAGCACCTGCATTCGACTAAAAAAAGAATCATCGAAATCGGTTGGCGTTTTATTGAGTTATTCGCCCATTTGTCGCGCACATACTTAATACAAATTTAAGACTTATATGGTTTTCTCATGGATGGTAGCGTCAGATCTCAATAAAATTTAAGTGGGACCACATGTCAAGCACCAGCTTTCGATTAAAAAACGAATCATCAAAATCGGTCCACCCAGTCGAATGTTCTGAGGTAACAAACATAAAAAAAATACAGTCGAATTGAGAACCTCCTCCTTTTTTTGAAGTCGGTTAAAAACCAAAAGTCCACCAACATTACCATATCTGTCTGTGGTTTCAACACATTGATGGCCCACTACTGAGCACGGGTCTCTCCTCTTGAGGGTGCCTAAAGCATACTCCACCACGCTGCTCCAGTGCGTGGTGGAGGGGTTAGTGGTCAACACAAGTGTCGGAAGTTTCATGCCGCCCGAGGGCCTCCGACATGGCTTAATGACTGTTATAATATCTTACGATACCATCCGGGATGTTGGTTTTACGTGCTCTCCCCAACTCAGAGTCAGTAACGGTTACTTTAAATCGTCCCTTAGTAAAGAATCACCATATAAATTCTGTACTGAGGAGCGATTTAAGAAAAGGGCATGATGACAGATTTTGAGATACTATTCTATTTTGTTGGGAAATATATTATAATTACAACGTATATCATATTTCCGCAAAAAATAAGGTTTAGTATGAAATAAATACATTTCAATTTATAAGTTTAAAATTCGCACCAAAACGCTTCAAAATGTCATGGCGTCGATGTGACGTCACTCTTCAGGAAAATAATATACAAGACGTCATTATCAGTATGGTGATATTCGTTTGTTTAAAGAAGTGTGACGTAATTCGCGCTGATTGAGACTGATTGGCCTTCAAGCTAACATGGCGGCTTGCCGTATTTTGTAGTTTTATATTATCAAAAATATTGTAAATCTCGCTCATAATAATACGATAAATGCGTGTTTTGTAATCCATTAATAGGGTTTCATTAAATAAACACATAATTTTAGTGATTTTTACTTACTGTCATCATGCCTATTTTGTACTAAGGAGCGATTTAAGTAACCGTTAGAGGCTGAGTTGGAGCGTTAACCCGTCGATCACTTATGATCGACTCAATCAAGCCGCCGTGTTACGAGCACTTGTTAACATAGCTGTAGACTGTAGACAACAACGTCACTATGACCGTCAGGACGAAGACAAGAACCTGTCGTCGGAGGAGCTGGCCCGCAAGCTGGAGCGGCTGGCGCGGCAGGGGGAGCAGCAGCTGCTGCAGCTGGCCGCCGGCTCGCACGCGCTGCGGGCCGCCTGCTACGGACAGGACAGGTGAGTCACGGGATGGGGGAAGCTCACGGAGGGGACATAGTACTTAAACACTGGCGCCTCTTACGCGACGCTAGGGCGCCCTTGGTCCTGGTACTATTGGGGCCCTGTTGTCAACACATCTCCCCTCTAAGGGAGGCCATACACGGTCAAGTGTACTTGATCAAGTCTGCAGTTTGACTTGTCAAATTTGTAGTTTGACTTGACGCGCCATCCAGTGTGCATGGGATAGATGTATGGCGGATAGCTATACCGTGGCCATACACGATCAAGTATTCTGGACGCCGCGTCAAGTTCGCTTGACGCTTGATCAAGTACACTAGATCGTGTATGGGCTGTATGGCCACCATTAAAAGCTCGCCAAGGTCAACTTTAGTAGCTTCGAGCGTTTATTTCTGTGCGCTTCTGCTTATGACCTTTTTTTAATCGCGGTTTCCTAACGGACCAACTACGTACGCACAACTAGTGATACGGCACAACTAAGTGTTCCCATCGGTACATGTGTTATGTTATTTTTAATGCCGTCACTGGAATGAACTCGATGATAGATGGAATTTTCCTGTCAGATACTGGCGCCGCTACTGGTCCCTGGGCAAAGCGGGCGGTATCTTCGTGGAGGCGATGGAGTCCGCGCAGCCGGAGATCCTGCCCTACCACGCGGCGCTGGAGGAAGCTGCTCACGACCGGGGGGTGGACAGCGGGAAGAAAAAGAAGAAAGGTCAGTTGATGCGCATGGGGTGTAAAGTTAAAAAAGCAGCGGCCATAGAAACCAAACCGAAACCAATGAATGCAGTTTGAATATTAAATCCCCAATTCAGTCTCTAACGGTTACTTAAATCGCTCCTTAGTACAGAATTTGTATGGTGATTCTGTACTAAGGAGCGATTTAAGTAACCGTTAGTGACTCTGAGTTGGGGCGTAACTTATTAAAATTAAGTAAAATTATTTCATACGTGCAAATTAAGTATGTACTGTATAGATTGTACAGTCCGGAAAAGAGTTACCAAGGCTTGATACATAACATTCCATAATGTTTAATATGTACCTAGTACTTACGTACGTATTTAATACGTAGTATTTAAAACCATCAACAAAATCAATTATTTAATTCATATTGCAGAATTATACTTAACAGTACATACAGTACTATTTGCATTTTTGCATTCAACAAACGACCAATGTTAAATCGTTTATTCCAGTTTTAAAAGACAAGAAGGAACCCGAAGCGGAAACCGAAGCAGAACCGAAGGTAGACGCTGCGGTGGCCGCAGCAGAAGCGGCGGCCGAAGCGCTGGAGCTGCGAAGCATTAAGACCGAACTCAACTTGAGTGATCGAACGCAGATCATTAAATACGAGCCCAATGTTAAACATGGCACGTGTAAGGTTGAGGGTAGGTTGAAATAATTACTTCATGTGTAATGTGTATAAGTGCCTTAAGGTGCCATACGTAGGGGGCCATCCATAAATTACGTCACACGTTAGGGGGGGACGGAGGGGGTCGATGTACTGTGACATTGTGTGACAAGGGGTGGGAGGGGGTGTCCTAAATTTCGTGACGTCACATTTCAAAATCGAATAATTGGTATGTATAGCTAAATATTAAAAAACAATGAATGGAAATAAAACAATTTCATAATAGTGTGACGTCACGTCACACTAGGTGGGGAGGTCTCACAAATGTGACCAGCTGTGACAAGGACGGGGGGAGGGGTCAAAAAGTCATGAAATTAGTGTGACGTAATGTATAGATGGCCCCTAGTAACGATTAATTTGATTTATAGCTAAGTCCGCGACGTCGCATGGGAGTTTTCCCGTGTAAATCCCTATCCTGTGGAAATTCAGGGATAAAAAGTAGCCTATTTTGTGCCCTATAAACACTTCCAAAGTACCACTAAAATTGGTATAGCCGTTCCAAAGATTAGCTCGGGCAAACAAAAAACAGATTAAAAATAATTTTAAAAAAGTTTGTGTTTTAGTATCTTTTGAATAATTATAAGCATTAGAGAAAAATACAGTTATTTTGAAATTATAAACAAACACTTAAATTTATTTTATTGTGTTGTGTGATAAGTTGTCCATCTTTATTTGTAGCATAACTCCATCCTAAATGTATATTTACTTAAAATCCCACACAAACACCATTTATTTCGTTATAGTAGTTAAGAGCTTATAATAAGCACACGTTTTACAGGTGGCATAAAAATGGAAGAGAAATACATTCAGCAAAAACAACACAATGAAGAAGAGGATATGTTGGACATCGAAGACTCTATTCCGACCGCTTTCTTAGTCCAGAAACCCACCCACAAACCTTTATTCGCCACCCAAGCTGAACCAATGGACAAGCCACAGGAAATTGTCAAAGTAGAAAATGTTGTCAAAACAGAAACGTCTGATAAAGAACCAGTTGAGACCAAGGATGAGCTAGTCAACAACTTAGAAGAACTCCGGAAGATGGCAGAAGCAGTATCATCACAATTAGACGCAGCAAAGAAAGCAGAGATAGAGAAGGAGATTAAAGCAGAGAACGACGTTAAACAGGAGCAGATAGAAGTAGAAGCGGCGACAGCAGAGTTACACGCGAAGATCCTAGAAGGCAAATGGTTCTCAATCCTCCGTCACGAGAGTTCATTCCTCTCCAATTTAAATGACGAAAAAAGTGATAAGTCTCCAGTGTACTGTGATAATGATCAAACGTGTGCAGAAGTGATAATGTGTCAGGGACATAAATGGGACGTTTCAAACAATTTACACTTATTGAATGACCCGAGTCTGTTTACGTTGAACAGTATGGTGACAAGTGTACAAGTACCGTGTAACAGTGTGTACACGGACTCCAGTTTGACCATGTCCGGGTTAGACCAGGATATGATGGATGCTAGCTTGAAGAAGGACGGGGATCAGACGTTTGAAGATGAGGAGAGTAAGGAACAGGTGAGGGATTCATTTTGTTTGTGCTTATTTTTATCTCTTTGCCGAGATATCGCGATTCACGGCTACAGTGTGGTAAGACCCTTAAATTCTTGACAATCGGACATTGACAGATTATGGCCAACATTGACTGTTTAATCAAAATTCTTCGTCATTAAGTCGTCGTTCAATGATGCATAGTCGCTGATGTCCATAGCATACCATCAAGTAGATCGTCAGCTAGTTTGCCGGCTATTGTCATAAAAAACTGACATTCGCTTGACATATAGCTAACATTGACTCTTCAATAGAAACCTCCTCATTACTCAAGATGTCCTAGTACTCCTAGTACATTACAGTTATTGTTCAATCATGAACCAATGACCCAAACGTCATTTTCTCCCATTTTTCATTCTACGCAAGCCGCTTTAAGGAACTTTGTTCCAATCACGGACGTAAAAAAAAGACGGACGTAATCCCAACAACAAATTCAGTGAAGCACCCATAGTAATACCAACTCTCTATTCGTACAAGTACACACACCCACACATTGACACCATACTGCTATGACATTGACACCATCGCGAATCAAAAATTACAAAATTACGCACACATGGTAAGCGAGCTGTCATTGCTATGCTTCACTCCCCATTAGACAAGGTTACGTCCGTTCTTTTTTTACGTCCGTGGTTCCAATAAAGATACACTTGTCATGTCATCGTCCATCCTTCCCAGGACAACGACCTAGAAAAAGAGCTGGCAGCGGACGCCGCCAAAGACCTAGCCACCCAAAAGGCGAAGGCCTCGGGCCTGTCCTCGCTAGGCCTGCTGAACTTCAACGCCCTGTCGACGTACGTGACGTGCGACAGCCCGCCGCCGCTGCAGATGACGCCGGATGAGGTGGAGCAGCTGGAGGCGTGCAAGGTGAACGGACTGCCGCGGAAGTTGACGGGGAATTATGTGCCGAAGGAGCTTAGGTGAGGACGAACAAATAGTTTATTATTACACAAGATAACGACACAATAGGCATGATGACAGATTTTGAAATACTGTTCTATATTGTTGTGAAATTTTATTATAGTTACAATGTATATCATATTTCCCCAAAAAATAAGGTTTAGTATAAAATAAATACATTTCAAGTTACAAGTTCAAAATTCGCACCAAAACGCTTCAAACTGTCATGGCTTCGATGTGACGTCACTGTTCAGGAAAGTAATAGACAAGACGTCATTATCAGTATGGTGATATTCATTTGTTTTAAGAAGTGTGACGTGATTCGCGCTAATTGAGACTGATTGGCGTTCAAGCAAACATGGCGGCTTGCCGTATTTTGTAGTTTTATTTTATCAAAAATATTGTTAATCTTGCTCATAATAATACGATAAATGCGTGTTTTGTAATTCATTAATTAAGGGTTTCATTAAATAAAAACATAAGTTTAGAGATTTTTACTTACTGTCATCATGCCTATTTTAGAATTTGATAATTCCAGTGGTGTTAAATGTTGTCATACCGGCATCGTCAGCAGTAGAGGCATTTTGCTATGACATTGTCTGTACGCTATCTCTATGGACAATAACGACACGACAATATCGTTATTGTCGGCAACAAGACTGGTGTCGTGGCGACAGTTATATTATGTGTGTGTGTTGTATACATGTGAAAGCTTCCATGTGTGCGTGTGTCGTCCAATGAAGAAACGGCCAATGAGATCAAGTCGTTTCAGGCACTTCGTACATAAAAGTGTAGCGTAGTCGTCTCAAAAGCGTATCGTACTACTTACAAAGAAATCGCAGATATGTTTTGTTATCGTTTAGTTGAAATTATGATGTCCCTTGAATCAGAATTATGTGTTTGGTGGATTTTACCTTCTTTATGAACGAAAATTTTACTATTGCTTGACGATTTCATATGTAGAAAGGGACGTGTTAATTGAGGTCATCCATATGTTTAAGCCAAATAATTATTTTATAAATAAACAATAAACATTTTACCCACTCATACCCCCGCAGTAGGTTATTACCTGTGTCGCGGGTGACATGGATGACACATCACAATAACACCCATGACCCGAGTACAAATATTTATCTGTCACATAAATATCTGTCCCGGCCGGGAATCGAACCCGGGACCCCTCGCAGATAGGGCCGCTACCAACTAGGCTACAGGGTCGTTTTATGTTTAATTGTTTTTTGAATACATTGTCATTATTATTTTTTATGTGGGTAAGTCATTGTAAAGTTTTACCCCTCAAACAATATGGTTTTCGCTACCAGGCATGGCTGGTGGCGGATAACAGACCCGGAGCAGATGAAAGCCTTCATGGACGCCCTGCACCACCGGGGAGTGAGGGAGAAGGAGCTACACGCATCTCTCACTCAGCATCTGCCTACTATGAACAATAAGGTGAGGGTATAAAGTTAAGTACACGTAGAAAATGATTTTGTATAAAATCGCACTTAAAAAAAAACTTCAAAAAAAAGATAAAATAAAGTTAATTCAAAATACACAAATGTTGCCAGAGCATAATATTATGCATAAGAAGCTCTCTAGTGATATTATAAAAAGTTACAAAATATTTTTGTGATGTTTAGAACTAAGTATATTTTAATTATTTTTTCGCTTCTGAATAAAAATTGTGTCTGTATTTTTTTACATTAAAAACACCATTCTACAATTCAACGGTATTGTCTTATTCAACATCGAATTATTATCAGGAAGCTACTTTATAATTACTTTAGAAGTACAAAAACAATAATTGTTCAAAACAATACATGTAAAACTGTGTAAAACAATAAATTAAACAATTGTGTAAAACAATAAATGTATAGATAAAACGGTTTTTCGCAACTCTCTTGGTGAGTGAGTTGAGCGAGGGTTGTTACTTATAATTCGACACGTCAGTTCCGTCGAATTATGGATTTTGATACATAAAATATGGTCTATTATACACGTAATCTATATAGTATATCCATCCCCAGCTATACATCGACAAAGGCGACGTACAGCTAACCCAGCTGTCAGTGTCGCACGCCGACCGCGTCATAGCCCAGAGCGGGGGCTTCACCCCCCCGGATGACCTCACTAGCTTCAGCGCTAGCACTGCGAGACGGGTCGACATGCAGCTGCTGGCTATGGTTAGTATTGGTACATAGCAGGCGCAATACACACCACATTTGACCAACGTTCCAACGTGCAATAGTGAAAGGTCAATTATACCAACATAATATGAAAATGTCAAACTCGTTAATTGTCAACCATTGTGTTGTCCTATACAACATTTATCAAAAAGGTATATAATTAACTATGTTAACTACAATTCGATAATCAAACAATAAATTTAATATGGTTTAATGGTTATAACTATAACTTAATGTAACATAATTTAATTTACTCGATTTAATTTAAATTGAAATAGAAAATATTTGAAATAAAATGAATTGATCCACCATCCAGAAAATTGTAACACCCTTTTAGGGTTATAATTGTGTAGGATGTGATATGTGACTGTGTTATACACCATGTTACTATATTTATGCAATAAAAGTATTGAGTATTGAGTAATTCGAAGCAAATCTGTTGATGTTTAAAAAAATCCATATAAATATTTCATCCTGTTTCTCAAGGCAACCTTTATGTTTCTCATAACAGTAAGTTTAGCAGCTTACATCGAAATCCGTTCACGTATAAGTTTCATAGTTTGACTATATTCATCATTCGTATTGGACCTTTCGCATATGACTATGCAGATTATATAGTGAGGTAAAGAAAATTCTTCTTCAATGAGATGGTCATTGCTCATTGATACTGTAGAAGCCCTATATTGGGAATAGGCCCAACCCTGCCTCATCAAGTCAAGAATATAGAACCCAAGAATTACAATCTATTTAAACTGATTTAGACAATGGGTTAAGTTCATATCACAAGCAATTCTAACAAACATACACTGACCAGGTGGAGGCCTTAGAAGAACGCGTAGCAGCGGCCTCCATGCAAGTGAAAGGCTGGAGGCCTTCACGGCTAGCCTTGCCCGACGAGGCCACGGGAGCGGAGATAGTGGCCCGGGCGCGCCACAAGCTGGCCTCCGTGGAGGCCCACATCGAACGTCGGTACCTCAAACCGCCTTTGGTACAAAGGTATGCTAGGTAAAGTAACACTTTGATTATAGGATTGGCGTAGCTGATGCACTGGGTTGGTAGTTAGCACTTAAGTCCGGTTTACACGTATCAAGTAGTTAAGTAGATAACTAAATTTCAACTAAATTTAAAGTAAACTAATAAGTGTAAACAAAAATTTTAGTAACTTTTTAGGTAAAATTTAGTTAAAATTTAGTTAACTACTTAACTTGTAAACCGAACATTAGGGTGTCCATTCCATTTGTGAATTTTATATTTTTACTCTTTATTGTACACCAAGAGTAAAACACCAATCTAAAAGTAGGCAAATAGGTAGTATAAAGGACGGTATTATATTTTTTATTTCATTTATTTTATTAAATAAATACATTTATTTATTTTGTTTATTAGGTTCATCAACGTAAACAAACAATTACGGCTGTTTTCCCTTATCTAAGTATTTATAATCTGTATAAGTTGGTAGGTAAAGTAATGACTAAACTATAGACATAATACTACTAGACTAGGCAAGGTATCTGAGTATATGTAAGTGAAACCGTCACGCTGCGAAGAAAGGCAGGAGGTAATCCTATCCTTGTCTTACTTACGAGTTACGCGAGTCTCCTTGGTCTCTTTCTCTTTCTAATAGCGTGACGCAAAGAAGGCCCGCTTTTCTAGTCTAGTAGTATTATGTCTATGGACTAAACACTTCAATGTTGTGATTTCTTCCAAACATCTTTTGTTCCAACCTGTATTCTGAGTGTATGGATATAATGTCCCTCCCTCATTGTATTACAAAAATGACGTGATGTAAATACTAAAATAATTTGTATGTAATATCGTAGTTTTTTTATTGAAACACAAGTATAGGTAACACGGTAAAGTAGTTCCATAGATAAATAAGTAAGTCATTCAAGTTCAATTGAAATCATAATTTAAGATTTAGACGTCTCTTCATTTTTCAGCTATTAATATAAAAAATATTTAATTGTAGGGTTTATTTACATTTTTGAGTTTTGTATAGTCAAAATATTTATTTATTCCTTCTTTCTTTTCTTCTCTCCTTCATGGCCGGCAACGCATCAGTGTTGCCTTTGGTGTAGCTGATGTCCATGGGCGACGATAGCTACTTACCATCAGGTGGATCGTCAGCTCGTTTGCCAGCTATTTACATAAAAAAATGCATAGACTATTTATTATATTATTATTTAAGTATAATATCATTCAATGACTTGTTTTTGTGTTCTTACAATGCATGTTAGAAACGACATTGGTGCAGGTTTGTGTGTGACTGAGGTGATGGGATGTGTTTGGGTAGAGGGTTGCATTTTGTGTCACTCCAAAGGGAATCGAGTTGCATATGAATATGAACTTTAATGGTACCGCAATAAGGTTGCACACTCCTTGGCTTTGGTGGTCGAAATCTTTTTTTGCTGATCTTTACAGAGTTCTTTCATCGATAAGTTGTGTATTTAAATAAGCATCGTAACATATCCGTACAGTTTGATAACTTATCAACCCAGCTAAAGTATTTATATCGAAATCACCCAGCGAATCGAAGCATCTACTACATATATTCGTTTCCGTTCGGTATTCTAATATATATTTAAGTCGATTTAGCACTATTCGAATTCCGTTCCGATTGAAATATGTTCGAAGGGCTCTTTGCCAAACGTACATCCATTTAATTCGTAAATCCATTCGATTCGCACATCCATTCGATTCGCACACCCATTCGATTCGCACATCCATTCGATTCGCACATCCATTCGATTCGTACATACATTCGATTCGTACATCTATTCGATTTACATCCATTCAATTCGTACATCCATTCAATTCATACATCCATTTGATTCGTACATCCATTCGATTCGTACATACATTCGATTCGTACATCCATTCGATTCGAACATCCATTTCGTACACATAATCGATGTTGCTGCCGGCTTTATCGAGTTGAAAATAATTATCTGTAGCATGCCTTACACAAACTCGATGTCTATGATAATAATTGTAAAAAAACCTCTTACGAGGACTGAATAATGCGCTGAAATGGGGTGGTCCAGCATGAAAGATGGCTACCTCTCGGAATCTAATTTATACTCTATACTAATATATAAAGAGGAAAGATTTGATTTTTTGTTTGCATTGAATAGGCTTCGAAACTACTGAACCGATTTCAAAAATTCTTTCACTGTTGGGAAGCTACATTATCCCCGAGTAACATAGGCTATATTATATTTCCAAAAAAATAGGGATCCTTAATAAAACTCCAGTAATGTAACCCAAGGTGTAAAAAAATAAGAAAACCGAAGCAAAACGAGGGCGGTTACTCGTTACGAAATAAAATTAGGTATTGAATTCAGAGGCATAAACCTAACAGGACCTCAATATAATGTTGTAGTTGACAACGTATGTTATTTTCAGCACAAACGAAGCTAATCTGGGCGCGGTGCTACAAGGAGAGCACGGCAACTCGTCGGCAACCTCGCCGCAGAACTCTGACTGTGCGACTGAAGGGAAAGGTATGGTACTTTAGTGGTCATATTGCACATGTGTTGTTGTATATAGTCTGTTTTTAACCGACTTCAAAACAGGTTCAATTCGACTATTTTTTTTGTTGTCACCTCAGAACTTTCGACTGGGTGAACTGATTTCGATGATCCTGGCACAGTTAAATTTTTTATTAAAAGGATGTCTCAACAACGATTGTTAAACTCATTTTTTTTCAATAAATAATTTTCATTTCCAAAAAAAGTAGTCATTGATCAATAATCAGTTCAGAATCGACCAATATTTCGTCGTTGTGACTTTAAGACCTCTTATGTGTTATGTGCCACTTTCGGCAAAATCAGTTTTTTACGTCAAATGATTCTACATTTTGAAGCACTATCGAATTCAAAAACTCTCATGTGTGTACGACGTTTCCATTGTAATTTATTCACCAAATTCAAAATCACCTATGTGCTTGCTAAACAAAACTTTATCGTTTTGTATCGATTCCCTCAAAAAGCTGATTTTTTACACATAAGAGGTCTTAAAGTCGCAACGACGATTTGTCTTTTTTCTCGTCCCTCCAGCTGAGAAAGGCATAGCCCGTGGGCTGGCGACGTGGCGCGAGGCGGTGGCGCGCTGCAACACGTCCGCGCAGCTCGCCATGCTGCTGGCGGCGCTCGAGGCCGCCGTGGCCTGGGACAAGAGCATTATGAAGGCGGTGAGTTCACTGTGTTATATCTATATCTATAGTAGTACTAATTTGATGACCGGTATAGCGCAATGGTTACCATACTTACCATACCGACGGTGTCCTGGGTTCGATTCCCAGCGAGGCGGAAATTCGAATGATAAGTTTAAAAACTGTTCGGTTGCGGTGTTTCTCTTATGTTTGAATGTACTTTGTGGAGATGTCAACATTTTTAACCGACTTCAAAAAAGGAGGTATTCAATTTGACTGTATTATTTTGTTTGTTACCTCAGAACTTTCGACAGGGCGAACCGATTTTGATGATTCTTTTTTTAATCGAAGGCTGTTAAGGTGCCTGTTATGTGGTCCCATTTAAATCTGAGCTAGATCTGACTAATAGTTTTTGAGTTATTTTGAAGTCGGTTATTTTTTTCTTGGTAAAATTAAGATTATTACTATTATGATTAGATTTTCTCAGTATTTCTATAAAACGCTTACACAAACGCTAACACACTCATACCCTCGCAGTAGCGGGCGGCATGGACGACACATATAACACATCACAATAACACCCATGACCCTAGTAAAAATATTTATCTGTCACATAAATATCTGCCCCGGCCGGGAATCGTACCCGGGACCCTTCGCTTCGTAGGTAGGGCTGCTACCAACTAGACTACAGGGTCGTCATGAGACAAGTGTGGCCATCAAGTGCCTGAAGTCCCATCATGTCGGATGGCCTTGCGCTGAACCTGTCTTCCCTCGATAAACTGCGATAGCTAAAAGTCATGTTATAGTCCTTACTATTTTATTATGTGAGAACCAGTCAATTGAAGTGACATGGAAGACTGGGGTGTTATCTGTTAAATATGGCCAAACTACATATTAAAAACCTCAACATGGAACTCTCCCTCCGTTTCACATAGTAAGCATACGTAGATAACGCACTGTGCGGGATTAAATTAGATGCCAAGATCCTGTTTCTTCGATATACCTATATTTATTAACATTGTTTTATGGAAATAGCTGGCAAACGAGCTGACGATCCACCTGATGGTAAGTGGCTATCGTTGCCCATGGACATCAGCAACATCAAAGGCATCACCGATGCGTTGCCGGCCAAGAAAGAAAGAGGCCCCCAGCCGGAACACGACGAGTCGTTTGGCGGCTGACTTATGCTCAAGGGACGTAGCTATCCAGGCGAACCCCATGGAGAAATAATAATAGTAATAATGGTATTAATTAACAATTAAAATCAATTTGTATCCATGTCCAGAACTGCCAGTTCTGCCTGTGCGGCGACAACGAGGACCAGCTGCTGCTGTGCGACGGCTGCGACAAGGGCTACCACACGTACTGCTTCAAGCCGCGCATGGAGCGCATCCCCGAGGGGGATTGGTGAGTGGGACGACACCACACATGGATCATACTTCTCCCTCTCTCTAGTTGCTTTCAGACAAACTTTGGTTTGTACTATTAGTTGAGTGCTAGTGGCAAACAGTTCTTGAGCGTTTCCGTGCTTCGGAGGGCACGGATGGTAAGATAACAGTCGATAAGTTATGTCTAACATGAAGCATGCCTTGGGGCGGAATAAAAACTTCTCTCACTTATTTGCCGTATGTCATTTATTGCTTTCCAAAATTCGATCCTTATTTATTAGTGACACAATCAAATAGTGTAATTACAAAAGTGTTTTTTCCATGTCAACGGGTTCGATTACGTCCGACTGTGTTTTAGTTTTCTGTGTATATAGATAGATTTTTGTTCAATCAGTAGTGTTTTTCACTTTTATATCTATCTTTATATATATGTATATAAAAATCAATTGCTGTGTTGCTGAAACATAAATAATATGTAACAGAAAATACTAAAAACGACAATTTAACTTTCCAATACAAAATGTTCCCAGCTGTGAAACATTTGACAGTTGGCGCGATTGACAGAATATGAGAGGGGGAGAGAGAGGGAGAGATTGATAGGCGGTACAAAGCTTGCCGGGTCAGCTAGTAATATGTACATGCGTGTGTCAGGTACTGCTGGGAGTGCGTGAACAAGGCGCGCGGCGAGCGTGTGTGCATCGTGTGCGGCGGCGCGGCGGGCGGGCGCACCATCCCGTGCGCGCTGTGCGTGCGCGCCTACCACCAGGACTGCCACTACCCGCCGCTCACCAAGGTACACGGATACTACCTATTGGTACTCTTCAGTACCAAGTACTTCAGTACCAAGTACTTCAGTACCAAAGTGTCTCTTCACTCACTCCGGCAAATCATTTCAATAAATAGCGACTCTTGCTCCGACACAATAAAGTGTAATTCAAGTCGCACAGCGCTAACGCCCCAACTCAGAGTCACTAACGGTTACTTAAATCGCTCCTTAGGACAGAATTTGTATGGAGATTTTTTTACTAAGGAGGGAGTAAAGTAACCGTTAGTGACTTTGAGTTGGGGAGTAAGATTTGCATTATTAATTAACATGAAATAAATTAAATTACAATATATCTACGTAATTAATAATTACTTAACTACCACTCCTAATTACGACCTTCTTTGACATCTTACACAGTATGGGGTACGTCGGTTGAGGTTTCTAACTCTATAATGGACATAGAAACATTTTTTGTTTATATCTATAGTATAAAACTAATCAATTGCATTATCTGTATATGTGTTACCGGATATCTGTATAATGCAGGTATTCAACACAATTCCTAGGAAATGTGTATAATACCTGAGTCGTTTTGGCAATGTATTAAATTATATGAATATTATTCACCATTACATAGTTTGCCTAGGTAATGTATACGTTTCCCAACTACTGTACAGAATACCTGCAGGTCCACCGGCAATGAATAAAGTTAGATTTGGATATGTGTAGTCTACTTGGATGGAGGTTGGAATTTAAAATTTACTTAAAAACACACTCAAAACAAATTGTAACCTGCATGAATAGATATTTTTTATACATTTTAAATCAATGCTTGACCGAAATCACACTTGATGGTAAGGAGAGATGCAGTCTAATGGCTCCTACACTACACTGCTCGCCTACGCAGCTTCGGATTTTTTAAAATTGGTGACAGAACTGACTTAGTCAACCCCGACCCCACGTGGTACTAGTCTGCCCTACCCCTAGAGTGAATGTAAACCCCGGAGGCGCGGAGGGAGAGCAGCCCCCGCCCGCTGTAACCAACTGCAGGCACCATGTGAGCCGAAGCGGCTGAGGCTGGTCGCCGCAGGCGACCAAAAAGCCGAAGCTGCGTAGGCGAGCATGGAGTGCCTGCAGTTGTTACGCAAGGGCGGAGGGGCTGCACTTCCCGCAGCGCCGGAGACGTTTGGAAGCCTTTTTGTGTATCAAAAACCCCTAAATTCTCCCTAAAAGTGCATATGTCACCGGAAGATAACAAGAACCGTAAATTTACAAACCTAGGTTTATAAACAATATACAACTAAATGAATATTACTCTAACTGAAACATTCGCTACTTGAAAGTTGGCTTTTGAAAAGTGTCATTATAAAAGGCAGACCAAACGTACAGTTGGCAACTGTTAGGTTGGGAAATAAAAAAAAATATGTGATAAGTTGGCAAATGATTATTCGGCGAAATAAAATTCTGCAAAACGTTAGTTGGCAAGTGATAATCGGCCAAACAATTTTCGGCGAAAAGGCAGAGAACCGTCTTTTACACACATTACCAACTACGCATGGAGTATTGTATAGAATGCCTGGGCTAAGTATGAAATAAATAATATTCCAAACGTTACCTGATATTCTATACATTGCCTAGGTATTGTATACAATGCTGAATTATACAGATATCCGGTAACATATGTATTGTATTTTAATTTTAATTATGTAACTTATTGAATTTTTAATAATTAATTTGAGTATAATTTTTAGTGTTTAAATGATTTTTAACTTGTAATTGTTAAAATACTTTACTTTCCCCAGTTTGTTTTTATGTAATTTTATTATGAATGATATTTTATTATGAGTTAAGAAGGAGTATAATTTGTAAATTCTGTTGATTATGTTTGATTTTGCATGCTGTTTACACCTTTAATTGAGGTGACACTAGAGAATGTATTTTTTATGTTGTATTTTGAGTGTGATAGTGTCCACTTTGTTGGTGTAACGTAATAAATAAATAATAATAATAAATAATCTGTGTACAGAACCCGCGCGGCAAGTGGTACTGCTCGCAGTGCATCTCGCGCGCGCCGCCCAAGAAGCCGCGGAAGGCCGGCAAGCGCGACTCGCGCGCCAAGGACCCCGCGCCCGATGTCGACGCCGGGATGGTGCCTAGGTGAGAGGAAGAGAGGGAGGAAGGGGGGGTCTACACTAGCCGTCCTAACTTCCAGTCTTTTTATTTACAAACTAGCTGACCCGGCGAACTTCATATCGCGTAACAAACTTTTTTCTAAACTTAAAGTAGCCTAGGTTACTCCTTGTTACATCAGCTATCTGCCAGTGAAAGTCCCGTCAAAATCGGTCCAGCCATTTCAGAGATTAGCCGGAACACAGACAGACAGACAAAAATTGTAAAAAATGTTGTTTTGGTATATGTACCGTGTATACATATTTGGATGTATAGTGATGCATAATAATGATGCACTTAATAAAAAGCGGTTATTTTAATATTGCAAATAGACACTTCAATTTTATTTATGTGTATAGATGATAATTACTATGGAAAGGGGCTAGAATCTATACTAGTTACTATTCTGTAACTGACGAATAATAACTGGTAATAATGCTACATTAGGACCACTGTCCTACTTGCAATCCTATTCGAGGTTTATCACAGACGAGTAACCGCCCTCGCTTTGCTTCGGTTTTCTTATTTTTTTTACACATTATTGGAGTTTTATTAAGGATCCCTAATTGTTTTGAAAATATAATATAGCCTATGTTACTCGGGGATAGTGTAGCTTCTCAACAGTGAAAGAATTTTTCAAATCGGTTCAGTAGTTTCGGAGCCTATTCAATGCAAACAAAAAATCAAATATTTCCTCTTTATATATTAGTATAGATGTATATTACTATCCTCACGCACTTACGTGTAAAAAAGTGCATGATTGCGTGTATTCGTTCGTGCGTACATTTACATACATAAATACGTATGTAAAAAACTATTCTTCTTCTATCCAACAAATTATACAGATGATATACATATACAAATTATACACTCGTGGGTGTTTTTCCAATTAAATGAGGTACATTTTATGCCTTTAACACACTTGTACAAAATTCTATGGTTTTAGGTCCACTGGTTCATACGTTGTGTATCAGTCACTAAGGGGCCATCCATAAATTACGTCACACGTTAGGGGAGAGGGGGGGAGGTCGATGTAGTGTGACAAGGGGTGGGAGGGGTCCTAAATTTCGTGACGTCACATTTCAAAATCGAATAATTGGTATGTAATAGGTAAATATTAAGGAACAATTAATGGAACTAAAAGTTATTTCGGAACTGCTGTTTTAATTTAATATTTTCTAGGTGTAAAATTTTATAATATGTGACGTCACACTAGGGGGGGGGAGGTCTCACAAATGTGACCAGCTGTGATAAGGAGGGGGGGAGGGGTCAAAAGTCTTGAAGTGTGACGTAATTTATGGATGGTCCCTAACTGTTAAAGCGTTTGTATGTGTTACAAATACATTCAAAGTGAACTAAACCTTTGACATATCAATACACGGTCCAATTTCCAGTGCGTTCACATAATGTTTCTCAACAGCCCTGCGCCGTCTCACGCGTCCACATCAACAACAGCGGAGGAGTGTCCCGCTACACTCCACACGCCGGAGAAAGACCCCGAGAAGCTCGACGAGCCGCTCGCCGAGCCACTTGCAGAGCCCGAGAACGGACTTAATCATCATCCAGGTATATAAAAGATACTTTATATACTTTAGGATACATTTACTATACTTGACATTACTGTCATTATAAGATAATAAGAGATAGTAAAATCGGAACCCTTATAGTTTCGTCATGTCCGTCGTCTGTCTGTTCGAAGCAAAGCGCCGACTGTTAGTGCTAGTTACGCTTCCCGCCCACGTCAGACTTGTTGTAGGACAGATAATCGGGCCGATTTTTCCTGCCATATTATTTCTGACCGACTTTTTGTAGGGCGTGTGCGTTGCACTATTGCTATCAGTACGTTCTATTTTTCTCCTACAAAAAATCGGTCACCGATTATCGGACGTGGGCGGGAAGCGTTATTAAAACTCCATAATCGTGTCGTCGTCCCAAACCCCCCGCCGGCTAAATGGTTCAACAAGTTAGAAAATAGTCAAAAATAGGTTTTATGACGCACTTGCCCGGTTTATCAAAGTTCTATATTGATGTTTTGAAAAAACCGCAACGTTGTTTTGAAACGTTTTACCATCACGTCGGCATAAGTACTTTGTATGTTATAAATCTAAGTCCATACAGCCTGATATGTTTTTGAAGTTTATGGATATTTGTACTTTTCTCACTTAATTGTAATTTTTTGATGCGCGCTCCACACTCACGCGAGAATCTCGCGAGAAGGCGAGAAAAACACGAGAAACGTGAATGTGGAGCCGATTCACATAAACTTCGCAGGTTCTCGCCGTGTTCTCTGATTTTTGTCGGTTTTTTGGCGCGAGACAAAAAAGGGAACTGACGAAAACTTGTGTTGATTCGTTACCTAGGCAACCGCACAGTCTTGCATGCTGTTGTTAATTAAATAAAATAATTTTGGAGGACAGATCAATAAAGGCTACTGAGCATAAATATGAGCCGGATTTGGACGAACGATCTAGAATTGACTTTCCTAGAATATTTTCAAGCAGAACCGATTTTGTGGAACACAAATTTAAAAGATTAAAAGTTTTTTTTTATGGAAATAGCCGGCAAACGAGCTGACGATCCACCTGATGGTAAGTGGCTATCGTCGTCCATGGACATCAGCAACAGCAAAGGCATCACTGATGCGTTGCCGGCCAAGAAAGAGAGAAGAAAAAGATAGAACTGGCTCTCAAGCCCCCAGCCGGAACACGACGAGTCGTTTGGCGGCTGACTCATGCTCAAGGGTGGTAGCTATCCAGGCGAACCCCATGGCGAAATAATATTATAATAGTAATAATGGTATTAATTAACAATTAAAATCAATATTACCAATATAATCCCTCGAGGGGCCCTACCACCAGCGGGCCGGATTTAGTCGCCTTTTACGACACCCATCCGGCTTGGGATTGGGATTAGTATTCTAAGCCGCTCCAACACGGCTAAAAATTAAAAAGTTACTTCTGCGTCCATCGTCATCGAGCGCGAGAACAGTATTGAGAACCTTGCGAGTGTGTACCCAAGGAAGTTTTCGCCGAGATTCTCGCTGAGATTCTTGCCCTGATTCTCGGCGAGGATCTCGCGTGAAGTGTGGAGCGCGCATGACATTTATGACTTTGACTTAGACTTAAATCAAGCAAAGTCATAAATACTTACATAAACCTTTATTCCGTAGTGTTTAATTACTCTGTGCCTTTATCGACAACCCAGTGAATTTGCAACAGCGCGAAAAGAGATTTATAGCACCGCTTGCCGCGAGTCTTTGTATATGTACAGTAGTAAATCAAGCATTTTGTCTATCTGTGTGCAGTGGCGGAGCTCGCAGAGGAGGCCGGCGGTGTGGGCGGCGGGGGCGGCGGGGGCGGCGGGGGCGCGGACAAGCGGCGCGCGCTGCAGTTCGCCGGCAACGGCGCCATACCACACGACGACATACCAGACCATATTGATGGCCACAGTGAGTGATACAACCTGTATATTGTCGTACGTCATTATTTCCCAGAATCCTTATTAGCGTTACTATCGAAACAGTGAGTGATACACCCTGTATATTGCCGCATGTCATTACTTCCCAGAATCCTTATTAGCGTTACTATCGAAACAGTGAGTGATACACCCTGTATATTGCCGCATGTCATTACTTCCCAGAATCCTTATTAGCGTTACTATCGAAACAGTGAGTGATACACCCTGTATATTGCCGCATGTCATTACTTCCCAGAATCCTTATTAGCGTTACTATCGAAACAGTGAGTGATACACCCTGTATATTGCCGCATGTCATTACTTCCCAGAATCCTTATTAGCGTTACTATCGAAACAGTGAGTGATACACCCTGTATATTGCCGCATGTCATTACTTCCCAGAATCCTTATTAGCGTTACTATCGAAACAGTGAGTGATACACCCTGTATATTGCCGCATGTCATTACTTCCCAGAATCCTTATTAGCGTTACTATCGAAACAGTGAGTGATACACCCTGTATATTGCCGCATGTCATTACTTCCCAGAATCCTTATTAGCGTTACTATCGAAACAGTGAGTGATACACCCTGTATATTGCCGCATGTCATTACTTCCCAGAATCCTTATTAGCGTTACTATCGAAACAGTGAGTGATACACCCTGTATATTGCCGCATGTCATTACTTCCCAGAATCCTTATTAGCGTTACTATCGAAACAGTGAGTGATACACCCTGTATATTGCCGCATGTCATTACTTCCCAGAATCCTTATTAGCGTTACTATCGAAACAGTGAGTGATACACCCTGTATATTGCCGCATGTCATTACTTCCCAGAATCCTTATTAGCGTTACTATCGAAACAGTGAGTGATACACCCTGTATATTGCCGCATGTCATTACTTCCCAGAATCCTTATTAGCGTTACAAAGTTCTGAGGTAAAAAAAAGGAGGAGGTTCTCAATTCAACTGTATTTTTTTTTATGTTTTTTACCTCAGAACTTTGGAATGGGCGAACCGATTTTGATGATTCTTTTTTTAATCGAAAGCTGGTGGCTGTCATGTGGTCCCACATAAATTTGAACGAGATCTGACAAGTAGTTTTTGAGACTTTGAAGTCGGTTATTTTTTGTTAGTAAAATTTAGATTATTGTAATATTTACTTTTCCAGAGCGTGTAGCTCGAAAACGGTTGGGAACATGGAAAAACTGAACATAATCAGTGTTACAGAGAATTTTATAAGCTTTCATTTCATCATAGAACATTTTTCGCTACAACGCACCGTTTTTGAGATATTGGCGAAAAACCTAATATTGAGACCTTTGCCCCCCCCCCCCCCCTCCCTCCGGCTCACCTCCTAGACGTCAGGACTTTTAGTATGTTGTCTCCCTAAGCACCCTGAATAAGTTTCTGAAGAAATCGCTTAGGTTCCCGCTCACGCACTCTACACCCTCCTTTGAGTCATTCCTTGACTGGACTACCCTTCTTATCGCTCGTATTACTTTTCGCTTCGCGATTCACCACTGGAATGACCCACGACGATTAATTCGCGTCCTTTTATACGTGACCGAACTCAATTCGCGGGTTCCCTAGAATATTCCACACTAATCCAGATAAATATCGAATCACAATCATAAAAATAGCACAAGGTCACATCATTCAAGGAACGAAGGTCATTCACCCGGAATACAATAGCGCGGTCTGCAATAAAATTAACGCGCGTCTTCGGACAATTTGGGGTTCCGTTTTTCCGCACGAGAATATTAACATTCAATATTTAATATAAAAAATTCGTAGTTGTTCAGCAAGAAATGTTAGTATGGACTTGGATGATGAAGAAAGAGCCACTTCTTTCGATATATACAACAAACCTCACCTTACAGGTAACGACATCGAGCCGGAGAACGTCCCGTTGTTGTCTCGAGTGAAGAAGGAGAAGAACAGTGCCAAGAAACAATCCTCGAAAGACATGCAGTTCTGCAAGTGAGTCTTATTAAGTTATGAATTTTAATATTTTTACATATAATTTTTAGCTGTATTGGGGCGGCTTAGAATACTAATCCCAATCCCACGCTGGATGGGTGTCGTAAAAGGCGACTAAATCCGGCCCGCTGGTGGTAGGGCCCCTCGAGGGATTATATTAGTAATATTGATTTTAATTATTAATTAATACCATTATTTCTATTAATATTTCTCCATGGGGTTCGCCTGGATAGCTACCACCCTTGAGCATGAGTCAGCCGCCAAACGACTCGTCGTGTTCCGGCTGGGGGCTTGAGAGCCAGTTCTTTCTTTCTTTTTCTTCTCTCTTTCTTGGCCGGCAACGCATCGGTGATGCCTTTGGTGTTGCTGATGTTCATGGGCGACGATAGCCACTTACTATCAGGTGGATCGTCAGCTCGTTTGCCGGTTGTTTCCAAAAAAAAAATATATAAAAATCTACTGCCCTTTTAAATCTAGTTGTAAAGTGTTATGAATATTTTGATAATGATATAACAATTAATTATATATATTAGACAATTGAAATAAATTTACGTAAAAGTTCTTAGTCAAATTCCTATACGCCATCTATTATCCGGTAGCGGCAAATAACTACCAACCACCTAACGCTGACCTTTTAGCCAGGAACCTGCTGTACGAGATGGAGTGCCACGAGCACGCGTTACTATAATCATGTAAATGGCAACTAATGCCATCTATTATTATTTAATGGCAAATTCCAACTAGCTGACATATAAATAAATATAATAAATAAATAACGCTTCACACTCTTAGCCCCACACTAGGATTCCCTGTGTCGTGGGTGCCTATGGACAACACACTAGACAAGGACATTCACAGCCAGACCGAGAACAGAAATTCAAACTCATCATTCAAATTTCCACCTCGCTGGGAATCGAACCCAGGACCCTTGGTGCGTCGATCCGGCATGGTAACCATTGCGCCACACGGGTCGTCTACATATAAATCTCAACTAATGCCATCTCTGATCAAGTAGTGGCAACTTCCAACCAACCGCCTAACATTGGTCCAGCGCATGGGCGGTCACCTATGCGCTGGACCGACCAAATAAAATCTGCGGTGGGCGGCCCATTACATGAATGCACTAGGATGACGGCCAATAGGGAGAAATGGCGAAACACCGTGAGGCGAGTGACATCAGCACTTACCGCTACTTCATGATGACCACGACCGTTCTGTCAAGAACGTATCGACTGAGAAGAAGAACCTAACATTGACCTCTCCCCAGGAACCTGCTCTGCGAGATGGAGTGCCACGAGCACGCGTGGCCGTTCCTGGTGCCGGTGAACACGAAGCAGTTCCCGCAGTACCGGAAGGTCATCAAGTGCCCCATGGACCTCTCCACTATTAAGAGGAAGCTGCATGACTCTGCGTGAGTATTAACATCCCGATCATCCCAGGGGAACTTACAACCGGGATAAAATTTACCCATTTTTTGTCCTTGTTTCGGAGTTAGATCGGGTCGCCAAGTTCTGCTGTTCAGATAACTGTAGTTTGTACCCAATGATATTTAAAAAATATAGATACGCTATGCCCTTACAAATCAACCAAAAAATCTGTTCCGAAAAGAGCTACAACACACACACATTTATCTTTTGTTTCACTACACCAATCACATTGGTATAATAAACGAAGGCATTTTAACGCTGTATGTCAAATGTCAAGCACTTCTGACAACAACAAAAGCGTGCGTATCGTCTTGTATTGACAGAGCGACTACGAGCAGAACGGACAATTTTATTGACTGTTCTTATGCTCTTCATCGTCGGCGCGCTAGTGACACATCTACCTCTTTTTTACACTATAATATTGTATGTACCTGGGTTCCAATTCTTTGACTTGTTGGGTGGGATTACGTAACCTCACAGAAAGTGACTTCTGTAGTATCCAATGGCAGGGCATTCACAGAGTATGTGGATGAGTATTTCCTCAACCTCCCTGCAGATTGCAGAATCTACATGTTGCAGTGTTGCTCAGACCTAATCTGTACGTATCTATTGAACCTTTTTTTTTATACTGAATAAGTTAGTGCTTGACCACAAAACCTTGAAAAATGAACAAAAAATGAAGCCTTGGATGGTAAAGCACACTAACTTAGTAGAAGCCTATTCACACCTGCAATGTCCAGATATCAATATCCTGATAATACTTACATTGATAACCATGTTACGCCAGAAGGAGGTTTAACACACGTTAAATCACCTCCTTAATCACGCTACTCCCCTTTTTGCATCGGGGTTAAATAAAAATGTATAAAATAAGTATGAAAAAAAACCACTATGTATAAATAGGTCATAATTTCATAACATTGTTTATCAGTTTCAAAAGAAAGTGTCCCTTCCAGATACAAATGCAAAGACGAATTCGCCTCAGACGTCCGTCTGATGTTCAGCAACTGTGAGGTGTTCAACGAAGACGACAGCCCGGTGGGCCGCGCTGGCCACTGCATGCGCGACTTCTTCGAGACGCGCTGGCTCGCCTGACCCTCCCTTCGCCACGCTGGCCCAGAGAGAGAAGAGAAAGAGAAGGAACTGGAACTTAGTGGAAAGTGTCAAGTGTATAGTGAAGGCAAAGGCCAAGCTGGCTCTAGTGAATACGGATATTATATCGACCCCAAAACAGGTGAATATCAGACACAAGAGACAGAGACAGACACAACTGCTCCGTTCTCATTGGATCCCGAAACAGGGATAGTGTACGGATTGGACCCTAACTTGTGTGTTTCCAATGCTTATACTCATAGAACTGAGGAAGCGAATGTCGAATACTCACTCAATCCTGACACGGGACTCTTTGAGCCCGTGGACAGTCTCAGACACACGAGGACAGAAGCAGACACTAAACAACCAATGTTGTACCCAAACACTTCGACTATATCGACTGCATTAGGTAACTTAGAGCAAGACACTGCGATGTACACGTATCCCAACACAGGATATCCATTTCCAGACACAAACACACCTTATTTACATCCTCCACTAATGGACACTCAGGCCTCGTATATGGGGCAGCCATTACCAGACACAAGTCAATCAATTCCTCATTATGACCTCGTAACAGAGCCACATATGTTTGTAGAAGGTATGTTGAAGCCGGACACAAGCCAGTCTGTTGAACAGACAGGACACATGGAAGACACAACCTCATATCACACTACAGCTATGGACCCGGTGACATCTGTCACGCATATGTTACTTTAAAAGCTAATTAATAGGAAATGTATAGGCTTATACGGAAAAACAAAGTATTACAAAGCATTTATATTATGCTTTGAATCTCCTAAACACCATAAGTGATTATAATAAAAATACTGCAGTATATAGCAATGTTATAGATTCATACCTATTTTGTCTTGAATAACCCAATTCTACTAGTTTTTACAACCAGCCAAGACGAAACATATAATATTTGAATACTAGGACCCACTAATAAATGTAAAAAAACTATTTGATACGATTATTACTCAGTTGTTAAATTATAGATGAGATGTTTACTTTTGTAGAAACATTATCGTCAAAATAATCTATAAAGGGTATGTCTCACATAAGGGGAATTATTAGATATTATAAGTTAACAGTTGTAAAAGCTGTATATAATGCAGTATTGCAAAATATATTTAGTTCAAATTGTGCATATATGACAGTAAACAATTTCTTTTAGAGGATATGTTAAACAAATTGTTTAGGAAACAAGTTGATAAAATTAGTTTTTACAGTCGATTTTCTCAGCTGACTTTACTACGATGAGCCCGTTTCTTTCTATATTAATTTCTTCCATTTAAAAACACATTTATCTCATAGAAAGCATTGATACCTCTAAAGTAGGTACTTTCAGATATTTTTTCTGTCAAATGTAAGCAATCTTTTAGAACATTACAAGCATTTGACTGGTAATTACAATTAACATATACATTGTTCATTGTACACATTTCTACTATCGTACAGGTACTCACGATAAGTAAATTTTCTGCTATTTTCTCTTTTAAAATATTGGTGTATCACACACAAATCGTCAACATTAAAAATTTACTAATCTAATAGTACATAGAATACAAAATTATTAAATCTACACTTTAGAAGAGAAATCTTAACAATTTAAATTCTCAACAATACAAGATGGTTGTGCAACCACATAAAACAATTCCGAACAATACATTCCAAACCGAATTGGACTCTAAGACTTGGGGATAGGACCCAAAATCGGATGTGAACTGTATATGAATCTCTGTATAATATCGAATGTAAGCAGGATTGTGATGTATCGTTATTGCTACAAGTGAGCGCACATGATAACGAACGGGTGACGTCATTCGTATCAAATAAAAAAAAAGATTTTAAAATTTTTCCAATTGTATCATATTAATTTCATATTCATATTGTTTGATACGAATGAGCCTCCCGTGTCTTATGTAAATAGTAGTATTAATTTTAGGGTATACAAAAGTATTAGAGTTTTATGTTTAAGCATAGATTATAGATCGATGTCGGTTTTCGAATATTTTTTTTATAATTTGCGCTTAGCAACGAAACAGTATTTTGATCGTATGATCGTTAGGTACGGTATGATCTGTTGCATTTCGTCTATTCTGTGGCCAGTCTTGAATCTCGGGCGCGGTGCGATTTGACCATGACGTCATCAACGCACCCACACACACACACACACAGATATTGCTTGACACAATAGACATTAACAATGTTTGTTGATATATTATATTGATATATTATATTTTATATGCTTTTAAACGTACCCATAGGAGTCAATTAGTGACTGACAGATAACTATAAAAGCTGGGGTGTAAATCGCTCGTAACACAGGCTCATAATAAATTATTATATTTTAATTTATTTAATTATCTTAAAATATATTCAGTGTTGATGTTTCATTGTCCTATCGCACCTCGTCTTAGCGGTTGTAAATGTGTATTTTGGTGTGTAAAAATAGAAATAGCTATCTATTTCAAAGTTTTCGTAGGCGGAGCGTAGTGTAGGCTGCGTAGCTTAGGCCTAAATCCGTAATCGCAACATTGGGGTTGCTACTTGGTGAATCAATGTTCGAAGCTGATTTTCAAATGTAGTTTTAAATGCCAAAAAACTTTTGAAAAAACTTGTTAACAGATAATAGATTCGGTTTAGTTTTAAAGACAATAATAATTACTATATTATACTGTATTTTTTTCTGTATATCCCTTTGAAAATCAGATTCGCAACCATTTCTAAATGTTTCAAGACAACGCATTGTTGTCCCTTTGTAAATGTCCATGAATCTTATCGAAGTAAGTATAAAATTAGCGAAAACATTTTAAATGGAATTATTATATCCCTTTCGAGATCTTAACATTTTAGTGCGCTTCGAAAACTTAACGATTTTATTCGAATATCCAAATAAGTTGTTTTGTTTTAAAAATGTCTTGTTTAGTTAAAACAACACGTCACAATATTCATGTTAAATTATTTATTTTATACGCGAGTTCAGTAACTCAGGTTTGTTTGTAAGATTATTGAAATATAATATATTAGTTTAAACACCATCTCACGGTCTATGATTGGATACTCATTATGAAGCTGGCCCCTTTCTAATAATGTTACTAAATTAAAATGAATCACTTGGTTACTAAATCGATTTTTCATTAGAGTAAAACAAATTTCAATTTGTTCCTTTTCTAATTAAAATTACTCTCCGATATTTCCATACGAGTTTGTAAGCGTTTATAATAATTATATTTTACTGAAATTAATCAATGTTTTAAGAAAATCCAACTACCCTCATAAAATACTGTTTAACTCATGGAACATCCACGGTCTAATAACTTGAATGAATAAGGCCAGGATCTGAGGGATAGTAATAATGATGCATGGTTATGTCTAAATATTTTTTAATTTTATTATCAGTATCACATGTTAATTGTAAATGACTTACAGATAAAGAAAAGCCTGATAAATTGGACGTAGAAGCATAATACAAAGCATAATATAGGACTAAAAAGGATTTTTAAATATTCATCCCCTAAAGGGGCGATATAAGTTAACTTATGAGAATTTAATTGAAATTTCGAATTTCTTTTTCGAGCTTATTACATAGGACCAATCTATATATATAAAAATGGATGTTGCTAAGCGCTAAACTCGAGAACGGCTCGACCGATTCGGCTAAAATTTTTTTTGTATGTTCCTCGGAGTCCACGTAAGGTTTTTATAATATTAAAAAAAATGCGCGGACAATACAAAAACAATACTTTCAAAGCAACTCATTGACCTTGGTAATGGCAAAATCCCTGTTAACGATTCGACTGGCTGCATTATATTTTTGTCAGTTTACTGAAACAAGAATCGAGCTCATACAAAACGTGTTCCCAAACGTCTCTCAAAATTACAAAGATCATTTGTGGCTGAGCGAACGTGCTATATTAGCTGCCAAAATTACGGATGTAGATAAAATAAACTTCAAAATGAAATTGCCGGTGAATTAAAGACATACAAATTTCACATACAGTTGATTGGGCAACTAATCAAGATGATGTCGTCAACTATCCACCAGAATCTTTAAATTTTCCGGGATTGACACCTCATAATCTTCAATGGAAAGTAGGATCGGTAGTCATAATGTTAAGAAATAGTAAATATTAACTTATTTTTGTAAGTAATGATCGTTTATTGTTGAGATATAAATAACATGATCACTCGGAAAAAAATATTTAATTTTTACTGTAAACTTTTGACAGAACGAAGTCTGTCCGGGCAGCTAGTATTTAAAATAAAAGTTGAAATAAATCAATTTAGTAAACAAGTGATTATATATGTATATATTACGGCGGCTCTGGATGTACGATTTCTCTTTATATTAAACGAATGCATAATTTGAGGCCGTATAATGTGATTGGTTTCGAAATTGTAAGTACTTATTGTCCAGTAATATATAATTGTTTTATGTTAATATAACGGTGATATCAGTTAAGAGCACAAGAGTTGCAGCTATTTAGACTATTTAAAAGTATTACTGATTTAATTACTAAACATTTATTTTAGTTTTCGAGCAAGTTCGCTTGCAGACCGGTGTTAGTAAATTATTGTGTAATAAATGTTTTTCTAAACCTCGCCGTGGACCCATACTGCCAGTTGTCGCGACGTTATACTCCGGCGAGGTATGTGTACGATTTAATTTGAGTTGTGTGAATCGGTTGATTTTAATTATAAAATGGATATATAAATTATATATATACGAATAAATAAATAATTTTTGAAGCACTCCCATTTTGTTTTATTTGAACTGTGCAAATTATACGGCGTGTTGCTCCTAGATCCCAACACCACCAACAACTGGACACTCATGGCGTGTAATAGCTTTATTTTATAATCTTGCCGACATGCTTAACAATCGGGGAAAACATGGCTAATGGCCTAGGCATTGGAATTTCTTAATCTATCAGAACATGGTACAACTCATGAATCATCTCTTAGGCCATCTGACGCTGTGTGACACTGGACATTTTTAGACACTAAACATTATGAGACACTAGACGTCGTAGAACTTTACGTACGACACTATAGAATCTCAGATTAAAAAATAAAAATATAGATTAGCATTATTACATTCTAGGAGACCAGACATTATCAGCTAATAAATATTTAAATCCCACTACGTAATAACTTCAAAGGTGGTGATTAAACGAAATAAAACTATATACTCATAGAAATATACTTTATTAAATAATATTATTTCTTTTAAATAAAAAACCAACGAGAATTCTTGAATTGATCAAGTCATAGATCTTTAAAAACTGGTCATGTCAATTCAAGCGCTCTCGGCGGCCAGTTTAGCTTGAGCCCTCTTCGCTTTCATACGCCGTTGACTTCTCTTCCTGTTGAGGGGAATGCTTCCTATCAGCTTTCCCGCCTTCTGCAACGCTATGAGCTTGGCTGATTTACTCTGTAGACAAAAAAAAAAAAATTTTAATGTCATCTGTCGAGCGAGAGGTTTGTCGGATAAGTACCTAAAGATAGTTTTACTAAACTTCACGAAATAAGATACGGCAATCTGCCCTGCCTGCCTTCAAAAAACTTTAACAGTCATATCGTGCCCCACCCTACCCCGTTATATGATGAATGTCGAAAGCGACATGATGATGGTGCATGATACTAGGCGCACAGCAATCGCTAGTGGCGGCACAGTAATCCTGGGTGTGAGTGAGAGGTACTTCCATCCATCCATCCATCAGCCCTTTGAGGTCCACTGCTGGACATAGGCCTCCCCTAATCTACGCCACTCTGACCGGTCCTGAGCCTTCTGAATCCAGCGGATACCCGCTGTCTTCTTCAGGTCGTCGGTCCATCTGGTTGGGGGGCGTCCTGTGCTCCTTTTACCGAGGCGTGGTCTCCATTCGAGGACCTTTCTTCCCCAACGGTTATCGGTCCTTCGAACTATGTGGCCAGCCCATTGCCACTTCAGCCGGCTAATTCTCTGAGCTATGTCGGTAACCCTCGTTCGTCTACGGATTTCATCATTTCTGATTCGATCGCGAGAGGTACTTATGTGTGAAGAATATGTGGAAAGTATAACTTTTTACGCGCGTACATAAGTACACTCACACGTTTTTAATTTATTACCGGGCAAACGTTGTTCTGCCAAAAAATTTTTAGGGGTAGGGGGATGAAAAATAGATGTTGTCCGATTCTCAACCCTAGCCGATATGCACGCAAAGATTCACGAAAATCGGTCGAGCCGTTTCGGAGTTCAACTTCTAACAGCGTGACACGAGAATTTTATATATAAGACTAGCTGACCGGGTAACGTTTTTCTGCCAAAATTTTTGTAGGGGTATGCGGATGAAAAATAGATGTCCGATTCTCAACCCTAGCCGATATGCACGCAAAGATTCACGAAAATCGGTCGAGCCGTTTCGGAGTTCAACTTCTAACAGCGTGACACGAGATTTTTATATATTAGGTTATTACGCGAATAAGAATTGGGTAAATATATCATTCGATTTTTGAAAAGTTTATTCCTAGCCAAGAATCGAACCTGTTGATTCAAATTAAACACAACCTGTATCATTACATTTCATAGTGTCGGATAAGGATCGAATTCTAGGAAGTAAGCCAAGCGGCAAAGTTATCAAAATTATCAGGATCGTGAGTACCTGCTGCGTACCAAGAGCTTACCTTAGCCTCCGTCTTGCTAACCTTGCCGTTCTTCTGAGTGGTGTACAGTACGTTGATCCTCTTGCTGCCGATCATCGAGTGGTGCTTGGACAGGGCCAGCTGCGGACAGGACACAGAGCTTCAGACACTGATCATATTGAAAGAAAGAAAGAAAAGATTTATTTCTGGCTAACACACACAACATATTTATACTAAAG
The DNA here is from genome assembly GCA_951805285.1 of Thymelicus acteon. Classification (NCBI taxonomy): domain Eukaryota; kingdom Metazoa; phylum Arthropoda; class Insecta; order Lepidoptera; family Hesperiidae; genus Thymelicus; species Thymelicus acteon. The sequence goes on from OX638239.1 coordinate 5,151,076, forward strand.
GGGTAAGAGTAAAAAGGGTTTAAGTAACAAAAACAATAATTCGAGATAAATGCGTTTGAAAGTCAAGACTTCATTTTCGTTACATTCTTAGTATTCAACTTCAAATCTGTTTTTTATGATTACAAATTATATTAGATACCTTCGAATTCTCATAAATAAAGTGTTTTTTTAATTATTACTCTGTAATAAGCAAATATTGTCAGTTTTGCAATTAAAACCTAATAAAAATGCGCCACATCCGTGCGTTTTTCACGAAACAAGGATTTAAATAACATTATATTATATTAAATTTTCCACTATAAAACCTATGCCATAACATTAAGAATCGAAAGACGAATTCAAAGATACCCATAACTCTATTTCAGTAATTTCATCAGTTGAACCCTTTTTATACTTACCCCTTCAATTATGAATTAAGAAATGAACTATACATGTTACAACGTTCGCGTGTGTTGTAGTGCCAGAGAATGGTTCCCACTCAACGTTATGCCGTAGCGTTCGCCACGGCGCTGATTTTCAGTGGGCCGTTTTGGTGACTCACAGGCGGCAATGTTTTTTTTATTTTAATCAAATACCTACCTACTGTATTGATGATGATGATATTGATATTGATGAAATTGATGAGGTTTCAGTAGATGTGACTATCAAACTTAAATTTTTAGATTAAATAAATAAATAATAAATAACGCTTCACACTCATAGCCCCACACTAGGATTCCCTGTGTCGTGGGTGCCATGGACAACACACTAGACAAGGACATTCACACCCAGACCGAGAACAGAAATTCAAATTCATCATTCAAATTTCCGCCTCGCTGGGAATCGAACCCAGGACCCTCGGTGCGGCGATCCGGCATGGTAACCATTGCGGCACACGGGTCGTCAATTTTCATAAATGTTTCACATTCAAGTAATAGAATATCTATTAAGAATTTATGAACGTGTTTTCACAATTCATATCGGCCAATAAGGAGAGAAGAAAAAGAAAGAAAGTTTATAAACTTTTGTTTATACTTATGTTCAGAATCTGCATGTTTAACATGATAATTCAATGTTTGTCATAGTAATTTTAAGAAAATATTTATCTTGATAATTTCAAAACCTACATCTTAACTTATTCTGCATAAAAAACTAGGTAGTTGATACCCTTACTTTAGATAAGTAATGAAATTAACGCCTTGGCTACACATTGCATCAACTAAAAGTGAAATGGCTTTAAATTTCCCTCACCTCATAAGTAGGTTCGTTCTTGAGCTCCACATAAGCTATGCTGCTCTTCTTGTCTTCTGCACGCTTTGGTATCCGGATGTTGACAATGCACTCGTTGAATTCAGAGAAATGTTGCATTATCTGGAAATATATTACGTTTTTATATTTCTGCCAATTGCGGTTTAAGGGGCTTTATTAATCTGAAGTGCAAACCAACAGTCGAGTCAAACAATTTTTTTTATGTGAATAGATGACACTGAGCATACGGTCTACCATTATTTATATGGTATAAGTTAATGCTTAACTACTATCACACCTGATGACAAATGGCGATGAAGTCATGGGTGGTAAAACGCTTAGTAAAAAACTTAGTAAAAGCCTATTCACCCTTGCCTTGAAGACACTTACATTATAATCGAGCGGAAGCATTGATGCGGGTGATTTTTTTTTATGGAAATAGCCGGCAAACGAGCTGACAATCCACCTAAGTAAGAACTACCGTCGCCCATGGACATCAGCAATACCATTTATTCCAATCCTTCGCTGTACGCATAATAAAAAATCTGATAAGCAGGCACTGTCATATAAAGACATCAGTAACGTTAGGTGATGTCGATACATTGTCAGCCAAGAAATAAAAGAGAAGAAAGAAAGAAACTGCTGCTAAACCTTTACTCCCTTATTCATAAAAACAAGCAATGTTGTAGAAGGCTTATAAAGTGTTTTGTTTCTGTCACTCTTATGAAATACGATAAAGATAACATATTATAACAGTGCAGCTAAAATTGGGTTATTAAACGTTAAAATAAGGCTGTCAGTTTTTTGCAATGAAACTAACTATATTTACCTTTTCTTTATTAATATCTGGTGGCAAGTTTCCCAAAAACACTACGTATCTCTTTGGACCTTTAGGTTTCACAATTTTAGAACTCTCATTATTTTCTGAACCTTTCTTCTTTTCAGATTTTGTTGTTTTCTTAACATCTCCCTGTTCTGTCTTTACAGGAATAACAGGTTTGTTTTCAATATCTTCGTCTTTTTTTAGTGCTTTGTTTTCAGCTTTAATTTCTTCGTCTTTTGGTGCCTTTTTCTTTTTCTTATTTTTATTTTTCTGATCTACAGATTTATTTGATGCAACAGCTGTTTTTAACATATTGTAGAGTATCCTAATTTTACGTAGCTCAGTTTCAGATAGATTGCTTGATGCTCTAAGTATAGATTGTATTCTGGCATGAATAACGTCTGGTAATAAAAACTCGGAGGTTCCTTTCAAACTGTCTTTCAGTAATTGGCGTATTCTACCTGGAAAAATATGTTTACTGAATATAAGTTCTAATTTTTGTTACTTAGAATGTTATCTTCATGCACACTGAATCAAAGGTAGTAGTGACACATAGTGAAGCATAGGATACCAGGTTTGATTCCCAGCTGTGCCAGTTATTAAGTGATGAATATCTAATCTTAGGTCACAATATTAGTGATGGCATGACCTGCAGGGAATCCTATTGCAGAGGTATAAGTAAGCTGTAACGAATGGGTGTGTAATGCCAAAGAAGGTTGTTTGGTACGGTTTATTATTATAAAGCATCTATAAAGCATTTATTTATTTAAATTAAATATCTGGAGTCAAAGAAGTCACTAACCTTTTTGATTGTTAGTCATGGGTACATTGAGAAATTTCTGCACTAACTCCTGATCCTCAAGAACTGGGTACTTTTTGGAGATATCCTCAGGAATTCCTGGTTCTTTCTTGGTCTCCAGAATGTTGACGATATGATCCAGGCATGGTTTCACATTTAGTTCCTTTTCAAGAACGGGAGGAGCGGATTTTACTTTTTTATTTTTTTGCTTTTTTCGGAGTGGGCTTTCGGTGATTGGTTTCAGGTTTGATTCTATGATTGGTTTTGAATCCCTTTTACGTTTTTTTGCTATCGGCTCCGCTTCAGGGTTTTCCATTCTGTAAAAATAATAGAATGTATAAACTTGTTGGGTGTATAAACTTAATACTATTTAGTGTTTGAGAGTGAAAATAATATTTACCTTAAAACCATCGTGTGAAATTTTCAGGTTATGTAGATAAAAATTGAATCTTTCTTATTGTCCGCCTCTAATTACTGTACACAATTCTGTTAAAATAATCTTAAATTTAACACAAGCCGAGTAAAAATTAAATACGAATTTGAAGTTTTAACAAATTCACACGTGTTTTGATGCACACCAATTTTGTTTTGTAAGTCAGAAGACTTGGAGTCTTTAATCTTTACTCTTGGAATCGCTTAATTGCACGGTAATAATAAAAGCTTTTAAAAGGCATTATTGCTATAAATCAATTATAACTGTAGCACTTTATAATAATTTTAAACAATTGTTTACATTTTCATTTTCGAAATTAATTTGATATTTGACATTGAATGACAAATAGTCGTCTGACACTGCCAAAGTGCCAATGCGAAAGTGACAGTAGACAATGTCATAATTGTCATATAAATTGACGCACAGGCTAAATAACTTTTCATTCATCCAAAAACTTTTTAAAGTGCGTTTCAACCATATATACCTATTACTCTATCTGGATCACCGACTTTGTAGCAGCACTTATTTATTATCTCCCTTTAGTGATTATGGTTTTTGAAATCTTAATAACACTAATTTAATGCTACATTAAAGCGAAGTGCAGACTTACATGATCAAATAAATGCACTATGCTTTCATTCATCTCACCTCATCTCTCTACATTACTGACAGTTTGATTTAACAGTAACTCCAGTAGTACTTTATACGAAAACACCTCACTATATATCGAAGTTAACATCAATATTTTTACTCTTTTTATTTAACCCAGCCAGGGTCGCTTTGCTTTAACATGCTTTAGTAAGCTTGTGCCTATAAGTACCAACTAGATTTTGCCCGCGAATTCGCACGCTGTAGAGATCGATTTTTTACAAATCCCGCGGGAACCCTGAACTTTTCCGGGATAAAAAGTAGCCTGTGTGTTAATCCAGTATAGTATCCAGTATAAGCTATCTCCATTCAAAATGTCAGTCTAATCGGTTTAGTAGTTAGCGTGATTGAGGAACAAACATCCAAACATCTTCACAAACTTTCACATTTCGCACCCTTAGAATGAAAGTGACCTAACTCAAAAATTGGGATTTGTGGGAAATGAGCAAGAAAGCTTTCAAAAAAGTATATATCGATGAATAGAGCGATCAATGAAAGTGACCGATTATTAAGTTGTCCTTTTCTTACTCATAATTCGAGCTCTTTTTCATCACAGGGTTATAAGATACGCATTTTAAGGTAAGTTTATAGCAAAAACAGAAATTACAGGAATTTTGAGTTAGGTCACTTTCATTCTAATCGTATTATAAATTTTATAATACAATCGCGTCAGAAAATTCAGAAACTGTGCTATTAATTTGTGTCAGGCATTATTTTTCTCGATCTAAAGTCCGGTTTAGACGTATTAGGTAGTTAAGAGGTTAACTAAATTTTAATTAAATTTTAAGTGAATAATTTTTAGTGTGCGTCCACACGTAATAATTTAGTAAAGCTCTTTCAAAGCCCTGTCCAAACGTGTTAAGTAATAAGCCCCGCCCACCTATTTAACAGAAAATAGAAAAAAATCTAAATTACTTATGTACTTGATTACTAAATTACTAAATTACTAAACTACTAAATTGTCCGTTTACACGTATTAATTTACTTAAAATTTAGTTAACTACTTAACTACTTAATATGTGTAAACCGAACATAAGGGTATTCTTTGTACTTCTATAAATTAATAGATAAACAAGCAAAACCCGGCAACAAGCATCTCAACGCAATGGGCTCCCCTTTATCTTCACTATTTTACAATTATTAGTGTTTTGCCAGCGGCTTTGCCTGTTTCCCGTGATAATAATGGATTTAGAAAAGATAAATAAAACAATATTATTATGCCAGTATTAAATGGCGTTATCATCGCAATAAATTATAACTAAAAAAAACTCCATAAAAGCACGGGTCCAGATTTGGGAAGTAGGCGTGTTTTCAGCAAGTTTTTTTTTATGTCATAAGTAAAATAGAGTGAGATTTACTTGTTGAAATCAAAGTGGAAAGTATACCAATTAATCTATGTCTAAACTGAGATAACTTGAGATAACTTCTAGTTTAAAGTTCATCGAAATATATTACTTACTAGTAAAGAAAAAAAAGTCACACGCGCAAGCACGGGTCCTGTTGCTTGCGAAGTCTGCGCGTCTTCAGCAAGGTTTAAATAAAGTCATTAAATTAAACCCAACTCCATAACAGCTACTTAAAGCCATAATAAGTGTAATTTACAAAGAGTCAGCTTGGAGAATGTTTGTAAATGAAATCCGGTAAGAAGGTAAGAACGTGAAAGTCGATAACAATCTGCGGCCTACAAAGGACGAAACTGGAATTAACTGGATTCCAGAGATAACGCGTCCGGAACCCAACGGTACCGCGCTTAATTGACTGTGCTGGATTAGACCTTAGGGCATTGAAATGTAATGTACTAAAGTACCAGAATAGACTTCGCGAAAAAAATTTGTGACACGCCCCGCCGGGAGGTTCTATTTTCATAATCTAAATTTTACTAAACACTACTTGTCAGATCTCAATAAAATTTAAGTGGGACTACATGACAAGCACCAGCTTTCGATTAAAAAAAGAATCATCAAAATCGGTTCACCCAGTCGAAAGTTCTGAGGTAAAAACATAAAAAAAAATACAGTCGAATTGAGAACCTCCTCCTTTTTTGAAGTCTGTTAAAAATCGACTGAATCTACTGAAAACAATCGCCAATTGGCAACATTGAAGTATAATGTCATAGAACAGACATCTCGAACAAAATGTGTGTCCCCGCCGGGAGGTTCTATTTTCAAAATTGAGCCCCCGTTCTCCTTTCAAAATCGAACGAATCCATTGGCAATTGAAGCCGCGCGGCGCCAATACATACATTGTGTTCGCGGTGTCCATTCTATACGCTAGTAATAATATTTCAATGATTGGCAACGATTCATTGCGCAAACATCGGGTTCGCAGTGTCGGTTCTATACGCTGTACGCTAATAATAATTATAGTTCAATGCCTAGGGTGAGATTTACTTGGTAAAGTCATAGTCGAAACTAGTCCAATCTAATCTGTGCCTAAACTGAGATAACTTTTGACTGAGAGTTCTAACTTCTAGTTCAAACCTAGTGAAAATCAGCTCTGCAGGCCTTCTATTATAGAAGCACAAGCTGTGTGAAGTCCCATTTTTAAGAGACTTCAAAAAAGGAGGAGGTATTCAATTGGACTGTACTTTTTTTTTTGAAAATAGAACCTCAGAACTTTCGACTGGGTAAACCGATTTTAATGATTGTTTTTTAATCGAAAGCTGGTGCTTGTCATGTAATAATAATAAAGCCTTTTATTCGGACAGCAAATTTTTGTGTCTTACATTACTGCACTGTTATATATATTATTATATGTATTTTTTACACAATTTAAAGGGCATCAAACCTAATTGGCACACCTACAAGTCCGCCATTTTGAAAAAACCTCGATTCGGCGGCCAGTGATGAAACATGTGTCAATCGATAGACTAAATGATTATGATCAAAAAGTACTCAGTGATGAAATGTCGTAAGTGATATACTTTCTGAGATAAGTGAGTTCAAAACTGTAGAAAAATAAAGCAAAAAACTTCGTTTCGGCGGACATTGATAAATCATATGTCATTCGATAGGCTAAATAATTACGATTAAAAAGTATTAGGTGATAAAATGTTGTAAGTGATATAATTTCTGAGATATTTGAGTTCAAAACCGTGGAAATATAAAGAAAAAAAAACTTTGTTACGGCGGACATTGATGAAACATATGTCAATCGATAGGCTAAATGAATACGATTAAAAAGTATTCAGTGATAAAATGTTGTAAGTGATATATATTTCCTGAGATATTTGAGTTCAAAACCGTACAAAAATAATGCATTAAAAATTATCATTTACTTATTTTGAATTTATTGGGTCAATAATGAAAAATAAGTATATTATGCCTTAGGTGTATGTGCTGCATAACGGGTAGGTTTGAATTAAAAAAAAAAGCAAAGCAAAAGCTAACTACTAGGTTGTTTTATAAATAATTTATTTGCCACCAGCGGCTACAGCTTTGGCAATTACTCTAAACCAAAAGTTAAAATTCATTATTGGCTTAGTTTTCTATATCATGTCTGACAATCACTGAATCTAAAAATTCCGCTGGTGATAAAGGCAATGTTTCCTGATGTCGAGCCCATGCCAACACACATTATATGGGAACAACAGGACAAGGTTCTTTTTCCCACTATGCATGAGCAGTACCATCCCGCGATTTTATCTCTACCCTTAAGTTGTTTGTTTGACGAATTTGTTTAATTTTTATAATACACGAGTAACCGCCCTCGCGTTGCTTCGGTATTCTTATTTTTTACACCTTGGGTTACATTATTGGAGTTTTATTAAGGATCCCTAATTTTTTTGAAAATAAAATATAGCCTATGTTACTCGGGGATAGTGTAGCTTCCCAACAGTGAAAGAATTTTTCAAATCGGTTCAGTTGTTTCGGAGCCTATTCAATGCAAACAAAAAATCAAATCTTTCCTCTTTATATATTAGTATAGATAACGTAATTGAGGTAAGGAAAAAAGTGACCGGTACACTTTAATTGCTGAATCGCCATAAATAACTAACCATAAATACGGCATAAACACTCTGGTCATCCCTCACCTTGATTATGTGTATGTGTTGATTATGTATGTGTGTTGATTATGTATGTGTGTTGTACAGATTTGTCAGAGGAACTTCTGAATAAATTGGAGCGCCTTCTTAATAACTGTATTAGATATATCTTCGGCTTACGTAAGTATGACCACATATCCTAGTTCCATTCCTAACTTAAATGGCTACCCATTCGATACAGGTGAAACTTCAGAATTCTCTCAACATTTTATGCTATTTTGAATAATTTGTCTTCTCATGTTTATTTAAACGAAACCCATAGCACTGCTTATTTCGAGAATTCCTTCACAATACAGTTCATACTGTTCTGGAACTCCTTGCTTGTAGACACCAAAAAATCATAGACTACCAAAAGCTCCTTCGAAGTCCGGTAGCACTAGGTAGTAAACAATTAGAATGTTGTCGCCCGTGGTCTTCAACCAGATGTTATAATATTATAAATATTTATTTACTTAATATATAAGATGTTTATATGTAAATATGAATAAAACTGTATTTATTTAATTTTGTTTATGTATATTGTGATTTTATATGTATATAGTAATAGTAATTATTCTAAATATTCATAATATTTCTTATCTGGCATTACACTGACACAGTTCTGTTACAGATCCACTAGAAATAAAAAGACAATTACATTTTTTTTTATTTTTGTACGGTTTTGAACTCAAATATCTCAGAAAGCATATTACTTACGACATTTTATCACTGAATACTTTTTGATCGTAATCACTTAGACTATCGACTGACACATGTTTTATCAATATCGGCCGAAACGATGTTTTTGCTTTATTTTCCTACGGTTTTGAAGTCAAATATTTCAGAAAGTATACCACTTACGACATTTCATCACTGAATACTTTTTGATCACAGTCATTTATTCTATCGATTGACATATGTTTCATTACTGGCCGCCGAATCGAGGTTTTTTCAAAATGGCGGACATGTAGGTATGCCAGGCTCCATACAAAAATGTTGGAAGCCCTTTATTCGCGTATTTGATGCTTCTTTAGTTTCTGTAAGTCCGTTTGCCAGTTGGCAAAGGCCTCCTCCAACCTTTTCCATTCTGATTTCTCTCTGGCTACTCTACTCCATGTTATGCCTGCAACCTGTCTGATATCATCGTCCCATCTTTTTTGTTGTCTGCCTCTTTTCCTTTTACCTTCCCTTGGATACCAATGGGTAATTATTTTGTTCCACTTGTCCTTTCCTCTGACCATATGTCCCGACCACTTCCATTTTAGCCTTTTTATTTTTAGGGTTACGTCCTGTATCTTGGTCTTTTTCCTAATGTTGATGTTTCTTACTCTATCTCTCCTCTTTACTCCTATCATGCTTCTTTCCATTGCTCGTTGGCAAATAGCAATTCTATCGGTTATGTTTTTTGTTATGGCCCATGTTTGGCTTCCATACATTAAAATTGGTAGTATGCAAACATTGAATAATTTGCTCTTTGTTGCTATAGGAAGGTTTTTGTCTTTCATCACTTCCCTTAGACTCCAATACCTTTTCCAACTGTTTGCTATTCTTTTTTCGATTTCTTTGTTTATATTATCTTTGGGTGATATCAGCTGTCCAAGGTAAATATACTCTTCAACATAGCTAATTTGTGACTCGCCTACATTTATGCTGCTTTTATTTCCGTTGGTCATTACTTTTGTTTTTTCGGGATTTAATTTTAGTCCTACTTTTTCACTCTCCGATGCTAGTTCGTTTAACATTTTATTTAGGTCTTTTGGCGTTTTTGCGAATAACACAATATCATCGGCAAATCTTAAGTGTGTTAGTGTGCGGCCGTCTATATTTAAACCCAGATTTTCCCATTCAAATTTTCTGAAGATCATTTCCAAAACAGCGGAGAAAAGTTTTGGAGAGAGAGGATCTCCTTGTCTCACTCCCTTTTGTATCTTAAACGAATCTCCTTTCTTTTCTAGCTGAATGCACGCCGAGCTGTTTTTGTATACATTTCTAATCAATCTTATATATTTTTGTTCTATCCCTTGTTCTTTTAACGCCTCCCAGATGTTCGTATGTATTAATGAGTCAAATGCCTTGCTGTAATCAATAAATGCTAGATAGTATGTGAGTTGATATTCCGCATATTTTTCAATGATTTGCCTTACAACATGTATATGATCAAGTACTGAGTAGTCTCTTCTAAAACCTGCCTGTTCTATTGGCTGTTGCTCATCAAGTTTTCCCTCTATTCGCTTGAGTACGATCTTTGCAAATACTTTGTACAGGTTGGACATCAAACTTATAGGCCGGTAGTTTCCGATATCGTACTGATCACCTTTTTTGTACAGAAGGATTATATTAGATTTAGTCCATTGGTGGGGAATCGTTTCTGTGTTGATGATATCATTGAAGATTTCTTTGAGAATAGGTGTTAGTGTCTGTTTGTTTGTTTTAGTACTTCGTTGCTTATTCCATCGGGTCCAGGAGCTTTATTGTCTCTTTGAGTTTCTATAGCAACTTCTATTTCTTCCTGTATGATGCTGGGTATGGATGAGATTTCCAACAACTCTATTTCATTATCTGCTATGGTACTTTCATATAGTTTCTTGTAATAGGATGTAGCAATTCCTAATATTCCCTGTCTTCGGTTATCCTTCAAGCTATTGTTATCTTTCATTTGTACGATCCAGTCCTTTTTGTTATTTAACTCCTTATATGCCTTTTTTATTCCTCCTGACTGTAAAATGTGTCTCTCTATTGTTTCCATTCTTTTCTGAATTCTATCTTTTCTTATACTCTCTTTTATTTCGTTGCTGAGTTTTGCTATTTGCTTTCGATTATTATTATTATTTTTTCCTTTGATTAGGTCTGCTCTTTGATTAAGAAGGTTAATGGTTTTGGTAGTCATCCACTTGTTACATATATCTTTGTTGTTAGTCCCTTGTTGAATAGCTGTTTTGATTGTTCCCTCTAACCAGTTGTATTTTTCTTGCACCTTCATGTCTGTTGTCTCTTTCTTGTAATCTATAAGTTTTTTTGATATAGAATTGGCTATTTGGGTTGTTTGGTATTTGGTAGGTTTTGTGTTCATCATATTGTTTCTTGGTCTTGGGTTTTTTGGTGGGGTTGTCATCAGTTCAGCTCGAATAATTCGATGGTTGGTATTGAAGTTGAAATTGCTTATGACTTTCATATTTGAGAAGTTTCTGCTTTTATTTGTCATTATAAAATCTATTTCATTTTTTGTTTTCCCGTCTGGTGATATCCAGGTCCACATCTTACTTTTTTTCTTCTTGAACATTGTATTTAAAATTCTCAAGCCATTCTCCTGTGCAAAGTTTACAAGCCTTTCCCCGTTTCTGCTTCTGGCCTTTTTTCCATATACAAATGGTCCCAGGACTGTGTCTTCTTCAGGTTGTCGTTCTCCAATTTGGCCATTGAAGTCTCCTAACACAACAAGGTTTTTGTGAGCATGGTCTTGGATTGTTTTATTTAGCTTTAGGTAGAATGAGTCCATTGATCTTGTATCAGATTGTTCCGTGGGTGAGTATACTTGTATGATGGACCATGGATCTGTGTACCCCGGTAGCTTAAGATTCATCATTGCTATGCGCTCTGATACTCCTATAAAGTTCTCCACATAATTTGTGAGGTATTTTTTAATAATAAAACCAACTCCATACTGACCTGGGGTCGTTCCTATATGGTATAGAAGGAAGTCTGAATAGGAAATGATTCTTTCTCCCATTCTCCTTACCTCACTCAGGCCGACGATGTCCCATTTAATCTGTTTTAGAGCATATGTTAATTCTGTAAGGTTTTCATCGTTTTTCAGTGTAAGTACATTTAGGGCTGCAACATAGATTTTTGATCTTGTGTTTTCGCAGATTTCTAAATTGTTTTCTGTTGTTGGAGGGTTGTGGTCTGTATCCCCCACGAGGACCAGTCGGCTTGGGGGAGATTGTGTTATTTCTTTTGTTTGGTTTTCGTAATTGGGTTTGATTTTCCGTTTACCGGTTGTTAATTGCTATTGGTTTTTATGTGTGAGGATATCAGTGACAGAGTTTGATCGGATTCGCATCAAATCGAAGGCGTTTGTCCTGTTGGTTTTAATGGAACTTATCGTTTGTTGCTTTTTTGATTTAGTGGTTGACGTTGACTGTGGTGAAGTAGATAGTTCTCTTTTTCTTTTATCGGTGTTGGGTCCTTTAACTACTAGTTTATCGTATTTCAGAAAAGCCATATTTCCTTTTTTCTTCTCCTCTAGTAGCTTTGGTAGCAAAGTCTTTCTCTTTTCTATAACTTCCTTAGAATAATCTTCCGATACATAAATTCCCTTTAAACTTTTTTTATTTGTTATAATTTGGTCTCTTTTCCATCCGTTTGTAAATGATAATAGCACAGGTCTTTGTTTGTTCTCGACTTTATTTTTTCCTAGGCGGTATATTCTATTCACTTCATTTTCTTCTACAGATAAGTTTAAGTCTCTTATAAAGATCTCCTTGACGGTTTGAAATAGCTCTACTATCGATTTTTCACTCTCTTCTAAACCATAAATAACTATATTGTTACTTTTCTTCTCTTTTTTGAGATATTCGATCTCTTTCTCCAGGTTACAAATTTTTTGTTTTAATTTTTCATTTTCTTCAATCATAGGATTTAATTTTTCATCTATCCGGTCCATTATATTCTTGTCATGTAGTCCCACTTAAATTTGCGCGAGATCTGACGAGTAGTTTTTGAGTTATCCCTAATTTTGAAATCGGTTATATTTTGTCAAGAATAGGCATGATGACAGTAAGTAAAAATCACTAAAATTATATATTTATTTAATGAAACCCTATTAATGGATTCCAGTCAAAACACGCATTTATCGTATTATTAATAGCGAGATAAACAATATTTTTGACAAAATAAGACTACAAAATACGGCAAGCCGCTATCTTAGCTAAAACGTCAATCAGTCTCAATAAGCGCGAATTACGTCACGCTTCTTAAAACAAATGTATATCACCATATTAAAAATGATGTATTGTCTTATGTTTTCCTGAGGCATGGTGTCACCACCACGCCATTACAGTTTGAAGCGTTTTGGTGCGAATTTTAAACTTATAATTTGAAATGTATTTATTTTATACTAAACCTTATTTTTTACGGAAATATGATATACGTTGTAATTATAATATATTTCCCAACAATATAGAACAGTACAGGCAGTCCTCGTACTTACGGCATGTTAGGTTCTCGAAATACGCGACGTAAATCGAAACGACGTAAGTCGAGACATATTTTTTCATATTATGTTTACATGTAAAACTCAAGGGTTATGATCCACACGGACTCGAAATTAAAAAAAACTGCATTCAAAACAAAGGATATACATACTTTATTATCAAAAGTAAGTTCTTAAAACAATTATATATGGACTTATAAAATTGCTAGTTATTTTTCCTATGCCGGAAATCGAAACAAATGACGTATGTTTGAGGAATAGTAGCAAAACATTGTTGGACGTAACTTGAAACGACGTAAATCGAAACGACGTAAGTCGAGGACTGCCTGTATTTCAAAATCAGTTATCATGCCTATTATCTGTTAGCGTTCACGCCAAACGGTATTTGAAGGAAAGAGTTGTGCAAAGAGCACATTTGTATATCTGGAATGTCTTGAGACTCTTGAGCCTCGGGACGGTAAAATACGGAATAAGGAATAAAATACGAAAATAACCCGTTGAAGTTTAAAAGTAATAGTTCATGTTAGTTCCATATATAAATTCTTATTAAGGTTCTTATGTGACAATGAATTCAACAAGTATAGTTTAACGACGCCATAAGATAGTTGCTGTAGTGATATTGCCTGTGAAGCGAAAGGTCCAGAGTTCGATTCCCGTCGAGGGCAGACAAATTATTATTAGTAAGTACTTGAGTCGTGGATGTTTTTGAAGTCTTATATGTGCTGTCCATGGAACCAGATCTTTTTATTTCTTCCATCCAAACCTAATTTTCAAAAGTTTAAATTTAAGTAGGTAACAATTCAGAAGTTTACAGTATTCATTATTACTTATATCAAAAATTTAAATTGAACTTAAACTCATTATAATTTCAATGAAATATTGTTATGTGTTAACCTGTTTCCAAACGGGATTTCTGCTGAGATGCTAAGCGTAATCCACTAATTGCAGAACCTAATTGGAACTTTTACTTGTCGCTTATTACAAAAAACCCTGTGTTACATATCTGGGGGCACGGTCGTGCCTCCGCCAAGTCGAGGGCACTACTTACCTTTTCTTGAAGCGCTTCGTCGTTTTTTTTGAACCCTTATAACTTGAGTATGGATTATACCAGATAAACCAAATTCTCTGAATATGATGTCATAGTGAACTTAATAAGCATATTATAAAGATTCAATTGCATGCTTACACTTTAGTTTTTATGTAATATCAAAAACCCCGATTTCGTCACTCACTGATGATCATCAAAATTCATTCGTACTTTCTGAAGTCTTAGAAAGCTGACTATGAGCTATTATTTGTACAAAACAACAAAACAATTCTCAAACTTGGAACTTTTAGCCCCCCAACCCCTAGCGGCCGTTTCGCTACCGTCACATGGGCTTAAGGTGAAAAATGTATTCACTGTTTATTACTTTTCTATACTAATATTATAAAGCTGAAGAGTTTGTTTGGTTGAACACGCTATCTCAGGAACTACTGGCTCGAACTGGAAAAATCTTTTTGTGTTTGATAGTCCATTTATCGAGCAAGGCTATAGGCTATATAACATCATATATTTTAGTAGTTACTTTTTTCCACACATTAACGCGGGTGAAAACGTAGGGCACAGCTAGTCTGTTATACTTACAATAGTTATTTTCGTAATGAAATGGCTAAACCACATATTTTATTTAAGGTGTAGCGTTTGTGAAGATAGATAGATAGATAGATAGATAGATACTCTTTATTGTTTGTACACCAAAAAAAAAACACAATGACATTAAACTAAGAAAAAATGTACAAAGCAACAGGCGGCCTTATCGCTTCGTAGCGATTTCTTCCAGGCAACCCATCAAAAGAAAAGAACATACATGTAATAATCAGGAGGGTATCGGCGTACAAAGTCAACATACACAACTAAAACAGAGGAAGAAAAAAAAATTAAAATATTAAAATCTACCCATACCATACCCATACCATAGCAGTGATAGACAGTGGAAGACAAAAGGGAAAAAGAGTGAGGAGAAAAGGGGAAACATCAAAAATACTGTGTATTGGAAGAATACGTACAAGGAAGATTAAGGGAGAAGGATTAAATAGCTAGATAATGGTCTTTCACTAATGCTTTAAATCTATTAATATTTTGTGCTTTACGAATGTGGGGTGGTAAGGAGTTCCACAATCGTACTGCTGATACAGTGAAAGACTGATGATAGAAGGAAGAAAAATGGTGAGTATGAAGAAGAAGATTATGTGAGGAACGCAACAAATGACTGTGAGTGTGGCAACGAAACTCAAAGTTGTTTCTCAAGTAACTAGGAGAAGACGGATTAAATAACGTAGAGTACAGAGCAGAAAGAACATGACTATTCCGGCGAAAACGGATTGGGAGCCACTTGAGTTTAGCACGAAATTCTGAAATGTGGTCATATTTACGAAGCCCAAATATGAATCTAATGCAAACGTTTTGGAGTCTCTCAAGTTTGTTAAGTTGCTCCTCAGTAAGATTAAAGTAACAAATATCAGATAGGACTTGTATAATAAGGGTAATAGTAGGGTGTAGAGTTAGAAGGTTGGCTCTGCATGACATCTGATAACTTTTTGATGTAAAGCCATATGATGGTCTCGTCTTGGCAACAGTTTACATGAAAATGTTTTTGTGGGATTTATTATCTATAGCAGCAGAGTCTCTTATAAAGTTATTTTATTGATCATAAACACGACTTATACTTTGTAATTAAAAAGTTGCAGGTGTGTTACAAAGTTGGAAGTTTTCTTCGTCTGAGAGGATTAATCTGTTCTTTGTCTATTAGTCATAGCTACTTCATACCAATGAATTTTAAATGCAGTTTAAATGCTTAATAAAGCGATATTTTACGATTTTTTTTTCTAAAATTAAAAACTAAAATGCTCTAGTGTAAAGTTGTCAACATGTCGCTTGGTAATTTTTGCCTTTCAAGCGTCGAATAAACTAAATAAATGCTTACCCACTCATTGAATACTCCCGCAGTAGGTTTTTAACTGTGTCGCGGTTGGCATGGTCGACACATAATTATAACATCACAATCACACCCATGACCCGAATACAAATATTTATCTGTCACATATATATCTGCCTCAGCCGGGAATCGAACCTGGGACCCCTCGCTTCGCAGGCAGGTTCGCTACCAACTAGGCTATATGGTCGTCAAAAAGAATGATGATCGTTCTTAAATTCTTGAACTTGATATTTCTTAGTCTTTTAGTCATATAGAATACCATAACCTGCATAAAATATGAGATGAGATAAACAGGAAAGTAAATCGTTGACCCAAGTTGATCTGTCCATCTACAAAAACCATTAACTACCAAGAACTCGAAAAAAGATAGAGCAAAGTGAAGAGCAGATAAATAGCGAGCCACGATCTACGACAAACAAAGCCAAAAGCTCCTACGCGATAAGCTATCTATCCGAGCTTTCATTCTGCAATCCGGTGCTTCTAAAAAACAAAGCTGACCGGAATCAGTGCAGCGAAGCGAGAAGTAACAGTTGGAAAGTAAATTGCTGCCAAGAAGCTTGCATCGATAGAGGCAAGTCGTTTAGTAGACTCAGTGCGCTGCGGCCGAGTATCCGCGGCGAACGCCCGTGTTACAATAATAAAAAAAAAACAGAAGAAAAGTAAAAAGCGCGCGCTCGCGTACCGTCAAAGATTATTTTTAATCTATGCGATTTGAATATTCTTTTTAATTGCGTATATGCCGTAGTTGTTGTAATCGACGAATAGCATAAATAACTGTTAAATCCTCAGTGCCGGTGGATAATGAGTTCGCTGTGATTGTGAGAGTATTCGACTTGGTATCCGTTAAACAGGTGAATATGAAATTGATTTAATTAACAACTGTTTTTTTATCTGTTATTAAAAAAAATCACGGCTGCACAGACTAATTACCTATACAGTAAATAAAGAATAAAACTTTTTTTTAATCAGCCAGGCAAAAGTTTTTGCTGCAAGTGATACAAATACGCGGCAATGGTTGAAGGAGTCGCCGTTTTTGTATTATCAGTGTTCAGTCGAAGGGGAATAACGGCCCAGCAATCATAGGTTGTTGCTCTTCCTACTGGCTAGGAATAAAACAAACTCGTTTATTAAAGGAAAGCCTCCGCTCGGATAGCTTTAGCCTATTTACAACTTTAAAAAAGGTAAATTCAAATAGCAGCTGGTGTTCTATACTTGTAACGAATAAATAATCTTAGAGGTATGCGTATGACACTAGGTAGAAAATTGGTTTTTGTCGAATATGAATTGGAATTTTAATTATTCTTTAAATAATTATTGACATAATAATGATATTAATTATTTTATTTAACGAGTTTGAAAGGCTATCTTTAACAAGAGTTATAAAAGTATTAAAACTTCATGAAATCATCAAAAATGGATTTATTGGTGTATAAAGAAATAATGCATTTAAAACATAAGTATATGTAAATGCACGACTAAATACGAAATTTGTTACAATTTTGACGGAATTCTTTAAGCAATATTAGTAGATCTCAGACATCTGTGCTTTTAGCATTAAAATATTCCTGAATAAATTTTATAAACACATAATCTGGAGCTTTTAGCATTAAAATATGCTTGATACATTGTACTAACACAGATTTTGACGAATTAACTATAGGTCTATATATACCTTATCTAATTTTTAAAAAAAATTAAAATTTCTTTCAAACGCTATTTCTGAACTTGTTTAAGTTTAAGTTTCATTCCGAACGTTATTTCTGTAAGTCGTGTCGTATCGAGCCGTTGTTCCGTTGTCGTGAATGTGGGTCAGTGAAATGATCGAAACGCGGTCCCGTACGGAATCTGACCGAACTGCCACTGACCGATTTCATTGCGACATTCGACATTCAACATTCTTTTATTATTATTCCCGCCGAATTTATTCTAATTTTGTGCGCGAACTTTTGTGACCACAGAGTATAGACTACTTTCTAGTGATGTTTTAAGAATTAAGTTACGTATTTCTATGCATGATAATTTTTTTGTTAGTCGTTTGAAAAAAGTAAAGTAGGATAATGAAAATTAAGTACCTAATAATAGATTTGTTTTCAAAAAAGTATTTATTTTACGTTAAAATAAAATATAGTATCCGATATATAACTAACTAATTTTGAAACTAAAAAGTAAAAAAAAGTCACGGAAAAATCTATAACTATTATGCCTACTATAACTACTATCTAAGACTTATTACTTTCTTTAAATCGGTAAAAACCATTAATTTGGCGCTAGTGTGCTAGTTCTCCCTTCAAATTCGTAAAATAAGATAAATTAACAATCTTTTGAAAGAAGTGTTCTAAACAGCCTCGATAATATATGTATACATATTTCAATTGGCTTACTTCAAGATAAGGTCGTGTCGTGATAAGCAGGTTCTTGCGGTCATTAACATCGCTCGCCTCGGGAAAGTATGAACTTAGATATTTACAGGAAGGATCTTTTAAAAGCCTTTGCCCTCATTACCGACCAGTTATTATTAACTTTTTTATTAGCTGCCTGTTATTTTTGTGGTTTTACGTTGAGTCATATTTAAATTTGGAAGCAATTTTAAATTTGGTTTCAAATTTTTTCCTCATTATAACATTTTTTTTAACTTTTTGTTCGTTTAATACTTACCTATTAGTTGGGTGAATTTCCCAAGTGCATTTTTGAGACGGCGAGGTTGAAAATTAATGTGTGGAGGTAAACTACAATTATGCATAAATTTATATAGGTAGTTTAAATAGTGATCTACATGAGTAAAGTATTCAGATGTATTTGATACATAGATTCTTAATAAAAAAATATCTAAGACCTAAAATCTAATTCCGGTGTACTGTCCGACCTCCATTTATTTACTTTTTACTATTTACTTTTCCTGCCAAACACGTAAGTACTCACTGCGGTGGCGCAGGAATACAAAATCATCCAATTCCGATGTCATGTATATTAGTAAAAGTACAAAGCAGATTGTCAAGAAATTTTATGGAGGCTTCCATTAAAGGTTTTCAGTCATAATTGTGAAATAAAAGTTAACCTGTGAATAACGGTGTTCTTTAAAATTCAAGTTTTGACTCTAATTCTAAGTCCGGTGGCCTAATCTCGGTGGCTCCGGTGGCAAACCAAAGCGCATAGGGACGTGTATAGACCAGTGCCGATAATTTTTGAAACGAAAAAAAATAATCGTAGGATGAAACCCATTGCAAAAGGAAGAGAATATAACGAAAATTAAAGGCAAAATAATTTACGGGCGATCTGAGGTCGGGAAGTGGGGGAGGGGGGGTTCAAGAGTAAAAAATCTCTCTCTCTTCAGTCAGGCCTCATTACTGAGGATTGTGATTCTGACGCGAAGCTTTTTCAATAGTTTATCTCCACTTATGGCGATCGGTAGCTTGATGGAGTGCCTTGCTGGCTGGTATCTCCAGATGTTTGGCTACCTGATCCGACCATCTCTTAGGACTGCGGCCCCGCGGTCTCTTGCCTTCAATTTTGCCTGTCACCATCAATTTCTCTATATTTTCATGTGGTCTCCTTGCAATATGTCCAAAGTATTTGAGAATACGGTGCAGGCAAATGCTGGAAAGTCTTGGGGATTAGTGTATTTTCAGTTCCTTGAGGACAGAGATATTAGTACGGTGAGCTGTCCAGGGGATTCTTAGTAAGCGGCGCCAGCACCACATTTCGAACGCATCCACTTTTTTTCTGTCTGTGGCTTTTAGGGTCCACGATTCCGCTCCATATGAAAATATGGAAAAGACAAGTGTACGAACTAAGTGGACTTTTGTACGGTTAGACATGTTTCTGTCTTTTTTTATTTATATTGTCTTTTTTTGTTTCTGTATTTTGTTTAGCTGGGTCATACCCGTTTTAGCCATTGCTATGCGTCGTCGTATTTCTGGCTCACAACTGCCCTTATTGTTGATGAAGGACCCAAGGTACTGGAATTCTTCCACAATTTCGAAGCCGTCAAGTAGATTGGTTTGTCGGAGACTGTTCAGGCGGTCGATTATCATTATTTTAGTCTTGTTTTTATTTATTGCGAGACCTGCCTTTAAACTTGCTGTTTCCAAACGCTGTAGGAGTTCCTTCATTTCAGCTTCCGAAGAAGCGAAAAGAGTAGTATCATCGGCATAGCGCCATCATTTTAACGCGCATCGGTTTAACTCCACCAATTTTTATGCCACCCTTCCATTCCTGCAAGGCTTCACGTATTATATATTTGCCGTATATTATGTTAAATAGGATAGGGGAGATGACACAACCTTGACGAACTCCTCTCTCAAAGTAGAAGGGATCAGATGTAATGGGCCCAAGTTTTAGCGTTTTAGCGTTGTTAGATGACGAGGATGACGAGGGTAAAAAATAGTTTATCTCAATTTCCGGCAAAACTGCAAGTCCTATAGAAAAAAGTTAAATAGCAATTTTGTAAGTAATAAAAAGATTTACAACTTTTTTATTTACACTTTTTTACATAATCTCAAAATGTATATGAAAAATTCAAATAACCAAGTTTTTGGTTTTTATTTTTATCTTTTACAAAAAAAAATTTTTTTCACGAAATTTGGTGAAAATGAAACGACAACTATTTTCGCAAAAAAATTTCGGATTCGAGTTTTTAATTTTTTTTGTCAATCATTGTGTACAATTTTGAGCTATTTATTAACATTTACACTTTAATTAATCGAAAAACGTAAGATTCCATGTTAACTTGTTAGACAGAAAAATTACAAATCCATAAAACATAAGGATTGCAAAAAACATGCGAAAATATTTGTCGTTTCATTGCATTTTCGGAGAACATTTACCATAGTAGTTTATAGTTAGTAGTTATAGTAGTAGTAGTTAGTAGTTTTTGACGTGAGAATTTTCGATTAAAATTAGGTTGCTTTTTCGATATTAAGTCAAAATAAGATGAAAAAAGAAATATTTTAAATCAAAAAAAATTACAGTATGTTAAGGACATACAAAGGTAAGTTTTCACTAAATTTCGTGATTTTTTTATTATAAAAGATAAAAATAAAAAGCCAAAAACTTGGTTATTTGAATTTTTCACATAAATTTTGAGGTTATGTAAAAAAGTGTAAATACAAAAGTTTTAGATATTTTTATTACCTACAACTTTGCCATTTAACTTTTTCCATAGGACTTGTAGTGTTGCTGGAAATCGAGATAAACCGTTTTTTACCCTTAAACCCCCCTCCCCCTTCCCGACCTCAGATCGCCCGTAAATTATTTTTCCTTTAATTTTTGTTATATCCTCTTCCTTTTGCAATGGGTTTTTCATCCTATTATTATTTTTTTCACTTTTTACCGTTTTTGAAACTATCGGCACTGGTCTAATAGGCCACAGAAACACAAGCGTGTCTAATCACCGCTTAAAGGAGTCCGTTCATCTAGACTCCTACTCTTCAAAATGTATCTTTAAAGTATTAAAATATGATCTTGCCTTTATTATTTCTCATTGGCATAATTAATTTTGGTGGATCAGATTCTAATTCCAGTGGTCCTAATTTTGGTGGCATTTGACAATGTAATTTGAAAATATCTCCGGAACTAATAAATTTTTTTTCGATCTCTACTAAGTGACTTATTACTACTACTATTTACATATTATTTATGCCAAATAAAATGTATTAGAAACAGCAGGTTTAAATTTAATTAATTTCGGTGGCTCGGATTTTAATTCCGGTGGTCCTTTAATAATTTCGGTGGCATTTGATAATTTCAAATGGAAATACCTCATTAACTAACAAAAATTTTTCGATCTCTAGTATATGATTAAATAGTACTAATATTTACCTATTATTTAAGCCAAAAAAATTTATCAGAAACAGCAAATTTAAATTCGCCACTGTAATTAGGCAAAATTCGTGTTTGTTGAAATTCACCCAGTTACATTCTTTACAGATTGCAGACACGAATTAAGTTTTAAGCAGATAGTAACTGATTCAATAATTATTAAATTATTTTTTTATGTGGACGCTAATGACATCAGTGATACAATTAATGATAGTCTTTTAAAAAATATTTTTAATAGGTACTGATAACATTTTTGTCTTATCTTTTGCACAAAAAACAACGGTATCTACACTCCACATTAGTAAACTAGCTGACCCGGCGAACTTCGTATCGCCTAACAAACTATTTTTTTTCTAAAATAAAAGTAGCTTAAGTTACTCCTTGTTACATCAGCTATCTGCCAGTGAAAGTCCCGTCAAAATCGGTCCAGCCATTTCAGAGATTAGCCGGAACAAACAGACAGACAGACAGGCAGACAAAAATTGTGAAAAATGTTGTTTTGGTATATGTACCGTGTATACATCCAAATGTACTTAGTAAAACGTGGTTATTTTAATATTACAAACAGACACCCCGATTTTATTTATTTGTATAGATAAAGGGCATCGAACCTAATTGGCACACTTACAAGTCCGCCATTTTGAAAAAACCTCGATTCAGCGGCCAGTGATGAAACATGTGTCAATCGATAGACTAAATGATTATGATCAAAAAGTATTCAGTGATGAAATGTCGTAAGTGATATACTTTCTGAGATAAGTGAGTTCAAAACTAGAAAAATAAAGCAAAAAACTTCGTTTCGGCGGACATTGATAAATCATAATTATGTCATTTGATAGGCTAAATAATTACAATTAAAAAGTATTCAGTGATGAAATGTTGTAAGTGATATAATTTCTGAGATATTTGAGTTCAAAACCGTAGAAATATAAAGCAAAAAAACTTCGTTACGGCGGACATTGATGAAACATATGTCAATCGATAGGCTAAATGATTACGATTAAAAAGTATTCAGTGATGAAATGTTGTAAGTGATATACTCCCTGAGATATTTGAGTTCAAAACATCATTTACTTATTTTGAATTTATTGGGCCAATAATGAAAAATAAGTATATTATGCCATATGTGTATGTGCTGCATAGGTACTTGATTTATTAATAACGGGTAGGTTTGAATTTTAAAAAAAGCAAAGCAAAAGCAAACTACTAGGTTGTTTTATAAATAATTTATTTGCCACCAGCGGCTACAGCTTTGGCAATTACTCTAAACCAAAAGTTAAAATTCATTATTGGCTTAGTTTTCTATATCATGTCTGACAATCACTGAATCTAAAAATTCCGCTGGTGATAAAGGCAATTTTTCCTGATGTCGAGCCCATGCCAAGAACCATATAACACACATTATATGGGAACAACAGGACAAGGTTCTTTTGCCCACTATGCATGAGCAGTACCATCCCGCGATTTTATTTCTACCCTTAAGTTGTTTGTTTGACGAATTTGTTTAATTTTTATAATACTTAACGTAACTGAGATAAGGAAAAAAGTGACCGGTACACTTCAATTGCTGTATCGCCATAAATACTTAACCATAAATACGCCATAAACACTCTGGTCATCCCTCACCTTGATTATGTTGATGTGTGTTGTACAGATTTGTCAGAGGAACTTCTGAATAAATTGGAGCGCCTTCTTAATAACTGTATTAGATATTATCTTCGGCTTACGTAAGTATGACCACATTTCCTAGTTCAATTCCTAACTTAAATGGCTACCCATTCGATACAGGCGAAACTTCAGAATTCTCTCAACATTTTATGCTATTTTGAATAATGTGTCTTCTCCTGTTTATTTAAAGGAAACCCATAGCACTGCTTATTTCGGGAATTCCTTCACAATACAGTTCATACTGTTCTGGAACTCCTTGCTTGTAGACATCAAAAAATCATAGACTACCAAAAGCTCCTTCAAGAAGTCCGGCAGCACTACCTGAAGCAATTAGAATGTTGTCGCCCGTGGTCTTCAACCAGATGTTATATATGTATTTATAAATATTTATTTACTTACTATATATAAGATGTTTATATGTAAATATGAATAAAACTGTATTTATTTAATTTTGTTTATGTATATTGTGATTTTATATGTATATAGTAGTTATTCTAAATATTCATAATATTTCTTATCTGGCATTACACTGACACAGTTACAGATCCACTAGAAATAAAAAAACAATTAATTACAAATGTTTTATTTTTGTACGGTTTTGAACTCAAATATCTCAGAAAGCATATCACTTACGACATTTTATCACTGAATACTTTTTGATCGTAATCACTTAGACTATCGACTGACACATATTTTATCAATATCGGCCGAAATGATGTTTTTGCTTTATTTTCCTACGGTTTTGAACTCAAATATCTCAGAAAGTATACCACTTACGACATTTCATCACTGAATACTTTTTGATCACAGTCATTTATTCTATCGATTGACACATGTTTCATTACTGGCCGCCGAATCGAGTTTTTTTCAAAATGGCGGACATGTAGGTATGCCAGGCTCCATACAAAAATGTTGGAAGCCCTTTAATTAATAATTATTTTCTTTATCGAATAAATTTAACCTTCTTCAATACGACACCTCTAAAAAATTTACTATACATTAATTATTATGGTTTTGTTTCGTTCAACAATATGTTACGCTTATATGGAGCATCTTCAAGGCAAAAATTAATAGGTTCTCTGTAGGTTAATGCATTACAACCGAAATCGTTTCAAGTCCAAAACTTAAGGTCTTCCTATACAAGCCGACGAACAACAATTACAAGGAAATTACTTTTATGTAGCCTGAAAAATTCTAATTGTGTTAACTTTTTGACGTGATAACGTCTATTAAAACGATGAACGCCGGGCGCACGCACGAAAAAATGTAGCGTTCCGCGAGCGAGAGAGCGGCAAAAGCGAGAGAGAGGCACGATCGGCTACGATCAGCGTATCGTAGCCGATGCCGTAGGCGATCACGTAGGTTGTCACGTTAAACTACCATCCGTAAACCGACTTTACAGACAACCATTTTTTATAAATGATCTACATATTAATTCAGTCCCGCGTAGGTTAGGATATTGCTTATCTTCTAAAGAAATTGTTTCTCCATTTCTTCACCTACATGATAAAGAAAATTTCCGCAATAGTGGTAGAATAAACAAAGTGTTCTTAAATGATCAGTGATACCTATACTCCACGCGATTTGCAGCCGAAACAAATGTAAACAAACCATTAAAATCGTTTTATAGGATTTTTTACCAACTGACATGAATTTGTACACCAAATGCATTTTATTTAGACAAACTACTCATTAAGGTATTTGTGAATTCTTAAATAAATACATATTGATTGATAATAATTATAAATTTCGAGTAAATGTGGAAACAAACAAAATCAAATAACATTGTCATCATTTAAACACTTTGCAATGAGAATCTTATTTCCAAGAAGCGATTTGAAACTTTTAACTTAATGTACTGTTTTGTCATAATGAGTAGTTTGTCTAAATAAAAAGCATTTGGTGTACAAATTAAAGTCAGTTAGGGAAAACACTAGAAAACCATTTTAATGGTTTGTTTACATTTGTTTCGGCTGCAAATCGCGTGGAGTTTATGTATAGTGATTAAATTAATTTTTGGATTTTAATTTCGAATTACTTCTTATGTCAAGATTTTTTTTCTATTTACCCATGGAGTATACAGGTAATATAGAAATGACTATGTTGTGCAAAAACGTCCATCAAACTGCGTTAAGTTGGTGGCGCCACTGTAGCAACAGGGTAAAGTACTACGTAAACAGTTGAAGTTTGATATAGAGGACTGTCGGTGTCTAACTTCAATCCGTCAACTCCTACCTTCATACACTTTTGCAACTTTCCCCCATATGAGTCAGTTCTCCTTTACTTCTATCCTCTATATATTTACCCGTATAAGCTTTAGTTGCATACATACCTTACCTTACCTTACCTTAAACCCTTACCTTCCCGTTAATATTTTAATTCTGAATACAGTGTAATTGGCACCATTGGCAATACATATACTTATTATAAGTTTTATCATTTCTTCTGTGCCAATCAATACGTAGGTTTAACGGCCGATGCCCTCAATATGCGTTAAAATAATTCCACAGACCATGATATGGAGACATGCGGGCGTTACAGAACATAATATGCGCATAATTTCGAAAGTATTTATTTATAATGTAAACAGGGAAAATTTCGTTGTGACCGTAAAATTATAAATGCGAAAATTTTTATGCATGTTTGTTATTCTTTCACAAAAAATCGACTTAACAGATTTTGATGAAAATTAGCAAATAGATAGACCATAACTTGGAATAAAGAAACATATAGGGTGTTTATTTATCGGAAAACGCGAGCAAAGGCTCGGGCTAAGCGCTAGATTAGGGGAGGCCTATGTCCAACAGTGGACCTCAAAGGGCTGATGGATGGATGAAGCGCTAATAAGGTATAATTTAAAAGCTATCACATCATCATTACAGTCCATAGCTGTCCCACTGCTGGGCTCGGATGTCCTCTCACAATGAACAGTACAGTATATAGTCCGTCACGTGACCTTGTGTAGATTGGTAGACTTCATACAGATCAGACTACATGAAGTGATCCTAACACCCCAACTCAGAGTCATTAACGGTTACTTTAATCGCTCCTTAGTAATGAATCACCATACTAATTCTGTACTAAGGAGCGATTTAAGTAACTATTAGTGACTCTGAGTTGGGGCCTAAGTGTTGGTGACCACTTCAGAGGTCACGCAAAGCCGAAGATTTGTGTTATCGTAAGATAACATTCGTTAAGCCATGTTCGAGGCCTTCGGAGGGCATGAATCTGCTGACACTTAGGTGGGCCATAACTCCTCAACCAATCCGCCCTGAAGCAGCGCGGTGTATGCTTTAGGGCTCCTCAATAAAAAAGACCTATGTTCTGTAGTGGGCCATGGGTTGAAGCCAAATTAAAAAACATATAGAAGTGCGTTGCAATTTAGTTTAATATTTACTTTATTAATTGTTTAATTTATTAATGTCTATGGAATTTCCCACAGCATTCTTGATGTTAATAAAAAGTTAAAAACCCCATTAAGGTTGGTAATATGTTGTAATAGTAATTTATATTCTTTGCGACTTCCTTCTCAAATTATAATATCAAATACAATACATTTTATTTTATCACATCAGTAAAAACTTCTCAACACACTTATTATTATACGTACTATTACTTTAAGTATATAGATATTAGGTATTTATACGTAGCTACTGCTTCCGATTTTGTCTACAAAAACATGTGGCTTCAACCTATTGATGGCCCACTATACCATACTTCACCACGCTGCTCCAGTGCGGACTGGTGGAGGGGTTAGTGACCAACAAGGGTCGGAAGTTTTCATGCCGCCGATTGCCGCCAGAGGTCTTCTGACATTGCTTATCGGCTGTTATCCTAAGACCTAAGGCTTCCAGATTGGACCTACTTTACCGAAATTCAGATCTGATGAATGATGGGATCCGTGAGGAATATTTCTTTAGAGTCAATTATTTTTTTTAGTAAAATATTGATTAAGTCAATTGTCAACATTGAACTATAGAAACGATACCGCAAACTCGATGTTTGTGCAATGAACTATAGCCAATTGGCAACTCTTTTCATTGGATTCAATCGATTTTTTTGAAAAGAGAAATGGGGCTCCATTTTTAAAATAGAACCTCCCGGCGCGACACAAATTTTGTGCACGAAGTCTATTCTTGTAATTTACTTATGTTCGGTTTACACGTATTAAGTAGTTAACTAAATTTTAAGTAAATTAATGCGTGTATACGGACAATTTAGTAGTTTAGTAATCAAGTAGACAAGTAATTTAGAAATTTTTCTATTTTCTGTTTAGTAGGTGGGCGGGGCTTATCACTTAACACGTTTGGACAGGCACTTTTAGGTAAAATTTAGTAAAATGCTTAAGTAATTAAGTAGAATTGTATGAACTAAATTATTACGTGTGGACGCACACTAAAAATTATTCACTTAAAATTTAGTTAAAATTTAGTTATGTACTTAACTACTTAATACGTGTAAACCTTACTTTATTGTTAGTACATTATTCTTCAATGTTTTTTAATAAAAATTCTTCTGCATTATCAAAAATATCATCAAAAATTGTTCACTGCCTGTCATACCAGCTCATACCATAACCCATTGACAAATAAATAAATAATCAGTCGTGACAAGAAATTCGATTCGCGAATCACTTACGGTCATAAGCTTATTGTGTGTAAATTAATAACCGTTTAGAAGGCAGACATCAGACATCGTCCGTTTGCTGCTACGGTTTATTTTTAACTCGGTTTTGTCAGCGGGTTTCGGCAATCAATTATGTGAATGTCCGTGTCAGTGACCACTTACACTCTTATAGGTGGATCTTTTCTGTTTAAAAATGTCTTTCTTGCTAACTTTTTTGCATCCTTCCTTTATAACAGCAATAATTATTATAACTGCTGCTTTAATTTAATAATTTCTAGGTGTAAAATTTTATAACATGTGACGTCACACTAGGGGGGAGGTCTCACAAATATGACCAGCTGTGACAAGGTAAAAGTCATGAAATTAGTGTGACGTAATTTATGGATGTCCCCTTACCATCAGGCGACCTGTCTGTTTATTTGCCTCGACTTTTTTTAATACTATGTAAAACTGGTGGCTCGTTCATAGGTAACACATGGTTCGTACATGTGTAAAGATTTATAATAAAATTCCATCAAAATTTACTGAAATGCCTTACCTTAAACTTAAAACTCATATTAAAAGCATTTTTATGACGAAAGGATATTAAAAATTAGATGAATACCAGCTGCCCTTACAGACTTCGTTCTGCCAAAAGTTTTTTTTTATTTTGAGATGAAAGCTATCCTATCTTTCAAGTTGGATCAAACTGCACACGGTGTGCAAATTTGATTAAAATCGGTTTAGTAGTTTAGGAGTACATCGCGGACAAACAACGTGACACGTAATTTATATATATTAAGATTTTAAAGACAAGACTGCTTGGACATGACTTCTATGAATGTAGATTGTAGTAGATGATAAGTGCTATCTGTAACTGTGAGTGGTAAAAAACAACCCGGTAGTTTCTTGCTGCTTCTTCTCCCGGGCCCTCTCACAGTAGGGCCTTGCTGAAGCATTGGCGTAGCTTGCATGACTTTCAAAAAGTGTTTGTAAACCAAACCAATTCTGAATAAAAACATTTGATTTGATTTGATGTGATTTGACTCTTCGTGTTCCGGCCGAGAACTTTCTTTCTTTTCATTCTCTTTCTTGGTTGCGTTGGCCATCAGTGATACCTCTGGTGTAGCCGATGTCCATCCATAGGCGACGATAGCCACTTACCATCAGGTGGATCTTCAGCTCGTTTGTCGGCTATTTCCATAAAAACCTAACGTTTCGATTGTCATTACGAGTGGGGGGCATCTAGCTAACGGTAACGGTACTGTGACCATCAATTAAAACCTGTTTCACTTGCCGCAGACCGCTCAATGATTCAATCATGTCGAGTTTAATGCTTATAATTTTAGCTACTTCATATGGCTGAGAGCGTGTCTGACTCGCACATGGAAGGTTCCGTACAATACAACCATGCTAAATTTACGCCGAAATAATATTTGAAAGACCCTCTGTTATTTTCAACTTTATTTCACTTTTATTATTTCTTATGGCAACAATAATAATACGTATTTTGTTACTATGAAATGTTTCCCTATAAAATAACGCTGAAAAACAATTTCATGCATATAGAAACACCATTATTTTTACCTTTTTAGTGTTCCAAAGTAAAATCGTAACTCTTATAGTTTCGTCATGTCCGTTGGTCCGTCTGTCCGAAGCAAAGCGCCGAGACCCTTAGTGCTAGAAAGTTGTAATTAGGGTTCCTCCCCTACAGGTAACGTGAGGATGAATTTATTATTCGTCGCGTACCCTATAGTGTGGGGTATTGTTGAAAAGGTCTTCCAAAAATATTATGGGTCTTTTGCGACCATTTTTGGAATTAGGGGTCTGTTTGCCAAATTTTTGGCTTTAAAGAGCTAATTTTGGTTAGAGTCATGTGTCCCCCCCCCCCGCCGCGCGCCGGCTAAGCGGTTGAATAAGTGAAAAAATTCTCAAAAATAGGTTATATGATGAATTTACAAGGAAAACTATCATGAGTAGGGTCCCATCTGTTCCCCTTGAATACGGAACCCTAAAAACGCTCACACACTCATATTCATGTACTACATAAACGTGATTTTTTTTAGCTCCTACTGATTTATCGTAGTTTCTTGTTTACGAGGGTCTGATGATGGAATCATGAGGTGGACAGTCTAATTTAGGTGCTCTAAAATTCAGTTATTTCGTCTAAAATATTTTAGTTTGCATTAATTTACTGAGATAAAAATAACTACAGAAATCACGTATCTACGTGTATCTCGGATGATATGATAACACATACATAAACATATAAAATATATGAAATTAAAAATCTTGCATACTACTTCCTACGCTTAGAATCGAACCCAGCACCTCAGCGACATTAGCTACGAGTTCGTAGCATCCTTCGATCTTCATACAAAAGACATCAACGAAATTAATTTAGCAATTTATTTTATATTGTATCATTTTATTTTATTTTGTATTAACTTGTATGTATTAATTTGTAATATTTTTATGTGTGTATTTCATATGGGCCTTAGTTGCCTGAAAATAAATGGATAAATAAATAAAAAAAATAATGCATAGATTTAATGAAATCACTAACTATATCGTACAAAACGATTAATTAAGATCACATTCAAATAAACAAACAATTATTTCAATGCAAAATTACTGCACAAATTTTGATGCGGTTTACCAATAGATAATCTATCTAAATTAGACGGCCTATTAGAGAACCGCTCTGCGGTCGAAATGCGACCGTAATTCAATTAGTCAAACGGTTTATAACGTGCGTCGGATAAATGAATCCTCTGCAATAGAGTACAGTGGGGTATAACATGACAAAAGTTATATGATAGCTGCAGTAGTACCTATTTGTATTTGTCTTATCTATTAAGTATTACCCTGACTTACCCTACTTAAGATAAGCCCTGCCCCAACTCAGAGTAACTAACGGTTACTTAAATCTCTCCTTAGTAAAGAATCATACAAATTCTGTACTAAGGAATGATTTAAGTAACCGTTAGTTACTCTGAATTAAGGCGTAAGTGTCCTGTTTGATATTTTAAGGTTATTAAAAACGAGTAACCGCCCTAGCTTTGCTTCGGTTTTCTTATTTTTTCACACCTTGGGTTACATTATTGGTGTTTTATAAAGGATCCCTAATTTTTTTGAAAGTATAATGTCACTATGTCACCCGGGGATAGTGTAGCTTCCCAACAGTGAAAGAATTTTTCAAATCGGATCAGTAGTTTCGGAGCCTATTCAATGCAAACAAACAATCAAATCTTTCCTCTTTATAATATTAAGTATAAATTACACATTTTTTAATTTATCCAACGCACTATACATTATTTAGGTACTATAAGTTTGACAGAGGGCTAAAATGCTGCTGAGCCATGCCAGTGTCAGCCTGGCATACGGCATACGGCATACGGCATACGGCATACGGCATACGGCATACAGCATACGGTAGGGTGCATAAGACGGCGGCCACTTTCACACGGTCTAAGCGCCCGCGATAACGGGACGAGTGACACACATTTGTGTCATAGTTCTGAGCTCGCTCCGATCCGAACACCGAGAATTGAGAATTTAACATGGATTGACTCTATAGAATAAATTTTTAACCGACTTCAAAAAAAGGAGGAGGTTCTCAATTCAACTGTATTTTTTTATGTGTGTTACCTCAGAACTTTGGACTGCGTGAACCGAATTTGATGATTTTTTTTTAATCGAAAGCAGGTGCTTGTCATGTGGTCCCACATAAATTTGAACGAGATCTGATAAGTACTTTTTGAGTAATATTGAAGTCGGTTATTTTTTGTTAGTAAAATTTAGATTATATCAATGTAGATACTAAAGAAAATAATCTGAATTTTACGAAGAAAAAATAACCGATTTCAAAATAACTCAAAAACTACTCGCTGACTAGTTCTGAAACTAGCTCAAATTTAAGTGGGACCACATGACAAGCACCAGCTTTGGACTCGTCGATTACCGGGAACGTGGATTCACGTTCGAACTCAAAGGTACCGCCGCCGCCGCGATTCTCACGAGTTAAAAAAATAATCATCAAAATCGGTTCACCCAGTCGAAAGTTCTAAGGTAATAAACATAAAAAAATGCAGTGGAATTGAATACCTCCTCCTTTTTTGAATTTTTTTGAAGCTTATCACAATAATGCATTGTCATCAGACCTAAAACAACATGTAAAATTACAACTCCTTAGGATAAGTGGAAGTAGGTATAATTAGGCGCAAGATTTGACCCAAACAAACAGACAGGGCAAGCTAAATAAAACCGTTTAAAATATTAACGCCCCAACTCAGAGTCACTAACGGTTACTTAAATCGCTCCTTTGTACACAATTTGTATGGTGATTCTTTACTAAGGGGCGATTAAAGTAACCGTTAGTGACTCTGAGTTGGGGCGTAAGAGTTGATACCCGTGCGGCGCAATGGTTTAAAATGGTTACCATGCCGGATTGTGCCAAGGGTTCGATTCCCAGCGGAAATTTGAATGATGACTTTGAATTTCTGTTCTTGGTATGTGTATTATCCGTGAGGAAGAAAGGTCCTCGAATGGCGCCCACGACTCAGAAAAAAGAAAAAGGAGGTATTGGATAGGATAGAACGTAAGCCGTTTTCGATTGATTCTTTCAGTTATTCGCATCTAAATTTATTAAGCATCTTAATTTCTGTTAGCGGAAACAAGAGCACACACAAAAGAAAAAAAAATTGCTATGAACATTTCCCGTTGTAGTCGTTTTACATACTTTTGTTTTTGACGTGATAACGTCTATTAAAATGATGAACGCCGGGCGCACGCACGAAAAAATGTAGCGTTCCGCGAGCGAGAGAGTGGCAAAAGCGAGAGAGAGGCACGATCGGCTACAATCGGCGTATCGTAGCCGATGCCGTAGGCGATCGTAGTTGAGTGGAGCGGAGCGGGGCGGGGCAGAGCTTTGTCATGACGTTGTCACGTTAAACGACCGTCCGTAAACCGACTTTACAGACAACCATTTTTTTTATGGAAACAACCGGCAAACGAGCTGACGATCCATGTGGTGGTAAGTGACTATCGTCGCCCATATACATCAGCAACATCAAAGGCATCACTGATGCGTTACTGCCCAAGAAAGACAGAAGAAAAAGAAAGAAAGTAATAATGGTATTAATTAAAAATTAAAATCAATATTACCAATCCCTCGAGGAGCCCTACCACCAGCGGGCCGGATTTAGTCGCCTCTTACGATACCCATCCGGCGTGGGATTGGAGTTAGTATTCTAAGCCGCCCCAATACGACTAAATATTATATACCAAAGCGCGTTATGAAAAGTTTTCGTTCTTTGAGCGTAACATACATTGTCATTATCTGTTCCAAGATGGTGGCCATGTGTTGTCAACAACAATGACACTGGCCACTAACTAATCACGGAAAGTGTTTTAACGTGTTTTCGTCTAATTGCGTTCTCAATTACTAGCGTTCGAAGAAAGTGTAAGAATTTGCATTTTAACTGTTCGCTTAGGAATGTTTTAAGATGTTTAACTTACTGGTCAAGATAAAAAATGGTTGGATACATTGAAGTAAAAGTTAACGTACCAGAACAGACATTGCCAACAAAATTTTTGTCGCGCCGAGTGGTTCTATTTTCAAAGTTAAGGCCCATTGTCGCCAATTCATTATGACAAACATTGTGTTCGCGGTGTCGGTTCTATGCGCTAGTAATAATACTTCATTGCTTGGATACCTGATTTTTTTTCAGTTTTATTTATTTGGTAACACATCTTGGCTTGGGTTTACATGCGTGTTTATTAAAGTTGTGCGAACGGTCTTACATGTCGTTCTTTTAGTTTAAAAATTTAATTAAATCCAAGAAAACATTAAAAAAGACCTTTCAGCTGTTTTTAGCTGATTTAGGACCAACTTATGTCAAAACCTAACTGCTGATTTTACTCTTGTATAATCTTCAATTCTAAATTTAATTGTAGATTGTAGTATTTTTTTTGTTACAAAATTATACATAAATTAATTGATTGGTCTGCGTAGTAAACTTTATTATAATTACATTTTTGGTAGTATTATGGCCTAAATTACAGAACAAACGACGAGTCAACCTTGTTTTGATAGAGGGCTGAAGAGAGTTCTTACTTTCTTTATTTTTCCTCTTTTCCTTCTTGGCCAGCATCGCATCTTCTGATGTCCATGGGCGACAGTAGCTACTTCACGGTGACAATCAAGTCGCTTTGTAAACGACTTCAAAAAAGGAGTATTCAAGGTATTCAATTCGACTGTATTTTTTATGTTTGTTACCTCAGAACTTTCGACTGGGTGAACGGATCTTGATGATTCTTTTTTTAATCGAAAGCTGGTGCTTGTCATGTTGTCCCACTTAAATTTGAGCGAGATCTGACTAGTAGTTTTTGAGTTATCCCTAATTTTAAAATCGGTTATTTTTTGTCAAGAATCATTTCTTCAAAGATAGTAGTTACTTGGAGTACACCACTGAATGGCGTACTTCAAGTTTCATTAAAAACTTCCACATTCTTTTTAATCTTGTATTGTATAGCGTGTTACTTATCTTTACTTGCCAGTACAAATTGTGAAATAAAATCAAATCAACTTATGCCAGTATACAAAACCTCAACTCTTTACGTAGTCTAAAATGTTTTGGTAAATATAACCAAAATACTGCTATGAGAAAATGTTTCTTTAAAATTTATCCTACGCTACAGCAGCGCCGCCCTTATTGGACACATTTTTACAGATACTTTTTCCTATCGGATATGGCTCTTCCCACCTCTACTCTCCGTAGTCTTGGCAGTCAGTTTTCTATGACATGTTTTAGTGGGATCTTGTTCTGCAATAATCTAAATTTTACTAACAAAAAATAACCGACTTCAAAATTACTCAAAAACTACTAGTCAGATCTCGTTCAAATTTATGTGGGACCACATGACAAGCACCAGCTTTCGATTAAAAAAAGAATCATCAAAATCGGTTCGTCCAGTCGAGAGTTCTGAGGTAACAAACATAAAAAAAAAATACAGTCGAATTGAGAACCTCCTCCTTTTTTTGAAGTCGGTTAAAAACGGTAAAAATACCCAACGGTTAGGTAAGAGGTTAAGAAGCGATCACATGGCAACTTTGTACCATCTACTACGATCGTACCGTGTCTAACGGTCCGACCATTTTCCTAGCGGTGTTGGTGGAACTGCACATAATTCGCTAGAGAAATGGTTGAGTCATCGCTTCTAACTTCATATTTAATTTACAAGTTACGTTTATTTTATGTTTGTTGTTGTTTTTAATGGCTCGTTCTTTATAAAGAACAACAGTCTTTATAAAGAACATGAACACTGATCTTTATAAAGAACACTGACTACGATACGAAAATTAGAAAATTTTATAAGTAAGAATAATTACAAAACAATAACATAAGATTTGAATGATTAAAAAACAGTTTTTTCATATATCGTAAGTAAGTAATTATATTTTGTTTAAAAACTCTTTATCATTCATGAGTTTATTCATGAGTTTGGTTTACAAATTCATGTCAGTTGGTGAAAACCCTAGAAAACGAATTTAATGGTTTGTTTACATTTGTATCGGCTGCAAATCGACGCTACTATATTTTACATGCAATTGTTTTATTGGATCCTTCAATTTAATGTGCGTGTAAATTACACGAAGTTGTTTGCCATAACAATGTTACTATTTAAATTAATTATAAGTGTTATCTAGAAATATTTCAATTTAAAAATCCCGTGTACATATTTTCTAGGCATTAGTCGATAAACGTGATGATGATGATTAGATATTCTATACATTGCCTAGGTATTGTATAGAATGCTGAATTATACAGATATCCGGTAACATATATATAATATCTTATAGAACCATAGTTTCTAGATAATTTAAAGTAATTATTTAATGTAACCATAAAGTAACTAAATAAATAAAAATCAATAACATATATTGTAAACATAGCACTACCCCAAATGTCTCCTCATCGCCGCTGGTTGGTTGGAAGAAAATGCTGTGTTAGCATTAAGCCCGCCTTTTGTACTATATTTTTTTGAGTGCAATAAAGTATTTTCATTTCATTTCATTTCATTTCATTTCATTTAATTTCATTTCATTTCATTTCATTTCATTTCATGATGTTTTTAATTGACTTCAAAAAATGAAGAGATATTCAATTCGACGGTATATTTTCTTTTATGTTTTTTACCTCAGAACTTTATGAACCGATTTTAATGATTCTTTTTTAATCGAAAGCTGGTACTTGTCATGTGGTCCAACTTTTTGAGCGTGATTTGACGAGTAGTTTTTAGTTATTTTGAAGTCTGTTATTTTTTGTCAAGAATAATTTTTGATCTTGTGTTTTAAACCGTGTTACTTTATTTTAGTAAGTAGATAGTCGTTGTCACATTTCAGCGATGTCTGGGTTGCCAGTACAAATTGTCAAATCAAATCAATTTATTGGAATTTGAGCGAGATCTGTCAAGTAGATTTTCATTAACCCAAATTTTTAAGTCGGTAATTTTTTGTCAAGAATTATATATGTTACCGGATATCTGTATAATTCAGCATTCTATACAATACCTAGGCAATGTATAGAATATCTAAAACGTTCAGGTAACGTTTTGAATATTATTTATTTCATACTTAGCCCAGGTATTCTATACAATACTCCATGCGTAGTTGGTAATGTGTGTAATGGACGGTTCTCTAAACTGCCTTTTCGCCGAAAATTGTTTGGCCGATTATCACTTGCCAACTAACATTTCGCAGAATTTTATTTCGCCGAATAATCATTTGCCAACTTATCACATTTTTTTTTTAATTTCCCAACCTAACAGTTGCCAACTGTACGTTTGGTCTGCCTTTTATAATGACACTTTTCAAAAGGCCAACTTTCAAGTAGCGAATGTTTCAGTTAGAGTAATATTCATTTAGTTGTATATTGTTTATAAACCTAGGTTTGTAAATTTGCGGTTCTTGTTATCTTTATTTATTTATTTATTTATTTATTATAGGATTACCAACATAAGATACAGTTTCATCATTTGCAATACAAGTTGTTACTTATCATATTAAATCTTACTGTTCCTACAATTACAGGTAACCACAGCATGCTTTGCAAATAGTCATCTTCCGGTGACATATGCACTTTTAGGAAGAATTTAGGGGTTTTTGATACATAAAAAGGCTTCCAAACATCTCCGGCGCTGCGGGAAGTGCAGCCCCGCCGCCCTTGCGTAACAAACTGCAGGCACTCCATGCTCGCCTACGCAGCTTCGGCTTTTTGGTCGCCTGCGGCGACCAGCCTCAGCCGCTTCGGCTCACATGGTGCCTGCAGTTTGTTACAGCGGGCGGGGGCTGCTCTCCCTCCGCGCCTCCGGGGTTTACATTCACTCTAGGGGTAGGGCAGACTAGTACCACGTGGGGTCGGGGTTGACTAAGTCGGTTCTGTCACCAATTTTGAAAAAATCCGAAGCTGCGTAGGCGAGCAGTGTAGTGTAGGAGCCATTAGACTGCATCTCTCCTTACCATCAAGTGTGATTTCGATCAAGCATTAATTTAAAATGTATAAAAAATATCTATTCATGCAGGTTATAATTTGTTTTGAGTGTGTTTTTAAGTAAATTCTTAATTCCAACCTCCATCCAAGTTGACTATACATACCCAAATCTAACTTTATTCATTGCCGGTGGACCTGCAGGTATTCTGTACAGTAGTTGGGAAACGTATACATTACCTAGGCAAACTATGTAATGGTGATAATATTCATATAATTTAATACATTGCCAAAACGACCCAGGTATTATACACATTTCCTAGGAATTGTGTTGAATACCAGCATTATACAGATATCCGGTAACATATACACGTATACATCTACAAACACAAATATGGATTACTGCTTAAAATCTAATTTATAACCACTGAAGTATAATGTCATAGAACAGACATCTTCAACAAAATGTGTCCCGCCGGGAGGTTCTATTTTTAAAATTGAGCCCCCGTTCTCCTTTCAAAATCGAACGAATACATTGGAAATTGAAGCCGCTCGGCGCCAATACATTGGGACATACATTGTGTTCGCCGTGTCTGTTCTATACGCTAGTAATAATACTTCAATGTTTATAACTTCAATATTTATTTTATCCTGGTCAGCTAACCTCGACAACCTAGCATCCAGTCCTCCCGTAGTAATCCACACCGGTCTAGACCAGTTAGGTGAGATTCAGGATCGTCTAACTGTATCCTACGCTTCCTGTATTCCTAGATACACTCATACCAATACACGAAACACGTTTGTTTACATAGGGAGGTACACATATGAACAGCACCTTGCGTTAATTGGTTTGATAACAAAGTACAATAAATAAAAAAAAAACCTAATAATAATGCTATAACTTTTTAAAAATCTTATGATAAGCTCCTTAATTTAATTGATTACCCATATTGCATGCTGAGTTCACTTGTAATTGCGGGAACAAGAATTTGAGATAGATATTAGGTTAGGCTAGATATTGAGAAATTATTGTGTATCCTGTGTTGGTGGACCTTAAAATAAATAAATATTACATTACTCGAATTATTTTTATTTTTTGATACTTCAAACAATGGCATCTCACAACCACTATACTTTTTTTAAAGTCACCTATCTAAGAACACTTGCGTTATCAAGACGAATCTAACGATACCTTAATTAAATGAATTGGTCCACAGGTTTGGAATATATGAAGCAATAAAGAATATTAGGTATATGCATGCTTAAATACAAGATACGCGCGAAAAACAACCTTTCCTTGGCAGTCGGGCAAAAAAAAAAGTGTAAAAAGAGTTCTCCTTCAGGGCCGGCGATGCATTGACGATTTCTCAATTCCTCTGGTATTACTTATGTCGATAGGCGACGGTGACCACTTACCATCCCGTATGCTTTTTCGTTTGCCCTTCAAATAATAATATAAAAGACTATAAAAAAACTTAGTTCGTAAAAGAAAAAGAAACATACGAAAGAAAAAGGTAAAGTGGTTTTATTGCCGACATGGTTTTTTTTCAATTTACTCTTGTAAAGGAATTCTAAATTTAAATTTTAGATTTTTTTTAAGTACAAAAGCAAAAAAAAGCAAAGCAACAACCCATAATTGTCCCACTGCTGGGCTCGGGGTCTCCTCTCACAATGTGAGGGGTACAGGCCATAGTCTACCACGCTGGCCAAGTGCGGATTGGTAGACTTCACACACCTTTGAGAACTTTATGGAGAACTCTCCGGTGTGCAGGTTTCCTCACGATGTTTTCCTTCACCGAAGCAAGTGATAATTAACTTTTAATACGCACATAATATTTGAAAATTAGAGGTGCGTGCCAGGATTTGAACTCGGGCCCCTCCATTCGAGAAACCAACGTTCTAACCGCTAGGCTATCACTGCTTTTTTTAAGTACAAAACCACATAATTAGTGATATAATATAATACTATAGCTGGAATGTATTTGTATACTTAATTTATTTAGGTGTCCGGAAATATGCATTAATTAATTCTGTTTAATATTCTACAAGGTGGTCTAGCGAATTATATTTTTAATGTATTTGTATAATTATTCTTATTTTGTATAAATCGTTTATATAGTCATATTTTATATCAATGACAATTTATAAAATAAATTACTTCAAAATAACGATTAACTTACCTCAAGGATTAAAATTATCTTTTTTTTGTTTCAGGACCCATCTTCTCAGCGTCAGCCAGAAACATGACAAAATTATAGCGTTCAAACAAACAAACATGGGTCCCCCTCTAAACACTTGGCCGTATAGCCCCCCGCGGGTAGCAGTGGCCGAAGTTAAAGTGCAAAGTGACAGTTATGTACATAGGAAGTGTTTGACAGTGAATCTGGTTGACAATTTTCGCATAATATGGTTAAATTTCACTTTCGCGTTTATAATTTTACAAGTGTTTTTGAACTTGAGTTCGGTCACTGCCGGCCCTGTGGTTCTCAACCTGGATTATTTACAAGGTAATATATTTTTTACCTTTTTTAATAAGTTTTCTTCAGTGCCAGTAAAGCTTTCGAATATAGGTATTGAATCAAACTCCAAAAAAAAAGTTTTTTTCAAAATATTATGTGGTGCGTACCTATGTATCAATATGTAGCGTGTTCTTGTGTATGTATGTATGTGGATGTGTGTGGATGTGTGTGTGTGTGTGTGTGTGTGTGTGTGTATGATTGTGAAAATGGTTCTAAGAATCATTGTAGTATAATATCATAGAAAAGACATCTCGAACAAAATGTGTGTCCCGCCGGGAGGTTCTATTTTCAAAATTTAACCCCCGTTCTCCTTTTAAAATCGAACGAATCCATTGGCAACTGAAGCCGATCGGCGCCAATTCATTGTGACATACATTGTGTTCGCGGTGTCGGTTCTATATGCTAGTAATAATATTTCAATGCTAAGAACCAATAACTTCTCTAAATAATGCACTATACTTAGATAGTTGGAATGTTGCTGGAACGTTATCTAAATATGAGTTTATAATTACTTTACATCAGTCCTTCGTTATATCAGTTAATGGGACTTGCAATCGATTGTCTTAAATTCGATAACCATAGACCATATCTCCATATCAATTCAGCTCATAACTGAATTTAATTTGATTAACTTAAATAATTAAGATGCAAATAAAAACTAATTACTTCCCTGTTAGATAAAATTGTCAATAGATGGCGTTTTGTGGAAACGTAATCATTTTAGCGCAAAATTTGTATTGCGTTAGATAAAAATAATAACGAAATTTTATTTGAAATCCAATCCTGCACCATTCATATTTTTTAACCGACTTCAAGAAAAGGAGGTTCTCAATTCGACTGTATTTTTTTATGTTTGTTACCTCAGAATTTTCGACTGGGTGAACCGATTTTGATGATTCTTTTTTAATCGGAAGCTGGTGCTTGTCATGTGGTCCCACTTAAATTTTATTGAGATCTGACAACGGAATCCATGAGAAAACCATATAAGTCTTAAATTTGTATTAAGTATGTGCGCTACAAATGGACGAATAACTTAATATCACGCCAACCGATTTCGATGATTCTTTTTTTAATCGAAAGCAGGTACTTGTCATGTGGTTCCACATAAATTTGAACGAGATCCAACAAGTAGTTTTTGAGTAACTAACTATACCTAGCGCTTTGGCCACGTTTTTCGATAAAATAGTTAAGTAGGCCCTATATGTTATCCCAGATCATGGTCTGTCTGTGTGCTAAATTTCATAAAAATCCGTTCAGTAGTTTTTGCGTGAAAGTGTTACAAACATACATACATCCCCACAAACTTTCACACAAATTATAATACATATTAGTAGGATTAAAAAAACTTTTTAGTACCGTAACCAATCATAGTTACAATTAGACTAAGTTACATTACCGAAACAACATTAAATAAATAAATAAATAAATAAATAAATAAAATAAATTTAACTCTGGCTCCGCCTGTCACGGCCCATTGTGAAATGAAATTAAAAGTTAACTTTCGAACGAAGTTTCGAAGTTGTTTTGATTCTTGTTTTGACAAAATGGCCGCTTTGACAGGCGTTGCGAATTGGATGATGTGTTCTACATAGCTGATGGTAATAGGTAAAATTTCACTTTCGATAAGTGTTGAGGAAAATAATAAAAATAATTTGGTTTGTTAACATTAATTTATATTTTAGTAACTATTCATATAATATAGCAGAAATTCAAACTCATTATTCAAATTTCCTCCTCACTGGGAATCGTACCCAGGACTATTGGCACGGCGATCCGGTATGGTAACAATTGCGCCACACGGGTAGTCTATTTTTTTTTATTTAGACAACCTAACTGATAGTTTTGGTGCTTGCAAAGCCTACACATACAAATAAGTGTTTTTAAATTGCAAAGTGTTTTACATACAAACAAGTGTTTTTAAAATGCAAAGTCTTTTTCATAACACAAGTGTTCTCCCAGTGTTTGTGTACACAAGGTGGCAGTGGGGTGCCACGTGACCCCACCCACGTCCTGACGTCGATGAGATGACACAGCCGACCGAGTTCCACTGACGAGGAAGTGAAAGTATGGGGAAAACACGCATGAATCTCTGACACACACTTGGGTTATTAGCAGGTGTTAACTCGAGAAACATTGACATAAAAAAGTTAAAAAAAGTTGAACCGACTTTAAAAATAAGTGATTTTTTTAAACATAGTTAAGAAATTTTATTTTATTTTCGTTCTTACTTCTACTTAATACACAATACAAATATTTACGACATAGCATGCCGAATGTACAAAACATATCACTTACTAATTCAAAAAACAAGTTAATAATATATTTTAAAACTATACAGGGCAAACTATTAAGCAAACTATTAACAAAACTATTAAGGACATGAAATATATCTAATTTTCGTTTTGGAATGGCAGCCATTTTAATTTTTTTATTATATTTGACGACTGCCGAAAGACTTCGATTTCTCTGGATTTTAAGGCCCCATAGATGTGAAAAATCTATTAATACAGGGTATTATTACCATCTGTTTATTACAAAAAGATTGAATGAAGTTTCAAGTTACAAAAGTCATTAAAAAATATGATACTCAATGTTATCAAAATGTTCACTAGTTTTTCAAGTTTATCTAATATACTTCTAAAACTAGCACATTAACTTACCTTTTTTACTTGCATTGATTAACAAGGATATTATGTACATAACGACATCAAAATCATTGCTCTAAGTTGCAAGACTGGTGACTTATTTCTGTTTGAATATGAGCCTTATGCGAGTGTCCATACAACTTGCGTAGCTACGTGCTACACTGAAAAAAAAGATGGCTAGAAAATTAGCCATGTGGGTATTTTTGTCGATAAAATTAGGTATATTTCAGACCCTTAAATTATCGCTAGTTCGTTGCTGGACATTGTTTTATGTACCGTGTCCATATACTGAACCGATTTGAAAAATTTTTTCACTGTTGGGAAACTACACTATCCCCGGAAGACATAGGCTATATTATATTTTCAAAAAAATTAGGGATCCTTAATGAAACTCCAATAATGTAACCCAAGGTGTAAAAAAATAAGAAAACCGAAGCAAAGCGAGGGCGGTTACTCGTTATATATTAAAAGAGAAAATATACCAAGCCTATGAGATATAACTACCCATTATTACTGGTTTAAATCTCTCTGGTTTTGTTTAATACTGAGAAAAGGGTTTTTTGCTTGCAAAGGCATTTGCTTCCATTAGCCATCTTTTTCCTGTTCGCCACCTGGAGACAGAATTATTTAATCATATTTTAAACTAGTGCTCTGCCCGTGGCTTCGCCTGCGTTTTCCGGGATAATAAGTACCCCATAACTTATTCAAGATCATGATCTATCTGTATGCTAAATTTTATACAAATCCGTTCAGTTAACAAACACATCCATACATACATTCTTACAAACATTCACATTTAAAATATTAGTAGCCGTAGGATACCCAGTTTGCATTCCAATTAAGCATAAATTTATTACTAACTAGCCTATTTTTGAGATCAATGGAAACAAACGCAAAAACAGACAAAAGTTCTTTAGCAACATTATTATAGAATTTAGATTCTAGATAATAAATAATAGTTTTCTTCGAATATTTTTCATAGAAGTTTTAATTTTTTTTATATAAAATAAACGCTAATACACTCATACCCCCGCAGTAAGTTATTACCTGTATCACGGGTGGCATGGACGATACATGTAACACATCACAATAACACCCACGACCCGAGTACAAATATTTATCTGTCACATAAATATCTGCCCCGGCCGGGAATCGAACCCGGGATCCCTCGCTTCGCAGGCAGGGTCGCTACCAACTAGGCAACAGGGTCGTCAATTATTTAAATGATTAATTTAGAAAAATAAGGGAGGATAAAGATATCTTTGCGAACTATGTATGCTTTCTTATATGTTATTTCGTATGATGTTTACATCGTCCACTATGGTCCATCATATTCCAGCATAGCTATGAGTCAGAACTCTTAAGGCACTCATTAAAATGCCTGCTTTCTCTGTGAAATGTTTTTGAGATCAACCGGAATCCCAGAATGTATCATAAGGATTTTGTAAGATTATGAACACGTCAGAAAGATATGACTCAGTAATGGACAGGATACTGTCATACTTTATAAGGGTATGTGTGTTAAAAAAATTACACATAGTCATTCAAAGTAATAAACAAATCTATACTAATCTATACTATTATATAAAGAGGAAAGATTTGATTTTTTGTTCGCATTGAATAGGCTCCGAAACTACTGAACCGATTTCGAAAATTCTTTCACTGTTGGGAAGCTAAACTATCCCCGAGTAACATA
The DNA here is from genome assembly GCA_951805285.1 of Thymelicus acteon. NCBI lineage: Eukaryota > Metazoa > Arthropoda > Insecta > Lepidoptera > Hesperiidae > Thymelicus > Thymelicus acteon. The sequence goes on from OX638239.1 coordinate 5,195,661, forward strand.
GGCTATATTATATTTTCAAAAATTAGGGATCCTTAATAAAACTCCAATAATGTAACCCAAGGTGTAAAAAAATAAGAAAACCGAAGCAAAGCGAGGGCGATTACTCGTAATATTATAAAGAGGAAAGATTTGATTGTTTGATTGCATTGAATAGGCTTCGAAACTACTGAAACCCATGACCCGAGTACAGATATTTATCTGTCACTTAAACATCTGCATGATCTGATAAATATCGGCCGGGAATCGAACCCGGGAACCCTTGCTTCGCAGGCAGGGTGGCTACCAACTAGGCTACAGCGTTGTCAACTTAAATTCTTTTGTCCTTATGGGTTACATCTGATTAGTTCATTAACGTATGCATTAATAATGGTGTCGAAATATTATACATAAAGAATTGAATGGCGAAGAAACAGTGAAAAAGCTTCTGCAATATTTTGTTTAATTAATTAAATATTACTTAAAAATAATAATTTAATAACCTCAGCATTAAGATTTTCTTTCTAGCATGTCACATCACATTGTATCACAAACCCTTATCACTTAAGTTGAAAACATACATTTTTCTCTTGCATTATATGCAATGTGTCTACCCCGGCTGAGAATCGAACCTGGATCGCCGTTACGGCAGGTACAGTCATTAACTCGAGTTGTTCATTCATTTATATATGGGAGTTTATTATATGGGATGTCACGAATGTTTCTATTTATATTTGCCAAATATTCTTATGATTTTTGACATCCAAATTTGTATTCGCAAGAACATGATATACATATGTTTAATAGCCTACTAATATTACAAATGTGAAAGTTAGTGAAGGCAAAAACTACTGAACTGATTTTGATGAAATTTTGCAAACAGGTAGACCATGATTTGGAATAACATATAAAGTAATTAATATTTCCGAAAACGCAGGCAACGCCACAGGCTGAGCGTTATTTAATTATAACATTAATTAATATTGGACATTCAGGATAACACGTATGGACAATGTACATGTCTGGCTTTACTGACAGTTATCATAACAAAATTAAGCAAATTAAACACCTTAATTCCTGTAGTATATCATAACAAAATATTTGCAAACAAAGCGTAATTACAGCATGAATAAATTATATTTATCAGTGCCATTGTTCGGTCAAGTTAAATTAGGTATTCAAATTTAGATCTTCAGTTTCCTGGCAATGAAATATTAATACCGAAATTGATAAGATCTTTGAATTCAAGGTTCTAAATGTTTAATCATGTATTTGTTTTGACCTCTCTAATAAGTAACATACGCAAGTCCTGGGTTGGATCTCGGGAGTAAATCTGAAAGATAATATCCCGTGAGATTTACGCTTTTTTGCGTTGCTTCGGGAAAACCTACGCCTTATTAAAAATGTTTTTTTTTTCAAATATATTCAAACAGACACCGATCACTTATAATTTACACTGACTTACAGCAAACGCAAGAACGGAGTTGTTTCGCAACGCAGATTAAAAAAGTTTCGCAAATTGATTAAGTTCCAATGACAATTTATTTTTACAATAATCGCGACCTGAACAAATAGTCGATCCTTTCTTTCTATACTGAATCTGATACTAGCAGACACCCAGCCTGTTCCACTACGCTAAAAAAAAAAAAAAAAAAAAAAACTTGATTTGTGTTGACGTTGAGAATAAAGAATAAACCGCCATCTTTACGTACCTATTATCTTCAAATTGTTGTATGGGAAAAGTAGAAAATCGACTTTATCAATGGACCGAATGTGCCTAATGCATTGTTTTAGTAGTACAGTCGGCCGCAGAAGTAGCTTAAAATTTTAGTACCTTGTCACATTACATTTCTTGAATTTGTCATAATGTTGTTCGGAAACCGTCGAAACAGTTACTATTACAAAGTACTAAAATGTCAAGCTACTTCTACGGCCGACTGTATCATCTTCAGATTATAGCCTTTCCAATGAAACCATTTTGAAGCATGTTGGTTGGTTTTTGAGCTGTGTTTTTGAGTCTAATGACATCGATCGACATAGATAAGTCAAACCAATACTATGCGTTCGGTAAAACAGCTCGGCTGTACTTTATCGATTTTGACAAACCCATAGCGATTAATTTCACTTTGTATTGTTAAGAATAACTTAATAAACAGTGTGAGGCCTCATAGTGTTGTTCCTGAGTTAGTAGTAACGAGTAACCGCCCTCGCTTTGCTTTGGTTTTCTTATTTTTTTACACCTTGGGTTACATTATTGGAGTTTTATTAAGGATCCCTAATTTTTTTGAAAATATAATATAGCCTATGTTACTCGGGGACAGTGTAGCTTCCCAACAGTGAAAGAATTTTTGATATTGGTTCAGTAGTTTCGGAGCTTATTCAATGCGAACAAAAAATCAAATCTTTCCTCTTTATATATTAGTATAGATTAGGCCTGATACTTAAAGAACCATATAATCCCATAGAATGATAACACGGCCGATCAATACCTGATCATCGCAACCACTGGACATGATAAGTGTGTTAAGAGTCCAAAATCGTTTACCTTGGGAGACTGGTTCCAACAACGGTACTAGTCGATCTCATTTACATGTTACGATCTATTGAGTCGTGAGGCAATAGCATTTTCGTTAGCTATAATTTTTTCTTCTGCTTTTTGTGATGTTCAAAAAAGCTGTAACGATTGTATATTTTTCGTAGTAAATTATTATCCATGAATGAAAATTTTATTTACTTTTATTACATTACATAGGAGAGCAATGTACTGAATTAATATATTCTTTACTATTCAAATTTTACTATTACTACTTTTTTAATTGTACAGTACAGTCATGTAATTTAAGCCGTATTAGGGCGGCTTAGCATACTAACCCCAATCTCACGCCCAACGGATATAATATTGTATAATAATGATTTTTAGAGTTTTAGTCTGACTGCCGGTTTAACGCACCGGCGTTTTCAGGTTACAGAATTAATTAATCTCAGAAAAAGGGTTTACCGATTTGCATGCAGATTAGATTTGGTTAACATTTTCTTGTTTAATAAATAAAAAGATAAGTATTTTAATTTATAAAATCCAATCTAAACATCTATTTCCATTATGGGTACGGCAATTTTTTTTTAATTACACAAAGGAATATTGTTTATCTTAGATTATGATCTAGAGTGTTTTATGTCAGTATTTTGCACCTAAATTAAACAAACTACAAGTAAAAAACCGGGCAAGTGCGTGTCAGGCCACGCGCAATGTAGGGTTCCGAAGTAGCAACTCCTTGTGCTAACACAGCCGTGATAGCTTTCCTTGTAAATTCATCATATATATTTTTGAGAATTGTTTCACTTGTCCAACTCCAATAGTTTAGCCGGCGGGGGGAGGGGGGACACTTGACTCTAACCAAAATTAGCACTTTAAAGATAAATATTTTGCAAACGGATCCCTTATTAATAATAATCTAAGACCCCTAATCCCTAAGACCTATAATGTTTTTGAAAGATCTTTTCAACGATATCCCACCTGTAAAATGGGTATGTGACGAATAAAAAATTCATCCTCACGTTACCTGTAGGTACCCTGAAAAAAATGTTTTTCGATGTTTTATTCTACGATTCTAGAGTTTTAATAAATATGCCAAATTACAGTTTTCTAGCACTAAGGTTCTCGGGGCTTTGCTTCGAACAGACGCACAGACGGACGGACATGACGAAACTATAAGGATTCCGATTTTACTTCGGAACCCTAAAAATGATGGATATATGTTTTACATGCACGCTGACAAAAAATTTCGTTTATATATTATTATAAGTGTAATTTTATACGAATCTCTAATTTATAATACTTACTTATGACTCTTAATAAAATTATGCAAGTCAGTCAGATATTGCCGCATATTGATACGTCACGACGACTTACGACAAACTATGCGTCGTGGTCGTGTGTTATAAACGGGTTCTTGCTCTCAAACTCGTCTCGGCTAACAACTTAACGTTAAGTGATTAAGGTCGATGGACTCTGTATCCGCGAAAATTATCCCATCACGGTATTTCTGGGTCAAATATGATACTGTTTTATACAGATGTAACTGAAATGTGATGACTACCTGGTTGGTAGTGTGAACTTTCGAGGCTCTGGGTTCGTGTCCTGTTTGCACCTTTATTGTACAAAACTGGATGTGTCGAGTTTTGTAGCTCCCAAGCGAATATGTTTCTATAGCTCTATGTTTTAGCTTTGCTACACTAATTTCTTGCAATATACTTTATACTCGTATTATATTTCGTCCGTGTTGGGGCGGCCTAGAATACCAACCCCAATCTCATGCCGATATAATAGGATATCGTAAGAAGCGACAAAACCGGCCTGACTTGGTTACCACCAAGCTCTTTACCATATTCTTGAATGGATTTGGAGGTTATCCCACTTTGACAAGAGTAAGATCGACAAGTGTAAAAAAATGTCACGATTAATTATCCAGAAACCAGTTGGATCATTAGGGTCCTTCATAATATCGCTTGTAAATACCATGTCAATAATATCTGGGTTGATTTTTTGTTATTGAAAAGAAAGGTTGTATATTGTGTACCTACTGGCTTATTTCCCATCGATACTACAGAATTGTACTTGCCATTTCATTTGAATTATACTTTACATTACACATCAAAAATCTACTAATATTATAAGAATACGAGTAACTGCGCTCGCTTTGCTTCGGTTTTCTTATTTTTTTACACCTTGGGTTACATTATTGGAGTTTTATTAAGAATCCCTAATTTTTTTGAAAATATAATATTGCCTATGTTACTCAGGGACAGTGTAGCTTCCCAACAGTGAAATATTTTTTGAAATCGGTTCAGTAGTTTCGGAGCCTATTCAATGCAAACAAAAAATCAAATCTTTCCTCTTTATATATTAGTATAGAGTATAGATATGTATGTATCTGAAGTTTGTGTAGATGATTGAATGTTTGTATTTCTATAACGCGTTAACCTTTGTACGGATTGAGATGAAACTAAGCTCCCAAACAGAACATTTTTAAGATTAAGAAACAGGATTTTATTTCGATTATAATATTAAGTATGTTAATCATACCTCTCCGTAGAATGATTGGGATCTGTGTACATACTAGTTTTATGATTTTGTACTAGATTACCTACTAGATTATTTATACACTCTTTAGTTTATAGTTTAAGAAAAATACTAAGTTTGTTTTCCATTGTTTCAGGTCCTGTACCACTAGCTAGAAATATAAGGCATTTGCCATGCATATCAAGACGGACGGGGCAAGAAGGATTATGTATGTTCGCTATAGACTGCTTAAAAGCTAATGGATCGCACCTTGGCACGTGTATAGATAGATTTTACTTCGGATCTTGCTGTCAAATCCCTGACAAGACAGTCCTGCCACAAATAATTGGAAACCACATCGATGACAACTCAATAGACTCTTCTAATTTCGTTCATCCACAAACCGAAGATAAGGTGCAGAAGCCTGTTAACAAAGTTCCTGATTTCCCTGTTAAAAAACCTGAAAGAATACCTGAAAAGAAACCAACTACAGAAAGAATTGAAACAACAGTACCAACTAAAGCAGAGACACTGTTCGATCGGACAACAATAGATGAAATGGAAACTAAGTTAGGTGAACAGGCTATAGACAATAAAATAACCAACGAAATTCAAACAACTTTAGCTTTAACAGAACCTACTACGCCTCAGAATACACAAGCACCAAAAACAACTTCAAATCCTGAAATTATAACAACAGAAATTCCCATTAAACTATCCACATTCCAAAGTGTATCCGGGGATTCAATTAATTCGGTAACAGAAAAAGCAGAACCAGTCACACCAGACAAAATTTCAGAAATTGAAATAACAAAGCCTATAACAACGACGCAACAGATTGATACGACACCGAAACCGAAACCTGTTAGGAAGCCAGTTAGACCTACATATAAGCCCAGGCCTAGTTATAGGCCCACTAATTTTACCAGACCACAATATACAACAGGTGTTACTAAACCGAGACCTACTAAACCTATTCCAGTATATAATACAACAAGAAAACCACCGTACAGACCTCCACCTAAAAGACCTTCAACCAAAAAACCATTGCCATCACCACCTAGATTAAATATCACCATACTACCTCAATCTACTAGTTCTAGACCAATATTCACTAGGCCATCAGTACCCTCTATTACTTATATCAATACCACAGTATCCAAAACGGAAGAACCTTCATCTACATCTACGACCTCCGCTCCAACAACTACTTCTCCTTCAACCACAACTACAACAACGACAACAACGACAACAACAGAACCGACGACAACAACAATTACAACAGTTTCTCCAACAGCAAGTTCGACATCTCCAACTGTAACAGTAACAGAAAGAATGACAGAAACGACAGAATTTACAACTGAACTAACAACTGAAGCTCCTGAAATAACCGAACGAGTGACAGAAAGAATAACCACAACTATATTAACAACTGAATCTTCAACTTTGGAATCACAAACTGATACTGAAAAAGACACAACTGTAACTGATGCAGTTACTGAAAAAGAAACTTTAAGGCCAACCACTGAAGCTGAAATCACAACAACACAGAAGGTCGTGCCAATATCTTCTACAGAATTTCCTCCACTTGTGACTTGGTCTACTATTGATGGTGTTTCGAAAGTCCCAGAGAAAACCACTCCATCATCTGACGGTGAGTTTTATATTTTTATTTTTTAATATTGATAACGATACCCTGCTTCTCCAAATCCCGGGTTTGATAGACTCTTCCTTAAATATAATGAAAAACTCTTTTAAATATGCTGACGTGTCTGCGTGTCTATCTGTGGCATCGTAGCTCTTAAATAAATGACGGAATTTCATGCGGTTTTTTAACCGACTTCAAAAAAAGGAGGAGGTTCTCAATTCGACTGTATTTTTTTTATGTTTGTTAAGTACCTCAAAACTTTGGACTGGGTGAACCGATTTTATGATTATTTTTTTAATCGAAAGCAGGTACTTGTCATGTGGTTCCATATAAATTTAAACGAGATCTGATGTAATTTTTGAGTAATATTGAATTCGGTTATTTTTTGTTAGTGAAATTTAGATTATTTGTCGAAAGCCTTATCTGTCGAAAAGGTTTTAAGCTGTTTATTTTATACGTTTACCTTATGCATCTATACTAATATAATGCGCTGAAGAGTATATTAGTTTAAACGCGCTATTCTCTGGAAGTGGTAAAAATATTTTTTGATTTGAAAAAGTCTGCGTATGATAGCCTTCAAGAGTTCCTTCAGGAGTACGGGTATTAATGTACCCGAAGCAATTGCGGGTTACTAGTACCTACATAATTAGCTAAGATCTATCAACTCTAAACATAAACATCTAACGATAATCTAAATTTTACTAACAAAAAATAACCAAATTCAATATTAATCAAAAAGTACTTGTCAGATCTCGCTCAACTTTATATGAGACCACATGACAAGCAGTTGCTTTCGTTTAAAAAAGAATCATCAAAATCGGTTCACCCTGTCCAAAGTTCTGAGGTAACAAACATAAATAAAAAAAATACAGTCGAATTGAGAACTTCCTCCTTTTTTTTGAAGTCGGTTAATTAGTCACCACCATTAGCAACTGAGTTACTTAGAAGACGATGACAAACGCCGTTATATACAACTAAAATCTGGAGCCACCAGATGACCGATCGAACACCCACGGGCCTGATAAAACAACTGAACTCTAATGAGTTGAGCTGTGTGCTTGTGTGGAAGTCATTGATCTCGATTATTTTTTTACGTTGATACCCGACAAATGAGCGAAACGTATGCTATGACCAATTACTATTAAGTTCTTACGTATAGTGGGAGGATTTTTTATAACAGTACTAGCTGCCCGGACAGACTTCGTTCTGTCAAAAGTTTTTTATTTTATTTTGAGACGTAAGCTCTTTCAAGTTAAATATCTTTCAAGTTGGATCAAACTGCACACGGTGTGCAAATTTGATTAAAATCGATTAAGCAGTTTAGGAGTCCATCGCGGACAAATAACGTAATTTATACATATTAAGATAGAATATCTATTTTAAATACTGCCTTTTTATGCAAACAGCCGACAAGCGAGTAAATGTTCTACGTGGTTGTAAGTGGGCGTCGTATCTGAAATTGTCAAAAGATTAAGGGCTTGTTTCACAATCTTCAAGTAAGTCCGAAGTAAGCTATTCGTTGGTTAAGTTGACATTTCGTGTATGTAAAATGACACTTTAACGTCACTTTAACCGGCGAATAGCTTAAGGACTCTACTTGAAGATTGTGAAACAAGCCCTAATTAATTTAATTTCATTTATTACATTTATAAGCTTGAAAAACTAACATTCTGTGTATTCCCAATTCGTTATTCTACCAAATTATGTTTGAATGTTACAATAATGAATAAATTCAAATAAAATAAATTCAGTCAGCAAAGAAAGAAGAAGTGCGAGCACTCTTGTTCAAGTTGTAAGAGTAAAATCTATGAATCGCACTCATGCTTTGCAAAAACTTAAAAATCAACTTTACCTAAGCCGTTTTATATGACTTGGGATTTTGTCTTATTAACAAATTTTCGAATAAATACAATGGTCCTAAATCAACTTTATCTTTATCTTGTTTTACACGACTTACAAGTTTTCGTACCTATTAACAAAGTGTAACCCAAAACGACATAATTTAAAATTTAGAAGAAAAAACATCTACCAGCCAAGGAATATTGAACGAGGTAATAAACACCTCGTTACATTTTCTTATAGATCCTTAAACTTTTCTAAAGTAATCGGAAAGAAAGTGAGCACGAATTTCACTTAAAACAATACGTTGTTTGACCCAGCCGTAACCTCAATACGTGACTTGACTGACTTGACTGAGCTGGGTGAGTGACTTGCACTGCCTTGTTTTTAGCCTCAGGTTCAGGTTGCCACCTTGAAACTCGCAAAAATGTAACGGAGTCGCCATTTTGAAAATCGTATCATGCCTTATGCCTCTAGCGGAGGAAATGAGAACTTTTTCTGACAGCATATCGGAAAATTGGGTTAAATCTCGCTATTTGCTTTTTTAACGCTCATGAGGCTTTTATTTTTGGACCCACTATCCAGGAAGACAATTTACTATAACTATTACGTCTACAGCTTTTTAACTCATTTTCTATACAAATAAATAAAATTGGAGTGTCTGTAATATTAAAATAACCGCTTTTTACTAAGTGCATTTGGATGTATACACGGTACACATACAAAAACTACATTGTTTACAATTTTCGACTGTCTGTATGTTTGTTTCGGCTAATTTCTGAAATAGCTGGACCGATTTTGACATGACTTTCACTGGCAGATAGCTGATGTAACAAGGAGTAATTTAAGATACTTTTATTTTAGAAAAAAAATAGTTTTAGAAAAAAAATAGGATCAATGAAAAAAATAATAATATTTAATACCACGCGGACGAAGTCCTAGTACGTAATTAATTACGAGTATAGATAATGTTCAAAAACAGCTCAACTACTTAATTAAAGTCTAAAGTCGCATACCTTAATTAATTTCATTCAACGAATGTCGGTAATGATATCAATTACATACCAGAAAAGCTTTTGGGTCTTTTGATTCATAAATCAAATTGTTGAGTATTAATCAACTCGGTATTTAATTAAATAAACTGTTACTTATCGGGAATCCGATTAAAGTAACATCATTAACAAATAACACCATGTCATTGACTCATGAGAGTCATGAGCGTTTTGAACTCGTGACTAACTTGATTTTGTAATTGAGTTAAAACATGTAGGTACGTATGTATGTAATAACTATCAATTTGGCTGGCTGGCTTCAACCCATTAACAGCCCACTACTGAGCACGGGTCTCTCCTCTTGAGGAGGCCTAGAGCATACTCCACCACGCTGCTCCAGTGCGGATTGGTGGAGGGTTAGTGGTCAACGCAATTGTCGGAAGTTTTCATGCCACCCAGGGCCTCCGATATGGCTTAACGACTGTTATCTTACGATAACAACCGGGACCGACGGCTTTACGTGCCCTCCGCAACACGAAAGCGCTCAAGAAATTTTTGCCACTAGCGGTCACCCATCCAACTACCGACCGCGCCCGCTGTTGCTTAACTTTGTCGATCGCTTAGGATCGACGTAAGCCGCCGAGCTATGAGCGCTTAACTATCGATTTAAAATAGATTATAGCCAAATACTATTACACGTATTTTCACCGAATTCACAGAATCAATGTCGGTTATTTCGTTTATGAATTAGATACCATAGATAAATACACACACAAACACACACACACACACACACACACACACACACACACACACACACACACACATACACACACACAACACACATTTATCTGTCCTGAATTGCGAATTCCAATTCCTGACATTAAGTTTTTTTAAGATGATTATTCCTTACCTCTACAAAAAGGACCAGCACACGAAATAATCTATTCCTGTTATTCGTTATGATGTCCTAATATTATGATAATATGCTTACAGAAATATGGTCCCCTATCACACCGCCAGAGGGTTGGGTCCTCATTTCTACGATCCCACCAAAACCAACAACAGAATCGACTGCTGCACCAACTACGACAACAACAACGACGACGACGACAACAACAACAACAACAGAAGCACCAACAACAACTGAAACAGCTATTCAGACTGAAACAACTGTCGTTTTAGAAGCTACAACATCTGAAAAGGTCACTGTACCGATTACAGAAGCTCCTACTACAGTTCTAATACCAAATGTATCTTCTACTGTAGAACAATCTTCTTCATCTTCTCCATCATCTGTATTGACGTCATCTGCTGAGTCAACTTCTCCATCATCGATTCCAGTTTCTACACCAGCTTCACCTTCAGCTAGCGAAGCACCAACTTCACAGATACCTGAATTTACAGTGAATGTAACTTTATCACCCACCGTTCCGACTTCGACTTCGAGTTTAGGATTGACAAGCCCATCTGAGAACACGACTATGGCGTCTAATCAGACGGAAGTATCATCGGAAGCTTCTTCAACTATTGGTGGTAAGTTTATTGTTATCTTGATAATAAGTTTTCAACACATAATTGCAAAAAGAAGCAGTAGCACTCCACAAGAATTTCCTAAAACCTGCTTCCACTACCAAAGGAATACATATATCCATTTCGGAAAAAATAGGCAATAGGTTTAACCCATCTTGGAGTCCAAGGTTATATATTTTTATATCCTGTGCATACAATTTAGCACACGAGATAATTGATGGGTAAATTGTCACACATCGAGCATTGAGGTATCTTCGATAGTGATGGAAGGGGCTTAATTCAAACCTCATCAAATCTCATGCTTGGATAAGCTTTATAGATGAAACTCATTTACATGCTAGTATTTTTTGCATTGATTACATAATTATACTGGCTATACTGCGATCCTCATAACGCCACTGCAGAATAGAACATTGTAATTATTTATGGGAACTGAAACTGGGAAATGATTCAGCTATCGAATGGAGTTTCTTACAGCAAAACTATGCCATCTAAGTTCAAAGGCTTTTAAACTCGAAAATTTGTTCATGTCTATAAGACGTATATGGATCTATAGTTCTAGCCATACATTAAGTTATTAAAGCCATAACATCACGTGACTTTATCGTAGTCGGATAAATACAGCTATCATGGTACAGATAGCTATATTATTAGCATAACTGACCTCAACCTTCATCAGTCGCTTTGTCTGAACTAGTTCTTCACACAAAAACTAGTCGGACGTGCAATTGACTCTTGTCTGTGGAGCAAGATATTAAAAAACTTAACTGCTTTATTCATAGTGGAGTAATTTTACTATCTTTGTAATGTATTATTTTTGTAGATTCATAGTCATCCCATTTGTTTTTAACTGTTTTTATTTAGCTTTTTGCCTTTACTATTTTTTTTACTAGTCAGTTCGTTGCATTTTATTATTCAATAATGAAATAATGAAATAATTCACAAGAATTCAAAATTCAATGCATCTAATGAATTTTATTTAATGAAACAATAAAACATATTTCATTCAAAGCTAACAAATTTAAAATTAATATAACTATAATCTAATTATAGTTTAAAATAAAAAATAAATAAAGAGGGGGAATATTTGATTTCAACGGGGGAAAGTTTTTTTTTTAAGTTTGTAAATAGCGTACCTAATTAACCATTTTTCATAGGCAAATCTTGTTACCTCGTGGTATCGGTATCTTGTTATCTTGTGGTCTCGTTTATTTTAAACTCCGATGACAATAATACTAATAAAAATATTTATATTTCTTTAGTCACCGTAACAAACCGTTAGCTATTTACATAAAGCAAATAGTCAAATACTACAGACCTCATTGTGTATTTATATACTTCCGCGGATAATATTGTAAGCAAATATTGATGTAACATTACTCTGTGTTTTAGATGTTACCACTCAACCGACAACTCCTCTTAATATCAGCAATAACTTCAAAGAAGGTAAGTGACTGTTTATTTATTTACCATTACCACTTTTTCAATTAAAATTTTCACTAAGAATTAATTAGATACTATTGTATCAGAGTTTATATCTTTTTCTTTTACTATGATTAAAGCCCAATGCATACGTAACGGGTTTTTTCCCCGTACGGGACGGGGACGGGGTATAAGGCGCGCTCTATAGCTTGCTTATGTTTACTCTAAAGGAAAACCTCGTCGCCGACGGGGCGTGAAACATCGTTTCATAGAAAATGTATGCGATAGTGCATACGCAGCGGAAGCGAAACCGCGTCCCGTACGGAACGTGGCCCGTGCGGGACGGGGTTTTCAAAAACATCGTCGCCGACATTGAGATACATACATAGAGGAGACATCTCAAACAAAATGTGTGTTCCACCGCCGGCTTGCCCTCCGTTCTCTTTTCAAACTAGAAGCCTCGTTTGCACACTTGCCGTAGAGTAACTTTGTATATGACACTTGCCGAACCAAGACGGCAACCTAAGCAAGCTTATATATTCCATTAACACGCTAGTGGCTTGCCAAGTTCAAACGCTCCTTATAATTTTTTCATTCCAAAATGGCGGTAACATTGCACAATAATTTAATTTAATTCGTTTTAGTTGATTTAAGTTAATATTTTGTTTTCTTACCGATGATAAAGTGATACCATTATCTTTTTTGTTTTTTGTCGTGCAATTGTGATACGTTCTTATTACGCACGACGGCATTTTTTCAGTTTTGGCATGTGGTCGCCATGAGCTCAGCCGAGTGACAGCCGAGTGACAGAATGAAATGCAGCCGGCCGGCTGCAATGCGTACAGGAAAAAAAACCCGTTACATATGCATTGGGCTTAAGTACTTTAATTGTAAGTAGGTATCTACTGTTTTGGCGCGAAACTTTTTGATATTTTTAACTTCGCAGATAATAAAAAAATTGTGCAATAGACTAATCAGTATACACCACAATCTCAGATTTGTATCTGAGAGTTAAAATCAAATGAGATATAATAATTAATATTAATAAAATATAATAAGATATAATAAGGGGCAATAATTTAAAAAAAAATTTCAAACAAACCTATTACCGCCATCTAGTGACAAGAAGCATTACCTAGACTGCTAATAGTTTATTATTATTGCTCCGAAAGATGGCGTTATGTACTGTTGATTTTATGAAAAAATATAGGGAGTTTATTTAAAAATATATGGAAACATTGGTACTTGATGATCAAGTATCTTTAGTAAAGAGATTTTAGCAAAGATAATTTGATGGCATGCTCCAATTATTTAATTGAGTTCTGAATTATGTGTGTTTATGAACTAATAGTTTTACTAGGTACCTAACCTACATCGGTTTACAGTTCGGTCGGTAGTACGATTGGTTGATGGATCGATCAGTAAATTGATCGAGATATCGTTAATAGTTCAATAGATTGATCGGTAGGTCAGCCAGTGTCGTTTTACAAAAAGATAAAATTAAATCGATCTAACTACCTATATTGATAATTAAATTTTACGGGTCTTGATTTTTTTTAAAGGATCATAACAATTTAAAGTCACAGCAACAACACGCGCTATTAACAATAAGCTATTAAGTCGTCCACGTCACAGTAATTGCAGCCTTGGAGGCGGCTTCCTCGTTGATTATTGAATGGGAGATTGGAGCATTGTTTTGAAATAGGATTATCTCAAGTTTGCGTTACTATATAGTCTATATACATATTAGGATAGCCACTATCTGTTACCGACGATCGAAATAAAATTTGCGTGATTTTTTTTTTAAACTTTGAAAAATAAATTATATTGATGTTACTCATTCTTTATGTTACAAATGAATTTTTAATTTAGATTAACTTAGGTTTTTTGTATTTTTGCTTAATAATTAAACTTTATAGGGAAACTGAAATAAAATTAATTAGTGTAGTATTTTTATCCAAAACTTTAAACACTTTGATTTAAAAAACTTTACAAAATGCTTGAAATAGGAGATACAATTGCAAACTTAATGCTCATGGCATAGTCTAATTAACCCTTGGCGAATGTGAAAATACCTGATAGAGACTCTTGAAAAATAAATCTGGTCTCGTAAAAAATGTACTTTCTAAATTAGGGCTAGACCAGGGAATGCCGGACGCATGGCAACCCTACTCTATACCAATATTACGTGAATCGGTCATAGCTCGTCGTGCCGATCATTACTGATTGATTGGTTATTGGAAATGATCGGTCATTGGAACGACACGAAGGTGACTGTATCAAGCTAAATACCAAGTCATGAAATGAAATTTTTTACTTACTAATTAGCCATCAGGGGGAACTTGACTATAACCGAAATTAGCACTTTAAAGTCGAATATTTCGCAAACGGACCCCTGAATCTAAAAATGGTCTTTCAAGACCCATAATTATTTTGACTGACCTTCTCAGCGATACCCCACACTATACGTATATAAAGTACACAAGAAAGTAGCGTAGTTTTTTTGGCTTCACTCAAATTCTAGGCGGTGAGTCAGCTACCTCTTATTTATCTGAGGGTACTTACACATTATAGCCATTTTTATAATAGACTCTATATCCGTGGCTGCATTATACTACATTTAAAAGTTAGTGGCATAGTTGTGGTACTTGTGGTGACACCACGGCCACAGTCATGGCTGAACGGTGACCGCAAACCTTCAGTTCAGCGTTTATTGTAATTGAGATGATATCGCTACTGCCTGGTAGGTTGGTAGCTTCGGGCTGTATAGGGTTCCGTAGTCAAAACGGCACCCTTAAAGTTTTGTCTTGCCTTCCTTCCGTCGGAAGTGCAGTGACCTTTAGTGCAAGAAAGCTATCATTTGGAATGGGTATACATAACATGTAGGTGTCACGTCTACAGAGTGGCTGAATAAAATCTTTAAGAAAAATAAAAACAGAAGGGACGATTTTTTTTCTTGTCTATCCCAAGTGTGGAATATCGTTGAAAGGGTCAAAATTATTTGTGGTCTGCGAAGACCAGTTTTCGATTTAAGAGTCCATTTGCGAAGTCAAGTAGGTATAAAATTGTACATGTAAAAAAATTCACTGCATTCGCAAAATGAATGTTCAAAAAAAAGAGTCGATGAACTGAAAACTATGGAACGCTACGGAACACTTTGGTCGCTATTTACATATTATGTAAATACTGATGCATATGATTCCCTGGTTCGATACATTTTTAAGAGTTTACCATATGAGATGGCTCTCCTTAGCTCTATACTCCATGCATGAAAGGATACAACGAATGTTTAATAATATAGTAAAATACGTCTAATATTAATGTCTTTGTTCGAACACGACAGCCAGAACACGAAAAAGAAACGAAAATAGGTGAAAACTGACGAACTGCAGTCAAATGTACGCAGGTCTACTAAATGGGAACTATATTTAGGAAGCATTAATTAAATATTAAATTAAATGAAACTCGGTTCAATGACAAAGAGTGTGTGTAAATATATTACCACAAATTATTGTCACCATCTTATCAGACACATCAAAATATATTGATTTAAAAATAAAATAAAAAAACAATGCTTATGCAACTGCAAAAAAATACAATAATAATATGGTCTTACTAGAACTTGATAGTACATGCTAAAAGGCAGCAGCTCATATTGATCTGTAAATAAAAAAATATATACTATGTAATTCTTGAACAACATACTCAGTGATCGGATCCAAAAGTATTTCTACTTTTAGAAGTTAACTTTTTTTTACTGGAAACCCAACAGCACAATAAAAATATCTTTCTTAAAAATTTCGACACTTCATGGCCCAAGTAAACAAAACTGTTTACGATAAATCTATATAGGTACCCATTCATCTTTTGACAAAAGCTAAGAAGCGTGTCATTCTCAAGTTCTTTCATTACAATCGTCATAAGCTCGCGAAATACTGCAGGTCAAAGAACTACAGGAGCGTTGAAACTACAATAAAAAATATCCTTGTATTGACGAGACAAAGAGTAGTATGCGGCTAAACGTTCAGAGAACGCGGTCTTGTTACTCGTTACAAGAAATTAAAATTAAAAAAGAACAGTGATAAAAAAAACTATTTCATTATCTGTGCAACAAAAAAATTTCGCGGGCAAAAACACGTCATTGTAAAATTTAATTCGAAATTTGAAGTACACTAAACAGCGATTTAAAAAATATTTTGTGTCTGTGATATTGTTTTTTTTCTTGAAAAAAGGCGCGAATTCATTATTATAAAGTTTTTAGTGATGTCTAATTATTTTTAAGAAGTGTGTTTAAGAATTTTATTAAATAGTTTTTGTGCTCTATGTAAATAAGATGGATTACATATAATTATTTGGATACAGAACTCGTTTCGTGTGTTTAATTGTGTAAACATCTTTGAGTATCGTATTATGTTTGTAACAAGCTAATAAGGGATATTGGCCCAAAGATATTATAACGTTTAATGTTCTTTACATTGGCCTTATTCGTGAATTAAAATTAAAATTTTACAAAAAAAAAACTCACTTTAGTAAATCTATGCATAAAAATCATATGAAAATAAGTCAAAAAAGTCGAATATTCTATGCACAGAGAGAATATTTTTTATCACATCGTCATTATAAATCATGATTTGACTACTACAAGTTGATTAAATGATTGTATTGCAACTTGCAACGCAATTACAACGAAGTAATAACGACTAGGATTAATCGTTTTCTTTGTTATTAAAATAATATAATCATTAATATAATTACGACGCTATACTAACAACAGTCTTACATAACAATAATAATTATCCTATCCACTCAATGTTTACTAAAAGTAGCTAACATTGGATACGTAAGATTGACTATCAAACCCAATAGATAGAGTTAAATTAGCGAAAATTACATGAAAAATAGGGAAACGTGTTATTAAACTTATCGTATTTATGTAATGTAAAAACCAATTTTTAATGTGCATTTTCGTTATAGAATAAAATATCGGCACTTAAAAAGATAACATGTTAAACTCACACTTTTCTTTTTACACGTGAAGTGACAGACAAAGCAGTGCAAGAGATAAAAAAATGTTTGAAAAAGGAACTCAAAATCAAAACGTACATTAGTGATGTGAACGTAATCTATAACATGTATACGTGAGTAGTATCCGTAAACGAAGTGTTAAAATGTTAATAAACTCAACATTATTGGTACTGGCAGTATGTGGTCGTCGCATGTGGCCTCAGGCGCGGATCGTCGGCGGGACCAAGTCTGCGTTCGGTCAGTGGCCCTGGCAGATCTCACTGCGTCAGTACCGGACCTCCACGTACCTTCACAAGTGTGGCGCGGCGTTGCTCAATGAAAACTGGGCTATCACTGCTGCGCATTGTGTTGAACAGTAAGTACCACTCATCAGTCATATCATAATAGAGTATAGACCTCTATGTATGGTTCACCATTTTAAACTCGTCATATAATGTACTCATTTGGGTAAGGTCATCAAATTAGCCTCATATAACATAAAAGTTTATGTTTCCATGTATAGAAGAAATAACATAAAATTAAAATACTTTTCAAAAGACGCTGAATTGTCTACTACTAAAAGACACTGTCAATCATAAAAATAAGCATTTTTGGTGGCCTCACTCATTTAGTCCTTTTTGTTCTAAATTAAACGCATCAGTTACTAAAGTCTATTGGCGACGGTAACCACTTACTCCACTTTCCATGAGGTGCTCGTCTGCTGGTTTATCAGCGAATTCTCCTCCTCGCTACCTTTGGTTGCTAAGATCACGCCGTGCAATAATAAAACACACACTCACACGTATCGCAACGTACTATTACGGTACTTCAATAAAATTATGTAGTCAGTGCATTATGCACCACATTTTTTAATGCTTAACTTCTAGAGTTAAGTTAGGGACATTTCAAAGGAACTACAATTTCTTGAGACTTGGTTGTTAGTTCAGTACAAATCAGTGTTAATTGCATACAATTAAAATCGTATGTGTAATTTGAGACACCACAGGTATGAACCAAAGTCTTATCAGGTAATTTGTGGGACAAGTTAGACGGGTTCTCTAATAGAATGGTATTGATAAGTATCTTTGCAAAACTTGTCTCTGCCAAAACAAATAAAAAGTCGGTAAAAACTTGGAGACACTTTAGAGACTACCTCGCTTCTAAAGATGAATTAGATACCCAATCTCGCTTGATCTACGCAAACATAACACTTAGGTACTAAACGTAAATATATCACTCATGCGAAAAACTACTGTTATTGTTACCGATTTCATTAAGAGTTTTGAATCTCAGCAACATAGACACAAGAGTCGCAAGACAAAAAGGCGATAAAATTTTCGGAAAAATTACAGATCCAAAATTGAGAACTTGTATAGACAAAAAACGCCTAAACCAGTTATGCCTAGGCGAATTACTTAAGCCAATCTTTAGGCCAAACTAGACCGTACCTACTAGGCTAAGCTAGTACCTTAGTATCATGTCCATACGCATATTATTGTAGGTTCATTCTACCTGTTTGGCCTCATTTGGCAGATTAAAAGCAGTAAAAAAAGTATCGTAAGCCACGGAAACAGTTCCATTTTTTTCCTAATTCTCAATCTCAATAACAAAGCACTGACAACGCATCAGTGATATCTTTGGTGTCACTGATGTCCAACAAATACGACATAACAAAACTGTAATATTACCAAATATTCACTGACAGCTACCAGGGCATTATAAAGTCATG
Organism: Thymelicus acteon; assembly: GCA_951805285.1. NCBI lineage: Eukaryota > Metazoa > Arthropoda > Insecta > Lepidoptera > Hesperiidae > Thymelicus > Thymelicus acteon. Next base: position 5,214,863 of record OX638239.1, read on the forward strand.
ACAGTTAAGAGGAAAGATACTAATCAATGTATTGCACGCGTCATTGCACATGAGATAAAAAATCAGCAGTAAATCTTGAACCCAGCGAACCGGGATGAGGAAGACAATGAGGAAAATGAAGAACTGTACGTAGGTTTCACTATTGAAGGGTTTTTTGTTAGTTTAGGACAAGTGCCTAAGGTATTTCAGAGTGGAACTTTATTGTTAGCAAGGTGTTTAAGATATACGTACATAAATGGGCATCACTATCAGTTTAAGGTCTTTAGTGTCGTTACACATTATAATTTTATTATGAACTCGACGTGAAATCGTGTATCTACTTTTTCCCGAAAATCATAATTTCTGATTTCAGTATGTTTAAGATAAATTTTATTTAAATATACAAAATTGCTTATTAAGCACACGATTAGCGGGATTAAAATTTGTCATCAATTTATCAATAGATTTTTTGGATAAACTTCCTTTTAGCCCATACCTCCGATTGATCTGAATTTTGGTGTATTTCAACGCATTGATAACGAATATCATAGCCAAAATGCCCGCATATTTCATTTTCAAGGTCATCTTGAAAAACATGATTTTTAGTTTTTCACGATTATTTGACAACAAATTGTTTTTACAGAAAAATTTCCAGTTTACAATAAAAGTTGTAGCCCTTAAAGAGACTGAAATTTTATGTCCAGTATATTTTTCTCGTAGAGCCAGTGGTTTAGGAGAAAAATGCGAATTTCGCAAAAACACGCATAAATGAATGTCTGTTGCTACACCAGTGTTCACCATCATCATCATCATCATCATCATGTATTTCATCTTTCAGCGTTCCCCCATCAGAGCTGCTAGTGAGGCTCGGGGAGCATGACCTGGCCAATGAAGACGAACCCTACGGCTTCGCAGAACGACGCGTTCAGATCATCGCCAGCCATCCACACTTCGATCCTGCTACCTTCGAATACGACCTGGCTTTACTTAGGTAAGTAGTTTTATGTTCAGAGTTTCTGTGTGTTTTTACAATATACTGTCTGGATATAATACGTAAGAAGTAAAATTACAAATTTAACAGGTGGCGGAAATTTCAAAAGATAAGAAAATTTATAGAGGGTTGAAAGTACAAAGCAATACCTATTGGCTAACAGCTAACTCATTCTATTACGAAAATTCGAAAATACTCTAAATCCAAAAATAAATTAGAATATTAAAAGTTACTCGTGAGAACCGATTGAATCGCAGCAAATCGTTTCTCTACGTGACAAGAATCAGAATCGAGGGTGTAATGTATAACAATGAGAATCGCGAATGTAATGCATGCATTTTTGCCTAAATCGAATCTAAGCAGATGACTAGCTTTCTTTCCAAAGTTCAAAATCATTAAATCATGTAGACATTTTTAGGATTTCATACAGCAAAAGCAAAAAATGGAACCCATATAACATCATTTCGTTGTCAGCCCGTGTGTCTGTCAAGATCGTTTGTTTTAAGAATGCGTGGAAATTATTTTTCAGTACTGGTCCTGCAATCCCTTGGAGCTGGAACATATCTACAGTTTTTTTAATTTTAAAATCCCCGACAGTTTTAGTTCTTCCAAACATAGCTTAAGACCACTGATAGAGCTTTCGATAAAAAAACACATCAAATTCTGTTAATTCGTTTAGAAGCTACACCACCCGTCTTTTTACGTCGGAGATTAAAAAGATACGACCACTAAACTACTACCTTGAAGAACAATTAATTGTATTACATGTACCTAATAATTATTATGTTCTGTCCGTTCAGGTTCTACGAGCCAGTGACGTTCCAACCGAACATCCTGCCGGTGTGCGTACCGGACAACGATGACGACTACGTGGGCAAGACTGCTTACGTCACTGGTTGGGGACGGCTTTACGACGGTATGTACCATGGATTATTAGTCTATCTGGATCACAGACTTGTTAGAGGTACCTGAAGACCGATGACGTCACATCGCCACAGTAAGATAGCAACCCAACGCCCTGTAGAGCAATTGCTCGTCTCACGTGACCGTAAGGGCGGTGCTACCACTGTGCACTTAGAATTATTTAAATGTGATTTATTAATGTGACAAACTAACTTGTGTTATGTTCAAACCATTGCAAATATCACTTCAAAACAACCCCACCTCTATTCCAGAGGGCCCACTACCCAGCGTGCTCCAAGAAGTAGAAGTGCCAGTCATCAACAACACGGCATGCGAGGCCATGTACAAGGCGGCCGGGTACAACGAGCACATCCCTAACATCTTCATCTGCGCGGGCTGGAAGAAAGGTGGCGCTGATAGCTGCGAAGGTTCGTGTTGTAGTTGATTACAGATGGCGTTGTAGCGGTACTAATTCGACGGACACTTTGACGAATAGAGTTATTCTATGTATTGCAGAAAATTAATAATGAGGGGTAAAAGTCGATATTTCAGTATCGACGTTTTGTCTGGGCATGCAGTGCAAACCATTAGTTACGTCGTTAAAATAGTGTTTGATCAGGTTTGGCTGTACTTTAAGTGTACTTTAAGTACCAAATTTTAATAGGCTTACACTTAGAAAAAAACAAAACATTGTTAATAATATCTGATTGACCATCTATTTTATCAGCAGACCAGATTTAATCGCCTCTTACGACACCCATCTGACCTGAGATTGGGGTTAGTATTCTATGCCGCCCCGATACGGGCTACTTAGTTTATAGTTGTAAAAATAATATTATATAACTAAAAATCTACTCTACTGAATTTTGATTACATTTAAACATTTTTTTTTTAAGAACAGTGATAGTCTAGCGGTTAGAACGTTGGTCTCCCGAACGAAGGGGCCCGAGTTCAAATCCTGGCACGCACCTCTAATTTTCAGATATTATGTGCGTATTAGAAGTTAATTATCACTTGCTTCGGTGAAGGAAAACATCGTGAGGAAACCTGCACACCGGAGAGATCTCCATAAATTTCTCAAAGGTGTGTGAAGTCTACCAATCCGCACTTGGCCAGCGTGGTAGACTATGGCCTAATACCCCTCACATTGTGAGAGGAGACCCCGAGCCCAGCAGTGGGACAATTATGGGTTGTTGCTTGCTTTTTTTGCTAAACATTTTAATTTTATTGATTATGTTGCATATATACGTATGCTGACTAAACAGCATCGAATTATAATAATGGAATCGAGTACTGTTTTGACGTCGTGACACGTAACTTATGGTTTTTCACTGCACGCCAAGAAAAAACGTTTTTCGCTCATATTCTCGGTGGATTGAGAGTCGATACTAAAATATCGACACTTACCCCTTACTATTAATTTTCTTCAATACAAAGCCACACTCTATTTGTCAATTTACTGGTGTTGCTCATGTCCACAGCCGACAGTCACCAGCCACCAGTTACCATTAGGCTCGTCTTCTAGTTGCTTAGCTTAACATTAATCGACAGGTGACAGCGGCGGCCCCATGGTGGTCCAACGCGACAGAGACAACCGGTTCGTGCTGGGCGGCGTCATCTCGTGGGGCATCGGGTGCGCCGAGCCCAACCAGCCCGGCGTCTACACGCGCATCTCCGAGTTCCGGGACTGGATCAACCAGATACTGCAGTTTTAAACAGGAAATGAAAAAAAATTACAAAAAGCATTTTTTTTTTGTTTGTCATCGAATTGTTGTACATTTTTAATAAAAAAGAACAATTGGATACTGCAGTTTAAGGAAAAAAAGTTAAAAATGTCCATCATCGAACAGAAAAAAAAATTTGTTAGTGTCCATCATCGAACAGTTGTGAACTTTTGAAAAAAGATTTTTTTTAATAAAGTCGAGTTGTCAATACGAAAAAGACAACCGGTTCGTGCTGGGTGGCTTCATCACGTAGGGCATCGGGTGCGCCGAGCCCAACCAGCCCGGCTTCTACACGCGCATCTCCGAGTTCCGGGACTGGATCAACCAGATACTGCAGTTTTAGAGGGCAAAAAATTGACAAAAAAGTTTCTGTAAAAAAAAATCCGCTGCCGATCATTAAGCGATACGTTTCTATAATTTTGAATTAAAAAAAAAAAAACTTTTTTTATCAATACATTGACAAAGTCAGTGACTTACTGCAGTTTTAGAAGGGGAAATTTAAAAAAAATTTCGCCTTGTGTTATCATCGAGTACTACAGTACTGAATTAAAAAAAAACTTTACTTTTCAACTGCTATTGTATATAAATGGAAAACTTTTAAAATAAAAAATCCAGCAATCAAAACATTGATACGCCAAATCGATACGTCCAAAAATCAAGATAAAAACTTTTTTTTTCCAGCCAGTATCGGAAAATACGTAATGAATGCCCCCTTAGCTAAAAAGGAGCCTCTCGCCTCGGCACAAATCTCACATTGTGAAAAGAGACCCGAGTCTAGCTGTGAGACAAAATAAATTATGGATTGTGATAATGCCGTAAGAAGATACGTTATGTATCATTTAAAATCATATATAATTTAAAAACGAAAATCAATTTTCGCAAAAAAAGTTTTATCTCTTTTTATATTTAATTTGGAATATAAAAATGGAAATTAAAATAATTTTAGACTTTTTTTGTAGACTAAAATGAAAGTCAATATTTAATTATACAGACAAAAAATAGTTTAATTAAACGTTGACAAATTCTTTGAAGTGTTGGACAATAAGAAAGTGTAGGGTAAATTCATGTGATTTTATAATTTCTTAACGCAAATGTTGGAAATTACATTTTTGCATTTGCAATAAGCATAATAAAAAGAAATAGACCGTATTTAATTTAATTAAGTTGTTATCATTGCAAGCAAAATGAGTGATAAAATAATTATAAAATTAAGAGTAGATTGAAACCTTTTCTTAATATTTGGCAATGCGAATAAAAAATTTTTCGTTTTAACTAAATGAAAAAAAAACGATTTAATTAAAGTATACAGTGATTTTAACCATCATAATGGCAATGAAATTATTTTGGATTATTAGAAAATCCTGCAGTGATTATTAAAAAAAAAGAATTAATTGCAACGAAAATCATAATTTATAAAAGATCAACGAATTTATAAGTATTTATTTTAGGTTCTTAATAATTTTAATGACTAATAATGTAATTTTGCCAAACTCGATTTGATTGTAAAAATTAAATTAGAAAAATATTTAGTTTTATATTTTTGTATTATAATATTTATTTCGTTTAGTATAAGGTTCTCATACTTATGGTATCATAAAATTTTACAATGAAAAAGCAATAAAAATAGGAAAAAGTATCATGTACAATAAATTATATTATCTATCCCTTTAATTAATGAAATTAAATAAAATAATTATGTCCTTTTCATTCATAAAGCTTTTTACTCCGTTCTTCTTCAGGTATCTTTCGATCATAATTATGTCACAGTGTACTTAAACATTAAAGATTGTGTAAATAATTTTATTTTTGTATTTGAAATGCATTTAATAATTATATTTTATAATTTAGCCATAATTTTAATAATTGTGAGTAGCCAATTTTGTTATACAAACGATCGAATTTCGTTATTTATAAATAAATGAAATAAATAAGTTATTTTTTGTTTTAATTATCGTAGTCTTATTTTTTTAATTACATACCTATGTATTTAATATAGATTAAAGTATTTTATTATTCTTTTGTACAATGTCAATGATTCGTACAAGGTTACGATTACTTGAGTTAACATCTTCGAAAGAAATTACTAAATCTAGATAATCAACTTGGGAACATTTATAAATCTTTTAACCACGCTCCAACAAGGAATAATTTTGTGTAACTGTGTAGTAAGTACCTACATAATATACCTTCGAAGTACAAAGTACAGCTATATATTTTTTATTTCACTACGAGTAATCAACGAAATTAGGGATTATCGTTAAGTATATTTATATTATTATAATATTTATAAATTTATTTTTACATCAATACTATCAAGGTGTGTATTCTTATTTTTATGTTTATGTTGAAAATCAATTCAATCGAGGTCCCTGAAAAATTAAATCAGGGGCGAAAACACATTTAACAGAAAAAAACCTTCAAAGTACGAAGACGACTATTTTATTGGAATTCTCAACCCTTCGTTACTATTACTTAACGTAATCGATCACTGATCACTTACCTATAATAGTGTACGTTCAACATAACCTAGGGAGTGAGACATTTACCTATAATGTATGTTAGAAGGATCAGAGTGATGCTTAGAAGGATCTAGTGATGCAGCAAAAAGCTTATGGAAAAAAAATACTTCTACAAATTTCAATTGCAAGTAAAAAAAACTAATTCATAGATCGCTTAGGTCAAAATGTATTGAAAAAAACCATCCTATTGTGGGAATTGAACTCACGGTATAAGACCCACCGAGACTCGCGTCATTATTTTTTAAAATATTTTATCAATTTGTGCAAAACATTGAACTATAAAACTTTAGGGATATAAAACTAAATGGTCCAAAAAATGTGGAACGCTTCACGATTTTGCGTGTCATCCTTGCGCAGGGGCCATGCTAATCTTCTCTGTATCGTTCCAATTTTAGTATATGTACTGCCGAAGCAAGTACACTGATTAGGGGCGAAATTTGCTACCGTATCTACGCAAAAGAGCATAAGTATTAAATCAGCGCCACCTATTGTCAAAAAGAAGTACAATTAACGCACTAGGGTTACTTTAACTAACGTCATCTGGCCAACCCCCAAAATATTCTTTGAGTAGACAATATTGGTTGGTTATGTTGTGACGCTGGGGTTGGTAATGTGTGTAACGTTGGGAGAGCTTTGCTCGGCAGACGGGGTTGCATTCGTCCGAAGTTAACTAGCGAAAATTTTATGCGGTTTTTAATGAAGATTATTCACTTTTTTATCTGACTGCCAGGAAGGATTATGTTTTTCGCGCGTATAATTTATGTATGTATGTTTGTATGTATGCATTTAATATTCTTTACTACCTCGTATCTTCCAAACTGCTAAACGGATTTATATAATTAAGATATCGTTATATGCGTCTTGCAAACGTCTTTGCGGACGACGTCGTGGTATTCGCTGAAAACGCGTCTGAATTGGAGAGTATGGTTGTAGAGCTGACCACTGTAAGTAAAAATGTAGGGCTAAATTTAAATCTAACTAAGACTAAAATAATGACAAACGGACAGACCAACGACATTATTGTGGATGGAGAAAAATTAGAATTTGTAAAGGAGTATATATATTTAGGCCAATTAGTGTCATTTGAAAATTATTCGAGAAAAGAAATAGAAAGGAGAATTGCCATGTCATGGAAAAAATATTGGAGACTAAAAGAAATATTTAAAAATAAAGAAATAAAAATAGATATTAAGAGAAAAATTATAGATATAGCTATATTGCCTTGCTTAACTTATGGATGCCAATCTTGGGCAATCACAAAGGAAGAAGAAGAAAAATTAGCCATCTGCCAGAGAAAAATGGAAAGAAGCATTTTAGGAATAAAAATATCGGACAAAATAAGTAATAAAATTATAAGAGACAAAACAAAAATCTTTGATGTGAAACGGAGAATAAGGTTATTAAAATGGAGTTGGGCAGGTCATATTGGAAGAATGAACAGTAATAAATGGACGAAAAAGGTAACAGAGTGGACTCCGAGACCCTTGAAAAGGAAGCAGGGCAGGCCAAAAATAAGATGGCGAGATATTTTCCAACGTAAGTGTGGACCCAATTGGCCTCAACTGACACATGATAGAGTCCACTGGAGTAAATTGGGGGAGGCCCACGCCGCCGCTGAGGCGACTTCTACAATATAATAATTTTATCTGTATGTAACATTGTAAAGAAGTTGTAAAGTAGTTGAAATAAAGGCTTTTTTATTTTTTTTTTATTTTTTTTTTATATGCGTCTTGATAAACCAAGTGTTCTTAAATAAGTGAAATAAAAAAAAAAAACAAGTATGGTGGCTGTGAGATGCCATTGTTGGAAGTATCAAAAATAAAAATAAATTGAATAATGCAATATGGGTATCAAATTAAAGAACTCACCATAACGATTTTAAAAGGGTATAGCATGATAGCTTTTTTGATAGCAATTAAGCGGGTGTTTTTTTTTTATTTTTAAATTTATACTAGTTGATTTAATTAGTATAATTTTATTGTAATAATGCCCTTAGTAGCGTCTTTTACACAGTAGATTCGCGCTGGAACATGACTCTCGCTTTCCCCTGATGTCTTATTATGTTAAGAATAACCTGAGTAAACTTAAACCTTGATTAATTTATATTTAACTAGCTGCTGCCCGCAACTTCGCACGTGGAAATTATGCTTAGGGGCCCATCCATAAATTACGTCACACTAATATCATGACTTTTTGACCCCTCCCCCCCTCCTTGTCACAGCTGACCGATTTGAGAAATTCTTTCACTGTTGGGAAGCTACACTATCCCCGGGTGACATATTAATCATATTATGTAGGCTTTATTATATTTTCAAAAAAATTAGGGATCCTTAATTCCTTAATAAAACTCCAATAATGTAACCCAAGGTGTAAAAAAATAAGAAAACTTAGCAAAGCGAAGGCGGTTACTCGTTTAAAATAAAAGATGACCTACTGTTTCCACAACGACCTTACTCTTAAGCGGCCCTAGTACCGACGGTAAATGCTCAAAGGCGGATTAAAAAGTAACCAACCTGATAGGACATTTCTCTCTCACGATAAGAATAAGACACTCGATATAATTACCTATTTAAGCTACTTACTACTTGACTATCTAACAAACACCCAGGAGCCACAGAACAATAATTTAGGAAAAATAGAACTAAAAAGGCAAAAACAAATAAATTACTTTATTACAAGATGTTTTGGGGTCGAAATAAGATTTAAAAAAACAACTGCGCGTGGGAATTGAACCCGGGCCAAAACAACAAGAGAGCCTCGCGTCATTAGTTTTTTTAATATTTTATCTATTTCTGCAAAACATTAAACTATAAAACTTTAGGGATATAAAACTAAATTGTCCAAAAAATGTGGAACGCTTCACGATTTTGCGTGTCATCCTTGCGCAGGGGCCATGCTAATCTTCTCTGTATCGTTCCAATTTTAGTATATGTACTGCCGAAGCAAGTACGCTTGAAATGGGCGAAATTTGCTATCCTATCTACAAAACTGAGAATAAATATTACATCAGCGCCATCTATTGACATAAACCAGTACTTTTAAGTATTGAAGTTACTTTCACTTCCGCTATCTTTTTTCTTCGTACATAGAAAAGCACAGCTTTTCAAGGGCTCGGGTATTTTTATAGTATAAGTTTTCGACAGATGGCGTTACTAGTAATACAAATCATTATTCATTATCTTTATTTTGTTCATGTCATGATTAAAATGTTACAAAATGATGAATTTAATACTCTTTAATCTGATTCATGAATATAAAATTCTGTTACAGCAAATCTAAAGATGGAATAGTTTTTCCTTAAGTATATCACAAATCACTGTATCGATCCTCAGATCAATATCGATCATTAAATATTGTGGGCTGATTATTTAAAAATTCGACTCACATGTGTGTAACGATATATAATAAAATCCCTGAAAACATAAAAAAATTTAACTTTCACTAAATTTAAAATAGAGTTACATAAATGGTTAACTGACAAATGCTACTATTCAATAAAAGAATTTATATGAAGATTTTAATTATTATTGTTTTTCCTTGAAATTTGATATTGAAATTTGTTATAATAGGATGTAAGTAATGTAAGATAAATAAAATGATATTCTCATTTAAAATATAATAATAAATAATGTAAACTTATTAAACTAAAACTATTTGTACGCCATAATATGGCAAATGTGAGATAGATTGCATAATACTTGACCAACTTTGTAACCACATTTCTACAAATAAAGATATTTCATAGGTCTGACGGGAATAGATATAATCTCAGATTAAAGGAATAAAAGGATAATATGCCTAAAATTTTACCTGGAAGGTTACAATATTTGTAATTTTAGGTATTCAAATTCGACTAGATATTCTATTAGGTTTTCTTCTAGGATTCCGTACCCAAAGCGTGCCAACGGGACCTCAGTTTATGAGACTCCGCTGTCCTGTTAAATAATACACGGTGGTAACTGGTAAGGACTAAGGAACCCTGAATATGCGTGTTAGACTCTAACTTGACCAATTTCATATTATGTGAATGTATGACTATAATTCCATTACTTGCGTCAGTGTTGATATCTTACGATCCTAGAAAATGGGTCACAGACCACATCCAACTAGATTACTGCCATCCATCGACACCCCCCCCTCCCTGACTGTGACGATATTTACGGATGGCCCCTTTGATTTTTAGAATGCATTTATTGTTTTTTCAGTGCTACTTTTTCCGCAAATTAGAAACGGCTTACCCGATTTTTGTTCATAATATTGAATTACCTAAGCTTAGGGTAAAAAAACATTTATCTTATTTCAATTGGTTCACAAAATTAGCGGGATGACAATTTAAAGAATCAACTGAACATTTTTTCGATTGCAGCTTCTCCGGCATAGGTTTGCAGTTTTCCATGTGTAGAATTTTTTTTACTTTTGTTTGTACCAAATATGCTTAAATGACTAGACCAATTTTGAAAATCCTTTCACTAATAGAATACTTTCATTGCTTTTGAGTATCATAGGATAAATTTTATTGAAAAAACCATAAGGGTTATGTCTAAAACTGGTGTCAAATAAAATCCAAGTATATTCGTAACTTAGTTTATTCAAGCTATAGAGCTCGCGTTGGACGCGATACGGGGCCACAGGTCTGCGCACTCCTTCGCCACGGGGCCAGTGATAGCGGAGCCCTTCATCTCTCCCTTGTTGTTCACTATCACCCCCGCGTTGTCCTCGAAGTATATAAACACGCCGTCCCGCCTCCTGAATGGTTTCCGCTGCCTGATCACCACTGCTGGCATTACCTGGAAGAAAAATCATTTTTAATTAATTTATGGACTACTAGCACTCTGCTCATGGCTTTGCCTGTGTTTTCTGGGATAATATGTATCCCATATTCCATTCCACATTATGGTCTACTTGTGTCCTAAATGTCATGAAATTCTGTTCAGTAATTTTTGCATGAAAGAGTAACAAACAAACATACATTCTCATAAACTTACACATTTATAATATTAGTAGGATATAGGATACTATGGGTATTTATTATTCAATTAGTCATAATAGTATTTTGCTAACTCATATTTTCAATTCAATATCATAATTAATCATGACTATGTATAGACCAATAGAAATTTGTCAATGATAATCCCTAAGAGATATTCCCAACTTTGTTAGCAAAGGGCTTCCAACATTTTTGTATGGAGCCTGGCATACCTACAAGTCCGCCATTTTGAAAAAACCTCGATTCCGCGGCCAGTGATGAAACGTGTGTCAAGCGATAGAGTAAATGATTATGATCAAAAAGTATTCAGTGATAAAATGTCGTAAGTGGTATACTTTCTGAGATATTTGAGTTCAAAACCATAGAAAAATAAAGTAAAAAACTTTTTTTCGGCGGATATTGATAAAACAGATGTTAATCGATAGAGTAAGTGATTTCGATCAAAAAGTATTAAGTTATAAAATGTCGTAAGTGATATGCTTTCTGCGATATTTGAGTGCAAACCCATACAGAAATAAAACATTTGTAGATAATTATTTTTTATTTTTATTATACATATTATATTATATATTAAGTATATTTAATAAATATTTATAAATACGTATATATAACATCTAGTTGAAGACCACGGGCGACGACATTCTAATTGCTTCAGGTAGTGCTGCCGGACGTGATTCTTGAAGGAGCTTTTGGTAGTCTATGATTTTTTGATGTCTACAAGCATGGAGTTCCAGAACAGTATTAACTGTATTGTGAAGGAATTCCCGAAATAAGCAGTGCTATGGGTTTCATTTAAATAAACAGGAGAAGACACGTTATTCAAAATAGCATAAAATATTGAGAGAATTCTGTAGTTTCGCCTGTGTCAAATGGTAGCCATATAAGTAAGTTAGGAATGGAACTGGGAAATATGGTCATACTTACGTAAGCCGAATAAATATCTAATAGTTATTAAGAAAGCGCTCCGATTTATTCAGAAGTTCCTCTGACAAACCTGTACAACATAATTTTGGTCTTAAACGGTAAGAAGTGTTTATGGCGATACAGCAATTGAAGTGTACCGGTCACTTTTTTCTTTACCTCAGTTAAGTTATATATTATAAAAATAAAACAAATTCGTCAAATAAACAACTTAAGGGTAGAGATAAAATCGCGGGATGGTACGCTCGGTACTGCTCATGCTTAGTGGTAAAAAGAACTTTGTCCTCTTGTTCCCATATAATGTGTGTTATATGGTTCTTGACATGGGCTCGACATCAGGAAACATTGCCTTTATCACCAGCGGAAGTTTTAGATTCAGTAATTGTCAGAGATGATATAGAAAACGAAGCCAATAATGAATTTTAACTTTTGGTTTAGAGTTGCCAAAGCTGTAGCCGCTGGTGGCAAATAAATTATTTATAAAACAATCTAATAGTTTGCTTTGCTTTTTTTTAATTCAAACCTACCCGTTATTAATAAATCAAGTACCCATGCAGCACAAATACATATACGTATTTTTCATTATTGACCCAATAAATTCAAAAGAAGTAAATGATAATTTTTATTGCATTATTTTTGTACGGTTTTGAACTCAAATATCTCAGGAAGTATATCACTTACAACATTTCATCACTGAATACTTTTTAATTGTAATCATTTAGCCTATCGATTGACATATGTTTTATCAATGTCCGCCGAAACCAAGTAATTTTGCGTTATTTTTCTACGTTTTTGAACTCGAATATCTCAGAAAGTATATCACTTACAACATTTCATCACTGAATACTTTTTAATTGTAATCATTTAGCCTATCGATTGACACATGTTTTATCAATGTCCGCCGAAACCAAGTATTTTTGCGTTATTGTTCTACGGTTTTGAACTCTTTATCTCAGAAAGTATATGACTTACGACAATTTATCACTGAATACTTTTTAATCGTAATCATTAAGCCTATCGATTAACATATGTTTTATCAATGTTCGTTGAAATAAAGTTTTTTTACTTTATTTTCCTTCGGTTTTGAACTCAAATATCTCAGAAAGTATATCACTTACGACATTTCATCACTAAATACTTTTTGATCATAATCATTTAATCTATCGATTGACACGTGTTTCATCACTGGCCGCAGAATCGAGGTTTTTTCAAAATGGCGGACTTGTAGGTATGCCAGTTAGGTTCATTGCCCTTTATGGTATTAACGCCCCAACTCAGAGTCACTAATGGTTACTTAAATTGCTGCTTAGCACACAACTTGTATGGCAATTCTTTACTAAGGAACAATTAAAGTAACAGTTAATGACTCTGAGTTGGTAGAGTATAATCAACACATTAATTCTATTGATTGCTCAGTCAGCCAAGGCATATCAACATACAGATTATATCAATTCAGATGTGAATTTTTAGCGAAACCTTTGGCATATCATCATTGCAATCATATTTCTATTTCATGATTTTTTTCTGAAATTATTTACGTTTTTCTATAAGATAAAAGCCTAAATACAACAAGTACACTCAATGTATAAATCATATACAATAAAGGCCTACTGTAAAACGAGTTGATAGCTAAAACAATGTCATATTTTATTTATGACAGAATACAACATTATTTTTGGGGACAAAATAGACCCCATGCATGTGTTGCTTTTTAAATTTTTTAAGTTACAAATAGTTTTCTTGTAAACCGAATGTTTTCGCACACTAGGGGACTCACCCTTTCCTTTAACATACTCAACCCTTAAAATCTGCATTGTACCATTGTTAACTATAATATCTCCATTTTCATCTATAACAATAAATGTTAATCTTAATAGGTATATCTTTCTGAATCCAAGCTGTATTTACCTTTTTCCTGAGTTCAGGTTTTCCTTTCTTTACAGTAGCAACAATCATGTCTCCGGAACCGGCAGCGGGCAGTCTGTTCAGACGACCTTTGATTCCTTGGACTGCAATTACATACAGATTCTTTGCTCCTGGAAGTAAAGAATGAATAGGATGAGTTAAGTTTGAGAGAAATAATGATATAAATGATGTGTGCAAATTATGGCTCATCATTGAGATTATTAAACCGCATTAAAATTCCGTTATATTTAGGGAATATTAGGGATGTATTTTGTGTATGTTAATGTTGTATTACCTATTTAAAAATGTAACACCATGAACACATTTTGAATAAACTGTTTTGAGCACAATTTTGACCTTGTTATTATTTTTAAGCTAATCCCTTCTCTGAAATCATGTCAATAATAATTCTAGATAAACTTATGCATTATGACTTTAATAATAATTTTTAAGTCGAGGTTATATGACAATCATAGTGCGTTTTAGTGTCTAAACAATTACATTGTTTTGGACCTGAAAATTATGGACTGCACGACTTCAGACACAGCCAAGGAAGACATCACTATGAATCAAAACACAATGTGTAATAGTGAATATCATCACCAGTCGCCAATCCATACATCTAACATGTCCGAAAAACTTTAGGGGTTAAGTTTGTTTAGGGTAATAATTACCGGTATTATCTGCGCAGTTGATCACTGCTCCCACTGGGAGACCCAGCGAAATGCGGAACTTCGCTCCCGCGGAACCACCACGTCCTTAAAAACAAAAAAGACCCACACTTTACTCATCTTTCACCAAAACACTGCACATGAAGACAAGTCACAGAAATAAAATAAACATGCATTTCGAACAATTAGTTGTTTGACTACGGTTCTCACTGTTTTATTCAACATTTCAAACGATATTCAACGAGATTTAAACGGATATTTTGTATTTCACGAACCTCTCTTAGACATTTTGTTGTGTCAATTTTTGAAGAGGAATTCAAAAGAACGTGAACTTAGCAACTTGTCGGTCTTTGAGTGTTTGAGTTTAGTTCAGAAATTAATCACATGTCAATACGAGTGAAGTTAGTTTACTACATAGAGCAAGGTATAATTTGATAAAAAATTAAAAAATAATTATATTTCTAAATATTCAGAATAGTTTTTAGTATTTTAAACGCCACTATTATCTGTGAAAGATTTAAATTAGTTTTTTTTTATAGTTTTTATTTCTTAGTAAGCAACACCGTTGAATATTTCTGAACGAATAATTACGTTCCATTCCTTGATTTATGTTTACAGTTTACCTTTTAGTCTGTTAACTGTCTTGCTATCGTATTTAATTTTCAGTCTAAAAATCAATAAATTAAATTATAAAGCACTCCTTAATCACGTTTATGTAACATTTACATTTATTATTACAAGTATTACATTTGATTTTAAAATTTTAAAACTACGCTTATCCTGAAAAGAAACGTTTTCAAAAAGTGTTTGTCATTAATGTCAAATAATTTGGTTGTCATTTCCAAATTGCCGCTTGTCATCGTTCGAGTTCGAGTTCAAGTTTTCATTGTAAAATAAAATAATAGTTTTAACAAAATTGCAAAACATATTTTATAATCCATACTGTGATATAATTTACAGTATTCTTTAGCACATTACAAAATGGCTTTTATGGGAGATTTTATGAATCCAGCTCCTTTGTGGCAAAATGGCCCGTCCCCCGGTGCCTTTTACAACTTTCCTGGTAACTCTTCAACATGGGGGCCAGCAAAACACACAGGTCAAGACTTCAAAGCACAGTAAGTAATCTTAAAGCCATAATTTATATGCCATAGCTTGCAAAACCCCCTTGACAATTCACGCTGTTGGGAAATCATTCTTGCCGTACCGAAAAAAGGCATTGCCGATGCGTTTCCGACTGAAAACGAAGCAGGATACTCGCATTTTTGACTCTCTAACTCTGCGACCGATATAATGTTACTATACCGGGTGTTTTTGAGGTTGTGCACAAACTTTAGCAAATGATTCTATAGCATTTACTAAACATATCTTATACAGGTACTAGTGCATTATAAAGCTTAGTTTTTAAGTTAGGTATTGAATATTGATTGTAAACTTAACTCCAATGACAAATTTCGCACTCAAAATGTTTTCAACTGCCTTGTATGATACACATATGAATTTGAAAAATGTAAGTCGAATACAAGTCGAGATTGTCGTAAGTAATCTTACGTACAATGTGTACCTAAATAGACGTAGGAAATTATCGCCTTGATCGATAAGTAACGAATGTCATATGAGATAATCGTAGGTGAGAATTTAGTTCTTTCCAGTATGTAAACATTTAATACGATAATGTTATGAGTGATAGTAGTGTACGATAGATACTAGAAACTCTCCGTCTAAATGGGCCTTAAAGTAAACAAACATCGTAAAACTTTTCGAACTAGTATTA
The DNA here is from genome assembly GCA_951805285.1 of Thymelicus acteon. Classification (NCBI taxonomy): domain Eukaryota; kingdom Metazoa; phylum Arthropoda; class Insecta; order Lepidoptera; family Hesperiidae; genus Thymelicus; species Thymelicus acteon. Next base: position 5,231,237 of record OX638239.1, read on the forward strand.
TGACCTATTTGGTTTTGTTAATGTCACTGGTCGCACAGATAGCAAAATCGATGAGAAATAATTGTTAACGTCAATAAAAGTTCACTAATGTCAAAGTTTCATATCAATCATAATGCAACATTGCCAGCTTGCGTAAAGAGATTACACATTAGGCAATTTACGTTCAAGTATTTAGTTTGTATGAAAATGAAAAATAAAAAAAAAAAATTTCAATAATGAATCCATAACGAAAGATGACCAATTAAATGGTCTGAATAACAGGCCGAAGTTCGTGCACAACCTCAGGAACACGGTGTATACATTTGACTAATATAATTTGTATCTATTTAAAGTTGTGACATGTACATAAACTGAAATTACTGAATGTATAATCAAATAAAGAAAAATTCTTTTCCAGTTCTGCAAATCCTATAACAACCACAACAACAGTTATTGCTGTTAAGTATGACAAGGGTTGTGTTGTCGCTGCAGACACTCTCGGTTCATATGGCTCGCTGGCCAGGTTCCGGGACTGCCCACGAGTGCTGAAGGTCAATGATCTGATCCTGCTTGGCTCGGGGGGAGATTACGCTGATTTCCAGTACTTGAAAGACATTATTGAGCAGAAAATGTAAGTAAATGTTGGTTGTTTTAATATGTAACTTTCATCCATCTTATTGCAGGAGACATTATTGGAGGACCTGATGCGTATCAGGTCTCTGTTATTGAAGTCTATGAACTTGATACAAATTACTTTCAAACCAAATCAAAATCTTTTATTCGTATAAGTATCACTGATACACTTATGCACATAATTTTTTTAATCTACCAGCTTTTTGGAAGGGTGCTTTAGAGGAGGAAAAGAAAAGCCGTAAAGAAACTCCTCGCACATCTTTCAAAATCATGAAAAGTTACATAAAATGTTCTAACCTATGTGGAACCCCCTCCCCCCTAACCTGTGACGTAATTTTTGGATGGCCCCTTATGTATTATAGTATTTCTTGCTGCTTCATCTCCCGGGTCCACTCACGGCAAGACTTTGTTGAAGCAATTGTTTTTACAAGCAAATAAACCCTCAATCCCTCCAGCATCGACGAGCAGTGCATGGGCGACGGGCTACAGCTGAAGCCAAAGTCGCTGCACTGCTGGCTGACCCGCGTGCTCTACAACAAGCGCAGCAAGATGGACCCCTTGTGGAACAACTATGTCGTCGCTGGGATACAGGTAACACCGTCTTGGGTTGTTAAAATGTAAAAATAGTATATTTAATATGATTTAACTTTCTTTTCTTCTCTTTTTAACATTCGTTAAATGCTTGCAAAAAAATAAATAGAAAAAAAACATAGAATTTGTGAAAAGCGGCAGAATATGCTACGGCCATAGGGTTCCAGCCGTAGGCCGTGAATTTTTGGCGTAAAAGCCGTAGAACACGGTAATTGCCGTAGCATTGGCAACACTGCCTGCAACACATCAGTAATGCCTTTTTTGTCACTGATGTTGCGACAATAGCCGCTTACCATCAGGTGGATGGTTAGTTCGTTTACATGGAATGATGAATTTAAAATAAAGATCAGAAGTAATAAATCACCAGAAAAATTTTAGAACTCCATCCATAAATAGCTGAGGTTCACCTATTCCCCGAATCCCTTGTGACATCATTGCTTGTTTATCGTCATATCCATTATTCATTTATTAGTGATGCAAGGGCCTCATAAAAAATAAAGTGATAATTTGCCTAGACTCAATATAAAACACTGTATGTTTTATTAAATTCAAAGTAATCTTTACCACCAACAAAAACACACATTATTATTAAGGATTTTTTTGCACGCAGCAAAATTTTAATTCAAATTTCGCTCTCTTTCTAACACATCCAAAATGAAACAGGACGGCGAACCTTTCCTCGGCGCGGTAGACAAGCTAGGCACAGCGTACGAGGACTCCGCCATCGCGACCGGCCTCGGCGCCTACATGGCGACTCCGTTGTTACGCGACGCTCTTGAGAAGGGGCCGTTGGATGAGGAAGGCGCCAAGTAAGAGATTTATACTTAGAGACACTGATTCTAACATTTGGAGACACTGATTCTAAATTTTAGACACTGATTCTAACATTTAGAGACACTGATTCTAACATTGAGACACTGATTCTAACATTTGAAGACACTGATTCTAACATTTATAGATATTATTTTACGTTTAGGGACACTAATTCTAACATTACTACTACTCGCCGTGGTTTGTAATGCAGAGTAAATATTTCTTAATGATTTAAGGGGTGTGGCGTATTCTCCACCTCCCTGATATGTGGGTTGGAGAAATTACTAACCAAAGCAAGTGTCTGAAGTTATTAGGCATAAGTTTATCAATGATATCTATACAGGGTGATTTTTCGAAGTGTGTGTGGATGGCCAAATCCGAAACTATGCTATGAGGAACAGCGAAAATTGCTGAAAGGAGTCTCGGGGTCGATTTGATTTGATAAATGGGCACCGAGACTCCTTGCAGCATTTTTCGCTGTTAATCCTTCTATGGTTTAGTTGTTCAGTATTACTTTTAACAACATTTTAAACTACTGGGCTTATTTTTTTTTTAGTTTTTTTTTACACAGCTTTTTTTTATGTCCTTAAGACTAGTGAACTCTAGTCAATAAATAATTATACTCGTTAAGAATTATCCGTGAAATTCACACGGGGCATCACTTATTTTCGAACTTTGATTAGTCACAACAATTTATGTTATGACATTACCTAAATAACCCATTAAAATCAAGGAATTGATCTATACATCTATACAAATAAATAAAATTGGAGCGTCTGTTTTTAATATTAAAATAACCTCTTTTTACTAAGTGCATTTAGATGTATACACGGTACATATACCAAACAACATTTTTCACAGTTTTTGTCTGTCTGTTGGTACCGGCTAATCTCTGAAATGGCTGGACTAATTTTGACGGGACTTTCACTGGCAGATAGCTGATAACAAGGAGTAACTTAGGCTACATTTATTTTAGAAAAAAAAAATAGGCGATATGAAGTTCACTGGATCAGCTAGTTATGAATAAATCTAACGTACCTACGCTGGTGTCCTCAGAGCCCTAGTCCGCAAGTGCATGGAGGTGTTGTTCTACCGCGACGCGCGCTCCTTCCCGCGCTACCAGCTGGGCGTGGTCTCCGCGGACGGCGTGACGGTGGACGCGCCGGTCGAACTCAAGCACGACTGGACGCTCGCGCATATGATTGTGATGAAGTGATGATGTAAGGAATAAAGTTGGTTTTTGTATGTTTTGTTTTATTATAGTTAGCAGTCCGCTTTGTTTTTTAGTTTTTTTTTCTTCAAAATATTGAAAAATTGGGAAACATGTATTGTATAAATTAGTTGGTAAGGAATGATTGTTGCAAATTAAATAAAATCCTTGCAAATTTTTATCCTGTTTCCCAAGGAAACCCCTTATATACTTACCCAGGATATTTTTTATTTTATTGAATATATGAAAAATAAGTTTACCAATTTACACCGAAATCCATTCATTGATTTAAGTCAGGGTTTCTCAAAGTGGGGTACGCGAACCCCTACGGGTTCGCCATTCGACGGCAGGGGGTTCGCGACAAGATTTACGTAATGGTGGCTTGATAATTGGCGGCACACAGATAGATTTTTATGTTCGAAAAAAGAAAGAGTTGGCTTCTTCGAAAAAGACTATGAAAACCGTCTTGACTACTAACTCTGAATATTTACGTGCGTCTTTCCTTGTGGCATATAAAATCGCAAAGACAGGCAAGTCATACAATATTGCTGAAGAATTGATTTTACCAGCTGCTAAAGATATGGTCAGTTGTGTATTGGGAGACACATTTTCAAAATTGCTGGATAAAATACCACTTTCAAATGACACTATTGCACGTCGCATTCACGACATGGCACACGACGTTGAAAATCAACTCGCACAACGATTAAAAAATAATTATTACGCGATTCAGGATTACCGAATTTACTTGGATTTGTTAGATATGTATATAAAAATATATGTGAAGAAGATTTTTTATTTTGTAAAACCTTGGAGTCTACAACGAAAGGAGAAGATATTTTTAACATTATTAATGATTTTATTGAAAAACATGACATAGATTGGACAAAGTGCGTTGGTTTATTCACTGACGGTGCAAAGGCCATGACAGGAAGCATATCTGGACTAATATCCAGGATTAAAAATCTCGCTCCTGAGGTCAAAAGTATGCATTATGCATTGCATAGAGAAGCATTGGCGAGCAAGAAGATACCTAATGATTTGAAAACAGCACTTTCAGAGGTCGTAAAAATAATAAATTACATAAAAGCACGTCCGCTTAATTCAAGACTTCGCATTATTATGCCGAGACATGGGTAGTGAACATGTTTCATTACTGCTACACTGTGAAGTACGCTGGTTATCAAAAGGCAGGATATTAGCTCGGTTTGTTGAACTTCGTCACGCAATCTATATATTTTTGAAGGAAAGTGACTTCAACCTTAAATTCCGATTTGAAGATGAAACGTGGCTTAAAAGAGTAACCTATTTAGCTGACATTTTTTCATGTCTCAATGAAACGAATGTTTCAATGCAAGGTTCCACGTGCAGTGTATTCACTGTGCAGGACAAAATAAACGCACTTATAAAAAAAATAGAATTTTGGAAAACTTGCTTGAGATCAAATATCTTTGAATGTTTTCCTCTTTTGTATGAATTTATCACGACGAATGCCTTATCTGAGGATTCCGAATTAAGGGCTGAAATTGTTTTTCATCTTTCTCAGCTTTCCGACGAACTGAAAAGATATTTTCCGGATATTGATAATGCTAAAGATGGTTGGATTCGTAACCCATTTGCGGTCACGAACGAGAGTATAAATTCTAGTTTAAGTATTAAGCAACAGGAGTCATTATTAGAAATGTCCGCAGATGAAACTCTTCAAGCTGATTTAAAAAGGATGTCTTTGATAGATTTTTGGGCAGCTAGACAGGAAGAGTATCCCGAACTCTCACGCAAAGCGGTGAATTTCCTTTTACCCTTCGCTACAACATACTTATGTGAGAGTGGTTTTTCACACCTGGTCATGATAAAAAATAAATACAGAAATCGACTTGATACCGAGTCAGAATTAAGATTAAAATTGACCAAAATTTCTCCTAAAATTGACTCCATTTGCGACAAGAAACAAGCACACCCATCACATTAATATTAAAAAGATATTTCTTTTGGCACTTTATTTGTTACCTTTTTGAAATAAAAACCTTATTTTCGTCAACTGTCAATTTTATTATTTTCTTTGGGGGAGGGGGGTTTAAGGGGTTCGCTGTCACCTGGAAACTTTAACAGGGGTTCGTAGAGCCGAAAGTTTGAGAAACCCTGATTTAAGTGATACCTGGACAGCTAATAATTAAAAAAAAAAAGATTTTGAGTTCGAAATCCTCATTCGAAACCTTGTAAATGTACAATGTAAAAACAAAACAAAATTTTTGGCTGTAAAGGTCCATTCAGTTAACACCAACAATAAATAAGGAATAAACGAAAAAAAATAATAAAACAACATCATAATAAAGTCCTTATATTAAGCATTTAGCCTAGCATACAGTGTTACGCAGAGCACTTAGTTCAACTTAAAAGAGTATTATTTTATACATAAACAATCCACCATTTTCAAAGATACAGAAATAAAATGTTGTTTGTTTACTTCCTTTAGCATTAAGGAAATTTTATGTTCAATACAAATTGTATTACAGTTAGAAGTGACACAAAATAATTATGATTTATTTTTCCACTAGGTATGGCCGGATCTACAATTTTTTCGAACCGGGGCAGAAACTTGATAGTGGCGCTTACGGAGTTTTGTATACTTACTATTTAAGCGCTCACAAAAAAAAAGTTTAAATTGCCGCCCGGGGCAAATGCCCCAATTCGTCCCCCCTTAGATCCGGCCCTGCACTAGGGCCACAGATTGCCCCACTAGGGTTAAAGTCTCGTATTGAGGAGCTTGACACACTCCTCATGAAAGGCCAAGAATTAAATTAAACAACTTGATCTAATGTCCCTCTTACCGCACTGAACTCGTATAACATAGCATATGAGTTTATTTCGACACATTTTTAATAAAGTTTTAGTTTAAACAAAAAAATATGACCTGAACCTCGCAAGTTTTCAATATTTCTTCCACCCCCTCAAACTGTTACTGTCAAAAAGTCTGTTTAATAATATGAGTTGTTAACTTGTTACATAGATACGTTATCCCCTTACAAATCAACAAAAAAATCTGTTCCAAAAAGAGCTACAACACACACACGTTTATCTTTTGTTTCACTACACCAAACACATTGGTATAATACACGAAGGCATTTTAACGATGTATGTCAAATGTCAAGCACTTCTGACAACAACAAAAGCGTGCGTATCGTCTTGTATTGACAGAGCGACTACGAGCAGAACGGTCAATTGCCTGTTCTTACGCTCTTCATCGTCGGTGCGCTAGTGACATATCTAAGTAACTAAAACAACCATGTATTAAAGTCAAATCAAAAGGTTACTAAATAATGAACATATACGAAAGTTTTACACAAAAAGTACAGTATCAAAGTGCAATACATAACCCCGTGGTCACCTAGTGGTCAGATTGGTCTGTCACCACATGAGTTACCGTCGTTTCTTGTGGCCCTTAGTGGGGCCCTTGACGAAGCACCAGTCCACCGATATCGACTGACCCAGAATGTCTGCGCCGTCTAGGGCTTCGCGGGCACTCTGCAACAAAATACTTAATGGTTATTAATAACATCACAGACAAAATGTTAGTTTACGCTACCTGCGACACGGAATTCTAGTGCAGATATAAATGTGCAGTTTCATATATTAGAATAAATATCCAAATGACTGATGAAAGAAAGGGTAAGCAAACTAAAAAAAAATACACCAGATTTATGTGCACTGAATTATGCCGGTTTATAATATCACCCGTCGTTATTGTGGCGATATTCAAACGAATGTGACGATATGATATGACATTTTATTTGTGATTTGTGATATGATATAAATTTTGTAAAATTTTGAACCTACCGCTGCTTGTTTATAAGTCTCATATTCAACCAGTGCATATCCCTTCAGGAAACCGGTGCGTCTGTCCAAATTCAAATGAATATTCTTGATCTCCCCAAACTCTGAGAACTGGTTCTGTAGATAAAAAAAAATATACTTATTAAACTACTTACGTAGTGCAACTTCAATTGTAATTTCTTGCTTGAATCAACTGCCAAAAGACTCGTTATGTTCCGACTGAAGTTTTGGAAGACAATTTTTTCTTTATTTTTCTTTTATTCTCTGGGTTGGCAAAACATCGGTGATACCTTTGGTGTTCCTGATATCCATGAGTGACAGTGGCCACTTACCACCAGATGGATCATCACTTAACCAACTTGTTGGCTAGTTAGATACATAAAAAAAACTAAATGTGTTGTACCATAAAAATGGCACAAAATATTAACAAGAATCCTCCATTTTACCTGAATATCTTCTTCCTGTGCCTCTTCGTGTACGTTGCTCACAAATAAAATCCACCCCTCCACCGAGCGTTGCGGGCCTGGAGTATTGCCATCTCCTTCTGGGGCTAGACTGTCGTATCTATAACATACAAATAACAATTTAAAAATCTTAAAAACAATTCTGACAGACAAGGCTTCCTTTTGTTCTTTAGTAATAGTAACTGCAATGTCACAGGGAGACACATAAAGAGATATCTACACAGTCAGACACAAATATACAGAGAGAAACACAGACAGAAATGTAACAGCCTCTTTTTGGGATGTTTTGTGAATAAGAAAATTATCAAAATTATACAGAATATCCAATAAGTAGCACAACAACTTTAGGGTAAGACAGGGGCGTAGCTACCGCCGCGGCGCCGTATCAATTATACGGGGCCCCCAGCATATAGGGGCCCCCACTAACACCCCCAAAAAAAACTCGCCAGCTGCCTACCACTGTTACAGTTGGCACTCCTTTTATATTTGACAGCTAACATTGAGGGGGCCCCACAACAAATATTGATTTTTTTTAATGCTTTTAGCAGGCAAATGGGCAGACGGGTCACCTGATGGTAAATGATCACCACCGCCCATGGACATTAGCAACACTGGGGGCGTCACTAACGCGTTGCCGGCCAAGAAAATGACTATAGACCCGCTTCTTGAAGGACCCCATGTCATAGCTTAGAGGGAACACCAATGCAGGAAGTTTGTTCCACAGTTTACACGTACGAGGTAGAAAAGTATGTGAGAACCGAACTGTGGACGAATGCCAGGTATCCAGGTGATGTTGGTGGAACCTGATAATGGTGATGGGGCCTCCTTAGAGCTAGCTACGCCACTGGGGGAAGATGAGGTAACACCTACCAGATGTACAATAATAACACTAGTAGAAGTAAAATATAAAAGCTTTTTAACCCCAGACACAAAAAGAGGGGTGTTATAAGTTTAATGTATCTGTGTGTCTGTCTGTGACATCATACCTCCTAAGTTAGTGGATTATATGCATTTTTTTGTTCGACAGCTGATGTGATTGGGATGGTTCTTAGCTATATTTAGTGTAAATAAGTGTTGGAAACTTTTTACATTTTTAAATTTATAGTGATTAGCATTTCTAAGCATAACACTATTATTAAAATACTAGCTGTGCCACACGGATTCACCCGAGTTAATTTGTGGATAAAACTTACTACTAAAATATATAATGTTATATAGCCTATAGCATTCCTCGATAAATGGACTATCAAACACCAAAATAATTTTTCAATTCGAACCAGTAGTTCCTGATATTAGCGCGTTCAACCAAACAAACTCTTAACTTTATAAATAATATGTGTTAGAAGTTGAAGTCCTCCGAAACGGCTCGACCGATTTTCGTGAATCTTTGCGTGCATATCAGCTAGGGTTGAGAATCGGACATCTATTTTTCATCCCTCTACCCCGAAAAAATTTTTGGCAGAACAACGTTTGCCCGGTCAGCTAGTATTAGTATAGATTAGTCCAACACATAGTCTCACCTTCCCCTGTTGCCTCTCTCTGAGGATACACCGCCTCCCGCTTCGCTGCCAAAACCACGGCCTTTGCGTTTGCGCGCCTTCTCTTTCAATCTGGCGATTCCCTCTGAAAGAAAACCATCTCATTTTATAAAATCAATTTAATAGTATGTAGTAGATAGTACACAAGTCTTAGTAGTTGTACAGTACGGCCGCTGTATCTTGGCGCGTCTGAACATAGGCTTTGCGAAGTTTAGCGCATGTAAGACAGAGATGGCAACACGAACATGCTAACGTATGACTGAGACGTAATACACCGCGTATCGAGTATTGGCGAATTATGTTACTGCGCAGCCTTCTGCGCGATGTTCAGAAGCGCCAAGTTACAGCGGCCGAACTGTACATTAGAACGTCAATATTTTTAACAGCTGTAAGCATAATTATGATAACGGTAACTTCTAAAAAACGGTAAAATGTAGTTACAAGCAGTCACTCAAGCAATTCCTAACTTCACCAGAACTTACTATTAGATGGATAAGTTAAGATCAAGCTATGAGCACTTCCAATTCCTAAATAATTACTACAGTTTAAGCTAATTATCATTCTATAATACACCCAAACTTTCAAGCGTTCACTCAGAACGGGACCGCTAAAAAGTTAACCTACATTTGCAGTCAGCGATAACAGTTCACAATTAGCAATATAACTATAGATGAAATGATTAACAATAGTACAAATTATGGGACGAACTATTAGAAAGTTGTTTTATTACTAACAGTGGAATAATAACGAATAAATTATACATACGTTCACCGTCTTCGTCAACCTCAAATTCCTCTGAGTTTTCAATGTCCAAAACATCAGCCATTGTGTTTGTTTTTATTGGCTAATATTTACACTAATACTAATCACTTCAGAATTGAAAAAGGAATAAACTAAAAGTATTTTTCAGCCTACGATTAACTTTTAATAACATTAACCCCAAACAAAATTCTCCAAAGGCCAAAACGAAACGCTTCCTGACATGACATATGTCATCTAGCAGCTAGCCTAGCTGTCAATATCAAATTTGTCGGCAATTGCAGATTGTAAATATCGTCATGCCAACAGACTAGAAAATCATAAACAGACAAATGTTAATTTTTTTTAGGTCAGTGAAAATAATAATAAAACAGAAAAGTAAAGACGTATTTCTTGACAATAAAATTGACATACTAATTAATGACAAATTATTCTGTGAACGATAGAAATTATTATTTTTATACATACTATTCACACAAAATATAGAAATCCGAAGTACAGAAGAATAAAACCTAACAATGAATGCATACGCATTATGGGACAAAGAACTTACAGATCCTACTTTAAAGACAGCATTATCTACAGACTGGTCTTTTGAATCTCCAGCTACTACCCCAAGATCTTCATCACCAAGCAGTAGGATTGGCGAAAAGATTTTTAACAAGTACATAGAGTTTGCCCATTCAAAATGTGATTTGTCAATCGATACCAAACGCACGGAACCTTTAGATAAACCATTTGATTTTGCCGATGATGAAGAATTTGCCTTTGGAATCAATTTGCTGAAAAACAATGTAGCATGTGTTGGTGATAATATCACGAAACTTATTCAAATGTGTGAGTATTATCCTCATCATCATTGTAAATTGTGATATGTTTGTGATCTACAACCCGTTAATCTACGGATGTCGTGGATTCAACTACTCTGAACATCACGTACGCTACATTTAGCAGATTCAAGTTAATTGAAATTACACGCACCGCACACACATACATACATTCATACCCCCCCCTCCCACACTCACACACTCTGTTCAAGTATTTTATTTCGGATAGTCGGACGAATAATATTATTCATCCATTTTACGTAACGTATCAATAGTCACTCCGTTAATTTATAAATAATATCACCTTTTAAAATTATGTTTTTAAACACATGATTATAATCATGCTATAAATAGCACTATCCTTCTTTAATTATCACCACTCCAATTATTTCTGTTCAGTTGTTCAGTTTTGTTATTATAAATATAACTGGATCATTGATTGATCATCGAGTAAAAAAAATGTATTAAGTAATTTATTAGAAAAAATGTAATCTTTAGCTGTGCCTCAGACTATTTAAAATAAATGGATTTATTACTTTATCTGGATGACTGACTTTGTACGTGACCTCATTGATTTTCAGGTACCTCTACAAAGTCAGTGATCCAGATAGAGTAATATATCCATGGGCTTAACATGAGAAAAGAAAAAAAATCAAATGACGTATAAACCTTTGATTAAAGAAAAAGAGAGGATAGGAAATAAGGTCACGTGATCTGAAGCCAAAAGTTTCTCAAATATGGCGTCGACTCCGCCCACAAGTTAGTGTTGTATTTTACACATATCGATATAATATTTTAAGAAAAAAATATATGATGATATGAATTTATTTGATTAATTAGTTTAAAAAACACAAGAGTTCTAAATCAAATATACTGTTATAGAGTGAGATATTATTATTTATATGATGTTCCTACAACATACCACATTGTTTTAAAAAACCTTAAGTAACTTTTTCAGTATTTAATTATACAATATTTTGAATAAAATAAAATTTAATATAAAATTTAATCTAAAACGATTAACCTTAATACTGGCTTAAAGATATATATATTTATTTAGAATTCGAGATTTTTATTCGATTAAGAATCGATACAAAACATCGTATTAAATTATAAGTATTAAATATAAATAAAATATAAAATATGTATCATGTTTCATTTATTAACATATTTCTTTCTTTTTTTCTCTTTCTTGGCTGACAACGCATTGGTCGCTGATATTCATTTGCCGCGATACCCACCTTACAGGTATATTTAATTATATGAATCGATATTTGGACTATTTATTGAGATATTCATGACGAACCGGACTATCGATACATAAAACACCCGGATTAAACATTCCTATTTAAAATTTTATTTTCTTCTTTTTCTCTCTTTCTTAGCCGGCAACACATCAGTGATGCCTTTGATGTTGCTGATATCCATGGGCGACGATAGCCACTCACCATCAGGTGGATCGTCAGCTCGTTTGCCGCCTATTTCCATTAAAAAAAAATCATTCGATACTGGATCGATCAGTATCAAATCACTAGGATCAATACCTGGATCGATACACTGCGATACGATCCATATCGATCTATACTCTAGTCGTTTTGCAGCCGATACAAATGTAAACTAAAGATTATTATTAATAATAATAATAATAATATTTATATTTATATATAATAATAATAATAATAATTTTATTTCGGAAATACATCCATAATAAATATTATCTATATTAAAATAGATTTCTAGGGTTTTCACCAACTGACATGAATTTGTACGCCAAATGCGTTTATTTAGACAAACTACTCATTAGGGCAAAATAGTACATTATGTTAAACGTTTCAAATCTCTTCTTGGAAATAAGATTGTAATTGCAAAGTGTTTGAATGACGACGGTGTTATTTAATTTTGTTTATTTCTACATTTACTTGGAGTTTATAATTGTTATCGATCAATATGTATTTATTGAAGAATTCACAAATACCATAATGGGAGTTTGTCTAAATAAAACGCATTTGGTGTACAAATTCATGTCAGTTGGTGAAAAACCCTATAAAACGAGTTTAATGGTTTGTTGACATTTGTTTCGGCTGTATAGAGTATCGATACAAGGCACCTGGATCGAACATCCCTAGAAGCAACTGTTTTCATAAAATGGCGTCCGAAAACAGGCTTCAAGGCGGAGCTTAGATAGATTTCTTTAAAATGTTGCCAGAAAATTGAAATATGCTACATGTATTGTACTCTTTCTTTAAGTTTACATTGTCGCGTGTAAGAACAGGACAGATGTATTTTTGGTATTTCGGGTCATATTTGCATAATATATGTATAATGAAAAAATGTATATGCAATTTAGGGCATATCCTCTACTTTTTCTTTAATCAATGGTATAAACTCGATTTTGACTTGTCAAAATTCAAATTGACAATTGATTGACAACATTGTCACAAATGTCACTGACATTCGCTGAAAAGCGAAAAGTTTAAGTGGAAGTGTGTTTGTAGGTTTTTTGTTGATTTTTATAGAATTAATAGTCTCATTATTTGTGATTCTGTTATACTGTAATTGCACGATTCTTATCAGGACATAGCCATGCCTGAAGGATCCCTAGCAGACACCGTAATAACATCTTTAAGCGGTAAGTTCTCACATAACCAAAACTTGTTTACACAATAGTTACATAATTTTCGTTTTGCCTAAATATAAATCTTTCCTATTGACATAATTATTTAATTTTAGATACCGGCTGACCTATTTGTGTGTTACATCAGTTCGGGCTTAGGTCTCCGCGGTATTCCATTTTTAAAAATGAACAACAATGATGACCCATTTGTATTTGGTATTATATTTAAAATTGTGTGCTGTTTTTCCATGAATGATATTAAAAAACGATGTAGATACCGATTACCGTGTCAGTGAATGAAAATCATTACTTTAAATCCATTCATTTTAACATAATTTTGAAAATTGAACTTAATTAAAATCCACACTAAGACATGGATTTCAGTGTGTGCGTATTTTATGTGATTACAATAACGTTATGTGATATTTTTGTAATAATTTGTCTGCATGCACGGACGTAAAAAAAGACGGACGTAATCCTAAGAACAAATTCAGTGAAGCACCCATAGTAATAAATACCAACTCTGTATTCGTACAAGTTCACACACCCACACATTGACACTATACGGCTACGACATTGACACTAGGGCTTTCATCGAATATTCGAATATTCGAATAATTCGAATAATAAATTCGCTCAAATATTCGAATATTCGATCAATTTCTACAAAACCTAACTCAACACCAAATTCGGATTCCAATGTGCACAAATGAAATGAAATGAAATGAAATGAAATGAAATGAAATGAAATGATATTTATTTGCAAAAATGTGGTTACAAAAGGTGTTGGCTGGATGTCGAATATCGCTCACATTTGCCAAGAATAGAGGCATGCAAATTATTTATTAAAATAATTATTATCTACTAGCAATGCGATTAAGAATTTGAATCTATAAAATTTATCATTATACATTTAATTGATTGAAGGGCATGCACATACCTATTTACATTGAATAATATAAATTAATTACTTGTCTTGTTAATGTCACAATCTTATTTAATGTTAAATAATAAAATAATAAAATTCAAATGTCAGATATATCGGATTCAGTCAAGTTAAAATATGAGTATAGAATTCAAATTGTTTTAGTTGATTATGAGCGAGTTGTTTTACATAGATTATTTATTGCTATTAATTTTTTCGTCCATAAACTCTTTTAAACTATAGTAACACTTTTTGAGTAGCCATTGATGTGCTTGCTTTTTGAACTGATTAAATGTCAGACATTTAAGATGTTCTGGACATTTATTATAAATTTTGACACACATATGATAGGCGTTTCTAGACCGTGTTACTGTTCTTGTTGGTGGGAACCTTAATTTATTGGGGTACCTGCTTAAATAGGTATAAAAATCACCTTTTTTCTCAAAAAGGTTGTCATGTTTCTTTACAAATATAAATATTTCGTATATGTACATACATGTCAGAGTTAATATTTTTAAATCCTTGAAGAGAGGCTTGCAACTTGTATCCGGAGCAGCATCGCACATAGCGCGAATGCAGCGTTTTTGTGCTAGAAAAGCTTTATTTATATTCACTGAATTACCCCATAATACTATTCCATACCTTAAATTGGACCCAACATATCCATGATAAGCCTTTAGGGCAGTTGCTAAATTAGTAATCTTTGGTAAGCGCCATAATGCATAAACAAAACGATTAATTTTAGAGCATAGCTTGTCAATGTGTTCCTTCCAAGAGCAGCTGTCATCTAACTGAATTCCCAAAAATGAAATATTGCTTGTTTCAGCGATAGGTTGGTTTTCGTACATTATGTTAAGGTTAGTTGTTTTAGAGTTTCTAGTTTTAAATTGTATATATTTTGTCTTACTTATATTTATTTCGAGGTTATTATCTTTAAGCCAGTGAATTAATTTTTCAATTAATTTTTCAATTAATAATGTTAATGACAAAATGGTCAAAATTAATTAATAATATTAATGGTAATAGTTAATGACAAAATGGTCAAAATACAATTTTAAAGTTAACGCCGTGGTGCGTAACCTTCAAAATGTCGTTTTGGGCGGTGAGAGTACGCAATTTTTCAAAATATGGAAATGTTCGGACTTCGGGAATATCTGGGACGTCGGTCGGTGTCGCGTTGCGTTTGTAATCGGCATTGGCGTGTTACATCACTTGCATAGAGTAACTTTGTATATACGGGATTAGAGGTCTATCTCTGCGCGAATTATGAGAAATATGGAAAGAGTCGCCCTCGGGAAATATGATTCGGAACTTCGGAGTAAATACTCAAAGCTATGATACGTAGGTGACGTAGTGACAGGGGCGTAGCTACCACAAGAAGCCTACCTAGAAGCCAACTTAGCCTTGGCTTCCAAATGACGCAGATACTGCACATCACTCGAGATGTCAACTCCCAGAATCTTACTCTTACTCGACACTTTTAGTGACAGTGAGCGCGGTACCCTGTAATTGAGGTGCTATGACAAATGGGGTTTTGGGTTGAACTCCACTTAATTAAGTTGACCCCATTCCGAGACTTGCTCCAGAGAGTTCTCGGCTTCAGACACGAGTTTAAGTCTGCTATCCACTACTTGCAACTGAGAGGAATTAAGGGGGCCTGTTTAGTAGACATCCCCTGTGCTGTCATCTGCATAGCAACTGTTGCAACTCATACCATGTCATTGATATGTAGAATGAACAGCGTAGGACATATCCTTGGGGAACACCAGCATTTTATAGGTTTCATATATGAGCAACAACCATCTACTACGACCTTGATATGTCGCTCAGATAGAAAACTGGCTACCCAATTGCATAACCTCTCACAGCGACCGTAAGACTGGTAACTTCGTGAGACCCCCCTGTGCCAGACCCGGTCACAGGCCTTAGCGAAATCTAGGCTGACTGCCAGTGCTTCCCTGTTGCGATCAAGAGCCTGACGGTGTCTACAGGTGCGTAAGATAAATTAGATGATCACCAGCTGAATGAACGTGGCGAAAACCGTATTGTCGATCACAGATCACCTGATGATCTTCCAGATATGCCAGGTGCTGCATGTTAATCACGCGCTCCATTACCGTTGCAAGCAGGGAAGTTATAGCTATAGGCCTGTAGTTAGCCGGGTCACTGAGATCGCCCATTTTGGGGATGGGATAAACGAGGGCAACCTTTCTACGATTTTTTCGAACAGGGCAGAAACTTGATAGTGGCATCCCTCTATCCAGCCTTTGAGATACTTTAAAAAACTCACAAATAAATAATAGTTGGTATTTTTCGTAAATGGGACAATAAGAACCCTTTTTTAACAAAATTTGTTCTCCCAACCAGGCTTCCGTATGCAAGTTTTTTATTTTTAATCCTACTATATTATGATTTTGGCGCTCCCTGAAACTACCACCTGGGGCGGGTGCCCCGGTTTGCCTCTCTCCCCTAGATCCGGAGCTGGAGTCAACTTGGGAGCACACGTCTTTAACACCACTGTCCTCTCATCTTCTTGGTATCAAGTGGCTATAAAGAGCTCTCTGACAGACTTTTGGGAAAAAGTATATCATTCAACGAGCTCTCACACTGCAGGATGTTAGGCGGTGTGATCCCTCTATCTATCGCAAGAGTTGAGTTGGCGGCAGAAAGCATGCCAAGAAGTTTGGCTTTCCCCTTTGCCGTATGGACCGCGGAGTCGCCCGATTTACGTAGTTGTGGAAGAGATGACTGACAGAAGTTACCCTCGGCAGCTTGAGCTAGCGACCAGAATTCTCGACTACCAGAAGAGTAATCGACCATTCGCTCGCCAATTTTGCCGATGAACTTTGCCTTAATTTTAGCCATTTGCTTCTTTGCTGACCGGTAGACAGCGTTGAGCTTTGTATTAAGCCTTGGGGTGGATAGATATATAAGCGTGCTCGCGGATGACCAGGCCTGGCAAGCGGCGTGCCTTTGGTTAGATGCCGAGATACAGGGACTGCTATACCAGAGCTGGTTTTTACCACCGATGGATATAACAGATTTACGATTAAAACATGCCCTGTCGTATCACATTGGCTACGGAGTCTGTCGGAAACGAAACAGAGCTGCCTCCAGGGTAAAATTTTCGAGTATTGACTGTATGTGGTTTATTAATCGAAATAAGTAAGTAGACATATTATACTTGTTTTAATTTACGCGCGCTTTTTTTATTTCTTTTGAGAAAGATCTTTACTCTCGAGTCGAGAGGGCCCCCCGGCAAAATTTTGATATAGGGCCCCGCAAGGGCTAGTTACGCCACTGCGTAGTGATTAAGTACTCTCTAGCTATGGCTGGCTACCTTGGTATATTTGAAAATTCACAAAAAACTCATAAAGTTAGATAAATTAACGATATCATCAAACTTGGTATTTTTATTTTCCTTAAAAACCATTTTTTAGAGACAACCAACTAATTATTTATGGAAACTACTGTACTTGCAAATAATATTGTACTTACAAATTGTACTTGCAAATTACGTGATTATTAACACGTATATACGGATAAACACGTGATTATTAGTTTTTTTTTTGATATTCGAATAATATTCGAATATTCGAATAGTTCCCAAAAAAATTTCGAATATTCGAATATAAATTTTATCGAATATTTGGAAGCCCTAATTGACACCATCGCGAATCAAAAATTACAAAATTACGCACACATGGTAAGCGAGCTGTCAGCTGTCAGCTTCACTCTCGATTAGACAAGGTCACGTCCGTTCTTTTTTTACGTCCGTGTATGCATGTTTTAATGTGCATTAATGTTTTATTTTTTACTACTTGTTATCTAATCCAATAGCCGTAATGGCTGACTGAAGTATTATTCATAGATTAATATCAGTTCCCTTCGCTTGAATGTTTAAGATATGAAAACTACAAAATAGACAAAATATACAAAATAGGGGTAGCAGAAGTAAGAATGAGATCATTACTTAATCAGTCACTGTTATTTAACATGTCCATGAACAGTGTCTATGTGTGCATTGCTTGAGCACACTTGTATGGAGTTAAACTGGCCATACATGATCAAGTTTACTTGTCAAGTTTGCAGCAGACTTGACACAGCATCCAGTTTGCATGTGATAAACTTGATCATCTATGGCCAGCTTTAACCTTCTGTGTATATGTTATGGCAAAAACCAGGAGTGTACATAATAAAGGTATGTGGAACTTTAGATCATATTGCACTGATAATGTAATGTAGCAATCTATTGACTTGATTCCAGCGCAAGAACCATGGCCGGACAACGTGAAGCTATTCCAACCGTACGAAGTGGAACAGATTCTGCTCCCAGATAACGCCAGTTGTCTGGCTGTGCAGGCGTTCCTCAAGGTATGTTTATGAAAATCAAAATAATAACTGAATTTTTGCCAGCACCATAACCTGCCATAGAGCAAGAGAGACAAGTATAATTATGCTGCAATGTTCTGGTTCATATATTAAAAGATCTACTCTGTACTATGCTGCTAAGAGCTAATCTATAAGCTTTGCTTAGGCTTTGCTCAGATTTAAAATTATCAGAAAAAATAATGGTCTACTAAATCAACCTTAGAGCCTTTGCACACAGCGCATTTTTGAAGCGCATCCGACGAAAACGTGCGGAATGTGCGCGTTTCTTCCGCTGCAAATGACGAGGTGGACAAGGCGTTTCCTCGTACGTGTAAAAATACGCGCTGTGCAGAGGCACTTAACATTAGCTGTTTTATATGACTTTTTAATATTTTCGTATTAACAAAGTGTCAGTCATCTAGTACATTTGACTGTTGCCTGAGCAAAATCCAAGTCTAAGTGCGCATTATAGATCTGCGACATTTGCTTTTCAGCATATGCTTAGCATTAATGCTCTCACACTTAATTCCAGATGTGCAACCTCCCATTCGAGGTAGAAATGCGCTGGAACGCCGAATTCATGTCACCATCAGGCCGGGTTCCATTCATCAAGTGTGGTGCCTTCGTGGTCTCAGAGCTGGAGCCAGTGGTCCAGTTTGCAGCTAACAAGGGCGCTGCGCTCTGCAGTCAGTTGGCCGCTGAACAACGGGCTGAGATGAGAGCGTATATGAGTCTGATCTCCAATGTGCTTGTGAATGCAGAGGTGGGTTACAGAGGAGTTTTTTTATGTTTATGCCAAACCGGTCAAAAGTCCTGGGTTTGATTTCCAGCGAGGTGGAACATTGAATGATGAGTTTGAGTTTCTGTTCTCTGGGTGCGTGTGTTCTTGTCTTTGTGTGGTGTCCATGGCACTCACGACACAGGGAATCCTATCCTTATCTACTCAAAGACGAATCATGGAAATGGTGGTAGAATTTAATGTTGATGTTAATAAGTGTATTAATATTCACCTTATTTAATTATTTTGAGTTTGATTTTGTATTGATGTTTCTTAAAGTTAAAAACCCATAAATTCTGTTTACGTTGTGGCTATCAACGCTTCTGAATGCCGATGCATAAGAGAATATAGGTCCCATATTTAACTATCGAAATTCAGTTCTAATTATGGGATTCATGAGGTAAGGTACTCCTCAAATATTATATTTTTACATGGCGATTTTGTTAAGGTTTTTTAAGGAATGTTTTTTTAGTCTGTAAATTTTTAATTAATATTTAGATTATCATATGATAGTTACTTTATAAAGTATTTTGTTTCAGCTCTACATATCATGGGTTGACAACGAAACCTTCAATGCTGTGACCAGAATCCGTAATGCTTCGGTGTACCCCTGGCCTTTAGGTTGGTTGCAGACGAGGGCCAAACGGAACAATGTCATAAAACGGCTTAAGGCACTACACTGGTATGATAAGACCCTTGATCAGGTCTTGGCTGATGTGAGTATTACATTAAAAATAAAGAAATACAAAACTAAAGTTCAAATGTATTTTTTATTTAATTAAGCATGCAAGCCAAATTAACTTAGCTAGCTACTACTAAATAAAACAATTTTAGATGTAAAAAAAAAACCTATGGCCTTACGGGACTTCCTAATATATTTTCTTAATTTAATCACTAAGTATTTTATTTTTCAGGTTGAACAGTGCTGTAATTCGTTGAGCCAACGGCTTGGGGACAAAGACTACTTTTTTGGAACGTGAGTGTATTTTTCGTTACGTATGCTTTACCGACACTGAATTAACGTAAAGAAATAGTTACACTAATAGGTTGTCTTTAGATTTTGATGTAGCATTTGACTACGTTTAAAATTAAGATTACTGTGAAAATGTTCACTACTGAGGGTACAAAGTTTAAATTTATCATATTACGAGATGATATCAAAACATTTATTGAAAAAAAATTGTCTTATGTTACATAGATTTAGATTTTGTTATATAATAAGTGGAGTGCATCAAGGCAAAGTATAGGGGCCATTATTCTTTACACAGTACAAAAGTATCAGAATACATATCTGCGTCTAATCTTGATGTTAGCCATACATAGCATGACATGTTGATCAATTAAAGTTGAGAAAGTTTTTATAAAATTAACACAAATGTAGAACTTGTTTTTATTCTCAAATTCATAAATGTAGGAATAGCCTTGTGAAAACTAGAAAAATAATGAATGGATAAGTGATTGTCCCGTACAAATTCCTATTTCTAGATTAATGGTGGAAAAACGACGGTTAAGTAAAACTTTCCTTCTAAACATTATTTTTCAGTCCGACGCCCTTAGACGCTTTGGTATACGGTCACATGCGAGCGTTGCTCGGTGCCACGGGACCGAAGGCCGCGGCCATGATCAAACCGATCACCAACGTGTTGTTAGCTCATGTTATGAGGATGACTAACCTCACACAGATGGCGCTGACGGTTCGATTTTTTAAGTACTATAGTTTGTCGGATAAATACATTTACATACATATGTCAAGTTTTAATAAACCCTTAAAAATCAGGACAACACTATCTGTATTAGAGTAAGTTAGGGAACAAAATGACATAATTATATGTCATATAAGTATTTACAGTGCGCCCAACTTATCTGTGAAATGGCGAAAATTGGAACTAATGCTGCCCCATTCTTAAGTTCTTTGTGTTAATGTCAATGAATGACATTGACATTTACTACGTCTCGAATTGCGTCCCAGTGATTGGTCCAATGAGTTCGACAGCGCCCTCCCTCAGTTCACAGATAAGTTGGTCGCACTGTACTATTTGTACATGGAGGATAGAGTACAAGGAGGGCCATCTCATATGAGGGGAATGTTGAAAAAGTGTCCAGCTGTTTACTAAAAACAGATGTTCTAATAATGGCCATTTCAGAATGGCGCTAGTGTGTGAAAAATGATATATGAACATGGCTGTTGTAGACGGAGTGAAGTTTGCTGAGTTATGCCACCCCTAATGAATGGCGCTAGTGTCTGATAAATAGATATTCGAACATAGCTATTGTAGACCGCACCGCAGCAATTTGACGCGTTTTTACGGACACTTTTCATAGCCAGAGATAGTCCTCCTTCTACCTTCTATGCTCATGTTTTGCCCCGACTCACCCTGTTTCAGGGTGTTGCCCTATTTGATTTTTTAATGCTTATAAAATTTGACATGTCTTACTTACATTCACATTTGTCCGACGAACTATACCTGCGCGAAATTGTCCTATATTGTCCATATTGTTAGCCAGAGTTAGTGGCAAATTTTCTGCGCGTGGTTTGAGACTAATCTTTAACCATATTAGTGATGTACTGTAGTGTAATTTGTCGTAGAATATACGAAGTAAAACGAATACAGTCTTATTCGTTAAAGATAATCAAACAGAGGTTCATAAATCTTTTTTCTCGATTCCCAATGTTAAAATAATTTGTTTTTTATACATTCAATGAATTTATTGATCGTAGCAATATCGAAATATGAATTTGCTTTCTCTTTTCCATTACTCATCTGTGAATCAGTATATTTATATAAATAGATACATTTCAAAAATAGTATGTACAACTTTGTACTCGTGTAAAGTAGCCTGAATTCAAATTTAGAATCATTTGACGTAATTAAAAAAACTTAAATTTACGTACGTGCAAAGTGAAACTTCTATACAGCGGTGACGGTAAAACGTTACAAAAAAAGTTGCAAAAACATGTCATTAGTCGATATAGAAGTTTAACTTAGAAAATCCAGTCTCTTACCTTTCCTTTCTTTACCCATCCATCCTTTCCGTAGCCGCAAGAAGAATATCTCTTGACCCAAGCGGCGAACGCCCTCCGACGTCCACTGTCCCCAGAGAGACGATTCTCTAAGACCTGCACTAGGTTCAAGAAGTCCAAATTGTGCACCAATCCCAGCAGAGATCATATTGCTATTGCCTTGGACGGTGATGCTGGTGGTAACGTCAGTATTGGTTACTTGTAGTTGGCTTCAACCCACGGGTCTCCCCCCATGCCTAGAGCATACTCCACCACTCTCCAGTGCGGATTGGTGGAAGGGTTAGTGGCCAACACAAGTGTCGGAAGTTTTTATGGACAGGCCTCCGACATGGCTTAATGACTGTATTACGATAAGAACTTACTGCTTACTTCACTCGGTCACAATGATATTTAAAAAATATAGATACGTTATGCCCTTACGAATCATTAATCAACCAAAAATTATGTTCCGAAAAGAGCGACAACACACGTTTATCTTTTGTTTCACTACACCAATCACATTGGTATAATACACGAAGGCATTTTAACGCTGTATGACAAATGTCAAGCACTTCTGACAACAACAAAAGCGTGCGTATCGTCTTGTATTGACAGAGCGACTACGAGTAGAACGGTCAATTATTGCTTGTTCTTACGCTCTTCATCGTCGGCGCGCTAGTGACGTATCTACTTCTTTTTACATTATAATATCATTGGGATCGATACAATCCGCCGTGCTATGAGCGCTGTAACTATTAATTACTTGTAGACTACGATACAATAACTACAAGTTGTAGTTACCGTGGTTCAATGTATCTCCTGTTTGTTATATTAGCTGAATGGTAGTCCAATAGTGAGCTATGTAACGAGACGAAAATTGACAACTTTTGTGTTGCCAACGTTGGTGACAAATGTTTTAGTAAGCCTCGCGTTACCAACAAAATGTAAATTTTTTTTTTGTTTAATGGGATCAAAATACTCTTCTTTTTTGTCTAAGGAAAACCAATACAGCTTTAGGTCTATTAACAGCATTGCTAGTCTGACAGCAGGTCCTTAGGTCCTTGGTCAATAATTTAGAAATCCACCCAGGGATAAAAATAGTTTGTCTGATTTGACTAGACAATACATTTCCATACGGTTTTTCAGATACCATTACTTCTGAAGGAATAACTACTAAAGAAGAGATTAGCGTTGAAGCGTTGTTGGAATCTTTGCGTAAAAAAAACGCGGCATACGGAAACCATACAGAAATGGCGGAACTTGATTGACATTATTTTGAAATTGACAGTTTGTGTCTTGTTTGTGACATTTGTGTATTGTTGTGCGGTTTAAAATTTTAACGAGTTTAAATCTGATTATGCCGATTTTTTTTATTGTGTTGTATTTTTTTCAATGAAGAAATTCAGGTATTTATTCAAAATTGGTTTTACACCCACAGATCAGTTTTGTAATTATCGTTATATGGAATTTTATTACCTAAATTACAAGTCGTTTATTTTTTTTTATTTAGTTTTTGTCTGGTTTTTTGTTATTGTTTTTTAATAATTGTGGAGACGTTAAATAAATTTTTAAATGACCTGTTGTTTACATTTTGAGATTATTTATTCATGTAAGGAATTACATGTTAGAAGTTTTAGTTTTTACAGAATGAAGAATGTTCGGATTTAATACTAATAGGCAAAAAGGCAAAGAGAAGAAGTAAATTTAGAAACTAATAATTGATTATGTAATGAAACATTCCGTTGTATTTCATTTTAACAGTTTGTTGCTTTATAAGGTAATCAGACACATTAGAATCAATTATTTTATCTACCTAACCAACAACACTAATTAAAATGTTATTCACGCCCCAACTCAGAGTCACTAACGGTTACTTAAATCGCTCCTTAGTAAAGAATCACCATACAAGTTCTGTACTAAGGAGCGATTTAAGTAACCGTTAGTGACTCTGAGTCGGGGGCGTTACATTGTTAATGATTCAATCCACGTAAAAGTAACACACTTTCGTATTACTTATTTTATCCTTCGTTATTCTTTTAATTTACCTTTAGACTGATACTTAGTTCATTTGAACCTTTGTTAAAAGTTTAAAAAAAATACTATCAGTAGTTAAATTACGGCATAATATCGAGTCTTTTCTATAGCTGTTATCGATAGTACAATGTAATAAAAATACTAGGACAATAGTCATTAGGTAGTAGTTTAGCATGAGGGGCCATCCATAAATTACGTCACACGTTAGGGAGGGGGGGTTCGATGTAGTGTGACAAGGGGTGGGAGGGAATCCTTTTCGTGACGTCACATTTCAAAATCGAATAATTAGTATGTATAGGTAAATATTATAAAACAATTTATGGAAATAAAACTTATTTCGGAACTGCTGTTCTAATTTAATAATTTCTAGGTGTAATATTTCGTAATATGTGACGTCACACTAGGGGGAGATCTCACAAATGTGACCAGCTGAGACAAGGACGGGGGGAGGGGTCAAAAAGTCATAGTGTGACGTAACTTATGGATGGCCTCTTGTTCACTTTTCTCGACTACGAGTATATTAAAAAACTAATGACACTTTTCCTCCACAGCCCAACAGAGCTAGACGCCTTGGTATTCGGTCACGTCTTTACCATCATAACGACCAGGCTCCCATGTCGCAAGCTAGCCGACACGGTACGACGCCATGAGAACCTGGTAGCGCTCGCCAAGCGAATCGACGAGCAATACTTCAAGCGGGCATAGCGTCAGGTTTTCAAGGACATCTCTACAGCGTTCCAGAGTCCTTGAGTTAAAGGATAGCGAATAGTGTAGGCGTTCTTGAAGTTATAGCCGTTGACTCTTCTAGTGGACTAACTCTAGTGTTTTCTGAGTGTGGTAGTGTAGTACTGATACTGATACCTGTTTTATACGCAAAAGGTCAAAACACAAGGTCATACAATAAAAATGTCAAATAACAAATGACAAACTCGTTATGTCAATGTCACTTTTCAAAGTACGAGTATGAGTTTGACGATTTAATATTTGTCATTTTATTTTTATTTAATCAGATTATTTTATTTAATCAGATTTTTGTTACGGTTCGTTTGCTATAGAGCGTTCCACGTCAGATTTCCCTTTGCTACCTTATTAATAAACTAACCCCCGTATTCAAGAACAATACTTGTCTAAGTAAAGAAGCAATACTATGCGAAGTAAGGCATTTCTCAGTGCGTTGGTCATGGCAAGCCTTCAGTTTCACAGTCGACCCTTAAGTATCACTTGGCTATGCGGACGCACAGAGCTGTATACAGCCCTCTTATTGGTCCATTTGATGCGGCTAACTTCACTCTAGTCATTTGACATAGGCAAAAGACAAAGATAACAATACAAATAATCGATCCTTTCTTTCTATTTTGATAGAAGTCAAAGCAACACTATGCGTTCGATAAAGTAGCTCGGCAGCTACTTTATCGATTTTGACAAACGCACAGCGAAGGACTTCAATCAAGTATTGTTTACGAAATGGTTTGAATCACCCTATGCGTCCGTGAGCACTGTGAGACCTCATAGTATTGTTCTTGAATACGGGGGTAAGTATGTTTGACGAAGGGAACTCTTACGTGAAACCATGGAGCATTGAGATAGAAGAAGGGCCATCTCATATGAAGGGAAAGTTGAAAAAGTGTTCAGCTGTTTACAGAAAATAGAGGTTCCAATAATGGCCATTTCTGAATGGCGCTAGTGTGATACAAATAGCGAATCATGAACGTAGCTATTGTAGACGGAGTGAAGTTTGCTGAGTTATGCCTAGTGCGTCCGCAGCGTCACCCGTAATGAATGGCGCTAGTGCCGCTAGTGTCCGCCAACAGCACCGCAGCGCCACCTTAATTTTACATGTTTTTACGGACACTTTTCATATACAGAGATGGCATTCCTTCTCTCCATTTTCCATGTGTGAAACGCACTTTACTATGTAATGTCACAATGTTTTAACTCGAAATTTTCGAGGTAGGTACTACTGAATACTAAATGTTATGCTTCTATGACACACTTGTATGCATACTTCACTTTTAAAGGTCTGGAAGACGCGACGCGATCAGTTGTAATGTAGATACTGATTAAATATGAAAGATGTCTCCATATCCGTCTGCGGTGTGCAGAGACTATAATTACTGTATTTGATATAAATAATAGATTATGGTTTCGATAGTTGTTGTAATTTTTGACTTGATGAGTGGTAATACATGAATAACCAATTTATGATGAATCCATGGGTTTTTTGGAGATTGATTCAAGAGATTATGGGGTTATAATAACCACTAATAAGTGTAAAGTTAAATGCTTGCTTGATTATTTTGTATAAATGTAAGTTTAGATAAGAACTATTTTTCAGTAAAAAAGATTTTTGTTGACGTAAATATTTTTTTCAAAAAAAATTTTTTTGTTTTTACATTTTAATAAAGTAAATGATAAGTAGTTTGCTTTGATTAGATATTTAAATAATAATATTAATAATGCTAATTATTTTGGTCCCTACTCAATTTTATATATGTAAGGGTATATAAAACTCATGAAATTAAACTAAGGAGTCAAGTTCGGACAGATTTTTAATGCTTTCATATAAAATATTTGTAATAATCTGCATTTTATATACCTACAATTTAAAGTAGGTTCTAGTAACAGGTACTTAGTAAATATACCTACTATAATACTAATAAGAGTACAAGCACGTAGAGTATTTAAGAGCATTTTTAACGTAAATTAATTTGTTAATGTTTTTGTTATTATTTTTAATACTACTATTAGCACAAAGTGTTCTTATTTTCAATGTTGATTCTGCCAGTTGGAGAATTTGGGAAGGATTTTTAAAGTATTTAACGCATTTCTATGAAATTAATGTTTGTAGATTGAAGATAAGGCGAGAAATAAACTAAGTTTTCGTTTAAATTTGTTTTTTTAATTTTTATTTATTTAATAATTTTATAAGTCCTAATTTTTGTATTTGGAATTACATTACTTAAGCGGTGGCATTTCAGGGAACAATTGAAAATGAAGTATAATGTACTAAAGCAGGTACTAGAAAAAAAGTATTTATTTACATGCAAAATTGAATAATGAACCTAAAACTAAAAACTTTAAAAAATATAATAAAATATTATTAAAAGGAGATTAATTATTAATATTATTATTAATTATTTATTATTGAAAATCACATGATCATCTTTTGACGTCACATAGTTGAACAAGTTTTTAATTAAACATAATTATTTTTTGACAAAAAATAAAACCAACGAAAAAAAACTGAAAAGCGAAAAATAAAATAAACCATTTAGTATTATAAATTAAGATCCTAAATTAACTGAAAATAAATAATTTCGAGACCGTGCCAAACAAACAAAGAAACAAACAAACAAACAAAATTAATTTACGTAAAGTTCATTTTATAAGGGCAGTGGCATGCGATGCACACGGCAGCAGCAGCGCGGCGCACATCTTTTCACCGTTTGTTTTTTCATTGGTTTGGCACCGCCTCAAAATTATTTATTTTCAGTTAATTTAGGATCTTAATTTATAATACTAAATGGTTTATTTTATTTTTCGCTTTTCAGTTTTTTTTCGTTGGTTTTATTTTTTGTCAAAAAATAATTATTTTTTAATTTTTAGTTGCTATGAAAATTATTAAGTTATTGGTGATTATATTCAGTTACCAGGTAAAAATATAGTAGTTAAAACATAAATCATCTCCTATTTTCGTACCTTTAGGGGTAAAATTTTCTTTCCAAATTTAAACAAGAGTAACTTCAAGGTATACAATATATAATAAAAAAAGAATCATCGAAATCGGATCATCCAGTACAAAGTTATTGGGGTAACGGGCAAAAATTCCGTGGGTGAATAATCAATCATCCCCGATTTTCGTACCTTTAGGGTAGGAATAAAATTTTCAAAAAAATATGGGACCAACTTCAAGATATACTCTATCCATTAAAAAAAGAATGATCAAAATCGGACCACCCTGTGCCGATTGCTGAGTGATCATACATAAAAAAAAAAACAAAAAATATACGCGTCGAATTGAGAACCTCCTCCTTTTTTTTCGTCGGTTAAAAAATGAGCGAGCCCACTGGCTAGTTATACGATAGAACTAAGCAGTAGAACTAGTGGGAACGAACGGCCATATTACTGCAGACTGCAGTAGTACGACGTACCGCAAACGACGTCGCACGAGGCATTGCAATTTCCGACGACAAATGATACCGCATGCTATGAAATTGCGTTGTGGCAAAAGTATCGAATTGTGGTACGTAGTCGGGCAGCTCACTTGTGGCTTCGTCATCGTATTCTATTAGAAATTGTAGCTTGTTTCGTAGTACGCCCGTATTCAGAAACAACAGAGGTCTCAGTCAAAAATCATTAAAACCATTTCTTATACAATTCCGACTCTGTAGCCTAGTTGGTAGCGAGCGACCCTGCCTGCGAAGCGAGGGGTCCCGGGTTCGATTCCCGGCCGGGGCAGATATTTATGTGACAGATAAATATTTGTACTCGACTCATGGGTGTGACTGTGATGTGTTATATGTGTCGTCCATGCCACCCGCGACACAGGTGAAAACCTAATAGGGGGGGTATGAGTGTGTAAGCGTTTTATTTTAATTGTTACGCGCCAATGCATGCCCTAGCTGTAGTACATGAAATGGTGGGCGAAGTGGTGCTGATGTACTGCTTGAAGTGCGGCGCACGTATCTTGGTGGTCAGAGATGGATTGTCAGAAAAATGTGTGCATCTCGATTGAGGGCCCACATTTTTTTTCTTGGCGTAGCAAATTGTAATTTATAGCGGATTTAGTTAAAATTAGTTAAATTTAAATCAAACACTCATACATTTCTTAAACGTGAATTAAAGATACTATGGGCGAATGTTTTGGGCCCTCAGTTCAGATGCCTACAGAAAGTGGCATTTTTATTTTAAAATTTAGTTATGAATTTCTTAAAATGATATGTTATTCTCAACTGGCTAGAGAATAACATAACTTTATCGCAGTTTTACTTGGGCTCTCACTCCAGACGTTTATGAACTGAGGGCCCAGGCCAAACATAGGTTTAAAAGAAATACATAAATGTGCCTTGAAAACTCCATAGATAACATCCCTATGAATTAATTAAAAAAATAATAGTGAAAAATAAAGTAACGGCTGAAAGGTAAAACGGATTCGAATTTTCCAATCATATTGTATGTAAAGGAGTTTTCGGATAATGTCTGATCTGAGGGCCCAATATTTTCTCGGCTTTATCGACTAGGTGCAACCCATTAGTTTGAAATAAATTAGCTGAGAAGTTTTTACTAACTTTTAAATAAAATTTTACATAGGGTTTTTTGTTCAAAATGCCATACTTAACGATAAAATGAACTTTTCATTTTTAATAGGAACAAATTTTGTAGGGTAACCATTTTGTTCATATTTTTCCATAGATTACCCCCAATAGATACCGCATAAGTGAAATTTTCCTAGAGTTTGAACTCACAAAATTTGGCGGAAGGCGCGAGTTGCGGGGGACAAAACAATGCGCTGTGATTGGATATTTCTTATTCATACTTGGACTTGACGGGTCAGTATTGGTCGACACTATTGTCGTCGACTTGCAAATGCACGTATGTGTTGGCGCGCGTCAGTTGCCTTGTATGCGGTATCTATTGGAGGTCATCTATGTATTTTTCTAACCACATATGAAGCGGTATTTTTAAGCGTAAATGTTTTAATCTTTAACTTCTGCCTTTGTCAAATGACTATGTGAAGTCACATGAAATGGACCAATTAGAAGGCTGTATACAGAGTTCAATTGTGAAACAGGGCTCACCATATGAATGCACTGAGTGAGAAATAGCGTTCTTTGCATAGCGTTGCTTCCTTAACCCTTAAGCAGGCCACTGACGTATGCTTCCCACATAGATTTTTCGATGCCGTAACCAGGTTTTGGTATTGAAAAGCCCACAATCTGTCAAAATTTAATCATAAATATATACTCTGTGGTTCCGAATTTGCAAACTCTGTGTATCCGAACGTATGTGACACTGACAGCCATTTGAGTTTCGTCTGTCCGGTAAAGCCGTGTTTTTGTGTGACTGTGCTAGTTTTATTCAGATTATGGCGAAACAAAGAAAGGTAAGTCGTGCAATTTTTTGATATGTTAGAGATTTTGAGTTTTTCTAAAAGGATTTACATTATTTCTAGTTGATTTCATGCCAAATTGTTTAAAATAAGGCAAAAAATTATGTGGGGAACATGTGACCAAAGCCTGTTGAGTCGAATTTATTGTGGGAGCTATATATCCTTTGCCTGTTCAAAGTACCTACTTTTTTATACTAGCCTTTGCACCAGACGTTTCTTGTGATTTAAAAATTAATAATAAATGAATAAAAATTAAATTAAATTAAATAAATAAATTTTAAGTAATAGCAATTAGTTACAATTTAAAATAATAATATAGTAATCAAACACTAGAATTATGAACACACAAACATTCGATATTTATATATAGTTATCACATAAAGAGTAGTCTCTACCCAGGTAATGGGTTTATGTTTTCCCACGTTTTTTTTTCAGGAATTTTAGTGTTTGTTTCAGAATGTGTTGATAAGGAATCATACAGGCCGATATTCAAAGCCTAAATCCATATATAACACTTTATTTCTTACAGCAGTTCTTCGGGGCCTGTTTAAGGGTTAATTAGAAAAGCGTCGTTTCTGAACGGCAGTAAGACTTAACAGTGTAGTTTCTGAATATGGGCATAAGTTGTGAAGCTGCTGTTGAAAAGTCAATCTCATTAGCTCGTGAAGAAGGTATTGAGGAAATGAAAAACATAATTTGGTACTTTGTCTTTATTCATTTGGTTTCCATCACAATTCAAACAGTCGCAAGGTACTTTCCACATTAAAATTCCACTCATACTCGACTTATCGCTAAAAAATTTTCAAATTAATACCATCTACACGCACCAATCGCTCACAGAAAATAATAAAATAAATTAAATCTTTACATAATCTGTTTACAATTTT
Source organism: Thymelicus acteon (assembly GCA_951805285.1). Taxonomy (NCBI): domain Eukaryota; kingdom Metazoa; phylum Arthropoda; class Insecta; order Lepidoptera; family Hesperiidae; genus Thymelicus; species Thymelicus acteon. The sequence goes on from OX638239.1 coordinate 5,262,601, forward strand.
TTTTTTCATAATACATTTGACATTTCACAACTGGAAGACATTTTTGAAGCGATGTGAACTAAAAATAACTTAAATTTATCAATTTAATTGGTCAAACTTCAAAATTGCCTTCGTGTAAAGGCGGGGACCGATTGACGACATTGTAATGTGAAAGACAAACAAAACCTAAAATAAACACGCTTTCCTAGTCTGTTCCCACCTTAATACCATATTAATGCATCTACATCATTCGCGCGGGGAGTGCGGGGTGAGACGCGTTCCCAAATCTCCAAACACAATTAGGGAACAGCGTTCAAGGTTGGCGCACTGTAAAATTTCACGCACCACCCGCACTATATTACGATACAATGTAAATTTGTATTACAACCCTGCCTGAATGATTATCTAGACATGTCTTTAGTAAAGATGGATTCTTGACTCATGTATTGCAGTTTCGTCAAACATATTCGGAGAAAGCCCAATACAATCAAAAGCGTTATATGTTTCTAACATTACAAGGTGTCTCTCGGACTTTAGGACTTGGATGTGAAGTCCTGATGTTCTGGCGTTCTAGAATGTTCTAGAATCTCCTGCCCTGGTGCAATACCATCTGACGGACGCTGTAGGTGGAGAGACTGAGGCCGATGGCAGCCAGGGCTACCGCAGACCTGGACATCATCTTCTCACGGTTCGCAGGCTGTGGACAAGGAGAGAATACGTTAATTATCTTTTGATGTGATTTAATCAGTACCTAATCAATAAAGGTCTTGTATTAAGGAAAATCTATACAAATAAATAAAATTGGAGTGTCTGTTTGTAATATTAAAATAACCGCTTTTTACTAAGTGCATTTAGATGTATACACGGTACATATACCAAAACAATATTTTTCACCATTTTTGTCTGTCTGTCTATTTGTTCCGGCTAATCTTTGAAATGGCTAGACCGATTTTGACGGGACTTCACTGGCAGATAGCTGATATAGCAAGGAGTAACTTAGGATACTTTTATTTTAGAAAAAAAAATTAATTTGTTAGGCGGTACGAATTTCGCCGGGTCAGCTAGTCTAAAATATAATATAAAGTGTGCGTTTGGTGGGAGGGTATCTAACAGTCGTGTGAACCACCCACAGCTCAGCATCTTGTGTCGATCTTAAGTGATCAACCGAGCAACAGCCGACGCTGTCAATGTAATTGGATGTATGACTTTGCTGGTTATCTTAAGATATCAACTATGTCGAAGGCCTTCGGGCGACATGAAAACTTCCGACACAGGTTTCTAACACTGGAGCAGCGTGAAGACATACTCCACGTATGCTCTAGGCCTCTTCAAGAGGAGAGACCTGTGTTCAGCAGTGGGCCATTAATTGCGTTCAAGCCATAACATACAGAAGGCTAAAAATAAAAAAAAGTTATATTTAATCACTGCCTCCCATTCGTGACTCAGCCTTTTGTGTATATCTATTTTTTGCATTTAGTGTTCAGACGAGAGACGAGTCTTTCAAGTGCGAGCACCTACTAAAACATATATTTTTTAACTTACAATAAGTTAATGCTTGACCACAATCCCACCTGATGGTAAGTGGAGATGTGGTCCAGGATGGTTAGCGTACTGACTTAATAAAAGCCTATTCACTCTTTTCTTGAAGACATCCCCGTCATAGGTGGGCAGGAACGCAAACGCAGGCAAGCTATTCCAATCCTTCGCGGTGCGCATAATGAATGACGATAATAATTTAATAACAATTTCCCTTAATAGGGCGGTTACTATTGTTAAATATAAACGCAGAACGGAAATACTTCATTTCATCTTCACTGTCACGTGAAAATACTGTGCATTCCTATTATATACCGCTGTGTTAACGCCACCTTGGCATTGTTTCAAGTTCTTGTTTACGAATTAACTACATACACTCAATACTCAATACTACACAATAATCGTTAACTGTACGACTTCGCGAGGAAATTATTTTACTAAGCATAAAGGAATGTCTTTATGAATTTAAAGTCATACAAGTGGTTTAAAGACAGAAATAAAAAAATGTGTGTCAGCTCCGACGCACGACTTTAGTTTAACGCCATCTAGTTTGCAATCGTCAAATCAGTAACAACGCCATTGAATACGACGACAATGATGATGATGATGTTTCACATCATCAGAATAGGATGTAACAAGATTATTATTATCATTCGATTCTGTGTTACGAATTATATAATGCATAACGTAACGATGAATGTTTTATTTTACTCCCATTGACATTTATATTTTACATTATAATATCATTGTTTACTTCCCGTAAAATTTCATACCGGCGGGCTTAAATATGAAAATCTATTCTAAAGGACTTAAACTCTAAAAAGATTCTCTGAGAAAATAATTAGGAAGTAATTGTAAGATAATACTGTTCTGTCCATCTGAGAGAATAAGTTCTCGTGGACAATGGGGGATTATTCTTACGTGGTACTTTAAATCTCTCGTGTACGTTATTCGTTACCGTTGTAAAGCCTTGTATATGACGGGGTCAAAGTTACCCCAAAGACTTTCCATTTAGAGCATAAATGTTTGTGGAATAAAAGTATTAATTAAAATAAAACTATTATATAATTTCAGTGAGGAAACCCGGACTGCGGCTAATGAATGGCTATGACAAATGAATGTGTTATGTAATTCATTGGCAACAGTATGCCGCTTACAATTTCAGCTTCATCCAACGTGGGAGTTGATCTTCACAAAGGTAAATAAAAATATTCAATTTGGATTTTGTCCGTGTAAAATCTGACTAAAGTATTTAAATATATTAAATATATACTTTATAAATATAGGTAAAATATACTAAAAGTATCTCATAGCTTTACAAAGACATTGCGAGTAAAAAAAAAACATTGCACCACTTTTTAAGAACAATGCGCAAGGAGTTCGAGATTTGGCAAAGTACATTTTTTGGTAAATTAAAACAAAATATTCGTTAGTGTGAAAATGAAGTAACAATTTGAAAACATGATTTAAGGTTGAATTTCGACCGTAGAGTAGAAGTCACTCATCACCACAAAAGTGCAGAAATAATATACCATGCAGTAATAATATGCCATTATACCAGCAGCAAAAAGTCACATAAAATCCTTAATTTAAATTGATATCACGTGTGTTAAAATATAATACGTCATGATAAATTAATTTGCATTTTTTCTATACTAATATATAAAGAGGAAAGATTTGATTTTTTGTTTGCATTGAATAGGCTCCGAAACTACTGAACCGATTTCAAAAATTCTTTCACTGTTGGGAAGCTACACTATTCCCGAGTAACATAGGCTATATTATATTTTCAAAAAAATTAGGGATCCTTAATAAAACTCCAATAAGTTGTAAAAAAAATAAGAAAACCGAAGCAAAGCGAGGGCGGTTACTCGTATTAAATAAAGGTAATTAAAGAAATATTAAAATTAAGTGCTTTCTATGCAAACTACGTAAATTAAATACATAAGTAATAGTTATAATAAAGCACATTGGCTTCAGCCATACAAATACGTACCTTCATAGTTTAAGATATAACCTACTAAGTATGCAAAGATTAAATACCTAGTCTATGAAGAAAACCAAATAAATATCTAAATTCTAATTCTTAATCCAATATAACATATCATTAGTATAAAATAATAATGATTATTTAGCTTCATAGGTAAGGTTTAGCTTTAATGTTGCTACTTGCATAGATGTCAGGAAGAGTCTATTGTAGTAGTTTTTCATTGCTTGAAAGCACGGATAAAACGACATTTTCTAAAACTGAATCCTAACTAGATCGATTTATCGCCCTCGAAACCACCTGCATACTAAATTTCATGAAAATCGTTGGCTCCGTTTCCGAGATTCAGAAAATATATATACACTATATTCACATTCGGATCAGAATTTACGTAATCACTGTGTTGCCTAGCAACCACAAACAAACAGGTGCATGAAACTTTTGGTCGTATAAAGTGCGTTTGAATTAAATCTGGAGTACGCAAGTCGCGTTCCATTCCACTCTTTATAATTTAATTTCTTTTTAAACATAATATTTATTTTGCAAAAGTTTAAAATAACACGGAATAGTTACGCATAAAATCGATATAGACTGTTTTAAAATACATAAACATAAATATAAAATGTTACTCGGCTTTTTTAATGAAATTTAACTTATAAATAACTTTATGCTCATGCATATTGAGTGGAATGAAATATCTGTATAATCTGTACAGTGCCATCTCTGAAGAACTTATTTGTGCCGTGGCGAAAATTGGAACTAATGCCATCCCATTCAAAACTTACTAATAGCGCACTTTGATTGGTCCAATGCGTCCGGCAGCGCCCTCTTTAAAGTCACAGATAAGTTGATGACACTGTATTTCGTAATATAATACGACCAAATTGCAAAGCATGTAAGCGCCATTATAGCTGTGAGGTTTTCGTAGTCATTTCTATTTATAGTCATAGGCAGGCAGACCGTAAAAAATAATTTTGTGCAAAGGTTACAAGTCGCTTCACGAAATTAAGGATGTGCGAGCGTGAGTTATTCAATGATGAAAATTGTTTTAAGATGTTGGTTTTTACGTCGTTTTCTCTTAGTGTGTTTTTGTTATAGGTCAATAGTAAAATAATGAAGATGTCACAAACGTTATAATGATTATTTAGTTCTTTAATAGTTATTTGGCGTGCGAAATACAAATCAGTTTGTGAAAACCCTATAAAGGAATTTTAATGATTTGTTGACAAGTATTATGATACGAGTTTGACTCAAGTATAGGTACATATATATACAAGAATTGCTCGTTCGGGTATTACAGTGCGACCAACTTATCTGTGAAATGGCGAAAATTGGAACTAATGCCGCCCCATTCGTAAGTTCTTTGTATTCATTCATTGATATTTACTACGTCTCGAATTGCGTCCAGTGATTGGTCCAATGCGTCCCACAGCGCCCTCCCTCAGTTCACAGATAAGTTGGTCGCACTCACAGACAATATAGGTCTGTGGTCGCACTGTAGAATGATTACTAGCGCTCTGCCCGCGACGTCGTCCGTATTTCCGTGATAATAAGTACCCTATGCTGTTCCAGATTATGCTCTACTTGTGTGCTAAATTTCAAAAAAATCCGTTCAGTAATTTTTGCGTGAAAGATTAACAAACGTTCACACATCATCACATACATTTTTATTTATTTATTATATTAATAGGATAGTAGGACAATAATCTTAATATCACCTTCACTTAGATCAGTGTTATGTTAATGCTATCCAATATGTCGCTCACCTAGTAATATAATGGCACATCTGCAAAAAATGCAAAATTGAGTTTATATGATATACGTGTTTAAAAGTGCATCATCTACATAGTGGTAAATATGTATTAATGTCTAAACTAGTAACCAAACCCATACAATCTGTAAAAAAAGGAAAAAGAACCCATAAATTAATTTTAAACATATTTATATAATTTTTGAAATTCGCTTCTGTAAAATATGACAAACGTGGATGTGCCGTTGTATTACTAGGTGAGGGAAGTAGTCCAACTACATACGATAAGAAAAATCACAACTCATATCACAAGTGATTTTAACACAGGACATATCCACACGCATTAGTCCATGTTATACAGACACATAATTCATGATTGACATACGAACACATGACCACAAATGACTTTCAGTGTCGCCAAGGCAGCAAATGTCAACAGGCTATCAAACTTGGCAACCGACGGACGCTACAAATAAACGAGGTGGAAATTAACCTTATTGTAACACTGTAAATCGAAACCTCAGTGGAAAAAAGCGTAAGTCATGTTACTTTGAATTTTAGTTTTATAATATGATTGGAAAGAGGGACAAAATCTGCTTATGCTCAATTTTTTTCAAATTTTTATCATTATTCTTGACGGTTTTGTGTAAGAAATCGTAATGTAAATTCTTTTGACTTCTTACTAATATTTTAACAGTTTTTTTGCTCTTCTGTAAAATTGCAATTTTCATCTTATGCCTTTTTTCAACTGAGGGTACGAAATAAATAGCTAAATAAAGCTATGCTTCGGCTTCGGTATACCTCGGAGACCCTAGCAACGGTTGCCATAACTACGGAAATAGCAACTGGATGAGGCCGGTAAAAATAGACGAAAAAATTCAATGGGGCGATTTTCTTTGCTCTTTTTCTTCTCTTTCTTGGACGTAAACGCATCAGTGATGCCATTTGTGTTGCTGGTGTCTACGGGCGGCGACAGCCACTTACCATCAGGTGGATCGTCAGCTCGTTTGCCGGCTATTTACATAAAAAGAGTTCCCTCGTCTGGAGCCAAACCCGAGTGTAGTATCAGGTTGATCAGGCTATGCTTATCACAAAAGTGCATTGTCATCAGAACTAAAGAAACATGTAAAATTTCAACTCCGATAAGAGGAAGTAGGTCTAATAAGACAAGATTTGACCCACACAAAAAGGCTACGCTAAATAAAACCGTTTAAAAATAGGTTGCTTGAAGATACTTGCTCCATAGCAGAAATGGCATGTTCTATTGTGGCGATATTAGAACCCTGAATCGCGCTATCGAAGATTTTTACAACGCTAACATTATACTACAAGTTCCGAGGGAATCTTAGTACGGGACTGCTGGGGAAACGAGTGAGCATTTTTAAACGACTTTATTTAGCTTGCCCTGTTTGTTTGGGTCTAATCTTGCAAGCTGAATTAAAACTATGTATAATACGGCCGACGTATCTTAGCGCGTCTAGTGACGTACATAGGCTTTGCGAATTTTAGCGCATGTAAGACAGAAATAGCGACACGAACATGGTAACGTGTGACTGAGATATAATACGCCGCGTACCGAGCATAGCCGAATTGTGTTACTGCGCAGCCTTCTGCGGGAAGTTCAGACGCGCCAAGATATTCGCTCACCTAGTAATATAATGGCACATCTGCAAAAAATGCGAAATTGAGTTTATATGGTATACGTGTTTAAAAGTGCACAATGTACATAGTGGTAAATATGTATTAATGTCTATACTAGAAATCAAACCCATACAATCTGTAAAAAATGTAAAAAGAACCCATAAATTAATTTTAAACATTTTTAAACAATTTTTGAAATTCGTTTCTATAAAATATGACAAACGTAGATGTGCCGTTATATTACTAGGTGAGCGATATGTACGACTGTACGTCGTCGGCCGTACTGTATTTCCTTTCATCCTACGAAGTTGAAATTTTGCATATTGCTATGGTTCCGATGGCAATAAACTTTTGATATGCATGACCTGATAATATACTTTTAGACTTTAGTGTAGACTCCAGATGAGGTAATTCCTTTTTTTTCTTCAGTTCCCATAATGATACTATAAAATCGATTATTTAGTTTTTAAACAATTAACTTGTAAAAATAGGCTTAAAAATTAAAGTTGCTAAAAATATATGAACTGATAAGAACTAGTATTTTTCAAGTTACATCAATTTTATCGGGTATTCTTTATCTCTTACAGATAACGTGTGGAATTCGCGGTATAAGATACAAATCGATTAATCAAAATGTCAACGTCTTTTTAGGCTCGTGAACGATTATTCTAGCACTACATACCGGTACCTACTAGTATTCTAGTGAAAACTTATTTAGACATGCTGAGAGAGAGAGAGTTAGGCTTTATAAGACATATTTCACCAGAGATATTTAAGGGAACGAGCGACAGGAAAAAATCCACCAACCAATAGGATCTAGGAGGCTAGAAAACTAGAATTTCAGCCCAAATCCTTCTGTCCACGTAGACGCACGCTTTGCATAGTAAAAGCAGTTTGCATGCAATCAATGAAGCCATGGATAGCAGGCCTAAAAAAGGTCCCATCACACTCTCAGTAGCTCAGTACAATTGGAGGTTTTTATAATTGGCGATACCGAAGAGCCCAAAGAAGGAATCATTCGTCTGCGAGAACGAAATATACGAAAATAATAGGAGAGAAATAGAGCCGAGATATTGATTTTATTCAAGAAATCTAGTTCATATGCCCTTTGACTCGACCTGGTCAACGTCGATTTAGTATCGATAGCGACACCTATTACTGATAAAATGCTATTAAAAGCTTTGACGCAGATTGTAAATGAAATTTACTATCATTTGGTATTTGTGATGTACCTCTGTTATAATATAATTTATTGTGGACGTGGACGACCCGTGTGGCGCAATGGTTACCATGCCGGACGCCAATGGTCCTGGGTTCGATTCCCAGCGAGGCGGAAATTTGAATGATGAGTTTGAATTTCTGTTCTCGGTCTGGGTGTGAATGTCCTTGTCTAGTGTGTTGTCCATGGCATCCACGACACAGGGAATCCTAGTGTGGGGCTAAGGGGCCATCCATAAACAAATTATGTACTAAGGAGCGATTTAAGTAACCGTTAGTGACTTTGAGTTGGGGCGCTAGATTGTTTACTAAATAGAACATAGTTTCAGTTGCAAAGTTCTGACTACATTGTCAGTCAATCGTCGCTACCATCATCATCATACTGCTCATTTCCCTATTTTATTTGGAGTCGGCGCAATATGTTTTCCCCTTCCACACTTCCCTCTCAGCCGTCATCTTTACACTAACTCTCTTATCTTTCATATCATCTGTAACACCATCCATCTTTTCTTTGGTCGTCCTCGTCAATCATCGCTACCGTTTTATTAAAAGACGAGTAACCGCCCTCGCTTTGCTTCGGTTTTCTTATTTTTTTACACCTTGGGTTACATTATTAGAGTTTTATTAAGGATCCCTATTTTTTTTTAAATATATAGCCTATGTTACTCGGGGATAGTGTAGCTTCCCAACAGTGAAATAATTTTTCAAATCGGTTCAGTAGTTTCGGAGCCTATTCAATGCAAACAAAAAATCAAATCTTTCCTCTTTATATATTAGTATAGATATAGATAAATGCGTTCATTAACTTCATTAGACCCTTGACAAGGCGACAGAAATAATTTCGTATTTCTGCATCAAAACAAACTTTAAAATTAGCAAAAACTCACTGCATGATTTGGCTGGTAGCCATAACTCACGCGACCTTGGGTATTGCCTACTGGCGTTGTTTTCACAAAACAAAGAGAAAGATTACAATTGGCACAACTTTCTAAGTTTCTACTACTACATTATATTCCGGTATTGGTCGCTGCTTTCTTACGGCTTGTTCGGCAATCTATCCGTGTTAATGTGGATTGTGTTTAGCAATGATCCTTATTACCTTTGATTAAGGCTACCTGGATTTAGGCCTTATTTATTAATGCTTAATAAGCTTATTCAGCTATTATAAACGCTTACGCTTACACAGTCATGCCCCGCAGTAGGTTTTCACCTGTGTCGCGGGTGGCATGGACGACACATATAACAAACACATCACAATCACATCACATATGTCACATAAATATCTGCCCCGGCCGGGAGTCGAACCGGGGACCCCTCGCTTAGCAGGCAGGGTCGCTACCACCTAGGCTATGTCGTCTCAGGGTCTAGCTATTATCCTGTTGTAATGTTTTATCTTTATCGTTTTTCATAAGAGTAACAGAAACAAAACATTTGAAGCCTTCTATGTATAACTCTGCTTGTATTATGAATAAGGGGATAATTATATTATGTATAATGAAATTGTTATGGCTACAAGCCAAACTAACAAACCTAATTCGAATATAAATAATAATATTTGACTTGATATTTTTTGCCAACCCTATCGCTCGTCGTCATAGGCGCCACTTGTTACAAGACGTCGACAATACATTTTAGTGTCAACAAAAGACGTAAAATATTTCTGTACGTGTGGAATTTACTGACGTTCACGCTAATTTAATAAACGTATGACGTACATTCGCGTCCATTGATCCAGCTTCGACACTTATTCTGATGGAAAATATCACATCACTGCAGCAGAAACTTGTCAATTTCCGACATATAACCGGACGGGTTAAAAACTAAAACGGACACTGCCGGCAAGTTTGGACTGATATACGAACAGAGGGGTCATGCAAACCTGGTAACTTCAATCCATTGACTTCTAAAAAGCTAACCAGGGGAAGCCAGGGGAAACTTTTTGACTACCTTTCCACGTTATTTTACTATTGATTTTTAAAAGATAAAACCACCATGCAAGGTCAGTATTAATCTAGCTACAACAAAGTCTAACCGGAAGAACCTGGCGCCATATTCTTGTTGTTTACCAGGGTACACTATGACAGAGGTTGTGTTATATAATTTTGTAACTCTAATAGAAAGGATCTGGTCTCAAATCCACATTTTTGTCCAAACAGGATGCATATGAGGAATTTGGGTTAGAGCTTAAGCTTGTGCAAACGAAGTTCTCCGCAGACTAAAGTCCCCGTAATAGAATTAAAAGGAACAACTCAACTCAACTCAACGCTGTACGATTATTTACTCGTCTCTAGTGAAGTGCAAGTAGACTTATTCCTAGATTACGTTGTTTTAATTTACTTAAAATACGTATATAGGAAAAAGAGATGTTTCAAAAGATGATAAGAAACAGTCATTGTCGCGATGTACAGCAGATTATTCCTACGCATATTCAGTCCCTCGTATGCGTTAGACGGTTAGTCGATGAGGGAACAAAAGTACCCATATTGTCCTTCGTCTACGCAGAAAATTACCTTGTAAGGATCCGTCGCAGTTCTCACTCAAATGTCTCCGAGGAATGCGTATCACAGTTCAAATTTAGTTTTAACAACGCGTGTTTCGTCATGGTACAACGCAGAAGTTATTTATATACTGATATAAACGCGTTTATGCCTGTTTTAATAGGGGACTCCATTAAATGATTCGTTGGAGTTACTACTAGGTACAAAGGTTGTCTTTTCATGTATATGAATATAGGAACATGGGATTGCAGCAGTGGCTAATTGGTTATGCAGTATGCTGTAGCATCCATTTAGATTCCGAATGAACTAATGGATTATTCGTCGGGCTTTGCACAAAAACTACTATATGCAATGTTGCGATTTTCATTCTTAGAAAATTACGCTTTATTAAGATCAGTTACTCGCTGACTCTATGGTTAAATATTACATATATAATAGTTACTATGGAACTTCTTTTGAGAAAATACTTTTAAATAAATAAAGCATTATCGCCCCAAGAGTCACTAATCGTTACTTAAATTGCTCCTTAGTATAGAATTTGTATGGTGATTCTTTACTAAGGAGCGATTTAAGTAACCGTTAGTGACTCTGAGTTGGGGCGTATGTGTATTAATCACTAAGTGGTGACGATACAGGAAGGTCAAAGAGTGCTTATCATCTTCCTACTACACGTACGTGAGAGTTGAGACTTCCTACTTCCGGCTACGGAAGGAAGAGTGTGCACGAATTATGTCTTAAGTATAATTTTTAAACATTCTTATAACCCTCACGCCCTCAGTATAGAATAGCTTATATCGAAAGAGTACAGCAGAGCAATAACAATCCGGTCTTCTTATTTCCGTCAACGCTTCGGTGATACCTTTGGTGTTACTGATGACCATGGATAACGGTGACCAATAGGATTGCCAGCAACAAGACTGAAATATCTGGACAAAATTTCAAAAAGTCGGGATTTGTCTGGACATTTTGTATTTTATCGGGTCTTGTACTTGTATTTTGTCGGGACTTGTCTGGACATCATGTGAAATGTCGGGACAATCCAGACGAATCCCAACCATCTGGCAACCCTAGTGACCACTTACCATCAGGTTGCTCGTCTGCTGTCAGAGTTGGGCTACATTAAATTGTTCTTGTAATTAAAGATTAAAAATTAATTAATTGTTAATCGCAGCTGTCACAATTACTTTACATTAATGTGACTAATTTAAATCGCAAGAACAATAATTGCAATTTTTTTTTATTCATTAAGGATTTTACTGAATTTTTAATTGATTGATACCAAGCAGATATCTACGTGAATGACATATAAAATAAATAATACATTACAAACACCCATGACCCGATAAATAAGCATTATCTGTTAAGTAAATACCTGACCCAGTCTTGAATACATGACCCAGCCATGAATAAAACGAACGGTCACATACATAAATCGTTAATAAGCCATTCTTGACAGATCCATACAAATCATTTCTTCCGGGAGTTTTTACATAGACGCGGAGAATGTACTGGCCTTGGGGCGAGTCTCACTAAAAACAGAATCACAGCCAAGGTCGGCGAATGAGCCTAATAAGTAGAGTGAAAAAACTCTTCTCTCAATATCGAATCCATTTTCTTTTCTCTTTTAATGAGTGTGTGTGGAAAATCCTGCACACTATCTCATTCCCAGTACACCCATTTGTGCCAATTGTTTTTTTTTCTTTAATTACATTAAATTGTTCTATATTTATCAAAATTGTAACTGATATGGGATCCATCAGGTTTTGAGGTAAAATTGTAGTTTTCAAATGTAAAAGTTATGAAGTTTTTATTATGTTTAACGATAAGTTTAGTGGGGCTCATGAGTCATGTTCCATGAGTCATCGAACACTTTTTCGTTGAAGTCGGTTATTTTTCCTGGTAAAATTTCGATTTATTTAAAACTAGGTAACTAATATCAAATACTTATAAGACCTATATACATAGGAAATTCTAAGCTTAGCAATTAGTTGAATGTAAATGTCGGCATACAACTGATAAAATACGGAAAACCACAGAGCTAAGAATCACATTCTATAGCTGAAGCTAAGGATCACATTCTAAAGCTGAAAATAATATGTTAAATGTTATTAATATCCTGTATAAATAAAACCTGGCAAGTGCATGTCAGGCCACGCGCAATGTAGGATTCCGAAGTAGTAAGTATATCGACTATTACTCATTAACTACTTATTGTAACATAGCTGTGATAGTATTCCTTGTAAATTCATCATATTTTATCAACTTATTTAAGAGAATTTTTTACTGGTCCAACTCCAAAATCGTTTAGCCAGCAGGGGGGGCGGACACTTGACTCTAACTAAAATCAGTACTTTAAATGTATCGAAAACGGACCCCTAATTCCTAAAATGTTCAAAAATTCCAAAAAAAAACCCATAATATTGCATAAAAAAATGTATTAAGCATTAAGCTCGCCATTTGTACCGTAATATTTTTATTCTGGTCTATAAATGTTAAATAAATAAATAAATATTTTTGGAAGACCTTTTCAACGATACCCCCACTATGGGGTACGCGACGAATAAAAAAATGTTTTCAATATTTTATTCTACGATTCTGGAGTTTTAATACATAAGTATATCCATGCCAAATTACAGATTTCTAGCACTAAGGGTCTCGGCGCTTTGCTTCGGAGACGGACGGACGGACGGACGGACGGACGTGACGTGACGAAACCATAAGGGTTCCGATTTTACTTCGGAACTCTTAAATTGTCTATTTACAAGCGTGTATACTAGTTATATCATGGCGGTATATTTTATACGTTATTCAAAGTGTTTCTTCAGACGTTTTCTATACAATCTATACAAATAAATTAAATTGGAGTGTCTGTTTGTAATATTAAAATAACCGCTTTTTACTACGTGCATTTGGATGTATACACAGTACATATACCAAAACAACATTTTTTACAATTTTTGTCTGTCTGTCTGTCTGTTTGTTCCGGCTAATCTCTGAAATGGCTGGTCCAATTTTGACGGAACTTTCACTGGCAGATAGCTGATGTAACAGGGAGTAACTTAGGCTACTTTTATTTTATAAAAAAAAATGTAACAAACTGTTAGGCAATACGAAGTTCGCCGGGTCAGCTAGTGTTAAATAAGAATATGTCGGACTCAGTTGTATAAGATTAGTTAGACTAGTGATACGGGTTTTTTACAACTTCCTAGATTTAAAACGCGACCTGCAATCCATCCATGCTAGGATTTACAAAATTAAATTTCTACTTATGATATTATAATGATTTTGCTAGTCCTATTAAAAATTCTGAAAGTTTCTTAACCGTTAACTTAACCGAATGAAATTTGGAATGGAGATAGCCTATATCCTGAATTAACACATAGGCTACTTTTTATCCTGGAAAAGTTCAGGGATTCCGCGGGATTTGTGAAAAATCTATCTGTACCGCGGGCAAATCCGCAGGCAAAAACTAGTATTTAATAAAGAACATGCTATATTGGCGCCCAACGTGGGCTTTGGTGTGAACCCGCTATAAAAATATTATGTATGGTAAACGCTTTAAGAAATATTGATAAAGTTTTATAAAATTCTGATGTAGGTACTCAGTGTGCACTTGCAGGCAGAGATGCCGAGTTATGCCTAGGTATTCTGTGCCACCAAGGGCATAAGCCTTTATGGGTGTATTATAAATAAATAGCCTGCTTTTATACCTAGGAGTTTTCATAACATTCTCAAAGGTGTGTGAAGTCCACCAATCCCCACTTGGCCAGCGTGGTGGACCTGTACATATTGTGAATGGACCCGAGCCCATCAAAGGAATAGGTATGATGCGATGATGTTATTATCTTCCATTTTGTACTACTACGCGTTCACTCCAAGTTTGCCCTCATCGACCGTTACGATTTAACAGCTAACGGTACTGTAGACAAAAAAGTAATCAAATAATTTCACTTACTTAAATAACAAATTACGTTTGCCACTGTGTAAAACATTTTCTAATTTAGTCATTGTAGCGACAAAAATCAAAGAACGTAAAATAAATCAATAGAAAAATAATTTAACGAAAGTAACATAATCAACAACAAACTCAAGAATGTACGCGCCACACGGGACCTCAAAAATACGCGACTAGCGTTGCTGTCCGTACTAAATGAGCTGCGGTACGAGGAGCGGGACGGGAGGTAAGTGCAAACTTAGAGTGAACGCGTAGCCCATTTTGTACTAAGTCATAGTACGTACTTAGTACGTACCTACCTAAGTTCAATCATTTTATCTACGCATCGTACATTTCTACACCCCATCCATCAATACTGTTTACACATACCTACCTACCTACAAAGTAGTGTCGGTCGTTGACATTCAATGTAGGGATTGAATTATTCACAAGGCATTGTTTTAAATGCTGTGAATCACAGATTAAACAGAGATCAGACCGGAAAATAAGTACTAAAGCGCATTTCCACTTGGACGATTCGATATTTTTCCGGATAAAACGATTTGTTTTTAATTTTTTAGTATAGGCAAAAAATTATTACTATAATTAAATAAAAATAAGTAATCGTAAAAATAACGCTTAGGCCATAAAAATGCGAATCTATATTTATGCATTGTCACGATACATTAAGTAAACCACGATTTGGCTCAAATAATATGAATATGTATTCTTCGTAAGCGAATCGTTATTAAAACGCAACAAAAAAAAAACACTAATTAAAACACTATTAGTACTAAAAGTTGTAAGTCAAGTTGTTTATTTTCATGCCAGGGGAAAAATGTCCTCTGTCACATATTTAAACATCACATCGTTACGACATCATGTCGTTCATCGTGAAAGACCGTCACCACCCACGCTTGACGCAATGCGACACTGCACCGGTCGCATCCACAAAACTGCGGATTTATTCAGTTATAGAACAACACATAACGGGTATTTATAACTGGTTAAAGCTTACGTAACATTATGCAATCGTTTGTTACTATTTGGCTTCAATCAGAACCGGGCTTATCACCTCGCAATAGAGGCCTTTAGGAGAAAAAAAAATTGTTAATGCCATCAAAAACAAAACTTGTAAAAAACCAACTCTTGCAACTCAGTTCTTCTACCGTAAAAAGTTGTGAGATCCATGTAATACCAAGTCGGTTAATTTATTCAGTTCCTACTTAAGGGTCCTTCTGTCTTAAGTTATTACGTAATTAGCTAACCTAACAAGTAACAACATCTTATAGTGACCATATTATCAATATTAGAAATCTTTTATGTTTTAAATAAATAGATCGACTTGACCATCGCATGAAACACAATGTATCTCACAAGTAATACTTACATATTATATTAAATTTGATTGTTTAGTGCGATTGTCAAGTCAATCTATTTATTTAAAACATAAAAGATTTTTAATATTGATAATATGGTCATTATAAGATGTTGTTACTTGTTAGGTTAGCTAATTACGTAATAACTTAGACAGAAGGACCCTTAAGTAGGGCCTGAATAAATTAACCGACTTGGTATTACATGGATCTCACAACTTTTCACGGTAGAAGAACTGAGTTGCGAGACTTGGTTTTTTTACAAGTTTTGTTTTTGATGGCATCTCATTTCTTTTTGTAGACAGTTCTACTTTTTTCCTTTTACGAGTTACCTTTGAACATAATTATAAAATATCTAGGTACCTATCTACACCTATTATTCCATTATATTATATACAGGTACACTGATTAATTCACTGCAAATGTTACTTTGTTATACAGGTACAGTGATTCATCAACTGCAAATGTAACTTTGTAATCCTATATATTTATATGGGATTACAAAGTAATTTATGCAGTTGATGTATCTAGAAAACTGGACGGAAATTGCAAAATAGTTTAGTTTTTCCTTGATCTATACACTAAACACTAATTGTGTTCCAAATTTGAAGCTTCTATGTCTGCTAGAAGTGCCTTAGAGTTTTGATGATCGGTCAGTCAGTGAGTGACGAAATTAAGAAACTTTGACTAGTTATAATTCTTAAACTACTGGTTCAAATTGAATGAAATTTGAAATATACAGTGTTTATACAATGCCTGCTTGGTTACTAAAAATTCAGGCTTCTAGCTTTATCCACAACGAAGTTATAGGGGGTGGAAAATGGCCTGAATTGCTTCGAGAAAAGGATGGTACGGCCGTGCCGCTTTTATGCTCGACTTGGCGGGGGCACTACCGTGCCCCCAGAAAAAACTAAAAACACGCTTTTATAGAAAATCCAGATAAAAAAAAAATTGAAAATTAAACTGAATTAAGAATCGTGTAATAGGCATGATTTTATTTTATTTAAATTAGGTTTCTTTCTTTCTTTCTTTTTCTTTAAATATTGAATTGTCATCGGTCCTTGATAGGTATCCCAAATTTCGAGTTAATCCGACGTTTTGAAGGGAGTCAAAATCATGTTCAAAGATTCCGTTACATACATACTAACATACGTCTGAAGCTAATAAAAGCGTATTAATAAAATTACGTGGCCTTTTGATTCTACAATCGACTGATGTTTTAGTCTACTTAACTGTATACAGTAATCTCCAAACTATGGTATTTGAGTATAACACATTCCTTTATATAAATAGCAGCATTAAACAAATCTTTTGAGGTAGTTTTGAGGAGAGATTATTTGCGAATTAGGCTTACCCAAGTGACGTAAACTAAGCCACCGATACAGCTTAACAACTTCTAAGTAACAATAACTTGTCCCAGTTATTCTTAAATCTTATTAAGAGACTAGGAAGCATGGATAAACCAATGATATTATAAAGTAAAAAGAGGTAGATATGTCACTAGCGCGCAGCCGATGCGTCAGACAACTGACCGATCTGCTCGTAGTCGCTCTGTCAATACAAGATGATACGCACGCTTTTATTGTTGTCATAAGTGCTTGCCTTCGTGTATTATACCAATTTTACATTGGTATAATATTAATTTTGTGCCATCAATGTATTATCGTGTAAATACCTTTTCAGAACAGATTTTTATGTAGGTTGATTTGTAAGGGCATAACATAATTATCTTTTTTTAAATATCATTGGAATAAACTTAAACTTTGGCTATTCATACATATCACTATCTTCATCAAAACAGGAAAGGTCGGCTTAGGTGCCTTTCGAAGCACGGACAAGCTCAAGAAATATTGCCAGTAGCAATCGCAGTCAACTAACTACCATGTCAAAAGTTCCTCAACTCTAATCAAACACTACGAGTAGCTGACTTGTATCCACTTCATCGGGCGTCAAACATTTTTACTTGAACTGAAGTAAAAAAATATTATTAATCACATTCAAATACAGCCTATGTTACTCAGGAATAATAAAGCTATTTTTTGGTAAAAAAATTTTTGAAATCGGTCCAATCATTCCTCTTTATAATATGAGTGTAGATTTAAGTTTAACTTAAGTCATGAGGCATGAGGTTTTCATTAGTGAGCAAATTATCATTTATATGTTAATTCCAAATCATAAGGCAGACTACCTAAATACTAGTTTTTATCATACATCATCATGACACAAATAACCAGTTTTTATCAGTCTCGTTTTTATCAGTTTTTTACTACTAAGAAGAATTTTGTTTTAAATTTAAATTATATATTTTTTTATTATTAAATTATGATTATTTTTATTGTAATGCAAAAATTATTTTAGATTAAGTCTTAATTTTAAATAATAATTATTTTATTGGTTTTAAATTTGATTTTTTATTCGATTTGATGTTTATTTTATTATCAATGAATTAATTTTATTTTATAATCAATGTATTTACTATCTTATGCTTTCTTTGAATTCTAAATTATAATTATTTTATTTGTTTTTAAATTTGAGTTGATTCCATAGATTTGATTTTGTTATGAATTTTATTTTGTTTTGCTACTTTTTTATCAATTTTATTACTATTTTAGATTTTATTTTTATGTTACCTTGACATTTTAATGTGTTGTAATAAGTGTTGATAAAATTAGTAATAAGTAGTATAAATCTTTTTACAACTGAGCGTTTAATGTGAATGTTGTGCTCACCTGTAATTGTGTGTACACGATTGTAAGTTTTGTTTACCTTGTATAATATTTGTATTGTGAAGTGTAACATACGGGTGATTCTACAAAAATTGGGTAACTCGATGTCATCAGCCAATATATACAAAGTCTTATTATATTTTATTGAGATTACAATTTATTTTAAAGCAATGAAAAGCACTTTATTTGGTCACCCAATTTCAACTCTTAATTTTAAATACAAGTTAATAAAAAACACAATTAGTGCTTAAAACGTCAGTCCTTTGGCATGTCACAATCCCGAAAACCAAGAATCAAGTGAATATCTATTAAACATTATCATTGATTTAAGAAAACTTACTAATTTACAACAATCTGTGATGTACATAGTAATATATATTGGAACTTTCATAATGCAATGTTCTCCACTTTATTTAAAAAAAAATAAGGAACTTTGTCATTAGTTTTATTCGTCAGTCCGTTGTGTGTTGTTTAAAATTGAAATTCGCGCAAAATATCACCAACTCAACGTCAAATCCCTGTTTGAATTTTAATGTTGATTATGAAGTTACTTGCGGACCGCACAATTTGACGGCCGCCGTAACTGTACCAGTGCTTGGGTTGTGTTTGTCGTCTATACACGTGCTAAGCCAGTCAACATTTCAGTCCTGTGGTGAGTCGTTATTTTCTTGTTAATCTGAGGTTTATTTTCATTTATACATAGTTAACTACGATTTGTTAAAATTTAGTTTGTTGATATTTGAAATTACCAAAAAAAAAACAATAGGTATGATTATAGCCTCAAATTATGTCATTTTCGTCAGTCCGTTGGCGTCAGTCCTTTGTCAGGTATCGCGCCAAAGAACTGACGTGTTTCCATGGTACTGATGTTTTTTGTTTTAAAGTACTTTTATCTTAATTGCTACCGTGTGTATTTTTCAGTTTAAAACATCATGCGGCACGTTAAAAGCAAATTGACGATGGAAGAAACATTAAAAAAAAAGAGTGAAGCTAAAAAGGCTTGCTTGGCCAGAATTAAAAGCGACCCCATTAAATTAGCGGAATTCAAAGAAAAAGTAATAAAATCTGTTGAAAAAACGCCAAAGACCAGAATTGAAGACATAAGTGAAGATAGAACTAAAAAGAAAGAATTAGTGAAGAAGTCCCTTTTTGGGGAAGTTATTAAAACACAATTGG
Organism: Thymelicus acteon; assembly: GCA_951805285.1. Classification (NCBI taxonomy): domain Eukaryota; kingdom Metazoa; phylum Arthropoda; class Insecta; order Lepidoptera; family Hesperiidae; genus Thymelicus; species Thymelicus acteon. Next base: position 5,282,422 of record OX638239.1, read on the forward strand.
AAGAAAACTACACTAAACTCATGAAGAAAGAAAAAAATTTAAACAAGTTATATCTGGAAATGTAGTAGACAAATACAAACTTTTAAGATTAATATTGTTAGATTTTTGTTTCTATTGTTTGTTGATTCATCCACCCATCCATCCATCAGCCTTTGTAGGTCCACTGCTGAACATAGGCCTCTCCTAACTTGCGCCACTCTGACTGGTCCTGAGCCTTCTGAATCGGGCGGATGCCCGCTGTCTTCTTCAGGTCGTCAGTCCACCTGACCGAGGGCGTGCTATGCTCCTTTTTCCGAGACGTGGGCGCCATTCGAGGACCTTTCTTCCCCAACGGTTATCGGTCCTTCAAACTATATGGCCAGCCCATTGCCACATAAGCCGGCTAATTCTTTGAGCTATGTCGGTTACCTTTGTTCGTCTACGGTAGAGTAATACCGAGCATAGCCCTCTCCGTAGCCCGCTGCGCTACTCTGAGCTTGTGGATTAGGCCAATAGTGAAGCACCACGTCTCGGATCGGGCGCTGTTCAAGTCCCTGAGTATTGTACCAAGTTCTTCCAGGGAACCCGCCAGGCAGCGGCGTAGCTAGCCCTAAGGAGGCCCCATATCAATATTTGTTGTGGGGCCCCCCTCAACGTCAGCTGTCAAATATAAAAGAAGTGCCAACTGTCAGTAGCAGTTGCAGGCCGCTGGCGAGCATTTTTTTGTTGTTAGTGGGGGCCCCTATACGCTGGGGGCCCCGTATAATTGATACGGCTGATACGGCGGTAGCTACGCCCCTGCCGCCAGGATAACTATATCATCGGCATATCGCAGATGTGTGATGTATTCGTTTGTTGATTACTTAGAAATATTAAGTAAAACTAAGTCAAAGTAGTAAAAGTTAAGTGAATGACGTTACGTTAAATGTCAAAAGGCTGTTTTGAAAACTGAGATAGTATTTTCTCCCAGTATTACATATTAATAATTATTTTTAATAGTTACTAAGTGATTTTAATACTTAAAAGACATGTGCCATTATTAAATCCTAAGAGATTTGTACAAATTTTAATTAAATTTTATTAAAATTCTTACAAAATTTTGTATTTTATCAGTACTATGTTAGCCTCGTCAGTCCCATGGCAGTAAAATTCTGAAAATTTTAAATATCTCACAATCTACTTAAAAAAGTGACTGGCCCGATTTGGAACAGTATATTCATTAGATTAGCCATCATATACACCCAAATTTGTACAAATTTGATTAAATAAGTATAGTAAACAAAATATCCTCAAAAGTTACCCAACTTTTGTATAATCACCCATACGTTGGTGTGCCGAATAAATAAATAAATAAATTTTTGTAAGTCACAATACGCAGAAATCTCAGAATATCATGTAAAATATAGTATTGAATGCTTGCAATTTTTTTGATATTTTTTTATGTTATATGCCCTTTTCATCTTAAACATTTTAGCAGACACCATCATAATAAAAACGAAACATGTTTATAAATCTAGAATTTACTCGAGATGTTGTTTTTATATATGAAGTTAAATTTCAAATATCTCTAGAACACTCATTATTAATTAATTTATTTAATAAATACACACACTAATATACCAATAATAAATAGCAAAACAAAGCTATTCAGTCTAGGTGCTAAAAGTAGGATTTTTTGGAATATAAATGTAATACGAAGTACTACAAATTAAAACATAAATTCATTAATAACATTCGCTGAGTCATAAACCATCACATCCAGTTCCGCTGGCAAGATAATAGTGCCGGAAAGGAGTCAGATAATCTAATGACATTAAGTTAAACACAAAACGATTGAAGGAAATCTTTTTACGCTGTTCATTTCATATTATGGCAGGCAATGCATTGGTGACGCCCCTAATGTTGCTAATAGCCATGGGCGGCGGTGATCACTTACCATCAGGTGACCCGTCTGCTCGTTTGCCTGCTTAAGGCATAAAAAAAATTGTAACTTGTGCTTATGGTAAAAATGAAAGTTGGATTGATCATAACCGTTTTTAAGTGATTCAAACAGTAAGAATGTAAGTTTTCTAATGGGACTGGCCTAAAATTGACTTGCTTGAAGTTTAAGAAAGAATACAGTAGAAATCATTCAATAAATGAAAATAATTTAAAGATAATTCGAATGGTTTAGATACATATAGGATATTGAGGTCTTTTTTAGTGAAATATAAAGAAAATTATAAGAAAAATATTGTTTCTTACCTGCGAATATGTGAGTCTCAAGGCGTAGTACGCAACTTGCGTGGTTCTCATTATGATTGTACCAAATATGCTGAAAAACAAACAACACGTTCAAAATACTTCGAAACTGTTCAAAATTAACACATAAATTCCTCGAAAATCACGAAATATCTTCACTAGGAAATGTAACTGGATAACTATAACCTAACACTGCCTGTCACTCACGAATTTTGACAAAAATATATAAATTAACAATTGGAAGTCGACATTAGATGTGACTTAACAAATGTTTGTGTATCGTTTTCATATTTTTACATAATAGAAACTTTTTTTATAAAATACGTACATACAACCGCCACCTTCTGCGATCAAAAGAAAAATTCTTGACTTGAAAAAATTTCGTATTCTTTTCTGTCCTTTGATTGGTTCGATATAAATGTCAAATCTGTCAATGTCAAATACATTTGAAATAACAATAGGAATTCATTTGTAGGTAACTTCACTCATTTTGTGCATTTAGCAGAATACTGATTGGTTAAATTGTTATGAAAGCTTAATTTTGTTAAGTAGTGATTGGATGTTTAAAATAATTGCTAACCAAGATGGCGTCTACGCAATAATATTTGCAATTGGTGCGTTCTTCCGTAGTTCCGTCGTTTATGGTCAAATATCCAAAACATAGAGTACTGTTGTTGTTGTCTTGACTATCCAAAATTAATAAAGTTTTGCTAGGTCATTAATGCCAAAAACATAATAATTATTTAATTATCACGGACCTTAAAAAAATGCGGACGTAATCTCAAGAACAAATTCAGTGAAGCACCCATCGGAATACAAACTTTCTATTCGTACAAGTAAACACGCACGCATTGACACCATCGGCCGCCATTCCGGCGCCGGACCGCACTCGAGTCATACGGACAACGGGAGCTGATAAATAATAATAATAAAGCGGCCAAGTGCGAGTCGGACTCGCCCATGAAGGGTTCCGTAGCAGCAAATAACATAATATAAAAGTTCTTGCACTTCATTGTAACTTTTAACGATATTTTTTGCGGTTTACGATTTATGACGTATTAAAAAAAAACTACTTACTAGATCTCGTTCAAATCAATTTTCGTTGGAAGTTTGCACGGTAATGTACATCATATATTTTTTTTACTTTTATCATTCTCTTATTTTAGAAGTTACAGGGGGGGGGACACACATTTTACCACTTTGGAAGTGTCTCTCGCGCAAACTATTCAATTTAGAAAAAAATGATATAAGAAACCTCAATATCATTTTTGAAAACCTATCCATAGATACCCCACACGTATGGGTTTGATGAAAAAAAAGTTTTTGAGTTTCAGTTCTATGTATGGGGAACCACCAAAATTTATTGTTTTATTTTAATTTTTGTATGAAAATGTTAATGCGGTTTACGGTATACATCTACTGACCAAGTTTCAACAGTATAGTTCTTATAGTTTCGGAGAAAAGTGGCTGTGACATACGGACGGACAGACAGACAGACAGACAGACAGACAGACAGACAGACAGACATGACGAATTTATAAGGGTTCCGTTTTTTGCCATTTGGCTACGGAACCCTAAAAATGCCTTTATGTGCTGTTAAAAGTTGCAAGAACGATAGTAATTCAGTTAAAAAACATAAAGGGATAACCTTTCACAAGTAAGCTTGTAATTTAATCACTGATTTCTTTTATTTTTCCTAAAGTCATTAACAAAATAAACTAGAAAAATTGTAACCACAAAATCAGCCAGTGTTGCCAACAATATTGCATATGCAAATACCCAGAATGTGTGGGAAAATTATAGTATATATATAATATCCTCGAGTTTCTTACTTTAGTTTAATAATATATATTTTTGGGGTTCCGTGGTAAATAACAAGGAACCCTTACCTATATGTTTGCCATGTCTGTCCATCTGTCCGCGGCATTACGTACAAACTAACAATATTAGAAAGCTGAAATTTGGTATAGATTAAGGTATATTAATTACGATAAGATAATGGTAGAACAAAATTTGAAAGTTTTTTTAGCCACCTCTCCTATAAGTGAAGTGGGTAAACCAGTGTATTTAATCTGTTGTCAATTAATAAAATTCACTAATCTCATCAAATATAATAATTTGCTTTTATTGAATGTGGAATGTGTTATTTTCGATTTACATGCATTAAGTATTTAAGTAGATAACTAAATTTTAAGTGAATAATTTTTAGTGCGCATCTAAACGTAATAATTTAGTAATCTCTTTAGTTCATACAATTCTTCACAGCCTACTTAATTACTTATGCATTTTTACTAAATTTTAACTAAAAAGTGTCTGTCTAACCATGTTAAGTGATAAGCCCCGCCCACCTACTTAACAGAAAAATAGAAAAAATTCAATCTTTTTTTTTGTTTACTTGCGTACTAAATTTTAACTACTAAATTGTTCGTTTACCGTATTAATTTACTTAAAATTTAGTTATCTACTTAACTACTTAATACGTGTAAACCGAACATTACGGAATGTTATTCAGTAAGTAATACATTTAGTGTTTAGATTTTACTACTACATAAAGAAAAAATGGGGAAATGTTCATATTGTGGTAACCCCAAAATTACGCACACGTAGTAAGCGATCGGCCATTACTATGCTTCACTCTCGATTAGACAAAGTTATGTCCGTTCTTTTTTAACGTCCGTGTTAATTATTAATTTAATACTAAATCTAGTAATATAGAGAAATCTTATTTATAAACTAATATTTGTAGGGACACGGCAAATATAAAAGTAAAGAACCTTGTAATCTGAACCACGCTTCATTGAGGTTCCTGAAAAAGGATCACGTGACATTTGAAGTGGCGGCTTCCATTAGTTTAAGAAAGAAGAAAATGAATTGTTTTCATTGAAGTATTATTATTAGCGTATAGAACCGACACCGCGAACACTCTGTTTGTCCCAATGAATTGGCGCCAATGGGCTTCAATTTTCAATGGATTCGTTTGATTTTGAAAGGAGAAAGGGCTCAATTTTGTTCGCGATGCCTGTTTTGGTACTTTAGTATTACCTACGTTATACTTTGATTATTATTTTCCACTTTTCTGCCACACTGATAGATTATTATTTTTTTCGTTGTGGCAATGTAGATCCATGATTATTGTTGTTAATGGCAACACTATTTTAATTTAATTCAAGCCGGGTAGTTTAAAATATCATTTCAGTAATTCATTGCGCAGAATTCTTTATTAATATGAATCATGACTTCATCCGTTGTTCAGCAAGATGCATCCACGAATAGGTGAGTGAGGTTGGCTTTAAACCAAGAAAATAGATGAAACCCTTTACATCCACCGACGTAAAAAAATAACGGACGTAACCTTGTCTAATCGAGAGTGAAGCATAGCAATGACAGCTCGCTTACCATGTGTGCGTAATTTTGTAATTTTTGATTCCCGATGGTGTCAATGTCATAGCAGTATGATGTCAATTTATTCATGAGTGTGAATGATGAATTTGTTCTTGGGATTACGTCCGTCTTATTTTTACGTCCGTGTTTACACCAAACACTTCTTAAAATATACAAGGTGTCTCGTAAGTAGTAGATGGCAGATAGCTTGAGGGTGAACTTACCATGTAAAAAAATTACCTATTAAAAGTGTCACAGTTTTCGAGATTTTGACATTTTTTACTTTAGAAAATTCGGCTCCTTTACCCTACTATTTCCTGTTGAGTCCACAAATGAGCACATATTTTGATATTTTTTACTTTAGAAAATTCGGCTCCTTCACCCTACTTTTTCCTGTTGAGTCCACAAATGAGCAGATATTTTGATATTTTATTTCTAACAACTCTCACATGCTTTACAACAATATCAGTATGTAATTTTGTTAAAATTATTAGGGAATCCTGCGAAAATAGCGTCTACTTTGGATATTTGTATGTTGTTTTAATTTTATGAAATAAATTTATTAAATTAAAAACTTTTATTGCTATATGATAATTTTTGTATTTAATGAATATTCAACTTTTTTTTTAATTTCTTCTTTTTTTAGTTGAATTTTCATATAATATATAATACATATATTGTATTCTACGTAGTCTCAGTAGTAGTATACATCTTTGCTTTACACTCAAAAAATATTCACTAAAAAGTATTTCTGGATTTACACGATCCATGTGACGGAATTATTACCTTGCCGGAATGCCGTAAGGGTCCAGGGTTCGATTCCCAGGCGTTTTGAATGATGAGTTTGAATTTCTGGTCTGGGTATGTTTGTTCTTGTCTTGTTATCCATGGCATCCATGTCTCCCTACAGTGGGGCTATGCGTGTGTAGCTTTATTTAATTTTTATTTTTTTTAATTTTCCCCGTAGCGTAGGTATAAGGAGGAAGAATGGTTAATGCACCGGCGCGGCGTGCAGCTTGTTGCGGTTCTTAGTTGGATCCGAAAATTTCTCCGTGCTTCAGAGGGCACGTAAAGCCGTAGGCCCTGGTTGTTATATAAGTAATAGGCTATATGTATATCGGAGAAACGTGTGGGTGGGTGGTTCGGGAAATAATAACAATATGTGGGCGTTTACATCAATTTAGTCAGAAACTCATCTTAACACAGGTTTTACACACGTGAGAAACAGCGAACACACAATAATTGCGTTTTATTACTGTTCAGCACTATCACAGTCACACTTTACACAATCATTATAGTCAGGAATAAGGGCTGAACCGCCCCAGTGGTCTCCAACCTCCCCTCACAACCATCCCAAGCCTTGCATAACCCCTGGTCTGATTCCGTTACTGGTCGATCCGTATCTGATTGTTCTTCTCTAGGCGTCTGCTCAGCTCGAAGGCTGTCTCCGAAGTGTCCGTTGTTGGCTGGCAAGTCAGCAGGTCTCTTCGGTTAACCCGTCACCGCCTGTCAAAATGACAGTAGACAATTTGCATAGTGTTGCCATCTTCAAAATCCGAATACACTTAAGCCTGGTCCGTTTCGGCGTTCTATTTTATGATCTCCAACATGTATATAAGCCATGTTAGAAGCTCCTGACTCTTAGATATTAATTAACTCAATCCGCACCGGTGAGAATCTAACTAAAACCCATGAGATGGTTTTTATGGCACCACACTGTTACAGTGCGAATTGGTGGAGGGGTTAGTGACCAACACAAGTGTCGGAAGTTTTCATGAGAGCCGTTTCGCAGGAGTGCGACCACAAACACCGTAGCGCGTGACACGAGACACGGACGGACGGGCGGACATGACGAAACTATAACGGTTCCGATTTTACTTCGGAACCCTAAAAATCATACACGTTTCTACAAGTAACTGCTGCATTAAATACAGCAAATAGTTTGTTAATTTCGTCACAGTGTGTTCAGGCGAGATTCATAGTTTGTACAGCTTCGGTTATCACTAGTTAGATGACGCTATCAACAGAATTAGGACATTGCATATACGCGTATGGCTGTTCACTTTTGTCTACAGTAAATACCTAAGTTAGAATCCAAATGGTTCATTATTTTTTAACCGACTTCATATAAATTTTAACTGAGTAAAAAAAACTTAAAACACCCCTTTTTTGTTTGGATTGGACGGATTTGTTTGCCAACTATCCACCAATTAGGATAATTCATTTTTAATCTGAACTTGTATTATTCATACCATATTTGATACCATACCATTAATTGGTCCTGTACTTATTAATTTAACAAAATTTAGGTCTGATAAAGTGGTTCATAAGGAAGTTTTTAAATATTATAAGTATACTATATGGACATGGGGTTTTTGTAAATTTTGATCAGCGATAATTTTACTGTTTCCTTTGCGAAAACTATTTCTTTCAAGACAATTTTTCTGGTAAAATTTTGTAAATTGTTATCTAAACATTTTTTCTAGCTAGTTGGTTTGAAAAGTCTATCTATTCATGAAGCAATACTTCGGACTTCGGAGATCAATATCGAATACTGGCCTCATAATTTATAAACCCTTTTGTATCATCAAACTTAATTTAAAAGAAAAAAAAACTTATGTAACTCTAAGTTTAACTTGAAAATAGAAGTGATCATACTCTTACAACTTTATTGGGAGGGTGACCTGGTGTGCTATATTACAGGCTCCGGCTTAGTTTAGGCACCAGATCTCCTACAAATTGTAAACTCTGTTCTATGTTAAGAGAAAATTGTAACAATTAACAATTTGTGGAGATAAATAAAAACTATTATTATTATTATAAAAGTACGGTATTCAACAATAGACAACTTACGTAACGCTAACACTAGAACTAGCACTAACACTAACAATAACATTGACAGTAGCCAGGGGCGTAGCTACCGCCGTATCAGCCGTATCAATTATACGGGGCCCCCAGCGTATAGGGGCCCCCACTAACACTCCCAAAAAAAAGCTCGCCAGCGGCCTACGACCACTAGACACTCCTTTTATATTTGACAGCTAACGTCGAGGGGGCCCCACAACATATATTGATATGACGCCTCCTTAGGGCTAGCTACGCCACTGACAGTAGCGCTATCACTAATTCTAATTCAATTCAATTCAATTCAATTCAAAATCATTTATTCATATAGGTATCACTGATACACTTACGCACGTCATTTTTTAATCACCTTTTCGCAAAGGTGCTTAGTCATGGAGGAGAAGAAAAGCCTTAAAGAAACTCCTCAGCACATCTTTTAAAAATAAAAATACATTGGTATATTTATTACAAAAAAAATATCACTAGCTTGTACGGAGCTGAGTTTTGCAGTTGCAGAGCTGGTCATTTCCATGTCTTTGTTATTTAAGTACTCATCTACAGTATAGTAACCTTTGCCTAAAAGTTTAGATTTTACATGTTACTTAAACAATTCAAAGGCAGTGATAGCCTAGCGGTTAGAACGTTGGTCTCTCGAACAGAGGGGCCCGAGTTCAAATCCTGGCACGCACCTCTGATTTTCAAATATTATGTGCGTATTAGAAGTTAATTATCACTTGCTTCGGTGAAGGAAAACATCGTGAGGAAACCTGCACACCTGAAAGTTCTCCATAAAAGTTCTCGAAGGTGTGTGAAGTCTACCAATCCGCACTTGGCCAGCGTGGTAGACTATGGTCTAATACCCCTCTCACATTGTGAGAGGAGACCCCGAGCCCAGCAGTGGGACAATTATGGGTTGTTGCTTTGCTTTAAACAATTCCACTGGCAAATCACTAATGCTAACACCATCATTAATACTAACAATACCACTTGTAACTAACATTAACAGAGGGGACACACTACAGCTTCATCGCTTTTTAGTTAAGTATAAATGATGAAGTCATTATCATTAACACTAGAACTAAGTACGCATTACGCATTAACTCTAGCACTAGTACTAACAATAACATTAACAGTAGCACTACCACTAATGCTAATACCATCATTAACAATAACAATATATTTTTTTTAATTTCTTAAATATTTTATTTTTTGAGTTATTAACCAAAACCTAAATGCCTTAATTTGTTAATAACAATTGATTTTGTTTATGTATATGTTACCGGCAAAACCCGATTTCAGGTCAAACTAGTTTGGCCTAGGCCAAACTAGTTTATCCTACTCGTGTCAGGACAAACCAGTTTGGCCTAGTCTAAACTAGTTGGGCCTAGGCCAGACTAATTTGTCCCGACACAATTAGGCAAAACTAGTTTCTCGTCAGTCTAAAACTGATTAGAACCGAATTGATACGGATTTATATTTATTTGACAAATCTTTGTGCTTAAAACGGGATCCTGCCTTCTCGCCGAAAATTGTTTGGCCGATTATCACTTGCCAACCAACGGTTCGCCTATTTTTCACTTTGACAACTAACGATTGTAAAATTTTTGTATGACAACGTTTCATTTGGTAGAATTAATGGAGCTGATTATTATGATGACACAACACGTTCAGAGCACTTATCATTTGTCAAATCCTTCACTAGGCCAGACAACTTTTAGACGAATAATAACGTTTCGTCTGTGTAACAGTTCCCATTCGTACATTTATATTATGATAAAAAAAACTAATTTTTACATGCAATTTTTATTTAAGAATTACAAAAAAACCTTAACACATTAAATTCGTAGCAATGCACGTTAATAATTTTTCCTCTGAATATGAAGATTTGTGTTCAAAAGAGTTCTGTTGATTCTTTCTTCTTTCTTCTTTGTCCAAGTACTTTTTTTCTTGGGTTCTGGTGGTCTCGTTGGTAATGGTTTCCTTTATTAATTGTTTTATCAATTTTTCAAAATTGGTGACAGAACCGACTTAGTCAACCTCGACCCCACGTGGTACTAGTGACGTTTGGAAGCCTGTTTGTGTATCAAAAACCCCTGAATTCTCCCTAAAAGTGCATACAATGCAACTTTGTAATTATAATGATTTGTCGTTTTCTTTATAAAATTGGTCCGAAACCTTACTTAAATACATCATTTTGGTAAACAATATGCAACTAAATGAATATTACTCTAACTAACGACTAGCCTGACAAGAAACTAGTTTTGCCTAATCGTGTCGGGACAAACTAGTCTGGCCTAGGCCCAACTAGTTTAGACTAGGCCAAACTGGTTTGTCCTGACACGAGTAGGATAAACTAGTTTGGCCTAGGCCAAACTAGTTTGACCTGAAATCGGGTTTTGCCGGTAACATAATATATATTTTCTTCATTCTGAATAAAATGAGGTATCATTCGTGTTTTTTAGGAGCTTTATCCATTGAAGTATAATGTCATAGAACAGACATCTCGAACAAAATGTGTGTCCCGCCCGGGAGGTTCTATTTTCAAAATTGAGCTCCCGTTCTCCTTTCAAAATCGAACGAATCCATTGAAAATTGAAGCCGATCGGCGCCAATTCGTTGGGACGTAAATTGTGTTCGCGGTGTCGGTTCTATATGCTAGTAATAATACTTCAATGACTTTATCACTATTTTTCTCAAATTTTACTTGTTGACTAGACTATAACTAACAAACAACTCGCTTTTTAAAATTTTCTAAAAAATAATATCCGTTTTCTGTACAAAATAACGGCCTTGTTCGGCCTGGTCGAGTTAAGTTTTCGTGTCATACAAAAAAATTACAAAAAAGTAAATATCCATCCAGAGTTTAATAAAAATAAAAATAATAGTTAAAAAAAAAACAACTAAAAAACACGCTTGTATAAAAATCCAAGTAAAAAAAATAGAAAATAAGAATTAAAAATCGTTTGTAAAAAAAGCGTGGGGTGCTTTTAAAGATATTTCTACTCATTGACACCATGCACTTTTTTTAGTTGGATTTTTTATAAAAGCGTGTTTTTAGTTTTTTAAACTATTATTTAATTGTTCATTTTTAGTTAGATTTTTTGAAATGAAATTTAGTTTTTTTTTTTTCTTTCTTTTTTTCTTTAAATATTGAATTGTCATCGATAAGTCTACGAAATTTTTAAGAAATCTTAAAGGCATTATTACCAAAGCCACTGGCCACGACTCTCTTAACGCGCTAGATTGTTGGCCACACTTGCATTATACAATAACAACGCGTTAATTAATGGGTTAGGCCGCAGATGAGAGATTGACATAAAGATAATTCTTCTATATCTTTTATTCTAAAATGGTCCAGTGAGATTTGAAGAAAATCCTATTGTTGTGGAAGTCTCAGTCGAAGCAACAATACCGCACTACCACCTACTTAGGTACTTTGTAGTTTAGAAACTCATACAAAGTAAGAGACGTTTGTTATAAATGTCCTTTCCTATAGCGTTTCTTGAACTCAGTGACCATAACACGGTAAGAAAAATTCAGGATATTAAATTCAGATAAACATTTATTTATAACATATTGTGGGCGCCACCTAGGGTTGCCAAATGGTAAGACTGAAATGTCTGGACAAAACTTCAAAAAGTCGAGATTTGTCGGGATAATTTTTTTTTTGGAAATAGCTGGCAAACGAGCTGACGACGAAAAAAACGGCTGCAGCGCGTGTGGCGGGCTGCAGATGCAGCGGCGGCAAACGTGTTCTGTTCAATTATGAATTGTCGGACATTTTGTATTTTGTTGGGATTTTGGACATCGTGTGAAATGTCGGGACAATCCAAACGAATCCAGACCATCTGGCGTCCCTAGTCTAGTGCCACATAAAATATCTTTATAGTATAGTTATATTATTATATACCTATGCAATAAAGGGTCCCTAGATAGATAATATTTAAGACATCAAAAACAGACAGGCGAACAAACGTTTTTCTGTCATATAAAAGTGTGCTCTGTCTGAAAATCGAACCAAGGACTCCTTGCTCTCGGCTAACAATAAATAGGTTTAAATTATTGATCCAATCCGAAATAATCCGAATTGGTTGTAAAGTTGTATTATCCTGTAAAAAAAAAAGAACAACTGTCATGGGACGGCTGGCAGATGTGAAACATCGAAATGCGTCGCCACGATCGCCAAGTCTAAAATCAGGTTTACCCCTCGCGTAAAGATGTTTCACATCAAAATAACAAATAAAACAAACGAATTGAAAAACCTTCCTTTTTTGAACTGTTAAAATACTTACGACCTAACTCAGATTCAGTAACGATTACATACTTTAATCGCTCCTTAGTACAGAATCACCATACAAATTCTGTACTTATGAGCGATATAAGTAACCGTTAGTGACTCTGATGTGGGGCGTTAGTTTATTTGTGTAAATTTGCAAAATATGTAATACCAGGACAATCCTAAGCTGTCGTGAAGGTTGGCTGCTTTATTCAAAACGATAAGAAAATATGAATAACGCCGTGTCCTAGCCACAGGTGTGACGTAAACAGGTGCGTTCGTATATAACACCCAGAGTGTGTGGTAGCCCGCCATTTTAGTTCAGCCTCCTCAGAGCCACATATGTAGTTCCGTTACAACTACCATACTTTTTAACTTAATTATCGCCCAATTAGTGCTCGAAACCTTTCGAAATATTCAGAAATCCGTTCACAACTTTAAATTTCGAATACAGAACACTTATTTTTTTTTGTAAGTAATAATTAGTTTGTCAATTGATTGTGCTTTGTCAAATTTGAGCGGGAAATTTTTATCGGAAAATTTTAGAATTGAGATAAATTAAAGCGTTATCATTGGACAATAGATTTATCTACCCATTGAATTTAATTTGCGTTTCTCGACGTGTGATTGGTCACATGATTGGTGATGCATAGAAAGGCGTCCATCATAATGATGTACTGAGATAAACATGTGATTCAAAATGGCCGAACATTATCCGAAGGAATTTTTCTACAGGAAGTTGTCTCTGGGTAAGATTTTATTTTTATTTTCTTTACATTACAGCGATACGTATAGGCGTTAATATAATTATATTAATTGTCTACAAAAATTAGGTAGGTTATTATTATGGTAATTGTGACCTGAGAGAGCATAGTAGGTAATAGCACTTTTCCTTTTATTCCCTGGCCTCGTTAATATTATGAAAAAAATCTTTAAAATTAAAGATAATTATTACTAGTTATTGCTTTTTCGTACATTTCTGTATAAAGATAAAAAATATTTAAAATTGTAGGTAGGTTTTTAGTTTTGAAAAATTGTGGTTCTATGAAGACGAAAAATTACCAACCAAGTGTTTCAGAAGTCATCCATTTCATCTATCTATCTGACTATGATAAAACTCAATGAGAAAATTTTCTGTACTTACATTAAATATTTTTTCAAAATTTCAATTAGGGGGCATTTCAATAACGAGTTAGAGCACAAAAATATTAAAATATTCCTTGCTTAAATTGATGGAATACATATTTTCCACTTTTTTTTAAATTTTGCATTAAAAGAAGAAAAAACATGTAAATGGTTTCAGTATATGAATTCCTAGATTCAATTGAATTCTATACAATATATCTAAATTAACCGTTTTTTAAATTTTGTTCTATAAGATAAAACATAATTTTCGCATAAGCTACGGGCATCAGCTAGTAAAACCTATTTTCACCCAAATGAGGAAGTTACTTTTTAATTCCCAAAACAGTTTGTTTCTCCTAACTCTTACTCCATTTTGAATTCAAAACTTTCCAAATTCAATGTTGTTAAATTAAAATTTAACAGAGCAGAATATTTCCGACAAAATTCCCATACATATTTTACGTATAGAGATATTTGTCATTTTGCTGAAAGTTGTCCTATTGACCAAACATTAGAAAAAATAGTGATGTTCTAAGATGTAGGTATACTTTTTTCTTATTTCAAGTACTTAACATGAAAGAAATATATCTTTATGATGAGAAGATTCGAAGCATTCGATACCTGCGAAACCTCATAATCTTAGAGAATATAAAGAAATGTCCTATTTTAAACATATTACAGTCATAATTACTTGCGTAGCTCTACAAACATTTACCCAAGAAATGCCTAGCGGGTCACATTGGTACGGAGCAAATAAAAACCGTATCTAAGATTACCGCGGTAACTCGACTGATAACACTATCATAAATGGAACACCACTCTATTTAGTTAATGTAACTGACTACACGGTTATTACACTTGGTTACGTTGGTTAGTTAAGTGTAGATTAGTACTAACTAATTATTATTAATGGTTAAAATAGATCTGAAGACCATGAGTAGAAATAAAAACTAGGATATCCTGGTGTTGAATGTTCCCTTTGTATTATTATTATAATATATGTTTTTCATCTCGTTTCATTTAACCAGACAGACTTTTGAAGCAAGAATATTATTAAGCAGCAATTCCATTACATTAATACAATACTGAGATCTTGTTGTGCTGCCGTATAAGTTTCCTCTCAAATAGATGCTGAAAAACTGACAAAATAATGGATAGACAGAATAATCAGATGCTTGTAAGGTAATTTCATAAGATAGATTGAAACAAATTGACTATTTAGTAGGTAGAGTAGGTACAATGCTAAAAATTTTGTTCACATGCTGAATAGGAAGAAACACTTAAGATTTTTATCAATTATTTTACAAGTAAATATATTTTATGCCTCATTTTACCGTGTTCAAAGACTTCAAAGTCCTATGATTTAAAATTTTAAAATTTGATTCAGAAATTATTAATTTATCTCGATAACAAATTCTTAATCTTAACAGAACTTCCGTACTGTTCATCTTTCCTGTAATGTTTCCCACGTTACGTTAGACTACATTCCCGGGATGAAAAATATCTGTGAAATAAAATAATGCTTTATGCGAAGTGTTCAATGGTGGCCACATTATCAAAAAGCAGAAAGAAAGAAAGAACTAAATAAAACTGTTTAAATTAGTAGTCAAATATGATTTGGTTTAAAAAAAAATGTGCATTTGTAAAATTTTAACTTATATCCACGGAAAATTTTATTGTTAATTTTTATATGACACTCGAGATCTTTTTATTCAATTAGTTCAATATTAAACACCTATTTTTATCGTGAAACCGACACAACATACGTACCTAAAAAAATTACATTACTGAAAAATATCCGAATTCCTCGGATATTTTAAGTCACGCATATCAGGCCTGCACTAAAGTTTGAAGGTGTGCAAAACCAATTATTATGCGAGCACAAACCACTAAGTTGTAACAAACTATCGTATTGTTATACTAAACGAATGCCTCGGCACATATTTTGGATTGCGTAACCGAGGACAGAAAGATGTATGTTCATACTCCATAAGTTCATATCATTCAATAACAACTAAAACGAAATCTATATTTTTATAACCAGCATTGCTATAATAAACCTACTGGTTCTTAGAACCAAATATGGATTAAATATTATGATGTATGAAGAGGGCAAAATATATAACAGTTTACCAAAAATTATAAAAAAAAAATCCATACCTACTCCATAAGTTCATATCATTCAATAAAAACTAAAACGAAATCTATATTTTTATAACCAGCATTGCTATAATAAACCTACTAGTTCTTAGATCCAAATATGGATTAAATATTATGATGTATGAAGGGGCCAAAATATGTAACAGTTTACCAAAAATTATAAAAAAAAAATCCATACTCCCTAAGTTCATAACATTCAATAACAACTAACACGAAATCTATGTTTTTATAACATTGCTATAGTAAACCTACCGGTTCCTAAAACCACATAATACTTAATATGGATTAAATAATATACTGTATGAAGGGGCCAAAATATAACACTTTACCAAAAATAAAAAATAAAATCATAAAAATATGCACAAATTTAAAAAGGAGGCACTAGAGTATAAGTGTAGTGCAAAAATTAAAAAAAATCATAAAAATATGCACAAATTTAAAAAGGAGGCACTAGAGTATAAGTGTAGTGCAAAAATTAAAAAAAATCATAAAAATATGCACAAATTTAAAAAGGAGGCACTAGAGTATAAGTGTAGTGCAAAAATTAAAAAAAAATCATAAAAATATGCACAAATATAAAAAGGAGGCACTAGAGTATAAGTGTAGTGCAAAAATTAAAAAAAATTATAAAAATATGCACAAATTTAAAAAGGAGGCACTAGAGTATAAGTGTAGTGCAAAAATTAAAAAAAATCATAAAAATATGCACAAATTTAAAAAGGAGGCACTAGAGTATAAGTGTAGTGCAAAAATAAAAAAAAATCATAAAAATATGCACAAATTTAAAAAGGAGGCACTAGCGTATGTACTAAGTATGTTTGTATGTACTGTATGTACCTAGTGCAAATTTTTTTTAGACGATCTCTCATTGATAAACAATCTTACGCTCCAACTCAGAGTCACTAACGGTTACTTTAATCGAATCAAAAGAATCACCATAAATGCAAATTATGTACTAAGGAGCTATTTAAGTAACCGTTAGTGACTTTGAGTTGGGGCGTTAGTGTGTCGATACTCGATCGTACTATGGTTGGGTTTTAATGGTAAATAATTATAATCTTTTTACCAAATAAAAAAGCAACTTTAAAAAAACACTGTTCAAAAAACTTTTATGAGAATCGCACTTATGTATAATAACTTTTAAGTAGTTCCCTCAAATATTCATGCATCCCATCATCACAACTGAATTTCGATAAATATCGGACCAAACCACAAACTAGAAGTCTCGTCTTTCAAATAAATATCATATCGATTAATAAATGACGGCGCTGCGGCGTTCAGATATTTCTGCGGCAACAAACATAAAAATAATAAAAAGTCTCTCCGGCGGGGAATCGAACCCCGGTCTCCCGCGTGACAGGCGGGGATACTGACCACTATACTACCGAAGACATGTCTATTACTAGCGAATTTTAAACTTATGCTAAATACAATAGACTACACAATACAATGAAAAACTTCCGACAGTTTTATTTTCACATGACATAGTTTTCAACTTTCTCGATCACGTCAGCTTTCAAACAAAAAACGCATCATAATCGGTCCATTCGTTTAGCAGCTACGATGCCACAGACAGACACACAGACACGTCAAACTCACTCGTATAACAACCTTTTTTTGCGTCTGGAGTTAAAAATATAACAGAACTAGCAGCCTGGACAGACTTCGGTCTGTCAAAAATGTTTTTTTTTTGTATTAAAACCTTCCGTGTGCCATATGGGAGATGTAAGCTATCCTATCTTTCAAGTTGGACCCAGGGGCGTAGCTACCGCCGTATCAGCCGTATCAATTATACGGGGCCCCCAGCGTATAGGGGCCCCCACTTACACTTCAAAAAAAAGCTCGCCAACGGCTGCTACAGTTGGCATTCCTTTTATATTTGACAGCTGACGTTGAAGGGGCCCCACAACAAATATTGGATATGGGGCCTCCTTAAGGCTAGCTACGCCACTGGTTGGATCAAACTGCACACTGTGATTCACGGACGTTAAAAAAGAACGGACATAACCTTGTCTAATCGAGAGTGAAGCATAGTAATGGCCGATCGCTTACTACGTGTGCGTAATTTTGGGGTTACCACAATATGAACATTTCCCCATTTTTTCTTTATGTAGTAGTAAAATCTAAACACTAAATGTATTACTTACTGAATAACATTCCGTAATGTTCGGTTTACACGTATTAAGTAGTTAAGTAGATAACTAAATTTTAAGTAAATTAATACGTTAAACGAACAATTTAGTAGTTAAAATTTAGTACGCAAGTAAACAAAAAAAAGATTGATTTTTTTCTATTTTTCTGTTAAGTAGGTGGGCGGGGCTTATCACTTAACATGGTTGGACAGACACTTTTTAGTTAAAATTTAGTAAAAATGCGTAAGTAATTAACTAGGCTGTGAATAATTGTATGAACTAAAGAGCTTTACTAAATTATTACGTTTAGACGCGCACTAAAAATTATTCACTTAAAATTTAGTTATCTACTACTTTTGACGATGTAAACAGTGCTCTGTCTTTTTGACGATGTAAACAGTGCTCTGTCTCGTTTATCACACTGGTTTACAACAAATAATTTGCTGCTTAATGCTAAAAAAACTAAGTGTGTTGAATTTACACTACCTAATGTACGGAATGTTAGTAAAAGCCTCAAATTAAATAATGAAATTCTAACTATGGAAAAATCCAGTTTTTTTGGGTGTCACCTTAGATTCTAAACTACAATGGGGCACCCATATAACGGCTCTCGCGAGTAAGCTAAGTAGGTCAGTTTATGCCATTAGAAAGATAAGACAGTTTACCGATGTAGAAACTGCTAAACTTGTTTATTTTGCATACTTTCATAGTCTCGTGTCCTATGGTATTTTGATGTGGGGCTCAGCGGCTAACATTGATTCTATATTTGTTTTGCAGAAAAGGGCAATCAGAGCCATTTATAAATTAAAATCACGTGATTCTCTGCGTGAGAAATTTAAAGAAATAGGCATATTAACAGTAGCCTCTCAATTTATTTACAGCAATATTATATTCGTAAAAAACAACTTAGGTATGTTCAAGCAGAATAGTGATACGCATAATCATCTAACTAGAAACAGACATAATTTGATGACGTCATCTTTTCGCTTAAGTAGGGTACAACGCTCTTATATGGGGCTCGGTGTACGTTTTTTCAATAAATTACCCAAGTCAGTACGTGATTTACCTATCCAAATGTTTAAGAGATATGTGAAATCTCAGCTAGTAGGAGAAGGATACTATAGCATAAATGAATATATTAATGACAAAGACGCCTGGAAATTAGTGCCGCATCCAGTTCCGCGTAGGTTAGAAGATATTATGTAACTTTTCATGATTTTAAAAGATGTGCGAGGAGTTTCTTTCGGCTTTTCTTCTCCTCCATGACAAAGCACCCTTCCGAAAAGCTGGTAGATTAAAAAAATGACGTGCATAAGTGTATCAGTGATACCTATATGAATAAAAGATTTTGATTTGATTTGATTTGATTACTTAAATACTTAATGCATGTAAATCGAAAATAACACATTCCACATTCAATAAAAGCAAATTATTATATTTGATGAGATTAATGAATTTTATTAATTGACAACAGATTAAATACACTGGTTTACCCATTTCACTTATAGGAGAGGTAGCTAAAAAATTTTTTTTCAAATTTTGTTCTACCATTATCTTAACGTAATTAATATACCTTAATCTATACCAAATTTCAGCTTTCTAATATTGTTAGTTTGTACGCAATGCCGCGGACAGATGGACAGACATGGCAAACATATAGGTAAGGGTTCCTTGTTATTTACCACGGAACCCCAAAATATATATTATTAAACTAAAGTAAGAAACTTGAGGATTTTATATATACTATAATTTTCCCACACATTCTGGGTATTTGCATATGCAATATTGTTGGCAACACTGGCTGATTTTGTGGTTACAATTTTTCTAGTTTATTTTGTTAATAACTTTAGGAAAAATAAAAGAAATCAGTGATTAAATTACAAGCTTACTTCTGAAAGGTGATCCCTTTATGTTTTTTAACTGAATTACTATTGTTCTTGCAATTTTTAACAGCACACAAAGGCATTTTTATTATTATTTATCAACTCCCGTTGTCCGTATGACTCGAGTGCGGTCCGGCGCCGGAATGGCGGCCGATGGTGTCAATGTGTGCGTGTTTACTTGTACGAATAGAAAGTTTGTATTCCGATGGGTGCTTCACTGAATTTATTCTTGAGATTACGTCCGTATTTTTTTAAGGTCCGTGACTGTGATTAAAATAAGAAGTTTAGGAGTCCATCGCGGAAAAACAACGTGATACGTAATTTATATATGTTAAGATTAAGAACCTCCTCTTTTTTAAGTCTGTTAAAACGCAATCATATGGAGTCAAAGTCCCATGGACTAAATTCATACCTACACTGTATATTTTTCGACCCGCGTGACATTCAGCTGAAAAGAAAACACGTTTGATACGACACTCACGGCACGATGTGATTAGATAGTCCGATAAGTATACTATTTTTGATAGAGATATCCATGATAACTCCTTTATGCCTTATGAAGAACTATTGTCATAGCGCTCTGGAAAACCCATTTTTTTAACCGATTTCAAAAAAGGAGGAGGTGTTCAATTCGACTGTTTTCTATGTTTGTTACCTCAGAACTTTCGACTGGGTGAACCGATTTTGATGGTTCATTTTTTAATCGAAAGCTGGTGCTTGTCATGTGGTCCCACTTAAATTTGAGCTAGATCTGATGAGTAGTTTTTGAGTTATTTTGAAGTCTATTATTAATATGTAAAATTCAGATTATTTAACGGTTTAGCGTACCCTCTCTGTGGAGGTAAAATCTTGCAATCTTAATTAGATCTACTTCCTGTCATCGTGGAGTTGAAATTTAACATATTGCTTTAGTTCCGATGACAATGCGTTTTATTTAGATAAAATTGTTCTAATGGAATACTCAGGTTTGGCTGCTGACGAGGGACGAGGGAATGGTTAAGGGCACCGTGTGACTCTTTTCTGCCTCTTGTACCTGCATTGAAATAATAAAAGCATGATCGTCGTTGCGACTTTAAGACCTCTTATGTGTAAAAAATCAGCTTTTTGAGGGAATCGATAAAAATCGATAAAGTTTTATTTAGCAATTACATAGCTGATTTTGAATTTGATGAATAAATTACGATGGAAATGTCGTACGCACATAAGAGTTTCTGAATTCGATAGTGCTTTAAAATGTAGAAACATTTGACGTAAAAAAGTAATTTTGCCAAAAGTGTCACATAACACATAAGAGGTTTTAAAGTCGCAACGACGGTATTCAATTTTTAAAACATTATGGAACTTGTTTTCATATTAAAATAATGCTTAACTGCCATCCCACCTGATGGTATGTACATAAGTGGCAAAGAAGTTCAGAATGATAACTAACTTAATCATAGCCTATTCACATAGGTAATATCATTTCACATGCAACTTATTTCTTCTTCTTCGTCGTTTCCTCATGACTGAGGTTAAGTTCCAACTAAGATCTTCCAAGCTTCTCTATCTTGGGAAAGTTGCATGGACGCATGAACGGTGGTTTTACACGCCTGTTTAATGGTATCGGTCCATCGGGTCGGTGATCTCCCTCTACTTCTCTTTCCTTCCACGTGGCCGACTACTATCAGCTTCTCCAAATTATCTGGATCGCGGCGTACCACGTGTCCGAAGTACTTGAGAACCCTCTGCATACATATAGTAGAAAGACGAGTTATTTACAAGTAACTCAAAACTTAAACTAAACTAAGCATTTCTGAAAATTTTAATGTCTTTGACTCACCCACTTAAACAATGAAGTAGACTTATGAAATATGTTCGTAATTTTAAACTCTATTCCGTTGTAATAGAAGCAATGAATTATTCGACAGCTGAACAAATATGGAGTTACAAGGACAAACTGTCCTGTATTGTTCAGCGTTTATAATTAATATTTTAGAGAACTGTGGTAAGGCAGAATGTGAACAGGTGATTTTAATTTTGAGTGTCATTGGCATGGTAACGTGTGGTAAACCCGTGCGACGCTGTTTTGAAATAAGTTATATGAAAATTAATCAAACCTTTAAAGATATAGTCGTCTCACTTGTTAATAATCAAAATTTTACTAACAAAAAATAACCGACTTCAAAGTCTCAAAAACTACTTTTCAGATCTCGTTCAAATTTATGTGGGACCACATGACAAGCACCTGCTTTCGATTAAAAAAAGAATCATCGAAATCAGTTGGCGTGATATTGAGTTATTCGTCAATTTGTCGCGCACATCTTAACACAAATTTACGACTAATGTGGTTTTCTCATGGATGCCATTGTCAGATCTCAATAAAATTCATGTGGGACCACATGACAGCCACCAGCTTTCGATTAAAAAAACAATCATCAAAATTGGTTCGCCCAGTCCAAAGTTCTGAGGTAACAAACATAAAAAAAATACAGTCGAATTGAGAACCTCCTCCTTTTTTTGAAGTCGGTTAAAAAGTAAAATGAAAATAATTCAAGTCAAAAACCATCAACATATTCTATGTTTTGTCTGCGCGCGAAACTTTTTTCATTCGGATAAAATCGTTCTCGAATCATCTTATTTTCATAACGCGCCTAAAACCTACCTACATTACCTACCTATACAAAAACCTTTAAACTATCCAAAATATCGAAAATAAGTACTTACTAGGGCCAACAGTAACTGTCCATTCCAAAAAAAGCTTGTCTATCGTTATAGGTAGCACAAAAGAATGAGGTAGAAGTCGTTTACCTACTTCAAAAATTAACGTGTGGCACGTTATATTATTGTTATAACGTGTTACTAAATTTAGGAAACATTTTTTCCACTTTAATAATTCTTGACAAAAAATAACCAACTTTAAAATAAGGGATAACTCAAAAACTACTAGTCATATCTCGCTCAAAGCTATCAACTTTCGATTAAAAAAAGAATCATCAAAATCGGTTCACGCAGTCGAAAGTTCTGAGGTAACAAACATAAAAAAATACAGTCAAATTGAATACCAGCTTCTCCTTTTTTGAAGTCGGTTATAAAACGTGCCCACACTAAATCTTAAGTATTTATACAACCTATAAGTGAAAATATATTTTTTCTATTTATTTAAAACGAGTAACCGCCCTCGCTTTGCTTCGGTTTTCTTATTTTTTACACCTTGGGTTACATTATTGGAGTTTTATTACGGATCCCTAATTTTTTTGAAAATATAATATAGCCTATGTTACCCGCGGATAGTGTAGCTTTCCAACAGTGAAAGAATTTTTGAAATCGGTTCAGTAGTTTCGGAGCCTATTCAATGCAAACAAAAAATCAAATCTTTCCTCTTTATATATTAGTATAGACAACATTGTAATAGAAATGTTTATTGTTAAATAAGTATTGTAGTCTATTTACTTATTTAATACTTAAATAGAAATACTTAAGATTATTACATAAGTAGACGGTCTCTAGTATGATTATGCCTATGCTATGCATATAGTTAGTAAAACAGTGTCTGATCAATGTCTGTAATGACATAAGTAACATAACATGGAAAATATCGGTCTCATAAAAATAAACAGATTTTCATGTAATTTAGCACACATATAGACCATGTTCTGAAAAAACATAGGGTAGGTACTTATTACCCCGGAAAACGCGAGTAAAAACCGCGGACATTGTGGTAGTAATAAGTAGGTTTCCCGAAGTAAGACGGTTCCTAGCACCTCAGTGTAAAATAGAGTATAGGAATAGTTTGTGGGCGTTTGTTTACTATTACCAGTGTCGGATTAACCACGTTAGCAAGAGTAGCAATTGCTACGGGCCCCGCGCGAAAGGGGGCCCCGCATATTTAAACTTTTGTACTTGTCAGAACCTAGCAGGGCCTATAGTAATTTACTATTAATTAACGCACAAAATTGTAACCTAGAGATGGCAAATTTAAAACGTATTGAGCATCAAAATTGAATTGTTTTTTACCACTTTATACTTAAGAACCCATAGTAGATCAAAGGCTCTTTGAAAGAATTTCCTACGGCCCCCGCGCTTGCTTAATCCGGCACTGACTATACCATATCAATAAAGAAGATTAGTTAGACTTTGTTTTACTGAGCACGAGTTGTCGACTTTGTAACTATCGGTAGTCACGTTTGAAGATAACGCAAAGGCAAACGAAATCAGGTCAGTAAAGTAACGTCCCCTCACTATGAACAGGCTACATCCCTGGAAGTACTTTCTCAGTCAGTAAAAGGTGTCCATAAAATGTTCGATATCTTTATTTGTCGAAGAGCTCGTCTTTTCTTCACAAAAATGGTCTCTTCCTGGCTACGCTACTCCAGGCTCGCCCCACAGTTCTCATGCAGCCAGAAGAAAAAGAAGGCTATAAGAAGATCTTGTAGGCTTCTTCTAAGCCGTTCTAAGGCCACCTAGTCTGTCCATTCGAAAAACTTGTCCTTTTTAGGGTTCCGTAGCCAAATGGCAAAAAACGGAACTTTTATAAATTCGTCATGTCTGTCTGTCTGTCTGTCTGTCTGTCTGTCTGTCTGTCCGTCCGTATGTCACAGCCAGTTTTCTCCGAAACTATAAGAACTATACTGTTGAAACTTGGTCAGTAGATGTATTCTGTAAACCGCGTTAAGATTTTCACACAAAAATAGAAATAAAACAATAAATTTTGGGGGTTCCCCATACATAGAACTGAAACTCAAAAATTTTTTTTTCATCAAACCCATACGTGTGGGGTATCTATAGATAGGTCTTCAAAAATAATATTGAGGTTTCTAATGTCGTTTTTTTTAATTGAATAGTTTGCGCGAGAGACACTTCCAAAGTGGTAAAATGTGTGTCCCTCCCCCCCTCCTGTAACTTCTAAAATAAGAGAATGATAAAACTACAAAAAAATATATGATGTGCATTACCATGCAAACTTCCAACGAAAATTGATTTGAACGAGATCTAGTAAGTAGTTTTTTTTTTAATACGTCAAAAATCGTAAACCACAAAAAACATCGATCAAAGTTACAACGAACTACAATAACTTTTATATTATGTTACTTGCTGCTACGGAACCCTTCATGGGCGAGTCCGACTCGCACTTGGCCGCTTTTTCTTCTCTCTTAGAATGCAGTGCACCTCTGATGGCCTGTCGCTGATGTCCATGGGTGACGATAGCTACCATCAGGTGGATCGTGAGCTCTATTCTACACTCCATAAAAAAGTAATAGAAATTTTATTTATTTATTTATTTATTTATTTATTTATTACACTTTATTGTACACCACAATCAACAGCCAAGAGATACATACATGAATAAAAATTAACGATATTTGTGTACAAAAGGCGATCTCATCGGTAAATAGCGATCTCTTCCAGATAACCTTTGGGAAGATGGCGAAGGAAATTTAAAAGAGATGTTTATTAATTACGTAATCATAAGTCAAGTAACGTTATGTTTTAAAATAAATCAACCATACCAACGAAACAACCACAAAAGTGTCTTTCAAACGCAAATGTCCCGTCGTTTGTACAGACTGCATGTTATTTGTTCCTATTGTTCTAGCCAGTTGTTCTTGAAGCCACTGTGATGCAAGTAGTTGCGTGACTACTGATGGCCGTTGGACTAAAGAATCTTAATATAATTGTCTAGTTTGACCATTGTTGGTCTTGGTACAGTACAGGCATATAGAACGAATACGTGTCTTGACGTAGAAAGCAGGTTACTAGAGATGTTACCAGGTGGCGTACTACCATCTCTTAAGTCCGGTTTACACGTATTAAGTAGTTAAGTAGATAATTAAATTTTAACTAAATTTTAAGTGAATAATTTTTAGTGTCCGTCCACACGTAATAATTTAGTAAAGCTCTTTAGTTCATACAATTCTACTTAACTACTTAAGCATTTTACTAAATTACTTAATTACTTAAGCATTTTACTAAATTTTAACTTAAAAGTGCCTGTCCAAACGTGTTAAGTGATAAGCCCCGCCCACCTACTTAACAGAAAATAGAAAAATTTCTAAATTACTTATCTACTTGATTACTTAACTACTAAATTACTAAACTACTAAATTGTCCGTTTACACGTATTAATTCACTTAAAATTTAGTTAAAATTTAGTTAACTACTTAACTACTTATTACGTGTAAACCGAACATTAGCGCAGTATTATTTTAATTTTACCATACTACCTCTAGACAAATCTCTTTTCTATTAAGGTTCACGTCAAACGCAGGTAGCGTTTCAAAATTCAAAGTGTATAGAAATAACATTGTGCGTGAAAAAGTCATGTGCATATTTTTTCGCACTTCATATCATGTCCTTCCCATACATTTTGAAGGTAGCGGATGGCGTGAATGCTAACAGGAAAGAGTTTTAGCTATATTATAATCTCTGCCTCTAGTAAACGCTTACCAAACCCTCCTTTTTAACCGACTTCAAAAAAAGGAGGTGCTCAATTCGACTGTATTTTTTTTGTTTTTTACCTACTTCAAAAAAAGGAGGAGGTTCTCAATTCGACTGTTTTTTTTATGTTTGTTACCTCAGAACTTTGGACTGGGCGAACCGATTTTGATGATTGTTTTTTTAATCGAAAGCTGGTGACTGTCATGTGGTCCCACATAAATTTTATTGAGATCTGACAATGGCATCCATGAGAAAACCACATAAGTCGTAAATTTGTGTTAAGATGTGCGCGACAAATTGACGAATAACTCAATTTCACGCCAACCGATTTCGATGATTCTTTTTTTAATCGAAAGCAGGTGCTTGTCATGTGGTCCCACATAAATTTGAATGAGATCTGAAAAGTAGTTTTTGAGATTTTGAAGTCGGTTATTTTTTGTTAGTAAAATTTAGATTATGTTACCTCAGAACTTTCGACTGGGTGAACCGATTTTGATGATTCTTTTTTTAATCGAAAGCTGGTGCTTGTCATGTGGTCCCACTTAAATTTGAACTAGATCTGACGAGCACTTTTTGAGTTATTTTGAAGTCGGTTATTTTTTTCTTGGTAAAATTCAAATTATGATTACAGGAAAGAGTTTTGTCTTGAGGTTCAGAGGTCCGCTCAGGTAACCACTAAAGCAAGCGGATATAGGCTGTGGAATCCCTTACTATCATTACTGATCTTGTTTTTAAGAAAATTCTAAAAATTATTGCTATAGCATTTATTGTGGTACTAATTCCCTCATTAATATTTTTTTCAAATATCTTTCACATAGAGACATCGATCAGTTAGTTTTATTATATAGATTTAAGTGTGAATCTAAACTGAATATGTCACAACGTGGGTCAGTTGACCAACTGTGACCTATCCAGTGTCAATATTACATGCCGTAAGGTAAGCTCACCAATTATCGTCCGGCGGCTAAACGTGAGAACTGGGCGCTCACGAATCGCTCCTAATTTGATTGTCGGCTGCTGCAAGGTAAGGAAACCGTTACGTATACAGTGGTCTACACGCCTCGGTATTGCCAACTTTAAAATATAGATCTGTAATAATTTCTGGAGAAGAAAATAGGTCCTTGTGTTGGTCTCAGTTTAGAAATTGAACCTTAAATAAATTTAGATATGGATAACAACTATCCGTATAAATAAGTCTGAATAAAACCGTAAAATGAATCAAGTCAAATAATTAAATTCATTGTGGACTATAGGTGAGACATTTAGGTGTTAAATAAATAATGTAGGTCTCTATGTCCTGCCTCGCTGAGGCATACAATAATAAATGAATAAAATAGTAAATAAAGAAATTATTTATTTAAGCAAATAATTAAATTGTCATTGTTTCGTTTAGGTTTATCCGAATCTCTTGTAGGATTTTCTTGTTATAATGGAAAATAACAGTTACCTACTGTTATTTTCCATTATAACAAGTTATCGTAACGGCGAGTTATCATATGAATTACTTCTGACATGTAAATGAAAAAGCATTACGTCATACAAAGACGAGTTACAGGACAATTGAAAGTAAATCATATTACAACGCAGTGTTGTTAAATTGTTTACAAAGACGATTTCTTGTACAAGTTGTAGATAAAATAAAATTATACTACCGGAATGACGCGGATATTAGGCACTTTTTAAATTTGGTTTGAGAGCCAATTCCTTCTCTCTTTTTTTCTCTCTTTCTTGGACGTAAACGCATCAGTGATGCCTTTGATGATGTCATGGGCGACGATTCCCACTTACCATCAGGTGGGTCGTCAGATCGTTTGCCGACTATTTCCCTAAAAGTAATACAATGATATCTTAGTATATATAAATTACGTGTCACGTTGTTTGTCCGCGATGGACTCCTAAACTACTTAACCGATTTTAATCAAATTTGCACACCGTGTGCAGTTTGATCCAACTTGAAAGATAGGATAGCTTACATATCAATTTATACTCAAATAACTTTTGACAGAACGAAGTCTGTCCGGGCAGCTAGCTAGTGAAGAGCGTAAGAACAGGCAATTGACCGTTCTGCTAGTAGTCGCTCTGTCGATACAAGACGATACGCGCGCTTTTGTTGTTGTCAGAAGTGCTTGATATTTGACATACAGCGTTAAAATGCCTTCGTGTATTATATCAATGTGATTGGTGTAGTGAAACAAAAGATAAACGTGTGTGTTGTAGCTCTTTTCAGAACAGATTTTTTGGTTGATTTGTAAGGGTATAACGTATCTATATTCGTAATATTATCATTTCAGGGACGAGAGAAGCGCCTATATTCTGTTAATGAAGAGAGCTATCCGTCGACAGTATTGATAGTAAACACTGTCATGGAGTTGCTCTCTTTATGAACGGATGCTGGCTCTACAGGACGGAGAAGAACGGAGAAGGTATGAAGAAACAAGAGTTCTCTACTGGAGAAGATATGAAGATGAAAGAAGAATCGAGAGTTGTAAAATTAATTTTATGTCCAGAATACATAGGTATCTTTACATGTAATAAAAGTTCAATGCTTACATAAACATTATCGTAATCTTCCTTCTATATTATTTTCTGGTTAAATCAACCGATTGAAATATTGTATTTGTTAACAAAGCATTATTATTTAGGTATCAGATTTAGGTAAAAGAAATAATTCCTATATTAAATGAACCAGATGAAATTTATTTTTATAATAATACAAATTTCTGTCATTCATTTAATCCTTTTTGGGATAGTAAAAAATCTTTTATTAAAAGTGTCATGGTTCTAAAACACTCGTTCAGGCTGTGCGTTGCTTTCTGTTACTTCTACGATTTCTATCTCTCTCCCACAAAGGTATATTATTATTATTAATAATAATAACAAACATGTAAATGTAGACATGTCTCATGTACATACATTTCTCTTCAGGTGACTGTACTTACTAGACTCTTTTCACATTATAATATTATTGCTTACTAGCAATTTTGTTACAGTTATTACTTAATAGAGTTATTACATAATAACTCTAACAAAATTGCTAGTAAGCAATAATATTATAATTTAAAAAAGAGTCTAATAAGTACAGTCACCTGCAGAGAAAAGTATCTAACCCATAACAGTTTATAACAGTTTTAAACTGATAGGTTACTTTTCTCTGCAGGTGAAAATGTACATTTAAAACTGTACATTTTCATTAAATAATACCATACCAAATATGTTTATATAAATAAACAACCAACAAAGTTGTTACTCAATTCAATGTTACTCAGTTGTCATTCGTTCAAACGGTCTCAGCATGCTTAGAAGCTACGTGTATCGCACCTGTATTGTGCAATTCATAAATTATTCTGTAACCTATATACTTAAGTGTTCATTATCAGGTCTGTGCAAAGAAAACCTGAAATTCCGCGTTAAAGTAAATATGTAAGCCTACTTAATGAAATGTTTGTGGTTTGTGCGCAGTAACGTATTTGTTTTGGAATGATAACGTCTATCATTTTAATTATCTTTACGATATGCTCTTTGTTTTGTCTATTTCATCTCGGTGTACCAGTTCATTATCATTTTATTTCGTTATTCTTTAAATCTACGCGTTAGGTAGTTCTCGATTAGCCCCTTTGACGTTTCTAAGTGTGTTTGGGGGTAATAGTTTTTTCAAAGTCTTTATGTCTATTCTACAATCATTTTTGGGGTTCTGGTATTCAAAATGGAAACCGTATAGCTTTATTATGTCCTTCGATCCGTTTGTAATATAGCTCAGATACGCACTTACTAATAGAAAGCTGTAATTTGGCATGGGTATACATATTTATCACGCTGATAAAATGGCAGAATAAAATCTTAAAAA
This sequence comes from Thymelicus acteon, assembly GCA_951805285.1. Lineage (NCBI taxonomy): Eukaryota > Metazoa > Arthropoda > Insecta > Lepidoptera > Hesperiidae > Thymelicus > Thymelicus acteon. The sequence continues at coordinate 5,312,701 of OX638239.1, forward strand.
CAATTTTTCAGGGTATCTGCCTCACACTAAAAGTGGGGATGAATTATTTTTTGTCTACCCCATAGTGTAGGGCACTGTAGGGTGTCGATGGATAGGTCTTTCAAATATAATTCATAAACAGATCCTAGGTAGGTACTCCCTACTAAATTATATAAATGTGAAGGTCTGTGAGGATGTATATTTGTTTGTCACTCTATCACGCAAAAACTACTGAACTGATTTTCATGAAATTTAGCACACAGGTAGTTAACTACTTAGATCATGATCTGGTAAAATCTGGTAGTACTTACTATCCACGGACATAAAAAAAGAACGGACGTAACCTTGTCTAATCGAGAGTGAAGCTGACAGCTCGCTTACTATGTGTGCGTAATTTTGTAATTTTTGATTCGCGATGGTGTCAATGTCGTAGCCGTATGGTGTCAATGTGTGGGTGTGTGTACTTGTACAGTCCCCTGCAAAGAAAAGTGACCCATCTTTATAAACATAAATATACATACGAACAGCAACGTTTCTGTTGCCTTTGTCAAGACCTTGTAGCTACGTGTCGACCTGTTTTTGCGGAAACCTGTTTCTGTCACTTCGATGCGGCTAAATTACAATTTATATTTCATTTCACGATGGTAAGCTAACTAGAATCAACAAATCTATATATATGTATATAACGCAAAAAATATTTGTACGGATGTCCTTTATACACTCTGAAGTCGATTTTCCACTTTTCCCATGCAACAATTTGAAGATAATAAGTAAAGATGGCGCATCAACGTCAACACAAAACACTGATCTGTCTTAATCATCAGAATTTTTTTTAACCTAGTGGAAAACGCTGGGTTCTGAAATAAATTATAAAATAATAAAAAATAACTAGTTATAAAATAAATGCGAAAACAACAATCATCTTGCCAGGATTTGAACCACCAACTTTATAAGCGGAGGCGAGACCTCCTAGCCACTGGACCAAAGAGCTCTTGGTAGTCGCCGCGAAATTAGTATAGGCTTAGCGATAAGCATCGATTAGCGAGACGTCGTGTGACGTCACACCATTCATTCTCGCGGCATAGGTTGATCATGCGCCATTTAACAAAATATGTGGGTAAGTCAAAGTTTTTTTAGAAATTCTATTTTTGCTTCTTGGAAATTACAGTTCATAAGTTACGCTGTTAACATGGTTAATATATCCTCCTTATGACCACAACCTCTCCACATTTTAATTTATATTTTGTTTACAAAATTATAATAATAGCGGAAGAACCAATTAAGTAACGAGTATTTAATTCAATTTTATAATTTATAATTAAATATAGTATGTTCAAAAAATAACGGGAATTTTTACATTTTGCGGATTTGTAGTGTCCGATTGTAAAACAATTTTTTATTATGTTGACACAATTGCCCCTTAAGTATGATAAAATTTTCAGCTGTATTCATTGTGAACTTTTCAAATATCAACCTTAGCGTCTAGACTTGTTTTTATGGTCTCGGCGATTTTTGATTCATGGCTTTTGCACCACGATAATGCTGCACCTGCTCACACTTGATTACTTGTTCGTGAACTTTTGGCCAAAAATAGAATCGGAACGATGCTCTAACCTCCATAGCTAGCCAGACATGGCTCCTTGTGACTTTTTTCTATAGAGAACCTGAAAGGGCCGTGGTTTTTAAGCAATGACATTAAAACACATCCTAAAAATCGAGTTTTAAAAGTTTTTTGGGGATTATAAGAAGCGCTGGCACTTTATTTAAATGTCTAGTGGGGACTATTTTATAGGCGGAAAACACTAATGCAGACGAATAGATAAAAATATTTTTTTCAAAGAACTAAACTTTCTCTTATTTTTTGAACACACTACGTATATATAATTATACCTATAAACAGCTACAAGGTCGTATCAAAGGTAATAGAAACGTTGATGTTCGTATGTATATTTTTATACAGATGGGTTACTTTTCTCTGCACGGAACTGCAGTCACCTGCAGAGAAAAGTAACCCATCTCACACACACAGTAAAAGATGTACTTGTACACGCATCTTTTACTGTGTGCGTGAGATGGGTTACTTTTCTTTGCAGGGGACTGTACGAATACAGATTCCATTCAGTCCATTCCATCCAGTATTCCTATGGGTGCTTCAATGAATTTGTTCTTGGGATTAAGTCCGTCTTTTTTTTTACGTCCACACGGACGTAAAAAAAAAGACGGACTTAATCCCGCGTTTTCTAGGATAGTAACACTACTATCCTAGAAAACGCGGGCTAAACCCCACGCAGTTTCTAATGAACGACTTTTGTCACGTATTTTGAGCAACATCGAATATAACTATACTTAATTCTTCACAAAAAATAGCCGACTTTAAAATAAGGGATAACTCAAAAACTACTACTCATATCTAACTCGAATTTAAGTGGAGCCACATGACAAGCACCAGCTTTCGATTAAAAAAAGAATCGTCAAATTCGGTTCACCCAGTCGAAAGTTCTGAGGTAACAAACATAAAAGAATACAGTCGAATTGAATATCTCCTCATTTCTAGAAGTCGTTTAAAAATAACCACACACCTAAAATTTCCCCTCAATGATCTAATTAACTTTATCACCTCTTCCATCAACAAGCGTTGTGTGAACAGCTTACCAGTGTATACATTGCCTAACAAACACCTTGTAGTGTGTACACTGCCTTATCAACTGATAGGAAGATCTCAACTATCTCGAGGCTTGTGATAAGCTGATACTGGGAAATAAGAGCGTGTGATGCTATGAATGCGGAATGAAATTGATATCAAATTTTAATAATCTAAATTTTACTAACAAAAAATAACCGACTTCAAAGTTACTCTAAAACTACTTGTCAGATCTCGTTCAAATGTATGTGGGATTACGTGACAAGCACCTGCTTTCGATTAAAAAAACAATCATCGAAATCGGTTGGCGTGATATTGAGTTATTCGTCCATTTGTCGCGCTTACTTAATACAAATCTAAGACTTACATGGTTTTATCATGGATGCCATTGTCGGATCTCAATAAAATTTATATGAGACCACATGACAGCCACCATCTTTCGATTAAAAAAAGAATCATCAAAATCGGTTCGCCCAGTGCAAAGTTCTGAGGTAACGAACATAAAAAAAATACAGTCGAATTGAGAACCTCCTCCTTTTTTGAAGTCGGCTAAAAAGTAGTTTAGATAAATTATTATGAAAACTAATGTTTTTCCAGTGGTGAATATTCGAACATAATAAAATTATTACCACGTTTTCATAATTTTTGCCCGATTGCCAAGGAAGCGTTATTGACAATACTCAGGTCTGCAATCCCAAGAAGTTGTGAAAAAATCAAGCTTCTAAATCAATCCAATCAAAAGATATGGCAATTTAGGAACACATCACACGAGGATCACAAGGAAAAATCCGAAAAACGATTTGTAGATTACATCACCACGGTACGCGAGTTCGATACGCTATTGGCTGGACTTCAAATAAAGTACCCGAGCTTTGTTTTCAAATTAGACAAGTACATTAACAATCTACCTGTAAAACTTCAAGTTAAATTTTGTTGCGATTCGTTTTGTCGCTTGTCCGTTGAGATTCGTTTTGTCACTTGTCCGTTGAGATTTGTTTTTCCACTTGTTGTTGCGATTCGTTTTACCATTTGTCCGTTGCGATTCGTTTTTCCACTTGTCCGTTGCGATTCGTTTTTCCACTTGTCCGTTGCCATTCGTTTTTCTACTTGTCCGTTGAAGTTTCACTTCTTCTATGTGTCCCAGCATACATTTCAATTTTTAATAAACAACGCCATGTACTGAAGCAGCTTTAGTATTGCTACTCGCCAATAGATGTCAGGAAGAGTCTATTGTAGCAGTTTTTCAGTGCCTGAAAACACGGATAAAATGACATTCTCTAAAAAAAATCCTAGCTAGATCGATTTATTGCCCCCGAAACCCCCTGTATACTAAATTTCATGAAAATCGTTGGCGCCGTTTCCGAGATTCAGAAAATATGAATTACTCGTTTATAGGTATTAGATACTGTTGACAAACGATCAGAGGAGTCACTTGATGATAAATGGTCATTCCATGGACATCAGTAACACATTAGGCATCACCGATGCGTTTTCGGCTAAGGAAGAAACAATATGGAAAGAACTGGCTCCCGAGCCCCCAGCCGAAATACAACTTAAAAAATAAATAAATGTTTTTATTCTTTGAATTTACTTTTATTTTCCTATTCTCTGATAAATTTAGAAAAGTTGAAAAATTGTTGAACACATTTTTCTTTGCCTTATTAAAGAGATTAAACATATTTTTTAAATTGTGTCTTTGTACGATAGATGACAGACGATATTTCATGTCGAGTTCTTTGAGTATGGAGGCGTTGGTCCTGAATTCGGTCCACGACACTCCGAGCATCATCTCCTCTACACTAATACGATTCTTAATTCCCGCAAAAAAAATCCATCGACTTCTTTTATAGAGTAATACCACACGCCAGGGTAGTTGAAAAGTTTGAAAACACATTAGATAAGTACCTATGTCTGCAACATACGTAATTTTATTAATCTGATAACTTATAATTATCTATCGATAAGGCTATTATATTCAAATCAGTGCTAATGTCGTCTCCAAATGGCGTCGATTACTTTGTTGTTTATTTATTTTATGTCGTGTGTTTTGTGTGTGAGTTGCAGTAGTATTTTATGTGACAGCGGATTTTGTAGGGTAAGGTCTTGAACTGAACTAATTGAATGATAATAATATACCTATTTGCTAGACACATTATTTAGTTTTTCAAGTGCATTAGTATGACTAATTTAGATGGGTATTTTTATTACACCACTTTGTTTTATTATGAGACCACTATTTTCCATCACTGGATTCTTCACACGAATGGCAGATGACTTAGCCCAGGAAAGTTGTGGGGTTCGATTCCTTGCGCAAGAATATATTTATGAGACCAATTAATATTGGTTTTCTGGTAGGACTGGTTGTAATGATGTCTCATTCATTTGTGTTTAATTAATTATCGATAGACTGGATTGCGGGTGTAAGTGCATTCGAACTTTTATAATAGTCAGTTAGATCCTAGGTTAGAAAACTTTTTTCTATATATTTCTGTATTAATGTAAATGGTGTGCTGAGCAGTTCCTTTCGCCATTTTTTCTCCATGACAAAGTACTTATCCGAAATGGTGGTGGATTAAAAAAAATGACTTGATACTGTGAGTATTGAAGAAATATCCATATTTATTTATTTATTTATTTATATTTATAATAAACTTAACAAATATTACAGACTAATCCAAAGCGTTTGCCAATTATGAATAAATTGAGATTAAATTATGAATATAATATGAATTAAATTATGAATAAATTGAGATTGAATTTTGAATATTAATTGATTGCTATGGGAATCCACTACACTGGTATTTTGTGCGAACCATTATGGTGTGCAGTTCAATCCGTAACACACATGCCACTATATCCGTAACACACATGCCACTATATCCGTAACACACATGCCACTATATCCTTAACACTACTATAGATATCAATGTTGCTGCTCTGATCCAGAGTCTCCTAACTTGGTCATCCAGCAACACTTACCTGTCTCCAGGGCTTCTACATAATTGCAATCTCCATTCTTGCTGCTCTGAGACAGTATCTCCTAAGGGGCCATTCATAAATTACGTTACACGTTAGGGGGGAGGGGGGGTCGATGTAGTGTGACATTGTGTGACAAGGGGTGGGAGGGGTCCTAAATTTCATGACGTCACATTTCAAAATCGAATAATTGGTAAATTGGTATGTTTAGGTAAATATTAAAAAACAATTAATCGTAATAAAACTTATTTCGGAACTGCTGTTTTAATTTAACAATTTCTAGGTGTAAAATTTCATAAAATGTAACGTCACTAGAGAAGGAGGTCTCACAAATGTGACCAGCTGACAAGGACGGGGGGAGGGATCGAAAAGTCATGAAATTAGTGTGATGTAATTTATGGATGGCCCCTAACCTGCGCATCCAACACTCTCCCTAGACCTTCCACCACGAGCCAGGCTGCGCCGTACCAGCTCCAGAGTGCGGCATCAACAACGCGACACACACGGGCAGATGGCTGCCGTCACCCACCACCTGTAACTGCTGCCAGTTCTGTTTGCCGTTCTTTCGTATGTTTCTTTTTACCCGACCGCCAAGGAAGGGTTATGTTTTTCGCGCGTATCTTATATGTATGTATATTTGTTTGTATGTGTGTAATATTTTTATTACCTCGTATCTTCCAAACCTCTGAACGGATTTATATAATTAAGATATCGTTAGATTCGTCTTGATAACCTAGTGTTATTAGATAGGATTTGAAAAAGGTATCTATAATCATGATCGCTTTTTTGACAGCAAGTGGGTTTTATTTAAATAAATAAAGAACGCTTCACACTCATAGCCCCACACTAGGATTCCCTGTGTCGTGGGTGCCATGGACAACACACTAGACAAGGACATTCACTCTGAGACCGAGAACAGAAATTCAAACTCATCATAATCACGAACTATCTACTAATATTATAAATGTGAAAGTTTTTGTTACTTTTCCACGCAAAAAATACTGAACGGATTTACGTGCAATTTAGCACATAGGTAGACCGTGATTTGGAATTAGATATAGGATTCTTACTATTCCGGTAAACGCGGGCAAATCCGCGGGAAGAGTACTTGTTTAAAAGATACAATAAATCTACATATAATACAATACATATAAAAGGCAAAAGTGATTGACTGATGTATCAACGCACAGGCCAAACCCTTATGGCTAGAAACTTAAAATTTCGCACACGTATTCCTCTTATGACATAGGCTTCCACTAAGGAAGGATTTTTCAAAATTCAACCTCCAAGGGGGTGAAATAGGGGAAAATATGATAAGCATAATTTCCACGTGCGAAACATGAAAAATCCTGAGATTATTCCAAAATCATGAAAACCATAGTTGGAATATTTGTATCACCATTCCAGCTCCTGATGCCCACTGCAGCAGCGGTGGTCCAGGGCTGGGGACCACGGTCGGCAGATGTGGCCACGGGCTGACCTGCGCGCGGGAGACTCTTCAGTGTGTTCGGAGTAAGATTTAAATTTAAATGGCCTACTGTTAAGCACGTGTCTCTCCTCTTGAGGAGGTCTAGAGAATAATCTACCACGTGGATCCAATGCGGGTTGGTGGAGGACACTTCACTTATGTAGTAATGGTCGCTTTTTCTTTGGATGATAACGAGATCTGTGTGTATTGTGTACAGAGAAACTTCCATAATGTGAGTGCCATTTTTTACAAATTTAGTTACTGTGCAGTTGCCTGTTAAGGATTTCTCTAGTCTGGAGCCAACCCCGAGCGTAGTGTGGCCTTTGAACGATTGGCCCAAATGGAGATGGCCCAATTGAGGTGGTTTTAGCGGAGGAAAATTCCTTATAACCCGTAGGAATTTTCCACTGTTAAATACAAAGATTTCTCACTGGGAACAAAAATTCAGGGCATGCTTATCTATCACAAAGAAGATTAACCTATCTGCATGCAAGATTTGACCTACACAAATTTTATAAACTAAATAAAAGGGTTTAAAATTAGCAGCAATGCTTCACTGTAGGTTTATTTCTCTTTCTTCTTCTTTCTCCTCCGGAAACACCTGTGTTGCATATGATGGAACTGATGTCGGCTATTAATAAAGCCTCAATTAGAGTTCAAATACAATGAAGGTAAAATTCAGGGGCGTAGCTACCGCCGTATCAGCCGTATCAATTATACGGGGCCCCGGGGCTGAGGGGGCCCCCAATGCGCCTTAGAAAAAATTCGTGAAATGATCCGGAAATTAATTATTATGATTTGAAAAATGTTCCGGAAAGCATCGATACTTCATTGAAAAGTGAAATCAACAATAAAATTACTTTCTGGACCTCTTTCATCGTAATAATGCATTAATTATTTTAGCATCGTGCAATTTATCTTTAAGAGGCCATGATTTTAAATCTGGAAACTCGACGAATTGAAGACAAACAGGCAGTACAGATAATAATAAGAAAAACTTCTAATCAGTTATTTAAATGACCTAATCAAAATTTAAACAAAATATTTAATGTACAAAAAAAATACGTTCTACACGACTCATGATGCTCTCCGGAACTGAGTGCTGCGCGGACATGCCGGCGGCAACCCCATGACACAGCGCTCCGGGAATACCTCAGGAGGAAACTCATTCTACACGTAGCACAGCTCATTCTACAGTTAGCACGTGCGTGGTAAAAATGATCGGGAGAATCAGACCGTAGAAGTTCTCCACGAATCTCATCGGTGTGGATAAAACTTCAATTTGGCCATGAGCTTTGTAAAGCATGAGCAGGTTCCTCGCTCGCAGTGAAGTACTCCTTAGCCCGGTTTAGTACATCAAGCTTTTTGGAAGCCAACTTAGCCTTGGCTTCCAAATGACGCTGACACTACACATCACTCGAGATGTCAATCTCCTACAACACTTTTAGTGATGAGCACGGTAACCTGGAATTGAGACACTATGAAAAATGGGGTTTTCTTAGTGGTAAACGCGCCAACTTGTCTTCGTGGGGATGAACTCGACTAAATTAAGTCAACCCTATTCCGAGACTTGCTCCAGAGAGTTCTCGACTTCAGACACAATTTTAAGCCTGCTATCCGCCACTTGCAAGTTTTGCAACTGAGAGGAATTAAGGGGAGCTGTGTAGTAGGCATCCCCTGTGCTGTCATCTGCATAGCAACAGTTGCCACTCATGCCGTGTCATTGATATGCAGAATGAACAGCGTAGGAGATACCACAGACACTTGGGGAACACCAGCATTTTATAGGTTTCATATCTGAGCAACAACCATCTACTACGTCCTTGATATATCGCTCAGATAGAAAGCTGACTACCCAACTGCATAACCTCTCACAGCGACCGTAAGATGTTAACTTCATAACACCTCCCTGTGCCAGTCCTGGTCACAGGCTTTAGCGAAATCTAGGCTGACTTCCAGTGCTTCCCAGTTGCGATCAATAGCCTGATGATGCCTATCACCAGCTGAACGACCGTCGCAAAAACCGTATTGTCGATCACAGATCAGCTGATGATCTTCCAGATATCCCAGGAGCTGCATGTTAATCTCGCCCTTCATTACCGTTGCAAGCAGGGAGGCTATAGGCTTATCGCTATAGGCCTGTAGTTAGCCAGGTCACTGAGATCGCCCATTATGTGGATGGAATGAAAAAGGGTAACCTTCCACGAAGACGTATCATGTGGCATAAGATAGAATAAGATTAAGCATTTTAAGACAGGGAATCAACCAGCCCCAGATCTACAATTTTTTCGAACTGGGGCAGAAACTTGATAGTGATAGAGGTAAGATAAAAAGTCACAAATAAATAATAGTTGGGATTTTTCATGAATGGGACAATAAGAACTCTTTTTTTCAAGAAATTTATTTATTCTCCCAACCAGGCTTCTGTATTCTAGGCGCTTTGTGCAGCAAGTTTTTTTGTTTTTAATCATACTATATTATGATTTTTGCGCCCCCTGAATTGCCGCCCAGGGCGGGTGCCCCGGTTTGCCCCTCCCTCTCCTAGATCAGTGGCTGGAATCAACTCTGGAGCACACATCTTTAACACCACTGCGTGAATAACGTCTGGTCCTCTCAACTTTTTGGTATCAAGCTCTCACAGGTTTTTAGGCGGAGGCGATCCTTCTATCATCAAGAGTTGAATTGGCGGCAAAAAGGATGCCAAGAAGTTCGGCATTCCCCTTTGCCGTATGGACCACGGAGTCGTCCGATTTACGCAGTTGTGGAAGAGACGACCGATAGAAGTTACCCTCAGCAGAGGGGTAATCGTCCATTCGCTCGACAATTCTGCCGATGAACTTTAAATTGCCTTCCTTTTAGTCATTTACTTTCCTTGCTGACCAGGAGGCAGAGTTAAACTTTTTATTAAGCCCTGAGGTGGATAGATCTATAAGCGTGCACGCGGATGACCATGTCTTTGACAATGACCATGATGCCTTGTCGTATCACATCGGCTACTGAGTCTGCGCTCGCGTTCGGATCTCCCGAAACGAAACAGAGCTGCCCTCAGATAAAAATTTTAGAGTATTGATTGTATGTGGTTTATTAATCGATGTTAGTGTATGTATTTGTTTTAATTCACGCTAGCTTTTTTATTTTTTTGAGAAAGATCTTCACCCTCGAGTCGAGAGGGGCCCCCGGCAAAATTTTGATACGGGGCCCCGGAAGGGCTAGCTACGCCACTGGTAAAATTTAAAGGGTTTTCCTTAACATTCCAGTGCAATCGAAATGCCACGCAGCACAAGACGAGTACGACCGAAGACATACGAGCGGGGAGACCGGCGCCATGGAGCAGAGGCCGTACTGCGACGGGAAAGGCAGATATGCAGCTTTTGATTGCGTTCCAGCGCATACGTTAGTACTATGCTAGAATTCACACGAGAGTACTTGTCAGATCTAGTTCAAATTTAAGTGGGATCACATGACAAGCACCAGCTTTCGATTAAAAAAAGAATAATCAAAATCGGTTCACCCAGTCAAAAGTTCTGAGGTAACAAACATAAATAAAATACAGTTGAATACCTTCTCCTTTTTTGAAGTTGGTTAATAACGCTACAAACTCGATTAGGATTCTCTGTGCCATGGACAACACACAACGACAAGAACACACACCCAGACTAGAAGGAAAAATCAAACTCATTATTAAAATATTCGTCTCGCTGGGAATCAAATCCAGGACCCTTGACACGACGATTCGGCATGGTAACCATTTCGTAACACGGATCGTCTTTTGTGGTGTAGGTGTGGATGTTGATTCCAAATGATTCCAAGCTAAATACCTCCTAATAGTGTTGCCAAACCTAATCTAGATTATAACTGCAAAGAAGCTTTAAAAAAGCTTTAGAAAACTGCAAAATTCTATTTAAAGAACTGTAAATCTACAGTTTTTCTTAGTTTCTTTATTTAATAGCTATAATCAATAAAACAAGATAATATATAGTAAGAAAATTGTACTTGTATTCGTAAGTGAACTTTAAATCTTAACACTATTTTTTTATTATTTATTATATTTTTTATTATTTTACAATTTCTTTTAAAACTGACTCGTTTTCAATCTGCACATCCTCTTGATTTTCAATTTCATCTTTATTTTTAAATTCACGTTTTATGAAATCTCTTTACATGGTCATCGGTAGCATTGAACTCATAACAATTTTTAATTTCTGACTTTGTATTTAACGTGCCTTTTATGGTGGTGGTAGACCGTTTATTCCTAAGTTTGGGTTACGCAGCGAATAAAATAGATTGCCTTAGTATGATAAAGAAAAAACTGTACCTAGATTTGGAGGTGTAAACTAAAAACTGTGAAGATATCGAAAAAACTGTAAATCTACAGATAAAACTGTAGAGTTGGCAACTCTTCCTTATCATATGCATGTTAAATCTGCTCGCCAAGTCGAAATGAACCATTCGATGCTCGTGGGTTCCAACCACAGACATATTATTATATACCTAGAGTATAAATGTCTGTGGTTCCAACTTTGATTTGATCAGGCAATACTCATAATGTGTTCGGTGTAAGATTTCTGCTTAGGAAGATTGCCTATTAGTACGACCCTGTAGCCTAGTTGGTAGCGGCCCTGTCTGCGAAGCGAGGGGTCCCGGGTTCGTATTTGTGTGACAGATAAATATTTGTACTCGGCTGCAGGGTGATATTGTGATGTGTTATATGTGTCGTCCATGCTACAGCTGCAGGTGAAAACCTACTGCAGGGGTATGAGTGTGTAAGCGTTTATTATTATTATTATTGATTAGGCCTATGAATGGTCGATATTGTTCATCCAATATCACGTGATCCGTATACTTGAGTACCTCTTCGAAGCTTGCCTTTCTGTTGGTACATATAAAGTTCTTGGTGGTGTCCTATTTGTGCAAGGGCGTAGCTACCGCCGTATCAGCCGTATCAATTATACGGGGCCCCCAGCGTATAGGGGCCCCCACTAACGCACCCAAAAAAAAGCTCGACAGCGGCCTACAACCGCTGCAGTTGGCATTCCTTTTATAGTTATTTGACAGATAACATCGAGGGAGCTCTACAACAAATATTGATATCGGGCCTCCTCAGGGCTAGAGAGCTACGCCACTGTATTTGTGTTATCCACATCACCCGCGACACAAGGAATACTAGTGCAGACTGCGCGGCACGATTATTTGACTTTATTGTTTATTAAACTTGTTAAAATTTTTTTTAGATGTTTCTGTCAGTCTGAAGATGGTAAAAGGATATTTGGCGAAGTCCGACATGTTAGTGCTACACAGAATATGCCTTGTGGTAAGATTTGTATTAATCATGATACTGATATGGGTATTGACATTAATATTGATAGTGACATCGATATTGATATCTATTGGTAACTGATAATGAGACTGTGATTAAGTGTGATGAGGTGGAGTCAGGGACAAGGCCGTCTTTAACCTATTGGTGGCCCTGGGCATATTAGGATAATGGGGCCCCTATGACTTTGACAGAACACTACTTTGTTAGAATAAACAAAGAAAGTAGATATAGCCTCTAGATTTATGCAAAAGCTAATAAGCAAATTGGTATTGTAGTCAGTAATGTAGGTAAATAATAATTACAATAAACAATAAATCGATTATTCCAGTTAAAAAAGTTTTTCGGTAATAAATATCGGTTATCGTTTAGTGATCTGGCAGGAACTAGGGGGCCTCTATCGATCACGGGGCCCTGGGCACGTGCCCAGAGTGCTCAGTGGGAAAGAGGGGTCTGGACTTAAGTCTGATGAGGTGGGGTCGGGGACAGGTAATTGGACTGGTTGAGCACAACGAAAAATTTATATCAATTATTATTCCGTATAAGGTAGTTTCAAATACAGACATATCTTTGAAAAGTACATTATTAGGTTTGTTACGTTACAGTCAAATTATGCTTTCGGCGAGCATCTCCATACAGTATGACATGAATATTATTAAGCAATATATAATTTATTTTTTCTCAGGTTGTTCCCGTTTCCACGACCAAATCCTCAAATCTCTAGCACCCGGGGTGCCATTCCCGGTGATCGGTCCCCGGTGCACACCAGACGGGAACTTCAACCCGGTGCAGTGTACTGGCAACATTTGTTACTGTGTGAATAGAATCACCGGTGTTGCCAGAGCAGACGGGCAAAGTATTGACCTGAATGAACGGCCTATATCTGAGTTACCTTGCTGTAAGTATCAGACTCCTTTAAACCTGGGTTAACAATAAGCACTCTGTCCGCGTTTTCCGGAATACTAAGAACCCTGTCTCTTGTCCTAGATCTTGATATACCTGTATGCTTAATTTCATAATTTCACAGTTAGGACATTAGTAGGATAGAACCTGACGATTCACCTGCTGATAAATATAACCGTTAGCGTCGCCCATAAGAAAGAAGAAAGAAGAAAGAAGAAAGAAGAAAGAAAAAAAAAGAAAAAAGAAAAAAGAAAAAAGAAAGAAAAAAGAAAGAAAAAAAGAAAGAAAAAAACATCAGCCTGAATTTATTTATTTATATAAAAAATATCGTTTAAAATTATAATTATATTATATGTATCGCATTTTAAATAAAAATATTAATTGGATTTTTTGTCCCTTCAAATTTCAGACACTGCAGCTTTAGATCCATTTCCTGAGCAAAGCAGAGGATCCCCTCCTTTCAACTTCACAACCCCATGCTTTGAGGACATGAGGGAGCGAATAGAGCTGATAAGGGAGAGTGAGGAAGCAGGGTTTATCTTAGATTTCTTCAGCTCAGTCCAACAGTGCTTACCCGATGGCACATATGGCAGAGTTATGGAAACTAGGAATTCTACGTAAGTAATTACGTACCTAATTTACTTTTTTTTATGGAAATAGCCGGCAAACGAGCTGACGATCCACCTGATGGTAAGTGGCTATCGTCGCCCATGGACATCAGCAACACCAAAGGCATCACCGATGCGTTGCCGGCCAAGAAAGAGAGAAGAAAAAGAAAGAAAGAACTGGCTCTCAAGCCCCCAGCCGGAACACGACGAGTCGTTTGGCGGCTGACTCATGCTCAAGGGTGGTAGCTATCCAGGCGAACCCCATGGAGAAATAATAATAGAAATAATGGTATAAATTAATAATTAAAATCAATAATTTACTAATATAATCCCTCGAGGGGCCCTACCACCAGCGGGCTGGATTTAGTCGCCTTTTACGACACCCATCCGGCATGGGATTGGGGTTAGTATTCTAAGCCGCCCCAATACGGCTAAAATTATTACTAAGAATCGTTTTCAAATAAAGTCATTTTTTTAGACGCGACCTATTTAGTAACCAATCTTACAGTGTATTTTGGAACGAAATTCCTTATCGCGCATTGACAAGTGTCTTGTCAGAGCGGCAGTGATGGATTTGTTCTATCACTGTCGCTCTTCCGCATATTGATTGGCATGATGGGAGAAATGACAATAATAGCTTAATGCGCATGATCGTAATATAGATATCCCTGTTGTGAATATGCTAAATACCGAAGAGTGAATAAGACACATACTATGATTGTACTGTATCACCCTCGAACACTTCTTTCTGCTCGCTTAGTATTAATCGAAATGAACTTCGTTCCATCCGGGTGTCCCTTGATACCTCTCATTTTTTATTTATCGTAATTTGTAATTTAAAAATAAAACAGACACAAAATGAAAAGAATTTAAAGTTTTATTAATCATTTAATGCCAGAACTAATTTCTGTGTATTGTTAATTTTTTTTAACTTATTTATAAATATCACGTCTAAAAAGGACTATCTTTAGTTCTTTCCTTAGATTTAATTTATATATCTGTATACCTAAATACTTAATTTACAGAAGAATTTGCGTGGATCACAGAGGAGACAGAATAAAAGATTATGAAGCTGTAAAAGATACAACTGAGTACAACACGATGGATTGCAGTAAGATCTTATTTTTTATTATATGTATTTATATTACTTTTGTGAAAAAAAATCTGATATTATTTTATAAACCTGCCAGTAGTACTGTGGCTCTATATAAGTACTATGTTCTGTGGTAAATGTTCTGTGGTGGGGTGTAGTGGGGTGTTCTAGTTAAATTAACCTCCACAATCTCTTCTCTAGTGGCTCCAAGTAGCTGTAGTCACAGCGGCCACACCCCGGTATACCACGAAAGTGGGCTAAACCTAGGGAAGGGGCTACATCTACGAACATCTGTAGAGTAGTTAATCGGATGATCCCCGAAAATCATATAAAAGACTGTATCTGGACCACATATAACACTACCGATACAGAAGGTAAGGCGAAACACCTTTAAGGGCGCTCGTTAGGGTCCATGTCGTAACCCGCGGCCTTTCGCTGCATCCCAAGCTCTGCCAATCGTACTGGCTCTCCAGTCCATTGGATTACAGAGGGAGGGACGAGAGAGTGGACTTGCATCCGCGCAACCGCTAGTCCACTATAAATATGTTCACGCGCAGATGACCTTAGCTATTCTTTCCGGTTTCTAGTGTAAAAAAGCCCTGCGGCGATGGGGTGTTGATGGTGGGGCTGAGGTATCGATGTGCCGAGGTCTTAGTTAATATCCTGCACGTAGGCGGCCAGGAGAGAGTGGTCGCTCTCGGAGCCGATTGAGACAGGGCTCAGGGTTCGGCAGCACGACTGGTGACAAAGCAGCCCTATTTAGGATCGCTCTGCTTTCCTCTGCATGGAGGAGGGGTCTAGAAAAGGTGACCTAAAAATAGTCTGTCTCATCATTTCACCTGGTGCCTAACCGCGGGCGTCGGGACATCGGTTAAACGCGGTCGAAATAAGAAAGGAAAATATAATCTATATATATAAAATTGAAAAGCGACACACCGCTGATTAAACAAAAAATCTCAGAAACTGCTGAACCGATTAAGATGATATTTGGCAGGGAGATAGTTTATGCTAAGGAGACGTCCACTAAGAACGGATTTTTGGAAATTCATCCCCTAAGGGGTACAAATAAGGGTTAGAAGTCACTTTCATACAAACCAACTTTGTTAGTTTTAGATTTATAAATTTGAAATTTTTTATGTAAGTTTATAGTAATAAACAAAAGTTAACTTTAACACATTTTTTTGGAAAATCATCCCTTAAGGGGTTAATTTACTGATTGGAACTTAGTAGGCAACTTCGTTATTTTTGAAGTAAAAAACATGAAAATTTACATATTAGCTCCAAATTAAAAACGAAATTTAGAAGAATTATGTTTTTTTGGCAAATCATCCCCTAAAGGGTTAATTAACAGGGCGCAATTTAGTATGACAACATCGTCAGTTTTGAAGTAAGAAGGGTGAAAATTTGTATATAAGCTTATAGTTAGACACAAAAAATAACTGTATCACGGTTTTCTCGAAATTCATCCCCTAAAAATAGGGGTTGGTAGTCAACTACATACAAATCAACTTCGCCAGTTTAAGAGTTATAAATATGAAATTTTTTATTTAAGTTTATAGCCATAAACGAAAGTTAACTTTGACATTTTTTTTTCGGAAAATCATCCCTTAAAGGGTTAATTTAGTGGATTTAATTTAGTATGCAACTTCGTCATTTTTGAAGTATGAAACTTAACATGAAAATTTACATATTAGCTCCAGATTAGAAGCAAAATTATATTGAAAGGATTACATTTTTTTGGAAAGTCATCCCCTAATAAAGGGTTAAACAAGAGTATGCAAGTTATTATTGCAACTTCGTCAGTTTTGAAGTAAGGGTGAAATTTTGTATATAAGCTTATAGTTAGACAAAAAAATTACTGTACCACAATTTTCTCGAAATTCATCCCCATAAGGGGTTAAACTAAGGGGTTGTAAATATTTAAGAAACTACGTCATTTTTGAACTCAGTAATGTGAAAATTAATATGGAAGCTTATAGTGAGAAACAAAAACTTAGTGTAGAGAACTTTACGGATGGGAGGGGGAGGGGAGAGGGATAGCAATCGAGAGAGAGACCCCCGGGTGAGGGCGGGAGAGAGACCGGGAGTGGGAGAGGGAAAGGGACATGAAACGGGAGAAGGACCTCGAGCGGGAAAGGGAGAGGGGAGAGGGACAGGGAGCGGGAAAAGGAGAGAGTGGGACAGGAAGAGGAAGGAGAGGGACAGGGAGCGGGAGAGGGAGAGGGGGAGAGGGAGAGGGAAAGAAAGAGAGGGAAAGGGAGAGGGAGAGGGAGAGCGAGAGTGGGAGAGTGAGAGGGAGAGGGAGAGGGACAGCGAGAGCGGGAGCGGGAGCGGGAGAGGGAGAAGGGAGGGAGAGAGAGTTACATATGTAACTCTTGAACGGATGGAAACAACAGAACCGTTTTAAAGATATTTTTTACTGTTTAAAATTATTGTCTGCCTGTCTATCTGTTTGTCTGTCCAGGCATCACATGAAAACTCTTGAACTGATTCGACGGAAATTCGTTAAGTTGTTCCTTATACTTTGGGTCATATTTTAGAAAACTTTTCATCACGAAAAAATTAAAAGTTTTCCCCGGAAGCAACATGAAACTTTGTATGGAATATTTTTTTTAAATATATCAACACACATTATTACGTGTTTTTCAAAATTTTTCATGGATAACAAAAAAACAAATTAATGTTAATGTTGTTTATTATTCGAAACCCACTACCGGAGGAATGATTTGTGATTGTATCGTAGGTTTCAGTATGTAAATTCCTAAATATAAGTGCTTCAATATTTAAAATGAACCATTTTTAAATTTTCTTCTGTAACGGGTACAAATATGATAAGCATAATTTCCGCGTGCGGAGCCGCGGGCAACAGCTAGTAATAATCTAAAACCCAAACGAATTAGCGTTGCAACATGGAATGTAAGAACTCTCCTAGATAATGACCGTAACTTGTGCCCAGAGAGAAAAACTGCTCTCATAGCAAGAGAGTTGACTCGATACAACATTGACATAGCAGCTATCAGTGAAACTCACCTAAATGAGAGTGGTCAGCTGCGTGAAGATCTTGGAGGCTACACGTATTACTGGAGCGGACGTCCGGCTAATGAAAGGGCGAATAGTGGCGTTGGCTTTGCTATTCGTAACAGTCTGGCTAGAAATCTTAGTGAACTTCCTAAACGTATCAATGACCGGCTCATGACCCTGCGTCTTCCAATTTCCAACAATAAATATGTACATCTTATAAGTGTCTATGCCCCTACACTGACCCTACCGGACGAGGATAAAGAACTTTTCTATCAACAACTTCGCAAAGTTCTCGAAAGCATTCCAAAACATGACAAAATCATACTATTGGGTGATTTTAACGCACGTGTCGGTACGGAACATGATCTTTGGAATGGTACTCTTGGTAAACATGGGATTGGAAAATGTAACGATAATGGGCTCAGACTTCTTTCCACGTGTGCTCAATTCGATCTGAGCATTACAAACACCTTCTTTCGCCTAGCTAATAAATACAAAACCTCGTGGATGCACCCCCGTTCAAAACACTGGCATCTTTTGGACTATGTTATAGTACGCCGAAAGGATCTGCGTGATGTCGTTATAACGAGAGCGATGCGTGGAGCCTTGGGCTGGACTGACCATCGACTCATCAGATCAAAGATTTATTTGTCACTTAAAACACCACGACGGGCACCCCATAAAATTCCGCCGAAACTAGCCTTTTCAAGGCTTATTACCTCACGAGATCTCGGTAAGTCGCTGGATGCCAAATTTGCGAATAATGATCTGCAGGCAAATACTTCGTCGACAGATAAACATTGGCACTTCTTTGCACAACACCTCCATAACTGTGCTCGTAACACTATTGGTAAGCCACAAAAGAAGAACCAAGATTGGTTTGATGCATCTGATTCAGAAATTCAAGAGCTAATAGAACAACACAGAATGGAACTGAACACAGAGTCTACGGATCCTCTAAGCAGAAAAGAGACGCAGCAGAAACTGAGAGGAAAGATACGCGACTTGAAGGATAAGTGGTGGAAGGAAAAAGCTGCTGAATTACAGCACTACGCTGATACAAATCAAACTGGCAAGCTCTTTGAAGGTATAAAAGCGACTCTCGGTCCACAAGTACGAAAGTTTGCACCAATGCACTCAAAGGACAGACAGTATCGAGTGACTGATAAAAATGCCGTACTAACTCGATGGGCGGAGCATTTTAATGATGTTCTGAATCCCAAAGCAATCAATGCTGATTTGTCCTATATAAAATCACTTGATGAGCTGCCAGTTTCTGAACATTTAGACAATCCACCAACTTTTGAAGACTTTGCAAAGGCAGTTAAGCGTCTGAAAAATCATAAAGCAGCAGGCTTGGACCAACTTCCTGCTGAAGTTTATAAATACAGTGGCAAGAACATACTTAATGGGCTATATCAGCTAATTAAAAAAGTATGGATCAATGGCGAAATTCCACAGGGCTGGAAGGATGCGGTTATATGTAAGCTGTATAAAGGGAAGGGAGAGGTCTCCGATTGCAGCTCGTACCGAGGAATATCGCTTCTTTCCTGTGCTGGGAAAGTCCTTGCGCACATTATTAACACACGCCTTGGTGAAATTGCAGAAAAGTATCTGCCTGAAACTCAGTGTGGTTTTCGGCCTAATAGAGGTACCATTGATGCTATCACAGTAGTAAGGCAACTCCAGGAGAAAAGCCTTGAACATCAGCGACCTCTTTATATGTGCTTTGTCGACCTAGAGAAAGCATTTGATAGAGTACCACGTGAGGCTCTTTGGTTAGTTCTGGAGAAAATTGGGTATCCTAAGAAGTTCGTGAATCTAATTAGTGAATTTCATGCTGGTATGAAAGCGAAAGTTCAACATGAAAATGAACTTTCTGAGGAGATCCCAGTAACAAGTGGTGTAAAGCAAGGATGTGTAATGGCTCCTACTCTTTTTGCCATATATTTCTCAGTTGTCATGAAGGATGCGCTTCAACACTGCACTAACCAAATCCACCTTAATGTGCGAACTGATAAAGGCGTATTTGATATCTCTCGGTTTCGTGCAAAATCCAAAGTAAAACAGATTCCCATTTTAAAAATACCAAAAGAATTATAAATAAACAAACAAAACAATACAAAATTATCTAAATAATGCATCAACCTGTAGATTGTTCATTCCAGTAAATAGGATGCACAATATGCGAGTATTGTACCTATGTCTGTCTTGCTTGCACTTGCACGGTTGTCAAAACCGGTTTCCTATCAGTGCGCCAAGACGCGATGACTATCATGTTTTTGCTTAATGCTACCTTTAGTCATGAAGATTGTATAACAATAGCAAATTTCATTAAACAAAATAGAAGCAAACATATTTTAGTAATTAGGTAGGTAGGTAATTTTATTAACCTTATAACATTTATCTTTTTTCTTGTGTCTGAGGTTAACAAGCTTGCGGACAAACCGATACGGTTTATGCAAAGCTTTATGATTTAAGTCTTTGTAAATCTGTTTTATGTAATAAATAAAAAAAAAAAAAAAAAAAAAAAAATACTCTATGCTGACGATGTATGCCTTATGTCTGATGATATGACACAACTCCAGAGTTACCTTGATGCGCTTCATCTATCTTGTCAAAGGTTTGGTTTGGTCATTAGTGCTTCAAAGACGCAAATTCTTAAGCAACCTCCACGAGGTTGCAACTCTAACAAACTAGCACTGAATCTAGTTGGCAAACCTCTAGAAGAAGTGTCTCACTTCAAATACCTAGGAAGCACTATCAGGCACGATAACACACTAGCCTCAGAGATACCGTCACGTATTGCAATCGCTGCAGCCAGCTTTGGACGGCTCACTGATCGGGTTTGGAAATCTCACGATCTCAAAATGGAAACCAAACTAAACATCTACAAGGCGATAATCATACCAACGCTACTATACGGTGCAGAGACATGGTGCCTATACAAACCAGATATTAGGAAACTGGACACATACCATCTTCGATGTCTAAGATCGATCTTAAAGATTAAGTGGCAGGATCATATACCTAATACCGATGTTCTGCGTCGCTCTGGGATGTATGGCATGGAATCTATACTCATGCAGCGCCAATTGCGATGGTGCGGGCACGTCCTACGCATGGATAATGATCGTTTACCTAAAGCTGTCTTCTACTCAGAGATGGCTGAAGGCAATCGAAAACAAGGCGGACAACACCTACGGTACAAGGATGTTCTTAAAAGGCATCTGACTGCCTGCAGGATTGAACCATCACGTTGGGAGGAGCTTGCTCTGGAAAGGTCTTCATGGCGTTCTACTATCTACAACAGGGTTAAGTCTTTCGAAGAAGATAGACTGAGAGCACTCGATCATAAACGCCAAATACATAAAGATAGACCCAAGCCATGTTATACATACACATACAACTCTGATGGTCAACTCTTCTGCTCTACATGTAACCGGGTATTTAAATCTAAGTTCGGTTTTGCGAGCCATGTCAGAGCTCACGCTAGGAGATGAAGTTAATATATTTGTTAATTATATATTTTGTAAATAATTTGAATCTCATAATAATAATAATAAATTATGAATCTGACATGTAATTTAAGTATATTTAATGTATTCAATTTTATATATATATATTTTTTTTTTTACTGCTGACATACATATTAATATATATAATTATTATTTAATTTTGACGTAATATAAATATAAAATAGCTAGGGACGCCGTCATCGAAATCGATGAGGAGGACTATATGTTCTGTGGTCCTATCAAGAAATTTTACTGAAATGGGAAAAGCTTATCTACTATTGCCCAACGACTTCTATGACTTTTTTAGCGAATGACTGAATATCTGTCTCTTTAAAAACTTTTTATGGAAATAGCTGGTAATCAAGCTGACAATCCACCTGATGGTAAGTGGTTATCGTCGCCCATGGACATCAGCAACATCAAAGGCGTCACTGATGCGTTGCCGGCCAAGAAAGAGAGAAGAGGAAGAAAGAAAGAACTGGCTCTCAGGCCCCCAGCCGGAACACGACGAGTCGTTTGGCGGCTGACTCATGCTCAAGGGTGGTAGCTATCCAGGTGAACCCCATGGATAAATAATAATAGTAATAATGGTATTAATTAACAATTAAAATCAATATTACCAATATAATTTCTTGAGGGGCCCTACTACCAGCGGGCCGGATTTAGTCGCCTCTTACGACACCCATCCGGCGAGGGATTGGGGTTAGTATTCTAAGCCGCCCCAATACGGCTAAAAAGCTCTCAAAATATTTCAAATGTACCTAGTTTGAAATAGTAAATTATAGTTTATTATTAATTAAAAACCCCATTTCAGAATGTGCAGTCACATCACAATTGATGGATACGTCGATCGAAAAGCCGATTTGTTGCAAAAATGGGAACTTCAGAAGAATACAATGTCGTCGTGGTAGCTGCAGATGCGTTGACTCCAACGGCAAGCAGGTTGGAAGAGAGAATACTGATGTTTCTCTCCTCTCTTGTCATACAACTGACTGGCAGAACTGTTAAAACATTGTGAAGAGATTATTTTACATTAATAAATTAACACTTGTAAAACTGAATGTTGTTTTTAAATTTGATTTCCATGTTTCAATTCTTGTAACTTGTGAACTAATTAACAGTGCATTCAATGATTCAAAGCAAAGCAACAACTCATATTTGTCCCACTGGTGGGCTCGGGGTCTCCTTTCACAATGTGAGGAGTACAGGTAGCATGCTGGCCAAGTGCGGATTGGTAGACTTCACACATCTTTGAGAAATTTATGGAGAAATGCGTATAGGTTTCTTCACGATGTTTTCCTCCACCGAAGCCAGTGATAATTAACTTCTAATACGCACGTAATATTTGAAAATTAGAGGTGCAAGCCATTCGAACTCGGGCCTCTGAGCAGTGTTGCCAATGAAAATTTTTGGAAGGCCGTGTACATTACATAAAAAAGCCGTGTTTCTATGGAAAAAGATCAACTGTGGGCCGTGTCCACAGCTGCCAATATATTGCTATCCAATTAAGCCAATATATACCATCGGTTCAGCGCTCGGACAAAAAAAAAAGGTCGTCGACAGTGAATTTGATGTCCACAAAACAAGGAACACTTTTCATTAGCCTAGTGGCGCTGTTGTAAGGGTTTTAACATTCGTTAAATGTCTGCAAAAATAATAAATAACAAAAAGATCGTAGAATTCGCGAAAAGCCGTAGAATTTGCTACGGCCCTAGGGTTCGGGCCGTAGACCGTAGATTTTGTGATTTTTTTGGCCTGAAAGCCGTAGAACACGGTAATTGCCGTAGCATTGGCAGCACTGCCTCTGAGTTTGGGAGATCAATGTTCTAACCGCTAGGTCCGCTAGGCTATCACTGCTGTCTCAAATAAATGGTAAAAGTAGTTTTTATGGCAACACTACAACTTTCATCGCTGTCCATGGAGGAAAGTAATTTTACAGCACTCCGTAGAACAGTGGACTATTTAGAACATTACCGCCATCTGAACTTTGGTTATATGAACTAAAATATTCAAGTCTGGACTGGACTCTGCTTCCTCCAGCTAAGAAGTGTTCATGAATCAATGCGATCGCTGCACCAATATTGTGGCGCCTTTCTTGGTCTTTATTTTTGGGCGTTTTTGGACGAAGTTTGACAGCCAGTTTATAATTATATTACTCTGTGGTCTGAAAATCTGATGACATGTTATTGACATGTCACATGACAGCATCATAATTATTAATCAGTCTGTGCTGTTGACCGAAATAGGACGGTTTAGTTAGACAGATAATGTCAATTGTCAAGTCGCGTCTTATTTGTTGCAGATTTTTATATCGATATTTTTATTGATACGTTGCATGTATACCTGCCTGAAGAATTGTGATTTACTGTGCTTAAGTGTTGGCTATTTTATAAAAATAATATCACATTAAGTGCTTCCATAGAAGATACTAGGTTATATGCCGATTCGTCATCAATTTGCATTGGCGGCTTGCGGCTTGTAATGCGAAAGTTATTTTTGGATTTTAAAATCAGAACAGTGAGCTTGATAATAGTCTGGCATTTTTAATCAGTTCAGGATTAATTTATTAAAAGTAACGAGATAATCCTCAAGAAACATGGGCTTGATCGTGTCAAGATTTCGCGTAAGTACAGACAGAAAATATCATTTACTTTGCCTCTTAAAAAAAACCATATTGTATTCTGAAATTTGAATATTACGCGGTAAATTTGAATTAATTACGGATTAATGAGAGGTT
The DNA here is from genome assembly GCA_951805285.1 of Thymelicus acteon. Classification (NCBI taxonomy): domain Eukaryota; kingdom Metazoa; phylum Arthropoda; class Insecta; order Lepidoptera; family Hesperiidae; genus Thymelicus; species Thymelicus acteon. The sequence continues at coordinate 5,336,959 of OX638239.1, forward strand.
ATCTGTAATGTTAACTGTATTCATCAATTCTATTTGCAAAATGCAAACGCACAGAGAACTCGGAAAAACGGGTACATGATAATATTTTTTAACATAATGTTTAATTCAGAATATGTAATAAAATTTTATTAGATTGATTTCTAAGTTAATTCGATAATTACAACATAACGTTTTTCGATGTCAGTATGAACTACCAATGAAGTATAGCGATTGAATAGATGTGGCATATGTTTTGTAACACAGCCAAGCTATTTCGCAATTCGGCTGTGATATGACTTTGGCGCTTATTCAAATGAAGATTCTTGACCTATGATAATCCAATGCAAACACTTGTTCATAATTTACAAGCCCTCACTGTTAAATTCCATACTGTTTGCTTGTCTGTCAAAGTAGTAGGTCAAAATGGTATGACTTTTAATACTTATTTTTTTCTGTGCATGGTTTAAAAATTTAATAATTATATTTTAGTTAATACATGCACTAATCTCTGATGATCTGGCTTCTATAATTATATTAAAATCCAAACATATTTGGAAAGTATAATTAGCATTAATATGTCTGCTTGGTTTCGTGATAACTCCGTCTGGAATCCATCCATCCATATGGAAATAATAATCTCACTAAAATTTACTAAAATCATGCACAAGACTAATAAGTGAAACACAATCAAGAGGTCTTAACGGTAATTTATTAAGGTTACCTCACTCATAAAAAAAGTTTTGAGATTTAAAATCATTCTAACAGTACATGGTCTTAAGAAAAATATTAATGTGAAAATATGAAAAAATAAATGATGAACCTACAATTTTCTTTCCATATTTTTTATTTCACATTACTATTTTTGAAGGTTTAACATTTTTTAGTTTTTATTTTACTTCTTTGTGTTAACGCATATAAGTAGTAAGTACGAACAAGTTACATATTTTTATCTCTAACACATAATTATCACTTTGGGATAGTCAATGATTTACATGGTCAAGTGTTTACTGTGTACATGTGCTTACTTCTTACCTTATCTTCAAAGCACACAGGCATGATATTTTGTTATAGAACGATCAAAATAATACATAAAAATATGATTGCAGCAATCATGAGTTTTTGCTGTAAATTACTGAAGAGTTCCATTGTCTATCTACAAAAATCTTAATCAGATCCCATTGTTATAAATATCAAAACCTTCCCTGAAACATATACATTTGAGTAATGAAAACCCCACCCAAATCGGATTTGTAGTATCAATACTCAGACATTCGATACTATACCTAACATTATTAGATATTATTTATTAGGTTTTAGGTCAATTAGAAAAACCTTAATTGACTATCATTAAACTCATGGAACTACCTAGGTACATATATCAATATATAAATTTGTAGATTGAGCTATAATGATTCTGTTGTAATGTAAGATGTATTTTTTTTATGGAAATAGCTGGCAAACGAGCTGACGATCCACCTGAAGGTAAGTGGCTATCGTTGCCCATGGACATCAACAACACCAAAGGCATCACTGATGCATTGCTGGCCAAGATAGAGAGAAGAAAAAGAATTGGCTCTCAAGCCTCCAGCCGGAACACGACAAGTCGTTTGGTGGCGAAGTCATGCTCAAGGTGGTAGCTATCCAGCCGAACCTCATGGAGAAATAATAATAGTAATAATGGTATTAATTAACAATTAAAATCAATATTACCAATATGATCCCTCGTGCGGCCCTACCACCAGCGAGCTGGATTTAGTAGTCTCTTACAACACCCATCTGGCGAGGGATTGGGGTTAGTATTCCAAGCCGCCCCAATACGGCTAAGTAATGTAAATACTTTATTGTAAAATTGCTCTAAATTTCGTAATACTGCTCAGACATTTATCTTTATCTTAAGTGCTTATTCAGAGAGATAAAAGTTTTTACATCACTAGAATCTGTAACATTGTAATGTAGTATGTTTATATACTTTTAAGAAATAGTCAGATATCTAGAATTATTATAAAATTTGTAGTTCATTGCATTCATATTTGAACATATTTAAATACATTGTTGGTTTTGCTTTAAAAAAAAAATAGCTGTCGCCTGTTTAAAGTTCACCACATTGCATATTTTATATTCATTCTTGAATCAAAACATATTATTATACAATGTATTATGCTTTGTTTTACACCATAACTAGTTTTTTGAAAAATCCCTTCGAAAAATCCTTTCGAAAAGCTCCCATGACCAGAGAACTAATATATTTTATGTAATACATGCCCTGGCTGGGAATCGAAACCAGTACCTCACTGTGCAGCTTAACTTCTGGACTATGGGGTTGTCAAGCCATGAACACCAGACTAATTAAAAAAGTTGATCCAATAATTGTGTCCAAAAAATGGTTGTCTATAAAGTCGGTTTACGGACGGTAGTTTAACGTGACAACGTCATGACAAAGCTCCGCTCCGCCCCGCTCCGCCCCGCTCCGCTCAACTACGATCGCCTACGGCTCGCCTACGGCATCGGCTACGATACGCCGATCATGCCTCTCTCTCTCGCTTTTGCCGGTCTCTCGCTCGCGGAACGGGACACTTTTTCGTGCATGCAGCCCATGTTCATCGATTTATATGACGTTATCACGTCAAAATCTTGACACTTTGTGTTGTAATTGAAATTTGACTCTATGTAAAAGGGTAGCTAACTACTTACAGTTATTGCATTTTTCTGTGTACCGACAGTGCGTTACCATCGTATCACGTATAGGAAATTATTTATGCAAAATTCATCTAAATTCCTGTGATGCCATTACAAAGAGACTGAAATATGGATTTTTTATCGACAATTTGTCACAAATAACAGTTGCATACTATAATGCTAATATTGTATTACTTAATTAACATTACTGCCAATTCACTCTGCGTAATATAATTCACGGTGCAACGACTTTCAAATTAGTAATAGAATTGCAAATATTGTATAAGTTCATATGCGGTTCATTAGATGCAGTAATAATAGGTGTAAGTAAAATTAAGATGCAGTGTAGCTAAATTGATATAAATTTTTGAAATTGGTCCAGTAGTTTTTGAGTTTATCTATTACAAACAAAAAAACAAATCTTTTTTTTTATAATATTAGTATAGATATCGGACGTTTTTGTACGGAACTCTTTTTCTCACTGTACAAAATCGGACACGCTGTATAATAACCCCGGGAAACCCGGGAAATTCAGTAAACCCTACTAATATTATAAATGTGAAAGTTTGTGAAGATCTTGTTACTCTTTCACGCAAAAACTACTGAACGGATTTTCGTGAAATTAAGCACACAGGTAGATCATGATCTGGAGTAAGACTAACGCCCCAACTCAAGAGTCACTAATCTTTACTTAAATCGCTCCTTAGTACTGAATTTGTATGGTGATTCTTAACTAAGGAGCGTTTAAAGTAATCGTTAGTGACAGACCCCTTTTTCCCGCTGGGCACTCTGGACACGTGCCTAGGGCCCCGTGATCGATTGGGGCCCCCTAGTTCCTGCTAGATCACTAAACGATAATCTTTATAATAAAACTTTTTTAATTCGAATAAATCGAACCTAAATTTACTGACTACAATACTAATGTGCTTATTAGCGTTTGCATAAATCTAGAGGCTTGCTTATCTACTTTTTTTGTTTATTGTAACAAAATAGTGTTCTGACAAAGTCATTGGGGCCCTATGCTCAGGGCCTCCAGTAGGTTAAAGACGGCCTTGGTTAGTGACTCTGGGTTGGGGCGTTAGGATACTTGTTATCCCGGAAAACGCAGGCAAAGTCGCGGGTAGAGCGCTAGTTTTCAATTAATATAGAATCTGCAATAGAGCTTCAATACAGTTTTATTATTCGTATAGATTTGAATTGGTCTGTGCGCGAGAATTAAAATAAAAAGCGTGGGAAGCGGTCATGGTTATTTTAAAAGCATCTAACAGCTACTGATTTCGTCCACTAAACGTAATCGTCGATGTTTAATCGCCTCTCAGTGTACATATACCTACTATACTGTACTCTATACATATGTTATTAAAGATCATGGTCTATCTGTGTGCTAAATTTCTTGAAATCTGTTAATTAGTTTTGCGCGAAAGAGTAATAAACATCCCAGTTTTAACAGGATTTGAAACAAAGATACACATAAATATAGGGGGAGAAGTTAAATAGGTGTAAAAATTAAAAAAAAAACGTCATCTCTATTTCTAGTTCAATTTGTCAGATAACTCTGCATCAATGAATCTATTCAATAAATCTCGTATTTAAAGTTTGTTTACCCCAACCCATGATTCACCAGTTCACCACACCTGTGCTCAAACAATGTGCTCGATCGATTTATTTATCAACTATTGTGTTGCGATCATTGTTGCTTGTTTTATTGATCATTGTTTGATATATTTTTTCAATAATATAGGACACATGTAAACTATGTTGTAACCAGTTTTCGATTTTCTTCGGAAAACCTTAGCACGAGAAATTATGGTGATGTCGACTTTATTCACCAGAGTTAATTCACCCAGGTGTCTTAAGTTTACTTTTAGTGTACTTTATTTACCTATGCACCCAGGTGATTTAAATCTACTGGCCGCAGGTGAATTAAGTATACTAAATTACTAATTGGATTTGACAGCCAGTCGTTTCATTAAGTACTCTGTGGTCGTTTCTTTCTTATGTCGCCTTTCTTGGCTGACAATTCATTTTTGTAGATATCTAACGAGCAGACGATCCATTTGATAGTAAATGGTCACTGTCGGATCAGTTGATCACTTTGGACATCAGTAGCACCGAAAGAAAGCATCACTGATGCTCTGCCGGTCAAGAAAGAAGATGGAGAAGAAAGAAGTTATTGGCTCTCAAGCCCCCAGCTGGAACACTAGGTGGTAGCTACCACTGCTACCAGGCAGATTTCATGGAGAGTTAATAATACCATTTATAATATACTAGCTGTTGCCTGCGGCTTCGCCCGCGGTAGAGATCGATTTTTACAAATCTCGCGAGAACCCTGAACTTTTCCGAGATAAAAAGTAGCTTAGGTATATTTTAAGCCAGGGTATAGGTTATCTCCATTCCAAATTTCAGCCAAATCGGTTAAGAAGTTTTCGCGTGAAAGCGTAACAAACTTACATTCACATTTATAATATTAGTATGATCTGTAAAATATCCTCACACGAAGCCTTCCAAGCTGGGGAGCCGGCTTCTGTCGAACCTTACAAATACGCCATCCTGTTCATCAGTATTTTGGGCCATCATAATACGGCTAGAAAATTCAATAGGTCTTAAAAAATATTTCCGGAAGTAACTATAATAATTAATACACATTAAGACATTAGATACACACTTCAAATTACATTGTATTAATAACTGTCAAGTGTATAATTCAATCAGTGTTCGATCATGCGTGGCGCCACCTATCAACCTGTAGAAAACAATAGCGATACGTTTATAAATATTGCGTTCTAGAACGCTTCAACGGTCACTGTATTGTTATTTATTACGTCATTTTGCCACAGATAATTTAACTTGGAGTAGCTTGTCTAAAGCTGGCCCTGTATTAATATTTGTAAAAGCTGTGAAAACCGGGAAAAAAGAACGTCAACTGTAGCGGCCTTAGGGCGTCTGGCGACCTTCTTGGCTGGGACCTCGGGGCCAAGTAACGTCGATAAATAGGCCGCTTCGTTGTTCACTAGAGGACGCGCCATTAATGTGCTAATAGGGGCCCCTGTAGGCTGAGGGTCCCGTATAATTGATGCGGTTGTAGCTCCGCCCTTGCTTGTCTAATCTAAAGGTCTGTGTAAAATGAAAAACTTTAGTACGAAGCGTGTGGTTTGTCGGTCCTGTGATGGACTGGGAAGCGACAGCAAGCGCGGTTGCATGAAGGCTTGTACCTACCTAACTAAATAATAAAGTTATAAATAATAAACTTTATTGCAACCAAATTGTACAAAGATATAGGGTTGAGGGTCGTTGGTCCCACACTAGGATTCCCTGTGTTGTGGAAGACCAACACCTTCCTCTTATACATGTTTCATATACATATAGGTATTATTGTATAGGTTATCTTAATAATAGTAGCACTTAATTTAATAACGAATTAAAATACAGAAGAACAAGTGTAGAGTTAACGTGTGTGTGTGTGCGTGCGTGCGTGCGTGCGTGCGTGCGTGCGTGCGTGCGTGCGTGCGTGCGTGCGTGCGTGCGTGCGTGCGTGCGTGCGTGCGTGTGTGTGTGTTATATACCCGTACTTGATAAATGTCTTGTCTTGAGCGTTTCCATGCTTTGGAAGGCACGTAAGGCTGTCGATGCGATCGGTTGCGGTTGTTATTATTATATCAAGCACAACCCACGTACACACACACAGGCCCAAGCGCGCAGATGCACCGGTACTATACACTTTTGTTATTATAAATAAATAACTCTTCACACTCATAGCCCCACACTAGGATTCCCTGTGTCGTGGGTGCCATGGACAACACACAACATAGACAAGGACATTCACACCCCGACCGAGAACAGAAATTCAAACTCATCATTCAAATTTCCGCCTCGCTGGGAATCGAACACAGGACCCTTGGTGCGGCGATCCGGCATGGTAACCATTGCGCCACACGGGTCATCGTTTGTTATTGACTTAAAATTTTGTTCTTCATTTCATTCAGTTCATTAATCATGTATGTAAAACTGGAAGGCCGGTAAATTAATTATGTAAGGTCTTGAATAATTTAAAGGTACTTTCGGGCGACATTTCGCTTAAATTTCACCCAGTCTTAGAAACCTGGCTGGTTAGAAAGAGGTTTTGAAACAACTTTGAAAGTACATGTTGGGATACGATGGACATTAAGCTTTATTACGTAGTTATAAATCATCTTTTCAATTGGCGGTTAACAACAAAAGCAAACTGGGCCAGTCATGCTCCAAATGCTTTCATGTGGGCTTTCTTATTTAAAAATTTAAGAACGGAACGAGAGTATTAAGTTTTGACGTGCTAGTCTATGAAATATTTGTATTTTTAAATGTTTGTCTATGGTTTTTTTTAATGACAGCGGTAAACGGCCGTGCATCTAATAGATGATAAGTGATGCGTCATCTCAAGACAAGCTAATTAAATTATAACTATGGTTAATCATTATAGTACTTAATAACAGATGGACACATGACGAAACTATAAGGGTTCCATTTTAACTTCGGAACCCTAAAGAAAGTTAACATGCCCAATGTTAATATTAATATGCCCTTCATACTCTCAATACTTCCCCACTCTGCTCCAATGTGAATGGATTAGCTACTGGCCAACTCAAATGTCGGAAGTTTTTATGCTGCCCGATGGTCTCTGACATGGCTTAACGACTGCTATCTGATAACAACCGGGACCAACAGCTTTAAGTGCCCTCCGAAGCACAAAAAAAGTAAAAATATCTTAAGATCTTATTGTTATCTGAAAATGAAAAAAAAAAATCCCGTGACACTTATTTCCACCAAAAAAGAGCTGATGACTGAACCTTCTTCATAAATTGTAGCTAATAACCATCTCGATCACGTCAGTTTTCAAACAAAAAAACCGCATCATAATAGGTCTATTCGTTGAGCTACGATGCCACGAACAAACACACATACACGCAGACACGTCAAACTTATAACACCCCTCTTTTTGTGTCGTGGGTTAACAAAGCATGTTGCAATAAAATACTTATGACTTAACCGTGCTAAAATATTATTTGTAGTAGTCTCATACTTTGTATGAAAAGAGGCATTATTTCCAATAGACCATTCCGTCACCGATTAGCATCATCGAGCACTATGTACGGAACGACAAGGATAAATTTCAGTAGGTCAAAGTGCCCTGTTTAAGCTACTCAACACCAGAGGGCATTCCTATGCATAATTTGGACTTATCTTGTCATGTTAAACTGTATAACAGTAGAGGCCCATTATCACGTCGTCGGCAGCCAATAGCAATTTTCATCTATACGCATTTAATACGCAGTTTTTAAAAGTATTTGTAATTACACAATATATCATCATCGCATAATATATATCATTATGAAGAGTTTCGGGTCTTTCTCTTCTGATTCAACATGCCCAAATACCAAATGACCGTATTAAAAAGCTTTGAATTTCCTTTTACCTCACTTAGAAAACTCTTTTTCCACAGCGCAAGAAAACGACATCAGAAGTCCTGGAGCGTCTAGAAACCAAGATAAAGGCAATAGAACAAGATGACCAGTACAAAGAACAAACACACAAGCGAGTGCTCGGCTATGTTATGGCGTATTCCGTGGGACTGTATGTGCTGTTCGCAGTGCTGTATTACTACATGTATGTGGGAAGAGGACAGCACTGGCTGCATTCGCTGCTGTATGCCACGCCGCTTCTCGTGTTGCCTGTGTTGTGAGTATCTTTATATCCTACTGATTTAAGTAGGTTGTAGGGATGGATGGATGTTGGGAAAGGATGACTAATACAAGGAACAGACGCACAAGCGAGTGCTCGGCTATGTTATGGCGTATTCCGTGGGACTGTACGTGCTGTTCGCAGTGCTGTATTACTACATGTATGTGGGAAGAGGACAGCACTGGCTGCATTCGCTGCTGTATGCCACGCCGCTTCTCGTGTTGCCTGTGTTGTGAGTATCTTTATATCCTACTGATTTAAGTAGGTTGTAGGGATGGATGGATGTTGGGAAAGGATGACTAATACAAGGAACAGACGCACAAGCGAGTGCTCGGCTATGTTATGGCGTGTTCCGTGGGACTGTACGTGCTGTTCGCAGTGCTGTATTACTACATGTATGTGGGAAGAGGATAGCATTGGCTGCATTCGTTGCTGTATGCTACGCCGCTTCTCGTGTTGCCTGTGTTGTGAGTATCTTTATATCCTACTGATTTAAGTAGGTTGTAGGGATGGATGGATGTTGGGATAAGATGACTAATACAAGGAACAGACGCACAAGCGAGTGCTCGGCTATGTTATGGCGTGTTCCGTGGGACTGTACGTGCTGTTCGCAGTGCTGTATTACTACATGGACATATGTGTGAAAACTTGTGATACTTGGGTTAGCCAGTAACCATCAATTCACACGTGGTGGAGTATGCTCCAGGGCTCCTTAGCAACAGAGACCGGTGCTTAGTATACCGAGCCGTTAATGGGTTGTTGCCAAGTGGTGAAAAGACGAAGTAGATCTACCTAAATAATAATGAAAATTATTTTTACTCTTGTAGTATATCTCGTTTTTTGAATTCAGTAAATTTTCAAAAATCTTTTCCTATTGCAACCTTTATAAAGAATCCCTGTACCTGCTAAGACAATACTACTTGTTCACTCAGTGCGTGTCATTCACTCGGTTACAGTGAATAAAAAACATTCATTAATTTCCAGAGTATTGTTCCTACGATCGCTGATATCCTGGTACTACAACTGGAGGTTAGGGAAGAACAGATTAAAATTAAGCAAAATGCGAGAGGAGAAAAAGAAAATACTCGAGGAGGTTATGAATACTGAAACATATAAGGTAAGTTGAATATGTAGATAATATACACGGACATAAAAAAAGAACGGACGTAACCTTGTCTAATCGAGAGTGAAGCTGACAGCTCGCTTACTATGTGTGCGTAATTTTGTAATTTTTGATTCGCGATGGTGTCAATGTCATAGCTGTATGGTGTGAATGTGTGGGTGTGTGTACTTGTACGAATAGAGAATTGGTATTCCTATGGGTGCTTCACTAAATTTGTTCTTGGGATTACGTCCGTGATAATATAGTAAAATGTTTTTACGTGTTTCGGCAAGCTAGTAATGAGCAGCATCGCTTGGGTGACGCTTTTGCTGTCATTTTGTCAAACAATCCTGCTAATGTTATTCATGTAAAAGTTTGTGTTTGAATGGATGTTTCTTACTCTTTCTGACAAAAACCTGAATGGATTTTCATGATGTTCAGCTCACAGGTAGACCATTACCTGTAATGACTTATAGGATAATTGTTTTTCTTAAAATGACGGGGGAGGTTGCGGATGCTAATATAAAATAACTTTAAATTGCTGAGGAGTTTCTTTCGCTATTTCTTCTTTATAACAAAACACCTTTCTTAAATACCTAGTAGGAAAATTAAAAAAATACATTCACAATTGTATTGAAAAAAATTATATTAATGAAAATGATTGACATTTAAAATAAAAAAAGGGTGCGTGTACATTTGTACGCGCGTGAGAAGTTATACTTCTTTGACATAATGAAATAAATATTTAATTTAATAACGTGTATCAGTTTTAATTATCTTTCAAAAACTATATTTGTATTAAAGAAAATATTACTTGTGTACTACCTATGTTTACACAAGTACAAACTAGATGGCGTTGTTCAGGAACCTAAATCACGCTGTTGAGACTCTGTGAGATTTGTATAAGTAACAACATTACATTTTAAAAGAGGTAAAGATAATAAGAAGCTAGGGCCTATCTATTCAGTGCTTTCATACCCCCTCCACGGTAGCGCAAACGTTTAACGCAACCTTTTTGCAAGTCGCATGAAGTATAACTTCAATAATTATAGTGGGTAGTTTGAAAAGCCGATGATTCTTGACCTACCTTCCAACAAAAACGTTTCAAAATCCATTGCAGGTCGCGAAAGAGATCCTAGATAAGTACGGCAGCCCGGAGGAGCAATCTAAAGCGCTGAAGCCGTTCGTCCCCACACAGAACGTGCCCGGTAATGCACCTAGAACGCCCGCCCCAGGTAGACTGTCCCTGTTAACTAACCCACCGCTGCTGACCAGGGTTCGGAGTTATCAAGATATTGTTTGATTATAATTATCAATGATAATAATTATTATCATGATTAATATTGGATGATTATCGGATAGTAAGGCGACGTCGCCGGCCACGTATCCAAACAGTTTATATTGAAATGTATGGCGGCTACCTCACTTGGCGACGGTGTGGCAACGTAGCCAATTTGGAAGCGTAGCCACAATTCAATATAAATTGTTTGGATACGAGGCCGGCGACGTCGCCTTGGCATCCCGGTGAGGTACCGCACTTATCAGATAATCCATACGGATTGGTAACTTAATAGTTTATTTTTATTTTCTGATCCATTAATAAACTATTGTAAAAAATACGTTTTTTTTTTTTAATATTTACTTTTTAGTATTTGAATGTTAAACATTTCGCAATTTATTTTGGTAGTCACATTTACTGCATAGTATTATTTTTGACTTACTAATACATAAACGCCCCAACTTAGAGTCACTAATGGTTACTTAAATCGCTCCTTAGTACAGGATTTGTATGGTGATTCTTTACTAAGGAGCGATTTAAGTAACTGTTAGTGACTCTGAGTTGGGGCGAAAATATAAAAAGTGTCTAATTGCTGCAAAGCGCGTTCAATTACGCGTAAAACGACATTTTATTACTGTTAAGATAATTATCTAGACATATTTATCATGATATTTATCAATATAATTATCAGTGATAATTATCACTTCGAACCCTGGGACTAACTACGGTAATACTAATTATTCTATTATGGTACCTATAGATACCCCTGTTTTGGAGTGTGCTATGAATTACCCCAAATCATTCATATCACTTCATTAATTCCATATTGGGTCACTAACGCCCCAACTCAGTCACTAACGGTTACTTAAATCGCTCCTTAGTACAGGATTTGTATGGTGATTCTTTACTAAGGAGCGATTTAAGTAACCGTTAGTGACTCTGAGTTGGGGCGAAAATATAAAAAGTGTCTAATTGCTGCAAAGCGCGTTCGGTTACGCGTAAAACGACATTTTATTACTGTTAAGATAATTATCTAGACATATTTATCATGATATTTATCAATATAATTATCAGTGATAATTATCACTTCGAACCCTGGGACTAACTACGGTAATACTAATTATTCTATTATGGTACCTATAGATACCCCTGTTTTGGAGTGTGCTATGAATTACCCCAAATTATTCATATCACTTCATTAATTCCATATTGGGTCACTAACGCCCCAACTCAGTCACTAACGGTTTCTTAAATCGCTCCTTAGTACAGGATTTGTATGGTGATTCTTTACTAAGGAGCGATTTAAGTAACCGTTAGTGACTCTGAGTTGGGGCGAAAATATAAAAAGTGTCTAATTGCTGCAAAGCGCGTTCGGTTACGCGTAAAACGACATTTTATTACTGTTAAGATAATTATCTAGACATATTTATCATGATATTTATCAATATAATTATCAGTGATAATTATCACTTCGAACCCTGGGACTAACTACGGTAATACTAATTATTCTATTATGGTACCTATAGATACCCCTGTTTTGGAGTGTGCTATGAATTACCCCAAATCATTCATATCACTTCATTAATTCCATATTGGGTCACTAACGCCCCAACTCAGTCACTAACGGTTACTTAAATCGCTTCTGAGTACAGAATTTGTATGGTGATTCTTTATTAAGCAGCGATTAAAGTATGTAAACGTTAGTGACTCTGAGTTGGGGCGTAAATATCACAAAAATATATAAGAAAAATGTTTTTGTCACATTTTGATCTGAGAATCGAACCCAGAATCTTTAGCAGGCAGCTAATAATAACTAAATCCATTTTTTTTGACTGGACTTATTTGGTTAACAATCTTGGCACTATGTTTAATGAAATATTCATTTAATTTAGATAAAAAAAATATTAAGTAATAATATCCAGAAATTAGTTTTGGCATAAAATTATAATTAGCAGTGTTTAAATTATTTTCATATTGTGTCAGCCTTATTTTTAAATTGCACATTATGAAAAAAGAAAATATATCTTAGAGATGTAACCATTATATTTTTAATGTTAATGATATCGACAGAAAAAACAAGATAATTTTCGGGATCGCTAAAAACATCTCTTCTGTTTGTCAGATAAAGGATCTAAAATACTCAAAATACAATAATTATTTTATTTTATGCCTTTAATTTCGTCTATCGATAAATACTAGGCACCACTTTGGTTTATCCACTTTACAATATACGTGTACAGTTATGTTTTGTATAAAGTAATTTGTCAATACCATTGAATTAAAAAAATATGTACTGTATGGATTGAAAATAAAAATATGGCTGTAGTGCCTGTAGTAATAAATACAAAACACTTCTAGACATTCTAGTGTTTATATGTTCCTAATTAGTTTTAACTATAATTTTAAATAATAATAATAATAGTATTATAAAGATTTATATAAACTATTTATACAGAACTCAATTAAAATAAAAAAAAAATGTTTTTTTAGAATCGCAAGAAATATGAGTGTTGCTTTTAGAATATTTTTATGGACTGAATAATTTTTATAAGTGATTTAATAAAAACTCTGTTGGCGTTAAAGAATCTTAAGTATTTTATTTACAACATCATCCTGACAAGAGCTTATAATTTGTCGATATTCATAATTTCCCGACCTCAGATCGCCCGTAAATTATTTTTCCTTTCATTTTTGTTATATTCTCTTCCTTTTCCAATGGGTTTCATCCTACTATTTTTATTTTTGGTTTCAAAAATTATCGACACTGGTCTAGTATGATTAGTTCTGAGTTATTAAATAGGTGAAATATTTAGCTTAAAATTTTAAAATTTGACCAAAAAGATAACAGATCTTTCAGGTCAAATGAACCGATATTTCAAATCAAAATACATTATTTACATTTAAACATACTTCACGTTAGTAAATGGTGATATTTTTAGGTCAAATATTCAAATACACGGATTTATCTCAAATAGTAACAAATTATTCAAAAATAACTAGTATTAATATCCTATTATACTGCACGCTAGTAAGTTATGATATATTGATTTTAAAAACTGAATTTTTGTATGTGTTTCTGAATCCCATTCCATAATCGTATGTAAATATCATCAATACCTAAAGTCTGTTTTTTAATCCCACAGAAATTAAACACTAAATAATTTAAAGTATAACAAGAAAATATTGATACATTAATTGACAATTTATTATCAGAATCCATTTGTTAATAGTATTTTAAAATAGTTTAATTACCCATTTAAATTTTTAAGGTTAATATTCTTTCATCAGAGGTTAATGTAAACATTAATTAATTCTATGGCTATTAGCAATGTTATTGTTGAGATTTTGTAAGATACACAAACAGAAAGAGATAGAGAGAGAGAATACTTACAGATGCGAGCGGGAGCGATATAACAGCTAGTTTCGGTTATTTTTATCCCGGAAATAACATAATTATACAAATAGGTTAGTATCTGTCATGTTAATGTTCTCGGTCGGAAATCGAACCTGGAACCAGTCAGTCATATATCTATACTCTTTAGTCAAATTACAAAGAGGACAGATTTGTTATACCCATCGTTTCGAACGTAGGATTTTTCAAAGAGATCACTGTATTCTATTCTAAGTATGGTATTGGTATTCTCATGAAGAAAGCCTATTACAAACTTAATGAGTATTTAAATTAAAAGACTGCTCGGACATGAGTTTTTTTACATTAAATATTGCCATAATTAGTATTTGGTGCTGTCTGTAACTGTGAGTAGGAAAAAAACAACCCCGGTAGTTTCTTGCCGCTTCTCCCGGGACCACTCACGGCAAAGATTGGTTGACGCGATGGCGTAGAGTGACTTTCGAAATGCGTTTGTAACAATCGTACTTCGAATAAAAACTTATTATATTTTATTCAAGTTATATACAATGTGCGGCATGTGACTATATCATTTCGGTCATTAACTAGATATGTACATTACACACATAAAGTCAACTCATTAAAATTCGCCTATATAAATACACACAAAATTCAGCAAATTTATTTCAAAAAATTTATTTCAAAATTTCAAACTTGGTTTCAATTAGAGATGGGCCGAGTACTACATTTACCGAGTAACCGAATACCGAGTATTATTCGGTTTTACTTTTGCAAAACCGAGCACTCGGCCGAATAACTCGGTTCAGTTTTTACGCAGTTTGCTAGTTTAATGGCGCGAAAACAGGTTTTTACAGTCGGCCGTAGAAGTAGCTTAACATTTTAGTACTTTGTAATAGTAACTGTTTCGACGGTTACCTAGCAACATCGGTGACAACACAGTAAAGATATCTTTACTGTGGTGACAAGGTACTAAAATGTTAAGCTACTTCTGCGGCCGACTGTACCTGTTAGCGGGTAAATCAACCAAAACGCGCGAGCTGCAGATCAGCTCGTGAGTCACGAAGTTGAGCTAGTTGAAATCAAGTCAATGAGCTGAAAGAGTCAAAGAGCCGAACGAGCCGTTCGAGCTGTTTAAGCCATTCGAACCGTTCGAGATGTTCGAGCCGTTCGAGCTCAAAGAGCCGAATGAGTTCTGCGTTCGCAACTCGCGAGCCGCATTTTTATGAGACGAAAAGAAATATACTGCAAGTGTATTTCAGTAAGGTTGAAATTTCAATGAAGCTTGTTGTAATTACAATACCAAAGTTGCAGATCACTATACAAATAAGGTATATTATCGTCGACGCTGGCACTGTACAGGTCAGGTGCAGGTACGGCTCGCAGCTCACGCGCGATCTGATTCACTCTTGAGCTGAAATGAGCCGTGAGCCGGTCGAGCTGTTGTAGAGCTGCAGCTTAAGTTCGTGTGAGCTGAATATTTGAACCGGTTCAGATCTGAGTTACACAGCTCTAGTCTTTTGGTATCTCTACGAGCTTGCGGCTATAAATTCGTACATAGCACACATTACTAATACAACATAATTCATTATGTCTCTAACCTAACAGTTTTTAAATGAAATACTCGGTCACTGGAACCGAGTTATTCGGCCGAGTACGAGTACTAAATAAAAGACCGAATACGCCGAGTACCGAGTAATAAACGAGTACTCGGCCCATCTCTAGTTTCAATGTATTAACAGCCCACTACTGAGTACGGGTCTCTCCTTTTGAGGAGGCCTACAGCATACTCCACCACGCTGCTCCAGTGCGGATTGGGGAAGGATTTTCTTATCAAATCTTCGATCAATAAAAACTTGGACAAAACCAACTAAGCCATTCATGATGATGTTTTCATTCTACAGCAACTCCAGGCCAACTACGACAGAGACAGATAGCGCTGCACAGTTCGACCCCCAACAACATGTCCAACAACATGGCCAACAACATGGTGGTGCCGGTCAGTTCGCCCGGGGCGGTTTATATCGGACCCAGGTTGCGGGTGAGTTCATACATGGGTCGTCGTTGGCCTTATATATCATACAAGTTTATGTAGACTACCTAGTCTACATAAACATGTGTGTAAGTTACGTTGTTACTTTTTCTATATAGGTATATACTTTACTTTATATACTTTACTTTTCCTACATAGGTATATAGAAAAAGTAACAACGTAACTTAAATGGTAATGGTTGCGGCATTCCTTTTTCCCTTAAATATTCAGGGTGAATTTTTCAAGTGTACATGGATGGCCAAATCCGAAACTTTGAGGAATAACGAAAAATGGTCAAGGGAGTGTTGGGTTCGATATTCATGAAAACTAAAATTGCATCATTACATTTTTGAAAAATCAATATTCCTGGCCAGGAATTGAAACCACTGACTTTGAAACAAAAAAAATCACCTGTATTATTACACCATTCGATAGGCTACGTCCGCACAGACAGGTGGCTTGCTTAGCGCCTAGGGCCTAGTGGTTTGCATTCTGGCTACTTGCTAGTATACACGGTGGCCGCACTGAGAGGTGGTTTGCGTGGTGGGTCGCTAGGTACCTTGGTCATTTTGCTTGTCGGCACGTTGACGAAATGTCAATGTCAATGTTGTGCAATGAGATCATTGAATAAATGCAACAATTTCTCGTTTCAGCTTTTAGTTTTTGACATTGACATTCATCAATAATATTATATCCATGACAACCCGACTGTCAATCTCATTTTTGCTTCAAAAATGCCTAGCGCCTAGTGACAAAAACCAACACGTTTGTTTTCTTCGATATACGCTAAGCGCGTTGCTAGGCACCAAGCGCGCAGTGCGGCCAGTCACGAACACTCTAGCAGCCTAATTCACGTAACTTTAAGACGCATCGATTGAGTTGCAGTGACGCTGCAATCAAGTTGCAGTGACGCGGCAATCAAGTTGACGTTGGTTGACGTTTAGTGTCTAAACCGTATTCTCGTAATTTTTGAACTGCGCGTCGACTGCACGCAAACTGCGCGTGAACTTCACTTCTCCTGCACGCATCCTGCGCGCCTGCCAAACTTTTCTTCGGCTATTTAGTACTCTCTGTTAGTGTTGTCATATTAGAGAACAAGGGCTTGTTTCACAATCTTCAAGTAGAGTCCTGAATAAGCTATTCGCCGGTTAAAGTGGAGTTAAAGTGTCATTTTACATACACGTAATGTCAACTTAACCAACGAATAGCTTACTTCGGACTTACTTGAAGATTGTGAAACAAGCCCCCCAAATAAACTTATTTTAATTAATAAAATACAATTTATTATGTTTCCTTTAAAAAACGTTGAAGAATATTTATTTATTATCCCAATAATGATTTTTGTGAAACTTTTTGTAAAAAAAGTAATGATTTGTGCTTCAATTCAATCTACGTCTAATTGACAAAAGTAAGCAATGAGTCACTTCCAACTTAAAGAAAGCGTCAACAAAACTGCTTAAAAACTCGTACCGAGATTTTATTTCAACGTTAACAGTTTATGAGAATACCCTCAAACTGCGATCGGAAACACGATATCTTGACGAGCATCAACAGAATACCTATTTGTGACGTGGCGTGTTTGACTAGCGCTCGCGTGACGCGAGCATGTTTGACAGCGCTCGCGAAAGCTAAGAGAATACCGAAAGTGTTATTTTGATCGGAACGTCACTGCAACTGCACTGCAATCGAACTTCTTAAATTACGTGAATTAGGGTGTAGATCGTTTATTTTACTAAGCCTGTCGCTAGGTGACTAGCTAGGCTCTAGGCGCTAAGCAAGCCACCTGTCTGTGCGGACGTAGCCATAGTGTTGCTAACAATGATCAAAATCTGGGAAGTAATGACATACAGCAAACTTAAGAAAAATGTAGAATTTAAGAAACTGCTGCATTTTAAACGTTTTTATCTAAATTTGTTGAAATTAAGCTCGTGCTCGTTCGATCCTGTTCGACACTATCGAATTGTGCAATAATACAGGATGTGTGTTTTTTTATCAATGGGTTTGATTCCTGGCGAGGTTTATTGATTTTCCACAAATCTAATGATGCAGTTTTAGTTTTCATCAAAGCCTAAGAACTCACGGAGCGATTTTCACCCGCGCCCGCTGCGGTGGCGGAAATTTTAAAAAGTTTCAAAACTCACGAGACCGAAGTTTTGTGCGGTAGCGCAGCCGCCGCGGTTGCGATTATCGTCCGCAAACCTGGCGGGCGAATATCGCAAGACGGGCGGTATTTACGATCTGTACCCCCCCTCCCCCCCGGTGCCCACCGCGGTCGCCCGCCAACCGACCGCAGAGCGTGCGGGAGCAACCCGCCGAGGCTGCGGCTGACCGCGACCCGCGCGATTCTAGAAGTTGCCCGCCGGTGCAGCGGGCGCCGCGAGTAAACCGCGTCGTGAAATATGCTGCTCGTTTTTACATACAAATCTGCATTCTACAGGAGCTGCGGGCCCGCTACCGCGGCGGGCGCGGGAGAAAATCGCTCCGTGAGTTCTTAGGCAAAATCGGCTGGAGACTCCATTCACCACTTTTCGCTATTCCTCATAGTTTCGAATTTGGCCATCCACGCACCCTTGCAAAATTCACCTTGTATAAGCCACTTAACAGACTTTCGATTTCAGATGCGGGTATTTTTATTATAGCGGGTTGCCCTCCTTAATATGCACCTTCAGCTCCCATCCCCCTATTTTTAATAGCCACTTTGCTCCATTGGTAATTGTGGAGAGGTTATTGTCCAACCCAAGTGTCTAAAGTTTTTATATTAGTTTTACGCGTATTGATGACTATAGTAAAGGCCCTCGCTTCGCTTCTGTAAAGCAAAACAAAGCAAAGTAATACATTAGTAAAAACCGAATCTAAATCTGCTAAGCCTTTCCTGAAATTAGCCCGAACAAACGCACAGAAAAACAGACAAAAATTCTAAAAATCATTGTTATGATCGATTGCGTTAATAAATAAAAGATTTTCTTAAAAAATCTTAGATTTACAGACATCAATCAGTTACAGTTTGATTATCTATTATGATTGAAGATAATAATGATGAATGATGACGACGATTTCCCCAGTCGGACCAGCTGCCCCGCCCAATACCAGAGAGGAACAGATCGGCTCTAGATAAGGTGGTTGATTACCTTCTGAAAGATGGTCCTAGCTTCCGGATGGCGTTGATATGTTCCGAGTGCTTCTCGCATAACGGTGAGTTGGTAGCGACCCTGTAGCCTAGTTGGTAGCGACCCTGCAAAGCGAGGGGTCCCGGGTTCGATTCCCGGCCGGGGCAGATATTTATGTGACAGATAAATGTTTGTACTCGGGTGCAGGGTGTTATTGTGATGTGTTATATGTGTCGTCCATGCCACCCGCGACATAGGTAAAAACCCACTGCGGGTATGAGTGTGTTAGCGTTTATTTTAGTTTAGTATTTATAGGCGCTAGTAAGAAGATATTGAGGCGTGATCACTCCATTCTCTCCATGAGTGGAGAATATCAGCATATTTTTAACCGACTTCAAAAAAAGGAGGAGGTTCTCAATTCCACTGTATTTTTTTATGTTTGTTACCTCAGAACTTTTTGATGATAGTTTTTTTAAACGAAAGCTGGTGCTTGTCATGTGTTCCCCCTTAAATTTTATTGATATCTGACAATGGCATCCATGAGAAAACCATATAAGTCTTAAATTTGCATTAAGTATGTGCGCGACAAATGGACGAATAACTCAATATCACACCAACCGATTTAGATGATTCTTTTTTTAATCCAAAGCAGGTGCTTGTTATGTGGTCCCACTTAATATCCATTTGAACGGGATCTGACAAGTAGTTTTTGTGTAATTTTGAAGTCGGTTATTTTTTTGTTAGTAAAATTTTGATTATTAAAGTTTATGTTAGCATAATCTGAAAAGTTGTTTCACGTTTCCTTAGTGTTAGAACTGTACTTTGCAGTTCGACGTCGCGCACGGCTGGCCCGATTTAAAACGATCGTAACTGCAAAACTACTAGCTTGATTTAAATGGAACAAAAACAGGCGTATTTCTAGACATCATGTATAAACCGTACTTAGACTCGGATTTTGTTCAGACATCAGTCAAATGTATGATATAATGTAAAGTCATGACCATTACTTTTGATCGGATATTAAAGATAATAAGAAAAAATTAAAAAGTCATTAATCGGCTAATGTTAAGGTTGATTTATGACCATTATTTTTGTTCGGATAATTTTAAGTCTGAGCAAAGCCTTAACACGGTTATTACATCTCACCTTAAAGTTACACTGACATTGAGTTACTGACATTCATTCCCAGGTATGGCGATAGCAGAGGAGTACGAATACGTGTCATACGTATGTGCATACTGCGGCCGCATGAACCACGCTAAGAAACAGCGCCCCGCCGCGCCGCCGCTCAAACCTAGAGCTCTTATGCCGGCTGCTGCAGGTTAGACACTATACACTTTATACACTTACTATACTTTAAACACATTATACACTTACTATACTTTAAACACTTTATACACTTACTATACTTTAAACACTTTATACACTTACTATACTTTGATGGATTGTATTTATAATTTGACATTATTTTCTACATAGTTTTACTGTGAAATTTGATTTGAATTTTGTAATTTGATTAACACTCAATACACTTTAAACACATAATGCACTTTGTTTTACACTTAATACATTATTATCTGATTACATTGTTATCTGGAATAAAAATTTAAATTAAATTAAATTAATACTTAATTAAAAAAACTTTATTAAAAATTAAAAAAAAATGTGTGCAATTCACACGTGGTAGAAGTGAAACCTTAAAAAATAAAGGAATAATTTAATAACGTGTTAGTTTTAATTATCATTCAAAAACTATTTTGTACAAAATAAAAATAAAACAGTGGTAACTAACGCCATCTGTTGACATAATATGAATAGTAAAATGAGCAGCTAGCGCCATCTATCCAGCAATAAAACGAATCTTCTATCTTCTTCCTCGCGCCATCTATGAATACAACTAAGCACTTTTTATAGTAACACGAACATGAGAAACACTGTATAATGCTTCCTATCTCATTTTTCCCACGTTAAGTGTTATGAATTTATGTGTCTGTCTCTTTTTACTGTCCCTTTTTCGTTTCATCGACTTTCAAATGACAACGATGCTAAAGAAGTTTTCAGTTTAATAAATGTTTTACAGTTAATACACAATATCAATCGTTTATTGTATACTTAAAGATGACCTACAGTGGTAAATTTATATAATACGAGTAACCGCCCTCGCTTTGCTTCGGTTTTCTTATTTTTTTACACCTTGGGTTACATTATTGGAGTTATATTAAGGATCCCTAATTTTTTTAAAATATAATATAGCCTATGTTACCCGGTGATAGTGTAGCTTCCCAACAGTGAAATAATGTTTCAAATCGGTTCAGTAGTTTCGAATGGAAGCCTATTCAATGCAAACAAAAAATCAAATCTTTCCTCTTTATATATTAGTCTATAATATTAAACATTACTCTACATGTACAAATATTAACAAAGTATATTAATAAAGTACATAACATACATTATCTTCGTTTCACATATAAATTGAAACGAATTTATTCACGTCACTTTAAACCTTCATAGTATTCCTAGCTTCATCATATCTCCATCTCTTTTTACATTTCGCCTTCTTATTCTTAGTCAGAACACATACCTAGTTTTTAAGTTTTTTCAGAAGTATTGTGAGTTGTAACTTTCTTCATCTAACAGTATTTTTATCCGATTGCCAAGGAAGGGTTATTAGCTCATAAGTACCACTATTTACTAACGTAAGCTAAGATACATGTATGGAATTGAAATGTTCCCTCTCGCTCGCACATGAAAGAGAGCACCTTATATACCTTGCTTGCATATCAAATTGGATTTGTTTCCCAAGTCATTTCATTAGTGTCCCTAACACGCCATTTTCAGGGAGCGGCGATGATTCCTCAGTGGCCAGCTCTGCTAGTGAGAGTGAAGATGAAAAGAAAATTGATAAGAGCGCTTCCAAATCCGGTTCGTACATACATATTTAAAACATCCATTATATATATTAAACTGTCTTTGTTGAACCAACAACAACAAAGACAGTTTAAACTCAGAATCATAGATTAAACTGCTATTGATATTACGGGCCTAAAACTAAACATAATGCCACACATTTAATAGCTATACACTTGGATTCGCTGTGTCATGGGTGCAAGACAACAGATAAGAACACACACACAGACCGAGAACAGAAATCAAATTTTCGCCTCGCTGGAAATCGAACCCAGGACTAGTACGGCGGTCCAGCATGGTAACTGTGATTAGAACTGTGACTGATCGGTTTCTATGCATGAAAGATATTTCAGAAAAACTATTAGCCAGGTCTGACATTAAACTAACGATTTTTGGAATTTAAAGAATTTTGTGGTTCCTTAATAGTTCATAGTGTTCACACACAGCTTAGAATAACCTGTATCGATGTCATTGACACACACAATCAAGAAACACAAATCCACATAAGAACAAACACATGATTGTCTGTCACGTAGTTTAAGTTTCCTCGTCGCCAATTGTAATTTTACATAACTCTATTCTTCTTGCAGGTTCTGACGTAGACTCGGACCGGCCCCCCTCTGCCGCAGAGGAGTCGTCGAAGTCCGCAGAAGAGAAGAAAGAAGACTGAAACTCAACTCTACTGTCAACTGTACCGTCAATTCTACTGTTTCCATCGCCTTAAGCCGTGGGAGGTATGATTTTCCGTTATCGATTATAGATGGCGTTGTTCGTATATAGTCGAAAAATTGGTTATATAAAAATCAACTCCTCTTACGTACTGCATGAATAGTGAATAAAGATTACTTTTTTATCCATAGAAAAAAAATGTAATTTATGAAAAAAAATATTTGCAGACGTGTCTTTCCATTGGACGAAAATGTATCGATTTGTTGTATGTTACACAATTCAGTCATATTTCCTATGGCTTAAGGTCTAGAACGATTTGTAGTCGAAAGTCCCGGCTACATAAGAACATAATAGGTAGGATAAGAATTTTAACAAAGGTTTTTTTTTTATGAAACTTGGGATGTTCATTATTTATTAGTATTTTCTATTTATAGACGAATAGAA
This sequence comes from Thymelicus acteon, assembly GCA_951805285.1. Taxonomy (NCBI): domain Eukaryota; kingdom Metazoa; phylum Arthropoda; class Insecta; order Lepidoptera; family Hesperiidae; genus Thymelicus; species Thymelicus acteon. The sequence goes on from OX638239.1 coordinate 5,360,236, forward strand.
ACTTTATTTATATGGATTACGGTTGTATTTAGTGTGATTGTGAATGGAGAGGCAAGGTACTCATGATACAATATATCCTAGTTATTTATATGAAACTAATAATTAGAATAGGCATGATGACAGTAAGTAAAAATCACTAAAGTATGTATTTATTTAATGAAACCCTATTAATGGATTACAAAACACGCATTTATCGTATTATTATTAGCGAGATAAACAAAATTTTTGACGACAAAATACGGCTAGCCGCCATCTTAGCTAAAACGCCAGTCAGTCTCAATTAGCGCGAATTACGTTACGCTTCTTAAAACAAATGAATATCACCATACTAATAATGACGTATTGTCTTTTGTTTTCCTGAGGACTGACGTCACAACCACGCCCTGACACTTTGAAGCATTTTGGTGCGAATTTTAAACTTGTAATTTGAAATGTATTTATTTTATACTAAACCTTATTTTTTTGCGGAAATATGATATACGTTGTAATTATAATGTATTTCCCAACAATATAGAACAGTAGTTCAAAATCTGTCATCATGTCTATTGCGAGATATAGTCTAAATTATTTATGATAAAATTGTGACATGATAAATTTAATTGATTCAATGAAATTCTGTAATAGTAAATAAATTATTGGAAAAAACTTGGAATGTAATCGAATTGAAGTTAGACTCGATTTCCGATAGGAATAATCGATTTCACAATCGTTTATGATTTAAGAATAAGAGGCGTTTGTGAATAGAGCTTAGCGGAGTGATGTGAAATGTGAAGTTATTTGCACTTACAATGAATTTATAAGTACGATTTACTTACTCGTTTTATTTTTAACGAGTAACCGCCCTCGCTTTGCTTCGGTTTTCTTATTATTTTACACCTTAGGTTACATTATTGGAGTTTTATTAAGGATCCCTAATTTTTTTGAAAATATAATATAGCCTATGTTACTCGGGGATAGTGTAGCTTCTCAACAGTGAAAGAATTTTCGAAATCGGTTCAGTAGTTTCGGAGCCTATTCAATGCAAACAAAAAATCAAATCTTTCCTCTTTATATATTATATTTTTAAAAACGCCATCAAAATTTTGCAGTCTTTGATAATAATATTATTCTGAGATATAAAGCAATAATTTATATCGCAAGAGAAGTTAAAAAGTGCCTTGGTATATCAGGAATAAGCTTAAGGTACTTTTCTTATTGCATTCGTGAAGCGACTAGCGTTATTAGCTTACGTTTATGCGAGCTTCATAAAGATATAACAATGCTATGAGAATACGTATTCTTTTGATAGTGCTGGTATGTTGGTATATATGTATGTATATGTATTTGTTAAAAGCTTTTATTTAGTTGCTGCCTGTATGTGATCAGATCTTACAAGTTAACTTTGACCCACTTTCCGGTATTTTATTAAGCTGAATAAGACAGTGCAATATAAAGGTGTCATAAAGCTGGTCTGATGATAGAACCGGAAGATGGTCATAGAAACTTTGAATAAACGACGCAACTTAAGTTAAGGCTCATTTGTGCTCAAGATGATATCGAGGATCTGATATTTAATTTTTTAAACTACAAATTATCGTCCTTTAGTCCATATTTCCTTTCAGGGAGGTACGAGAGGCATATACCAACATAAATTGAGTTCGCAGATTGCAAGGGTTAATATGAACTAAATAACAACGCCTCATATTATTGACTATGTTTTTCTCCTGGCAATAAAACATTTGCAATAGCAAGTCACTTATTGAAGGGAATATAAGAGGATGGAGAAACATAAACTTTATATGACTTTTCATATACAGTATTATATGTGGTACTCCGAAGCGAACATCGCTCATCTTATATCGCTTGTTATCGTCATATTTACGCCATATAATATGTAGGTCAGAATGAGTTGTAGCTTATCCTTGTCTCTTTCGCACGCGCATACTATAATAGTTTGTCTTGCTCGCACATATATTTAGTTGATAACGTGCTTAATTTTATTATGTAGTGTATTTTATTATTTAAATTAATTTATTTTTAAATTTCACATTAAGACCAGCTTGAATATTTTTATTTTAGATTATGTCGGGTGATTTTTTTTTAATGAAAAAACCTTTTTTATATCGCATAAAATCATACCAATAATTAATTCTATCCATATAAAAATACAGATGATAAAATTGTAGCTGGTCATAAAGTGAAGAAATCCGCATCTTGAATATTTTTTTATTAAGATTTAATTTTAGTACCTACAGCACAGGCTGGCTACTTACGTGGTTTTAGTGGAATATTTAATTAATATATATATATATGGGATAGTAGACAACACATACACAAACATATAAAACAATAATAGAAAGACACAAAGTATATTTTTAGCAATATTTCTATAATAAAAGCCTTTAACATGCGAATAATAAAACTGTTTAGAAATATGTATTGTTATGAGAAATGACGCAAAACATCGAAATTTAGGGTTAAATAATGAAGTAATTTATGGTTAAGGTAAATCAGTTCATTGAAAGGATTAAAATATATAAAAAAAATGAAGTGTCGTTCATGCACTAAATACATTAATAATTTATTCTTATTATAATACGAATGCCCATCATATTTAAAAATAACTATTTCGTAATAAAATATTAGATAAAAATTGAACTATAATTAAAATAAATGTGATGTCTACTATCCTATAATAGTTTTCATAATAAACACTCTTATATTGTAGTAGTATGTTCTATGCAAAGTTATGACTAACTAGTTATAAATAGTAACATTATTTATATTATAAACATGTCATTGTGTAACAATAGTTATAAAGAATAAATCAGTACGGTATGTTCGATTTTGTTCCTAATAGTAAGTTTATCGTCAAGATTAATATATATACCTACAGGAGAAGCGAATAAAGATTCATTATTCAATGCTGTATTTAACACCTGGTATCCAGCATAAATTAGTAAGAATTACTTTAATCCAAAACGACTTCTCTTGACGAAGAATTAATTTAATTAAATTTAATACCACTTCAAATTATTTACTTAACTTCAACGTATCAAACTTATACAATTGACGATGTGCCAATTATAGTTAAATTTATTAAAAATCATGAATAATTTATTTTGGTTAAATTATTAATAATCTTTATACGTTCATCTTACTCACGTTATAAAAACAGTGTATCATTTCATTTATATAGCAATCATTACTTTAAAATACCCACTAAAACAAAAATATACTCTGAAGCTTTATCTAGTCAATTAATTTAATGAAATGCATTTGAATCAATGTCTCTCATTGCATTAAAATTCATCGAATTCGGTTAAGCCGCACAGACTAACACACTAACATTTTTTCTCAATTTATGGTCAGTATTTCCAGTTTTAAATGTTTTTAACTGGCAGCACTTTTAGAACTGGCAGTATTTTAACGATAAATTTGAAATTAGAATAGATTCTTATTTAACTGTACCCTAGACATTCCTTCTAATATATTTCCAAAAAAAAAAAAAAATTAAACGGACAGCACAAAACATAGCAGATGCAATGTTATCTTAATCCTTTATCTTAATTTTTACGCACTGTTCATTTTATCTTTTATCTTAGTTCATCCGAATAATGTTAACTCTTTTATAAAAGTTGAGACAGACTTATAAACACAGGATAAGGAATATTGTAGTGTATATTTAACATTTTATAAAAAAAAAAATTATAAATTTCACTCCGTTTTTTCTCCATATTCATACTCCAATTAATTCAGACCTAATCTGTCAAATGATTCCGGGTACGATTGGCAAACACAAACGAATAGTGCGTCTACATTTCTATTTTTTTATTGTAACTAATTCGTTTACCGAAATGTATACCCTCATTTCAACTTGGTAAATTGGTATTTACGTCACTATTTCAAGTTAAATAAATTGAATTTTAAAGAAATATTTTTGAAAAACAAAAACCAATTAAACCATTGTTTTAAATACAATTATAAATAAAATGAATTTGGTGACCAGTTTTGATTAGGGGTAGTTCACATGATAGAGTACTTGTCTCATAGCATAAGAGCAAAGATAGATAGAAAGACGTTATAAGTAATGAATGACACAACCATTTTAAACAACGAATATATATTGTTACTTATCTTTCAATCAACGACTTTCGCGCGTTGTTAAAAAATACGCGTAAAGAAACATATATCCATCAACAAAATAACAGTGTCAGCAATACAATGCTATTACGTAACGAAAAGGCAGTTTTTTTGTATTATTCACATATGTACCGTTTTTCGTAATTTTCATTGTAAGACCAAACAAAAAAAAGATCATTAGTGCAATTGAGAATTATGGGTGAGAATTTCAGTTTCGATCTCACAGGTTAAATATACTGTATTATTTTTCGTCTATCGCATACTCGTTTTCATTGAGACAAGTGCCTAAGTCAAATCTTTCGTGTGAAATGGGTAAACGTTGGGAGTATGATTACGGTATTTTAGTATTTACTTACAAAGAATCCTCAGTTGTAAATAAGGTGAGGTGAAGTGTTGTTGAATTTGTTATTTATTGCTTGTATCGTTAATTAGCTGTTTTATAACGGAACTAATAAATAATTGCCCAGTTTATAAGTGTTTTATTGATACATGACTCCTGCTTCCATTTCTATGTAAGAATAAATAAATAGCCAACAAATTAGCTGACTATCCACCTCGACGACCCCGTAGGATAGCGACCCTGCCTGCGAAGCGAGGGGTCCCGGGTTCAATTCCCGGACGGGGCAGACATTTATGTGACAGATAAATATTTGTACTTTGGTGATGGGTGTTATTGTGATGTGTTATTTTGTGTAGTCCATGCCACCCGCAACACAGGTAGGTATGTATATAACCTACTGCGGGGGTATGAGTGTGTAAGAGTTTATTATTATTATAATTATAATGGTAAGCTACCGTCATCCATGTAAACGTACATCAACAACACCAGAGGTCGTGGTCTGTGGTCCGTTGCCGATCAAGAAACAAGAAAGACCTGACGCTCAAGCCTCCACCAGAAACCCGACGAGTCGTTTGCCGGCTGACTCGAACAAGAAGGTGATATAGTAGTTGCGCGCACTCGCACTTAGGTGTAAATGCGAGTGAGCGAGCAATATGTCAAGTGCAGCGAGATACTGCGACTACTTTAGCTAGCCGTGCAGTCTTCATGGAATGATAATAATACCAATAATAATACACCATACCTTATCAATAAGCGGGCGGCCTCTGTCGCTTCATAAGACATCAGTCAAGTCCATAAGTCAGTATTCTAAGCCACCCCAATTCCCAATACGGCTTTTAATATCTGTAGGTACTGAAAAACTTAAGAAACATCGTAGGTACGCAGATGGTACGCAGTCATACTGTTGATTATTATGATTAATAAGTTGCATTTAGTGCATACTGTTAGGCCCTAAACGCGCTGGGTATTTCAAAATAACGTAACGATCTATTTATTCAACTTCGTCGAAATATCAACGTACAAAATAAATATCGTTAAACCCTGTAAAAGTAAATAGTCATAAAAATAGTTTATTCTTTTAAAAACAGCTTTGGAAGTTTCTAGACGTTTAGTGTTATGCCATTTCTTATCTGTGCAAAAAATTGACATTGACAGAACAATCGCTATCAGTATGCGAACACGAGTAATTAACTGTGTGCGATTTCTAATTACGTTAAAATGAATGTGAATTTGCAAAGATAACTTATCAAATTAGTGATCAATTAAGTCGAAATTACAGTATAATCTGCCACGCCTGCTATTGATATCAGACTTATTAATTTAGTTATTTTAGTTTGTTCCCGGCTTCGCTAGCGATCGGTTGTGTTGTGATAAGACCGAATTAAATGTGATAATTGATAACAAATAATTACGTGATTATTATGTCAGTGCTTAACAATTTCACTGTTTCGATAGTGCAAGGATTGAAGCGTAAGTATGCTCTATTTTTATAAAGTTTATATTTTTTTTCTGTCGTCAACAGTCTTGTGTAATATTAACAAAGTTTGCATAAAAATCTCATTGCTTATTTATGTTTTACCTCACCTCACTGTAGAAATGTTATTTCATACAGTAACACTGTTTTTGGAATAAATTATATGAACGCCACATAGCCTTAGCTATGCAAAACAGGTTTACTGCAACTGGTTTTTGTTGTTACTTACTTTTTCTGTTGTTTAAATTTTAACAAGTTTTAAGCTATTCCACCAAATATCGAGTTTTCTGTCTTCTTAATATATATTTATTTAGGAAAAGTTTTGTTCTGTAGCGATACTTTTTATCGTACTCATTGCAGCAGAGCGATTAACAGGACTAATTGTTGTCATTAGGCATTCGGATAATCGAAAATTCGGATAGTCGAATGTATGAAGAAAAGCGGTTTTTGCATTTGACAGATTATAGCACAATGTTAGTTACTTAATTATTAAAAACTATAAAAAGAAATTAAACTTTTTATCAAAAATCAATGTTTATTAAAAAATATTAAATAAAAAAGCGGCCAAGTGCGAGTCGGACTCGCCCATGAAGGGTTCCGTAGCAGCAAGTAACATAATATAAAAGTTTTTTTAGTTCGTTGTAACTTTGATCGATGTTTTTTGTGGTTTACGATTTATGACGTATTAAAAAAAGACTACTTACTAGATCTCGTTCAAACCAATTTTCGTTGGAAGTTTGCATGGTAATGTACATCATATATTTTTTTTAGTTTTATCATTCTCTTATTTTAGAAGTTACAGGGGGGGGGACACACATTTTACCACTTTGGAAGTGTCTCTCGCGCAAACTATTCAATTTAGAAAAAAAATATATTAGAAACCTCAATATCATTTTTGAAGACCTATCCATAGATACCCCACACGTATGGGTTTGATGAAAAAAACATTTTTGAGTTTCAGTTCTAAGTATGGGGAACCCCCAAAATTTATTGTTTTCTTTATATTTTTGTGTGAAAATCTTAATGCGGTTCACAGAATACATCTACTTACCAAGTTTCAACAGTATAGCTCTTATAGTTTCGGAAAAAAGTGGCTGTGACATACGGACGGACAGACAGACAGACAGACAGACAGACAGACAGACAGACAGACAGACAGACAGACAGACAGACAGACAGACAGACAGACAGACAGACAGACAGACAGACAGACAGACAGACAGACAGACAGACAGACAGACAGACATGACGAATCTATAAGGGTTCCGTTTTTTGCCATTCGGCTACGGAACCCTAAAAACAGGACTACTACTAAAATACTGCAGCCTTATAGGGTTAAAGTATTTGGTAATTGTCATTTGAAGTGACTTATTTGTTCGAGGTTTATAGGACTATAAGGTAATCACAAATATGTATAACTGAGGGCCGGATAATCGTGGTTCCACTGTACTTATTGTTTAGAAAGATTGACGAGATTAGTTTTATAAATATGGTATAGAACTACTGTCATGAAAGCATGTTTTCTGTGGGAATCTGAACTATAGAAATTGTTTCCTTTTTCACATAACTTTTTTCTCTAAAAAGATGAATAGAAAGATATAACTATTGTCTATAGTATTTTTCAAAAAGAGTTATTATTAACCTGTGGATGTGAAAATGGTAAATATTAGGTTGTTCCTGTTAGTGAGAATACAGCATATCTTAAACCCATAAAAAAATTGATATGTGTGCTGGGATACAATGACATAGTAGAAGTAAAACTTCAATGTACAAGTGGAATTTCTAAAAAAAATTTCTCATCCAATTTCTCAGCCTCTGCCGCTGCCGCCTCTCACCACGCGATATATCGTCTACTCCCTCCATGCAGCCATTACCCTTTTTCGTGACAAAAAATCTTACAGACAGACAGAATACTCTAATAAAGTAAATAGAACATTTAATTGTGTTAGTGTTTTAAATAAAATTTTCCATTTTGTGTACTTAACTAAAAAACTACTTAAAAATTTAAAATGATAATCAGACATATTAAGCGCCAGTAGCCACTGTTATTCACATTTATATGCAGCATGTTACTCAAAAGATAAGTAAAGTTTATCGTTAAATTTTCCCTATTTGCTGACATGTGTTATTGTTGCTAAATAAATGTTAATATTTGAACACATTTACAATTCACCTGAGTTAAGATTGTGAAGGACAGAAACAAGTGAACAGATACTGTAAATCTTTAAGTGCAAACCTAATATTATTAATGTGAAAATTTGTGAACATTTGAGATTTACATCTACGACATTGTTATTATAATTGTTTGGTTGTATGGTTGAGGGTAGTGCAGGTGTTAATCCCGGAGGTCATCCATCCATCCATCCATCAGCCCTTGCCCGCTGTCTTCTTCAGGTTAGTTCGTTAGTCCACCTGGTCGGGGGGCGTCCTATGCTCCTTTTTCCGACACGTGGGTGCCATTCGAGGATCTTTCTTCCCCAACGGTTATCGGTCCTTCGCACCAAGTGGCCAGCCCATTTCCACTTCAGCCGGCTAACTCTTTGAGCTATGTCGGTTACCCTTGTTCGTCTACGGATCTCCTCATTTCTGAAGCGATCATGTAGAGAAATACCGAGCATAGCCCTCTCCATAGCCCGCTGCGCAACTCTGAGCTTGTGGATCAGGCTAATAGTAAAGCACCACGTCTCGGATCCGTATGTCATCACTGGCAACACACACTGCTCGAACACCTTCGACTTCAGGCACTGAGGTAGTGTTTTGGACGACAAGATATGATGCAATCCCGGAGGTCAGCGTGTTTTTTCTATGACTTCTATCTACAACATGATTGTATATATTTATGTATTCCTTCATTAGACAGTCCTATTTATAGAACATCCTTCAGTGACAATATTAGCAAAACACAAACAATAATATTAAATAGCAGATAATATTATTCTTCCTGTTTGTCTTTTATGCAGTATTATCTCTTAAATGGAAATGATTGATTGATGGAAATACGTCCAATAAATAAATAAATAAATAAATAAACATAAATAAATGTCACACACCCATAGCCCCACGTTGGATTCCCTTCCTTGTGTAGTGGGAGTCATGGACAACATAAATTAGACATCGCTAAAAACAGTCATGACCCGAGTACAAAAAAAATTAATCTATCACATAAATGTCTACCTCGGCCGAAATTCGAACCCTGGATCCCTCGCTTCGCAGGCAGGGTCGCTATTATCTAGGTTACTTGTTATTTTTACTGTACTTTTTTTACCTTTGAAATTTCATCACTTGTCTCTTTTTTAACCGACTTCAAAAAAGGAGGTGCTCAATTCAACAATTTTTTTGCGTGTTGTTTTTCTTATTAATTATTTTGAATTCGGTTAAAAATAACTTTAAATAACAGGTTCTCTTGGATAACAGCTTTCATATCTGTCGTTTACAATGGAAACGACCACGAACTAACTTTAACCAGTAAAATGGGGTCAGTAAGATAATGTAAGGAAATTTATTATTGTTCGGCGTCCTTTGCTGATTCTGTAAATATTGTGTTTACTATCGGAATTTTTAATTTTGTAATGTGGTGTAATAGTAATTGTAGACAAGTTATCTAGCGTGTTCAGTTGAGTTAGACGGGTTCGAGTCCCGGCTGGGGTAAACTAAATGTTAAAAAGCGGCCAAGTGCGAGTCGGACTCGCCCATGAAGGGTTCCGTAGCAGCAAGTAACATAATATAAAAGTTTTGTAGTTCGTTGTAACTTTGATCGAGGTAAATTGCGGTTTACGATTTATGACGTATTAAAAAAAAACTACTTACTAGATCTCGTTCAAACTAATTTTAAGTGGAAGTTTGCATGGTAAAGTACATCATATATTTTTTTTTAGTTTTATCATTCTCTTATTTTAGAAGTTACAGGGGGGGGACACACATTTTACCACTTTGGAAGTGTCTCTCGCGCAAATTATTCAGTTTAGAAAAAAATGATATTAGAAACCTCAATATCATTTTTGAAGACCTATCCATAGATACCTCACATGTATGGGTTTGATGAAAAAAAAAAATTTGAGTTTCAGTTCTAAGTATGGGGAGCCCCCAAAAGTTATTGTTTTTGTTCTATTTTTATGTGAAAATCTTAATGCGGTTCACAGAATACATCTACTTACCAAGTTTCAACAGTATAGTTTTTATACTTTCGGAAAAAAGTGGCTGTGACATACGGACGGACAGACAGACAGACAGACAGACAGACAGACATGACGAATCTATAAGGGTTCCGTTTTTTGCCATTTGGCTACGGAACCCTAAAAAGAATTCTTCTTAGGTATAAATAAAACTAACACGTGTAAGTTAAGTGTTCCTGTAAAGTGTTACATATCATACATATGTATGTATGTTGCATGCGACGCTCTCGCAAAGTCGAATAAAGAATAATGTTTTTTCCCACTATCAGAGTAAGTGATAACTTGATGCGTTAATTTAGTTATATTTTACGAAACACCTCGATGTTTACTCACCCTTCGAACCTGGGCCCGAGAGCTGAAAGAGGGATTGTTAACTCGTTAAATAGTGAGAAACTACGGGGGTAAACTACGTTTTTGTAATAAATTTGTAGATTTAGCAGGTTAAGGCCACGGACGTAAAAAAAGAACGGAGGTAACCTTGTCTAATCGAGAGTGAAGTATAGCAATGATAGCTCGCTTACCATGTGTGCGTAATTTTATAATTTTCATTGACTTATATTATATAGACAGGCTGTTCAGTACTTACATTTTGTTCACCTGTGTTGACCCCAACTGGGGCCAACTCAGTTTAGGTCACTTTAGTCGGCTGCGAGCAAGCTACACAAGTAAATGTCACGTTAGAAAAACTCCGACTGTTCAAAAACACTTAATAACGTATTATTGTTTATTGAGCACAGTTAAAACGTTCTCATTATTTACGTTTGAACTTTATTTCACTTTATTTAATCATAATTGGTAAGTAACTATATTTTTATTTACAGTCTTAAAAATTATTTAGTGTCAAATATTTAATACCGACATCTTGAACCAAACTTGACAGAACGAACACAGAGTACTTAATCACTACGGAACAGGGTTGCCAGACGTCGCGGAGTGAGAGATCGTACGGTGGGTAAATAAAAGTCGTATTTCCTAAGATGGCTCCAGAAAAAAAATAGTACGATTCATTTAATGTAGGTACTAAAACTTTAATTAGTTTTAGATGGCGGTCTACAAAACGAAATTGAAAGAAAAGTAATAAGTAAAACTATAAATTAAAATAAAATCTTCTTATCTTTATATATATAAATTACGTGTCACGTTGTTTGTCCGCGATAGACTCCTAAACTACTTAACCGATTTTAATCAAAGGGCTTCCAACATTTTTGTATGGAACCTGGCATACCTACAAGTCCGCCATTTTGAAAAAACCTCGATTCGGCGGCCAGTGATGAAACATGTGTCAATCGATAGAGTAAATGATTACGATCAAAATTTTACAGTGATGAAATCTCGTAAGTGGTATACTTTCTGAGATATTTGAGTTCAAACCCGTAGAAAAATAAAGTAAAAAACTTTGTTTCGGCGGATATTGATAAAATATGTGTCAATCGATAGATTAAGTGATTACGATCAAAAAGTATTAAGTGATACAATGTCGTAAGTTATATACTTTCTGAGATATTTGATTTCAAAACTGTAGGAAAATAAAGTAAAAAAACTTCGATATACCTATCTTCAGTACCTATCTTCAGTTACGTAAGTATGACCACATTTCCCAGTTTGATTCCTAACTTAAATGGCTACCAATTCGACACAGGTGAAACTTCAGAATTCTCTCAACATTTTATGCTATTTTGAATAATGTGTCTTCTCCTGTTTATTTAAAGGAAACCCATAGCACTGCTTATTTCGGGAATTCCTTTGCAATACTGTTCTGGAACTCCTTGCTTGTAGACATCAAAAGACTACCAAAAGTTCCTTCAAGAATCACGTCCGGCAGCACTACCTGAAGCAATTAGAATGTCCTCGCCCGTGGTCTTCAACCACATGTTATATACGTTGTTATAAATATTTATGTACTTAATATATAATATAATATGTATATATGTAAATATGAATAAATATGTATTTATTTAGTTTTGTTAATGATATTGTGATATTTTATATGTATATAGTTATAGTGTTGATCCACTAATAAATAAAAAAGACAATTACCAATGTTTTATTTTTCTACGGGTTTGAACTCAAATATCTCAGAAAGTATATCACTTACGACATTTTATCACTGAATACTTTTTGATCGTAATTACTTAGTCTATCGATTGACACATGTTTTATCAATATCCGCCGAAACAAAGTTTTTTACTTCATTTTTCTACGGGTTTGAACTCAAATATCTCAGAAAGTATACCACTTACGACATTTCATCACTGAATACTTTTTGATCATAATCAAGTATTCTATCGATTGATATATTTTACATCACTGGCCGCCGAATCGAGGTTTTTTCAAAATTGCGGACTTGTAGGTATGCCAACTAGGTTCATTGCCCTTTGCACACCGTGTGCAGTTTGATCCAACTTGAAAGATAAGATAGCTTACATCTCAATGTATAGTCGCAATATTATTTTATTGCAATTTTTTTTTGATAGAACGAAGTCTGTCCGGGTAGCTAGTTATAATATAAATTTACATAATAACATACAAAATTATAAATGTAGAAATATCGGGACATAGGTAATTATAATGTGCACCATCTATTGATAAATCTATGAACCTATAATAATTATATCATGAACCTATTATACTCGTACATAATTTTCTAACAATGCATACAAATACATATTTAAATTATTAATGTTTACTTACGATGTTAAAAAAAAAATATAGTAGTCACTCCGAGATGAACTGGAAAAAGGCATAAATCGTATGATTGTCGCCATGGATATAATTATAACTTTTAACTGGATACATAACTTCGAGGTACTCGAAGACAGATGACGTCACAACGGAATGACTATTTGACCAATCGCAGACCGGATTGAGATTATCCTTCATAATTGTGGGGTGTTATGTCCTATTTTCCAAATGTTTTCTAATAATTTTTCTGGTGGTAAAAAAATATATTATTGTATTAACACATTTTATTATAATTTCTTCAAAATTGTCCTTACGTCATGAAAACGGATGTTGAATGTGATAATGAAATGAAACAATGTAATTTATTACGGTACATTTCTTTTATTTTAAGTGCACAACACTTATAAAAAAAATTTAACACAGCTGAATGATATCCTGGGATTACAGATAACACAATGAATGGATGAACACAATGGTCATTCCGTTATGACGTAATTAATCCTCAGGTACCTCTACAAAGTAATCCAGACAGAGTAATATATCCATGGTATATGTCCAGTTATAGTAATGTATCCATGATCTCTTTCGGAGTAGGGTGTTGGCAACACTGGGCGCATATTGACTCTGTGATTGAGTACTCTGTGGCACGAAAGCGTGACACGAAATTCCTTAGAAACAGCGCGTCCATATAATATAAGTCAATGGTAATTTTTGATTCGCGATGGTGTCAATGTCGTAGCCGTATGGTGTCAATGTGTGGGTGTGTGTACTTGTACGAATACAGAGTTGGTATTACTATGGGTGCTTCACTGAATTTGTTCTTGGGATTACGTCCGTCTTTTTTTTACGTCCGTGGTTAAGGCTTACATTAGAATGGATGTACGGGTTTTTTTTTAATCGCAGGGAGGCTAATCAGATTCATTCAGAGTCTTAGCATAATTAGTTAGAATTTTTATATACATTATATCAGACAACAGTAGAGATGAAAGCCTTTTTCGTGTAACTGATTTTATCAATAAGCTGAAACTAATTTTTGCTAGAAATACGAAATTTGGACATTTGGTTACTTACATGGTCTAGAACGAAAACATAGGATGTAAAATAAGGGTTAAATCTTTGTATGAAAATGAATGATGAGAACCTCATAATTTTTTTATTCAAGCATAGCCACAGGTAAGAGTTAGTTAGATGAGGTATCTTGCTAATATAAACTAGTTTTTGCCTGCGGCTTCGCCCGCGGTAGAGATCGATTTTTCACAAATCTCCCGGGAACCCTGAACTTTTCCGGGATAAAAAAGTAATAGCCTATGTGTAATCCAGGGTATAAGCTATCTCCATTCCAAATTTCAGCGCAATCGGTTTAGTAGTGGCGTGATTGATGAACAAACATCCATACATCTTCAGGATGAAAAAATGTATATGGCTGTTTGTTATTCTTTCATGCAAAACCTACTGAAGGGATTTTCATGACGTAGATACGGGTAGACCATGATCCGGAATAAGATATGCGGTACTTATGATCCCGGAAAACGGGCAAAGCCGCGGGCAGAGCGTTAATGAAAATAGGTGTTCAAAATACGTGTTATTAATATCCATCCAGTATAATTTAAATCATAATTTTCTAACTTTCTAACTAAACTTCTATGGCGAGTGGTGCAATGATGAAAAGGCGAAGTATGCAGCAGGTCCAAAAGGGACCATGACTTTTTGACCCCTCCTCCTCCTTGTCACAGCTGGTCACATTTGTGAGACCTCTCCCCCTAGTGTGACGTCACATATTATGAAATTTTACACCTAGAAATTATTTAATTAAAACAGCAAAAAAATAAATAACTTTCCGAAATAAGTTTTATTTCCATTAATTGTTTTTTTTAATATTTACTTATACATACCAATTATTCGATTTTGAAATGTGACGTCACGAAATTTAGGACCCCTTTCCACTCCTTGTCACACAATGTCACATTTCATCGACCCCTCCCCTCCACCCTAACGTGTGACTAATTTATTTAATTTATGGATGGCCCCTAATCCGTAGATATAATTTAAATTGTAATTTTTCACCCAAGTTGCACACATTCTCGTGACTCAGACACCAGCGAGACTAGATACACTCTGCCCCTAGAGCGAAACTGCGAATACCCGAACCACTTCGCACCAGAAACAAGCTAAATTTAGAAGTTATTATCAGTGGAATAATACCACGTCGCAGACGAAGGGTTTAGCGATATCTTCCGAAGCGAAGCTTTGTAGCAACTTTTGCTTCGGTGAAGTATAATGCACCTGACACTTGATAGTTTTTAATGACGATTAGCGATGTTGATCGAAGGTTTTTCCTTCGCCTATCGGGAATCGAACCCAGATCCTTTCGCTTCACAGACTGGATGAACAGTAGAGTAGGCTACGGGGTAGACTGTGTAACAATCAAGAATACATATCTATGTTACCGGCAAAACCCGATTTCAGGTTAAACTAGTTTGGCCTAGGCCAGACTAGTTTGGCGCGAGACGATTAGGCAAAACTAGTTTCTCGTCAGTCTAAAACTGATTAGAACCGAATTCTTACGGATTTATATTTATTCGACAAATCTTTGTGCTTTAAACCTCTTAAATTACAGCTATTTTAGTCACGACTGCACTTAAAATTGTATTCAAACACCAAATGTAGTAAATGATCACCAAATTAACTGCTTGCGTATATATTGTTTCTTTTGGATTCTTTTAATTTCCAGATGTAGGTCGAAATGGTTACAAAACTGACTTAGTCAACCCCGACCCCACGTGGTACTAGTCTGCCCTACACCTATACTCTGCGCGTCTTGGAGCCGAAATGTTTAATGACAAACCGTTGCCTAGCAACCACTGACAACCAGGGATATAAAACTTTTTGTGGTTTTATGAGAATATTTATTTTTTTCCCTTTATTTCTTAATCTTTGCTACTAATAAATCAAGTAACTAATTGATAAGTTAATGCATAAAATACATTAAATGACAGTATTATAAATATTGATTTCATATTTTAACCTTTATACCCTAACCTTAAAATAGCTTACGTACGTAATTACATTGTTTTACTTTCAAAGATAAAGTATAATATTTATTTTATATGTACTTTAGTAGTATAATGTTGTAAAACGGGACCACGAGAGCTTCGCCTCTTGAGGTGGCGAGCTCCAATCGTCAGAGTTAAGCAATGCTTGCTATGGTAAGGCCAGCATTTGGAATATGTAATGAATAAACGACTGTAGTGGCAAAAAACTTCTTGATCAACCTTATGGGCTAAGTAATTAACGAGTATATACTCGTTAATTAAATAGTCGACATTATTAAAGCTTGAAGACTGACTACTAACCTTCCTCCTCAGTGGAGGTGCCCCGTACTTAAGCAGCATTGAGGTGTTAACATAGGTCTCAGCTATGAGGAGACCTGTGCCCTGTTATGAGCCACTGAGTTGTTGGTGGCACACGGTTGCAGCTATAGAGTGATAGGGTGAAGTAACAAAAAAAACTGTATTCTTCACGATTTTATTTCAAAATTATCATTTTACAAAATAAATATGACTATTAAGGTAAAATGACTATAATGTTTTAAACTCTTCAAGTTCAGTTCTTCGAGGACAATAATTGAAAATTGTATGGTTGGTACAACCATAGATTGTTAGTAACATTCATCTCCTTGTGGTAATCCCCATCTCCCTTTTGGCTTTCAAAAATTAAATGGCCCTCTTCTAAAAATCCATCTTCATTACCTGAAAAATAAAAACAGATACATTATATTGAAGGAGCTGTGGCACGGTGATCAGTGACCCTAACTGCCGAGCTGTGGATAACATGTTCGAGTCCCAGCTGGGGCAGATATTTATTTCACAGATAAATATTTGTACATACTTCGGTCATGGATGTTAAACTATGTGTTAATTTTTTACAGATTTATTTTTGTACAGTTGTACAGTTTTGGACATGACAATTATTCAATAAACTGAAAAAACATACCAATATGCACTATTATTAAGCGCTTTCTTTTTCCTAAAGGTCCTTTTAAACCCATCGACAACCCTTCTTGGAAAGCTTCACGGCTTGAAATGATGCTCAAATCTTGCCAGACCTTACTTTTTGTATGACCTGAAAATTAAAGAATGTATGCTTTTTAAATTAGATTATCACATAATTAGATAATATTTTTTACAATACTTTACCCACAGCTTTAGCTCCATTAATGTATTGCTTAAAACATATATTATATATCATCATAATCTCGACCCATCAAGGCCCACTATTGAGCATGGGTCTTCTCTTAGAATGAGAAGTTTAGGCCATAAGTCCACCACGCTGGCCAAGTGTGGATTGGCAGTTATCAAGACATAATAGTAAGTAAACCTGCTTAATAGTTCTCAAAGACATTGAAGTCGCACTTGGCCAGGGCATTAATAGTCTGGATTAATTCTGAGGAGCTTTGATTTTAAAAGGATTGATTGTGAATAATAATATAGCGTTAAATAATATATAAATTAGTGAATATGTACCTTCGTTATGCCATGTTTCATTAGTATATTTTACGGCCTTCTTCCTTCATTTTAGCAATGAGACACAAGTATTTTCGCCTCCACATAACTATTATACGTTTTTCTATGTTTACGATAACTTCTTGACCTTTCCAAATATTTCTATTTGAAAAACTGCTTGCTGCAGCCTGCAAATAGCAGACGACGCGCGACGTCACGTCAGCCAATCTGGCCAATCAGCCATATCATTTCGTTTCTTACGTTCCGTTCCTTTAAATTATTGTACACCAAAATTGTAATTGGGTATTTTAAAGAAGCTTAAAATAATTTAAATCCGGTTAGATTAGTTGCTGTTACCTAAGTATCGTGTAGCGAAATTCATTTATATAAAGAAAACCATTACTATCATTGTTTAATTTATTATAATAAATTATACTTTTAAAGTTACCGTGTGTAATGAAACGTCCGTGTCGTCCGTACCACAGATTAGTAAATTCCATCCGATCTAAACTTCGGAAAATAATACGACCAAATTGCAAAGTAAGTTAGCACCATAACTCTGTAAAGATTTTGGTAGTCATTTCTATTTATAGGCATCGTAAAATTGTACAATATGTTAAAAGGTTTCAAATCGCATCATGGAAATAAGGTAGTCACAACAATGTGTTTGAATAATGACAGAGTTATTTAATTTTGTTTGTTTCCACGTTTACTCGGAGTTTATAATTGTTATCGATCAATGTGTACTTATTTAAGAATTCACAAATAACATAGTGAGTAGTTTGTCTATATAAAACGCATTTGGTGTACAAATTCATGTCAGTTGGTGAAAACCCTAGAAAATTATTTTTATGGTTTGTTTACATTTGTTTCGGCTCCAAAACGCGCAGGGTATAGAGTGAATGTAAACCCCGGAGGCGCGGAGGGAGAGTGAGAGTGCCTGCAGTTTGTTACGCAAGGGCGGCGGGGCTGCACTTCCCGCAGCGCCGGAGACGTTCGGAAGCCTGTTTGTGAATCAAAAAATGAATTACCATCTTTGGTTATAATTTTACATTAAAATGCTGTTTTAATTTTGGTGATCATTTACTACTTTTGGGTTAACAATGATTTATTTGGTGGTAAGTTAAACATAAGCCAAACTTATTGACGAGAAACTAGTTTTGCCTAATCGTGTCGCGCCAAACTAGTTTGGCCTAGGCCAAACTAGTTTAACCTGAAATCGGGTTTTGCCGGTAACATCTATATTATGGAATAAATGGAATGTGACAGGTCTTACCCGTGTAACCCTTTTTCATTGTTTGCTCAAGATTGTGTTTTGTAAAAAAACCTATGTTGTTTCATATTTTTTATCCAACAATATAGGTTTTCGAAAAGTGAAAATTGCATCATAATCAATTCAGCAGTTTTTCAGATAAACAAAAACAAATTAAGTGAACAAAAAAAATATTTTTTTTTCAATAACACGTTTTGGCGCAGCGTTTTAATTATTAGCATTATAAAAACAAAATTGACATTGGTGATCCAATTATCAGTTAATTTTGTATTATCTGTTACGTATTGGTATTGCGCGTTTTTATTATCTGTTCGTGAAATGATAGAATAATGGATCTTCTTATCTGTTGTAATTGTTGTTTTATTGGCCTGATGGCCTATTTGACTCGTATGTTCAGAACTTTAGAGTTGTCTTTGGCTGAGCGTATTTACGCGAATGCCTTATATGGAAGAAAAAAAAACTATATAGTTATACATATTCCGATAGTTTCAAGTGAAATCAAGTGTCTATCCACTACAGTTCTAATTTCGATGATCAAAACTGAAGAGTCTAAAGATGCACAGTTCTATAAAAAATAAATTTATTGAAATTATTAGTTACGAGTAACCGCCCTCGCTTTGCTTCGGTTTTCTTATTTTTTTACACCTTGGGTTACGTTATTAGAGTTTTATTAAGGATCCCTAATTTTTTTGAAAATATAATATAGCCTATGTTACTCGGGGATAGTGTAGCTTCCCAACAGTGAAAGAATTTTTGAAATCGGTTCAGTAGTTTCGGAGCCTATTCAATGCAAACAAAAAATCAAATCTTTCCTCTTTATATATTAGTAATTAGTATAGATAAATATTTATTTTGATTCAGACGAATCAATAAAAATTGCATAATATAAAAAGGTGACTTGATAATAAACATTTAAATTATATTGTGTACCCAAATTCAATATCGACTAGCCTAGCCTGTACTTGATGTAGGGTCATACCGTCACACGTTACTCAAAAATTGCCACCTCGAGTTGTCGCGTTATTACGGAACACAACCAAGGATTGCGATCTGGAAAACCGGATCCGGTAATTTGGCCGGATCGGGCGTTTTTTACGCATACCAGATCCGGTGAAAATTATCGGATCCGCTGACCGGATCCGGTCACACAAATTTCTGGCAAAATAATCACCATGTTGCTAGTGTAAATGCTTTGAATGCCTGGTATAGAGGTTGTAATCCGGATCCGGCCGGATTAGTAAAAATCTGGTAAAATCGCGCCGGATTGAAAATGACACCGGATTGCAAACCCTAAACACAACCCATGATGTTCAAATGTGTATGTACATCGTACTTAGTCTACAAATACGCAGAAGGTACGTTGATGAAACCTCATTTAGGTGCATTTGTAAAAACAAAACTTTATCTTTTCACTCTTATCATATTATTATTCAGATTTAATGTGGGTTGTCGGCCTCTAAAAGTTTATCTAAATTCTTTATAAATCCTTAAGAATTTCAATTTATTGCGTAGTATTGACTTACCCTTCTTATGAGTCGAAAAACGTATTATATTCAGGAAGAGATAAGATATACAGTTTATAGTGCATTTGCCCATTGTCTGAGTAAAAATTTAAGTCTAAATGCGCTTTATAGATAGATCTCTTATTCCCGTATTCATGAACGACACTTGAGCTCTCATAGTGTAGGGCTGTATACTTACCCCCGTATTCAAGAACAATACTTGTTTAAGTAAAGAAGCAATACTATGCGAAGTAAGGCATTTCTCAGTGCGTTCGTCATGGCAACCCTTCTGTTTCACAGTCAACCCTTAAGTATCACTTGGCTGTGCAGACGCACAGGCAGCCCTCTTATTGGTCCATTTGATGCGGCTAACTTCACTCTAGTCATTTGACACAAGCAAAAGACAAAGATAACAATACAAACAATCGACCCTTTCTTTCTATTTTGATAGAAGTCAAACCAACACTATTCACATTTATTTTGACAAACGCACAGCGAAGGACTTCAATTAAGTATTGTTTACGAAATGATTTTAATGCCACTATGCACCGCAAACACTGTGAGACCTCACAGTATTGTTCTTGAATACGGGGGTTAGTGTCGCTCAGTCAAATAATACTTAAGTGTCGACTGTGAAAGAATACCGGTGTTAGATCTGGCCCCACCTATAATATCCATATATTACCACCACTTACATACATACGTATATAACAAGCTCTTTGCTTACCACTAAGATTTTTTTGCATATAATCAGTACCGGTGTTAGAGCTACTGACGCCCTAGGCAAGAATATTGTGGCGCCCACATAAGAAAATAAAACTCGAGCATTTTTTGCTCGAAAAATTTTTTACTGTACCAATGGGAACGTTTATTAAGAATTTTATTTTTCCTTTTTGAAGTGAAAACTTCTTTAGCATCGTTGTGATTTGAAAGTTGATGAAACGAAAAAGCGACAGTTAAAAGAGACAGACACATAAATTCATAAGATTTAACGTGGGAGAAAATGAGATTGAAAGCATTATACAGTGTTTCTTATGTTCGTGGTTCTCTTTATGTTACTTTAAAAAGTGCTAAGTTGTATTCATAGATGGCGCGAGGAACAAGATAGAAGATTCGTTTTATTGCTGGATAGATGGCGCTAGCTGCTCATTTTACTCTTCATATTATGTTAAGAGATGGCGTTAGTTACCACTGTTTTATTTTTATTTTCTGTATTTGCATCACTATGATCAATATTAAAACCTACAATTATCATCTTCCCCAAAGGAGATCCGCCAAAGTGGTACCGGCTCGTACATTAATGAATTTAGTAATAATATATTAGTCATCTTATGTGCTTAACCATGATATAAAATATAAAGTAGTAGGTAGTTGCAAAGTATTATTTTATTGCTTGTTATTATTTACTATATTTACAATTCCCCTTATTACTTTCCGTGAAATGGAACGTTCAAAGATGCATTAGTGATGTGATCGTAACTATAAGTAAAAAAATAATCGATTCTCTTCAAATGCAATAAAGATAAATTCACTTTACTAGACTTAGTGCAATTACCAAAACATAATTACAATAATAATATTACATTAATGCAGAATGAAAAAAATTGGTAGAAAAATATACGAAGCGTAATAAATTCCCTTTTTTAGTATAATAATAGTGCAAGCGATGGACCGATGCGTCGTAATGAGAGTCGATATTATTTGAAAGCCGCTGCTACGTCCCTTTTTGTGTTATTGTCAACAGTGTCAGTCTAACGTTGACTAATGTCACTGTCTGTCACAATTTCAGTTGTCAGTCAGTTGGACATTTTTTATAACCGATAGGCATGACACCAAAGTAATATAAATGAAACAGCCACAGTCTTGGACAATAAATAATTATAATTTTATAGTAAAAAACGATGTATAAAATAAATCAACCGATTAAAATCAGTCGATAGGCCAATATTAATTATTATTGATTCAAAAATAATAATATTATGCGTGTATCGTCATTATTTATTATAAGAATTGGGACTATTGAGTAATATTTAAACCAACATATCACTTAAACCCTGCTAGCTGTCGAGGTCAAATAAACTTCAATGTGCATTAAAAACCCTGATGAATGAAATGGTTAAAGTTTTAACATTGTACATTGTTGTACATCTCGGTACCAATTCCCATACTAAAGTGGCGGGTCTCCTTTACATTGGTCTCATTATGTTGAAACCAAAATTTTTGAAGGTTTCATCTTCTACCACGTGTGAATTGCACACATTTTAATTTTTTTTCTCCTTACCCCAAATGTTCCACTCCAAATTTGACGCCCTAGGCCGTCGCACAACCTCGCCCCCCCCCCCTAACGCCGGCTCTGCGCATAATTATAACCTAAGCAAGCAATGTAGCTCATTTATCGAGGATGAACCAACCGTCCTCAGGCATAGGTCGTAAAATAACATAGGAACCTACTTTATGCATTCAGTTTTGATGATTATGTAATTAGTTTTAAAATAGATATACTCGTTTTCGTAGTAGGTAATAAAATGGCACAATATTATTAATGGCATTATTGTATTTAAATTAAGTAAGATAATAGAGACAATAAAAAATTCACTACCTCAATTATATTCAAGGTTCACGGTTAAATAATAATGATGATAAAATAGGTAATAATTTGACGACCTGTAATAATAATAATTCGGCATGCCGATTGCCGTGCCAAGGGTCCTGGGTTCAATTCCCAGAAAACTCGAGGCGGAAATTTGACTGATAAATTTGAACTTCTGTTCTCGGTCTGGGTGTGTGTGTTCTTGAGAAGAACTTCTTGTCCTTGTGTGTTTTCGCTACACAACGATACACAATCATAGTCCTAGGGAGTCCTAGTGTGGGTATGATTGTGTAGCGTTGTGCAAGTTCATCAGAAGTTTCACTAAACCTGCCCTTCTTTCCAGGTCTTCGACAGAGTAAGGAGCTATACGAGCGACTCCAGCAGACCACGTCATCCAGGAAACAGCATGGCGCGCAGGAACCTCGACTGAACATGGACAAGTGTCTCATCGTCTCCAAGGTCACTAGATATGAATATGAAAAGTAAGTTTGATGTACCTAACTACCTACCTACTCGAGAAATCTTGGTTTAGTTGGAGTCATGGATATATTACTCTACCTGGATCACGGACTTTGTGGAGGTACCTGAGGATCGATGACGTCATATCGGAATGACTATTCGACCAATCACAGGCCGGATTGAGGTTGTCCTTCATAATTGTAGGGTGTCCACATTTAGAAAAATTATGTCCCATTTGATATGGTTCTTCAAAAGGTTTTCTATAGTTAATTTTTCTGGTGGTAAAAATTATAATATTGAAATAATACATTTTATTGAAATTTCATCAAAATCACCGAATTTAAATTATTGCGTTAAGAGTAAATTGAAAATTAAGGTACACAATTAAGGTACATCTATATAATAACATATGTTATTAATTTTAGATGTTTTTATACTATGATAGATAAAAAATCACAATCGAATGATATTATAATATCCTGGAATTATAGTTATATAATAATTATAGTTATAGAATAGTCCATGTTGGACAGAATACAAAAATGGTATTTCACTACGAAGTTATTTATCCAGTAAGAGTAATATATCCATGGCTGGAGTCAATAAAAAATATTTGAGCTGAATCGGCTGCGAATTCGGCGGAAGGATGAACTGTGATGAATAGAACAAACGGTCAGATAACGATGATGCTATTGGTGCTCTAAATGGTGATGAATGGATGGATGGTGATGCTGATGTTGATATGGTACTTGAAAGTCGTAGGGGTTAATACACTTGTTATTACTAGTTTGTATCTGTTTATGAACATAGTTCATATCTAATGATATTAAACTTTACATTATACAGTTCCATACAAGATTAGAATTAAACTATAATTGTATTTGATGTTTTTGTCATGCGCAGTTGCTGTTATATTTGCTAATCAACCGATTAAGAGTTCTTTTTTAACCCCCGACGAAGAAAGAGGGGTGTTATAAGTTTTACGTGTCTGTGTATCTGTCTGTCTGTCTGTGGCATCGTAGCTGCCAAACGGATGAATCTTTTGATCTAGTTTTTTTTTGTTCGAAAACAAATGTTACTAAAACTGTCGTGGATTTTTTAAGTTTTAATTTAAGATTATTGTTTGATCCCTTATAATGATGGGATCTATTGAGGGAACTCCTCAAAAGCTAGTCATTTTGATATTATTATTTAGTAATAATTTTAGTGGTTCTTCTTCACCTTCAAAGACTATCCATTTTTGCAATTTTTATTATTACCGCTACATATTCAGGGAAAATCTACGGTGTTGCGGCGCTACACTGTGGTCCAGCGACGTCGCGATCCTAATGCGTCTGTGCAATTTAACAGTCTGTGGCAGCTGCCGGTCGCGGATTCGTCGGCAACGCTGATTGCTCAGCGGCCCAGCCAATGGTCGGCCGCTGACCACTACTGGACACAATGACCACGCAATTTTGAATATTTTTTCTTGTTACTTATTTTCGCTTTTATATACGCTAACGACCTTCGAGACGATACGCAAATTTTTACATTGTAATACGCTAAAATTTTGATTATACGAATTTTTCTACAAATATTCCGGTCGTTTTATGTCAAATCTCCTGGACGGCCGAAACATACGGCGTGAACTTTGAATACGCCTTTCAATTTTTTACGTCGCAATATAGTCGTGTCACGTGCCTATTTTCTAATGATCATTTCCCAGTATGTTTTGTTTGCTAAACGTTTATTTAATAGCTCCGATTGGTAATTAATTACATGCGATAGATAGCATAGGGTCGAATGTTATATCAATAGCGATGGACATCGTTTAGAAGAAACATGTCTCCTCAAATGTGAATGGCTTCAGTTTTCAACTTAAACACTATTTTGGTGAATTTTGGC
The DNA here is from genome assembly GCA_951805285.1 of Thymelicus acteon. Lineage (NCBI taxonomy): Eukaryota > Metazoa > Arthropoda > Insecta > Lepidoptera > Hesperiidae > Thymelicus > Thymelicus acteon. The sequence goes on from OX638239.1 coordinate 5,385,236, forward strand.
TTGATAAAGGCCTGCGCAGAAGAGACTTTTGTTAAAATCAGACCCGACCCGACTCGACCAGACCCGACCTGACTCGACCAGACCCGACTCAAGCAGACTGGACCAGACAAGACTAGAGCAGACCAGACTAGGCAGAATCAGAGTCTAGCAGACCGGCCTGACATAATTAGATTAGACTAAACTTGACCAGACTACTACAAACAAGACCAGACCAAACTTAAGTTAAACACTTAAACACCGGATCAGACCAAACTGGTAGACCAAAACAGACTAAACATCGATGCATACGTAACGTGGACGGGACGGGGACGGGACGGGACGTAAAGTTTTGCAAACATCGTATCATAGAAAATGTAAACGATAGCGCATACGCCACGGAGGTACGCACGGGACGGGAATGGGGCACGCACGTATATATTTATGCCCCGTCCACGTCCCGTCCCCGTCCCGTCCACGTTACGTATGCATCGACCTCAAACAGATTAGACCAAGCTATATTTTGATAGCTAAAGATTTAACTTGGCACTAACTTCAAATTAAATATCTAATATTTTATTTAAAGTAATAAATAACACAGATATTATTTTTATTTATTACCTTTCATTTTATTGCCATTATGTAGACGTTGTATGTTTTTGAAGGCAGTTTAATTTATTTTCCGATTCTATGTACCAAACTCTATCACTAATCACCAATCTTATTCTTTTGTTTCAGGCACAGTCATGACTACGTATCAGATAAAGAATTGGAGAGGATACTTCGTCAGCGAGGGTCCGACTACGATTCCATGCTGCAGAACCATAAGGAACAGAAGGCGTTTGAGGAAAATGTTGCTAGGGAGCTGAAAGATATGGGGATTAAGGTGGAACTGGCCAGCAGGTTAGTTGATTGGAGATTCTTATGATAGTTTCAACTTTTAAAGGTTACTAATAAACCTTCGAAAAACATAGAAATCTTAATCGCCATATATGTACCTACATATAATATTTAAGGAATTTCTTCAATTCCTCATGAATCCTATCATCAGAAAATAAGAAAAATATATGGGACCAATCTGAAAGCATATATATTCTTGGTAATAAAAGAATAATGATCCAAATCTTCTATATATGTAGAAGATGTCCCGTAAGTAATGGATCAACCGTAGATGGCAGATAGCTTCAGAGGCCTTCGGGTAGCATGATAACATCCGATACTTAGGTTGGCCACTAACCCCTCCACAAATTCGCATTGGAGCAGCGTGGTGGAGTATGCTCTAGGCCTCCTAAAGAGGAGAAACCGGTGCTCAGTAGTGGGACGAGTGGTTCAAATAAGGTTGAAGCCAAATAGAATACATGGACTTTCATTGTCGTTATTAATAGGACAGAATGGGTGTGTCTGTTTATATAAAAATGATAAGTGTTATTGCACAGTGTATGTGGTCAAGTCATTACCCTTGTAGAGTGAGCGTTTGGCGGTCAAACCACTTGATAAGATTAGGACCGTACAAATATGGTCCAAATGTAATAATGTATTTGTATTGCGTTACGGTACTCGTAGTTTCAAGTAGCCCGGAGAACGGTTGGGAGTAAACCTGCCTGCAAACTAAGTGATCCCGGGTTTGGTTCTCGGACCAGACATTTATCGGAATGATTATTGAGATGCCATTCTCCTAGTGAGGGTTTGTGGTGTATGTGAACGGTTTTTCAATTTCTATAAATATTAACTCATCATAAATTATCATATAAAGAAATAGTTCTTCCCTAGGATAATAGCATGATGCCTAGTAAAAAGTAATATCTATTGTCATCCACTTCATAAATGCATTGATAACGACTCCTAGAATATGTTTGTATGACCATACTATTTATTAATTATATTATTTATATTTATTTAAATTACTAGACGACATGCCATTGTACTAGTAAATATCACGTTACTTATCACCATGACATGTTATTAGACTATACATCGCCTTACTTGTAAACGTGCCATTTAAACAATATGATACATACATATGTATTACCTAATTCTTACTAGGTGTTAGACAGACACTAGATAAAAGTAAAAGACCCATAATGAGACATAGTGTTAATTCAATTCATTTCTTATGATTTTCATGATGTAAGAAAATGACCCAAAGAACCTCCTATTTTAAATCGGTTAAAAGGATGCCAAACAAGCAGAAAGAAATTTATCTGCCGCGAATTCAATCGTTCGCACTGTTACTTGATGATAATAAAATGCGTGTACATGGTTATAAAAAATATTATCGACGAGTAACCGCCCTCGCTTTGCTTCGGTTTTCTTACTTTTTTACACCTTGGGTTACATTATTGGAGTTTTATTAAGGATCCCTAATTTTTTTGAAAATATAAAATAGCCTATGTTACTCGGGGATAGTGTAGCTTCCCAACAGTGAAAGAATTTTTGAAATCGGTTCAGTAGTTTCTGAGCCTATTCAATGCAAACAAAAAATCAAATCTTTCCTCTTTATATATTAGTATAGATTACTTAAAATTGAGGAACGCGTCATAGATAATGGGTATTATCATTTGCAAGGTCAAGCGTGTTGAGTAAAAGTAATGTATTATTGAGGCGTGTGATTTTCACATGTTACTATAATAGGTAACATGTCGTATTACTACTGGGGATCGCGTCATGTAAATAGGCAACATGTCATTGACATTGTATATTCGTTTATCATATTTGCTAAGTGAAAATATTGCGTGATCTCCTTTTCAACAGTTTTATTTAGTTTGCCCTGTTTGTTTCTTTTGTTTGAAAATGTTATTAATATATTTTTCTTCTTAAATCTCGTTCTGAGGTGTTCCTATATTCTATTCTAAATAATAAAATAAATAAAAAATAAATGGTATAGATTTCACAGGTTTTCGCGATTATTATAGAAAATAGTAACCCCAGATGGGCTAACTATAAAAGCCTGGAGGGCGGCAAGCCACTCGATTTTAAATAAAAAAAATATGTATTAAAATTAATTATTTTATATTTTTTAATGTAGGGGGCAGTTTAGTACAGGGGCAGTTTTGAATTATTCGATTTATGAACGCATTCTTTATCTTTCCCAACCTCCATAACCTTTTTAATACTGGTAAATCCGAACTACACATCTGTCAGATCCCAACTACCGTCAACGTCAGGGTAATTTTACAAAAAAATTGCCGGTTACTTTACGGAGACGAAAATAAACAAATATTTTTTTGCTTGTAAGCAAATTACTGAAAACATAAGTATTATTATCAAGTTGTGATTATTTCATAGTGTTTCATATATTATAGACTCAGTATTTACAAATATAAGATCATTAAACACAAGTTAGTTTTTCGTCTAGAAATTTTTAATTCTGAAGGTTGTTATTGGGGCAAATTTGAACAAAATCACTGGGGCACTTTTGAATAAAATGTTCAAAGTGCCCCATACATATAAATAACATATGGGTATTTATTTTATGAAAATATAAGGAAGCGATTTCATTTTTTATTGCCTTTACAGTCATTAAGGACCGCTTTTTGAGATTGTTTATTTTATATTCAACACTTTTAAAGTAGGTATCTTCCTAAGGCTCTTTAAAATTTCATATTTTTGAAGATACTTATGAATGTTATTACTTTTTAATATGGTTTCGGAATATCTAATTTGATCTCGGTTATAGAAATAAGTTTGTTACCTTTGTTCAAGACTGCCCCAGGCCGTTCAGAATTTTATAAAGTTTATTCAATTAATAGTTATTGTAAGAAATAAATGACAGTGTACTATGATAATATTAGACACAAATAACATAAATATACTGTTGATTATATTCTAAGTTACATGGTTTCCATTTAATCCTGGTTTTTCAAAACTGCCCCTAGGGGTTTCAAATGTGCCCCGCGGATGGGGCACATTTGAACAAAATAGAGCTAAAAAGAAAAACGAAATTGTGTTACTTTAGCAAGTCAAAATAAATTAATATCATCTTTAGTATGTAGTATAAACCCCATATGTAATACTAAAATAAAATAAATCTTGATTGGTAGTACTATACCAGAAATATAATAATTTATTTAAAAAGTGTTCGAATGTGCCCCCCTCTCCCCTAAATTGTGTTATGAAAAAAACAAGAAAGGTGCATTTTTAATTAATAAAAAAATATTTCAAATAATATGGGGGCGGCAAAGTTCCTTGGGGGGGGGGGGGGGGGGGGAGCGGCAAATTTTCGGTCGGCCCCGGGCGGTATGTATAGTGTGTATGTGAGTATAGCTGGTCTATCTAATCGTTCCTACGACTGTATGTGTGACTATCAGCATATCACATGGTTATATAAAAATATTTATGACTTATAATTATTGATGAACGCGTCACACATAATCGTTATCAATTGCAAGTTTAGGTATCATGGACTAAAATAACGCGCGTTTGTATTGTTCTAGCGCGCGTGTTGTGATTAAAGTCCATTTTTCTAGATGAGTGTTATTTCGTAAACAATCTTGACATTTCCAGAGAGGATAAGCGATAGTATTAGAAAGGAAGGCAACTCATTACGCGTTTTTGATTAGCGCTGTGCGATCTGAATTACACTTTATTGCGTTGGAGCAAGAGTCGCTGTTTATTTAAATGATTTTGCGGAGTGCGCCTTCTGTATTATTATAAGTACTGTTATGTATTCTGTGGTTATAGTAGCTTGTCATGTTGTTTTCCGTGCCTGATACGATCATAGCACGGTCATGGCATTATTGTTAACAAGTATCTATACTTCTATACTAATATATTTAAAAGAGGAAAGATTTGATTTTTAGGGTTCCGTAGAAAATGGCAAAAAACGGAACCCTTATAGATTCGTCATGTCTGTCTGTCTGTCTGTCTGTCTGTCCGTCCGTATGTCACAGCCACTTTTTTCCGAAACTATAAGGACTATACTGTTGAAACTTGGTAAGTAGATGTATTCTATGAACCGCATTAAGATTTTCACACAAGAATAGAAAAAAGCGATAAATTTTGGGGGTTCCCCATACTTAGAACTGAAACTCAAAATTTTTTTTTCATCAAACCTATACGTGTGGGGTATCTATGGATAGGTCTTCAAAAATGATATTGAGGTTTCTAATATCATTTTTTTCTAAACTGAATAGTTTGCGCGAGAGACACTTCCAAAGTGGTAAAATGTGTGTCCCCCCCCTGTAACTTCTAAAATAAGAGAATGATAAAACTAAAAAAAATATATGATGTACATTACCATGCAAACTTCCATTGAAAATTGGTTTGAACGAGATCTAGTAAGTAGTTCTTTTTAACACGACATAAATCGTAAACCGCAATTTACCTTCCATTCAATCAACTCAAATACTAACCTACCTATCTAACCTGTAGACTCAAATACAAGGAACTACAAGAACTTTTATATTATGTTACTTTCTGCTACGGAACCCTTCATGAGTGAGTCCGACTCGCACTTGGCCGCTTTTTTTTTGTTTGCATTGAATAGGCTTTGAAACTACTGAACCGATTTGAAAAATTCTTTTACTGTTGGGAAGCTACACTATCCCCGAGTAACATAGGCTATAGGTATTATATTTTCAAAAAAATTAGGGATCCTTAATAAAACTCCAATAAGTTGTAAAAAAATAAGAAAACCGAAGCAAAGCGAGGGCGGTTACTCGTAGTTTATATACACGGTTTTATATTGTCAATGTAGATACTGAAGAAAAAAATTGTGACTGTGCTATTAATCATTAAGGAGTTCCCTCAGCTGGAGCCAAACCTGGGTGTAGTATCAGGTCATGCTTATCACAAGGGGCCATCCATAAATTACGTCACACTAATTTCATGACTTTTTGACCCCTCCCCCCTCCTTGTCACAGCCGGTCACATTTGTGAGACCTCCCCCCCTAGTGTGACGTCACATATTATGAAATTTTACACCTAGAAATTATTAAATTAAAACAGCAGTTCCGAAATAAGTTTTATTTCCATTCATTGTTTTTTAATATTTACCTATATGTACATATCAATTATTCGATTTTGAAATGTGACGTCACGAAATTTAGGACCCCCTCCCACCCCTTGTCACACAATGTCACATTACATTGACCCCCCCCCTTCCCCCCTAACGTGTGACGTAATTTATGGAAGGCCCCCAAAAATGCATTGTCATCAGAACTAAAGCAACATGTAAAATTTCAACTCCTTAGGATAAGTGGAAGTAAGTCTAATTAGGCGCAAGATTTGACCCAAACAAACAAACAGGACAAACTAAATAAAACCGTTTAATAAAAGAGCTACAAACTTTCCTCTTCACGTACCTACCTAATAAAGATAATTATGAGTATTTATATAATAGATACTACCTGTTGCCCGCAGCTTCGCATACGGAAATTATTTTTTACCTTATTTGTACCTCTTGCAGAAGAAAATTTAAAAAACAGTGAATTTATATTGAAGTATGTATGTACTTATATTTAGTAATTGAAATACTGAAACCCACGATAAAATCACAAAGGATTCCTCCTGGAGCGGGTTTTGAAAAATAAGCAATATTCACACTTTACGAATTTTCATCGAAATCTGTTCAAGGGTTTTCAGTGATGCCCGGACAGACAAACAGACAGACAGACAATAATTCTAAAAAAATATATAATTTTGTACTCTAACACGTTATTTAAGTGCCCCCTAATCGAAATTAAATTATCGATTAAATAAATAAAAATGTAAATTGAATAAAATTCAATGTACAGAAAATTTGCCGTTTGAGTTTTTTTATAGTATAGATAAAAAAGCAAAGCAACAACCCATAATTGTCCCACTGCTGGGCTCGAGGTCTCCTCTCACAATGTGAGGCGTACAGGCCATAGTCTACCACGCTGGCCAAGTGCGAATTAGTAAACTTCACACATCTTTGAGAACATTATGGAGAACTCTCCGGTGTGCAGGTTTCCTCACGATGTTTTCCTTCACCGAAGCAAGTGATAATTAACTTCTAATACGCACATAATATTTGAAAATCAGAGGTGCGTGCCAGGATTTGAACTCAGGCTCGAGGTTCAGGTTCGAGAGACCAACGTTCTAACCGCTAGGCTATCACTGCTTATAGTATAGATAGTACCGCACGTAAATATTCTGGAAGTTTCCGATAGTTAAATACCTGTTCTGTTTGAATCCTCAGGTTGACCTACAACGACGAGCTCATAAATTGGTGCGATGTGGTCGTCCCATGCGGCGGGGACGGCACCTTCCTTCTAGCTGCTTCTAGAGTACGAGATGCCAAGTACGATTCACTGTACATACTATTTAACCTCACACATTTCTAGGATACATTAACATTTATGCATTCTTGTTACAGCATACTTTATAAAGTATTATAAGTTTAAAAATAAATAAAAACCCACTTGCTACCAAAAAGCTATCATGTTTATATACCTTTTTGAAATCCTTATGATGAGCTCTTTAATTTGATACCATATTGCGTTATTCGATTTATTTTTTTATACTTCAAAAAATTCGATGTAGTGTGACATTGTGTGACAAGGGGTGGAAGGGGGTCCTAAATTTCGTGACGTCACATTTCAAAATCGTATAATTGGTATGTATAGGTAATGACAATGGGCATAAAACATTTCGGAACTGCTGTTTTAATTTAATAATTTCTAAGTGAAAATAATAATATGTGACGTCGGCGGGGAGGTCTCACAAATGAGACCAGCTGTGACAAGGAGGGGGGAGGGGTCAAAAAGTCATGAAATTAGTGTGACGCAATTTATGGATTGTTCCTTATTCAAAGAAAAAATATGAATGAACACTCACTTTCTAACACAATTCCCGCAACTATGAATGAACAATCGACTAAACTTACCATTTGTTTTACCGCCCACAGCAAACCTGTGATAGGGTTCAACAGTGCACCGCACAAGTCAGTGGGCAGGCTGTGTCTCCCCACCTGGTGTTCCAACGATGTGAAGGGTGCGCTTCAGGCTTTGAAGGAGGTACGTTGATAGTTTGATAGTTTGTTGAAATTTAATAGGTATATCATTTTTCTATTACAAAATCAAGTGATTTTATAACTTTGATCAACAGTATCTTTAAATGTTTTGAAAATTTTCGTCATTGTTTATTTTTGAGTAAAACTAATATCAGTTTTTGATCAACATTAAATACTGTCAAAACAGTGACCAATTTCGATTAACTGAGTGACTACACCATTTGATCGATAAACTAGTTGTGACATCACACATGTCCCGTGCGATCAAAACCACTGTAAATTGACCTCTTCGTTTCCTACACCGGTTCGTATTGCAGGGCAGGTTCCGCTGGATGCGTCGCACGAGGATACGGACAACGATCACGTGTGAACCGAAGCTGCTTGACACGATCACACCGGTTGATCTACACACGTTGCATTATTGCAGGTTAGTGCTGGCCGTGTCCAATGATCTTACTATCCATTAATTAGATCAGTTACCTAGCAACTGTCATAAAGTTACTAAATTATAGTGTTATTTGGCTACTAACTTATCTTGAGATTATGGATAGATAGGTTATAGAAAACGGCCGTAAGACATGTGGACTATTTTTTTATGTGTAATGTTTCTGATTTTAAGCTTATATCATCCCAGACATTAAAAAAAGCGGCCAAGTGCGAGTCGGACTCGCTCATGAAGGGTTCCGTAGCAGCAAGTAACATAATATAAAAGTTCTTGTAGTTCGTTGTAACTTTGATCAATGATTTTTGCGGTTTACGATTTATGACGTATTAAAAAAAACTACTTACTAAATATCGCTCAAACCAATTTTCGTTGGAAGTTTTCATGGTAATGTACATCATATATTTTTTTTAGTTTTATCATTCTCTTATTTTAGAAGTTACAGGGGGGGGGACACACATTTTACCACTTTGGAAGTGTCTCTCGCGCAAACTATTCAGTTTAGAAAAAAATGATATTAGAAACCTCAATATCATTTTTGAAGACCTATCCACACGTATGGGTTTGATGAAAAAAACATTTTTGAGTTTCAGTTCTAAGTATGGGGAACCCCCAAATTTTTTTTTTTTTCTATTTTTGTGTGAAAATCTTAATGCGGTTCACAGAATACATCTACTCACCAAGTTTTAACAGTATAGCTCTTATAGTTTCGGAAAAAAGTGGCTGTGACATACGGACGGACAGACAGACAGACAGACAGACAGACAGACAGACAGACAGACAGACAGACAGACAGACAGACAGACAGACAGACAGACAGACAGACAGACAGACAGACAGACAGACAGACAGACAGACAGACAGACATGACGAATCTATAAGGGTTCCGTTTTTTGCCATTCGGCTACGGAACCCTAAAAAGTTAACTTGTGTCCTTTCGTCATTTCTTCTTCTTGAAAAACACCTTTTCGATATCCATCCATCAGCCCTTAGAGGTCCACTGCTGGACATAGGCCTCCCCTAACTTGCGCCACTCTGACCGGTCCTGAGCCTTCTGAATCCAGCGGATGCCCGCTGTCTTCTTCAGATCGTCAGTCCACCTGGTCGGGGGGCGTCCTATGCTCCTTTTTCCGAGACGTGGGCGCCATTCGAGGACCTTTCTTCCCCAACGATTATCGGTCCTTCGCACTATGTGGCCAGCCCATTGCCACTTCAGCCGGCTAATTCTTTGAGCTATGTCGGTTACCCTTGTTCGTCTACGGATCTCCTCATTTCTGATGCGATCACGTAGAGAAATACCGAGCATAGCCCTCTCCATAGCCCGCTGCGCAACTCTGAGCTTGTGGATCAGGCCAATAGTAAAGCACCACGTCTCGGATCCGTATGTCATCACTGGCAACACACACTGCTCGAACACCTTCGACTTCAGGCACTGAGGAAGTGTTTTGGACGACAAGATATGACGCAGTTTCCCGAACGCAGCCCATCCGAGTTGGATTCTACGAGTGACTTCTTTCTCGAAGTTGGACTTACCCATCTGGATCACTTGTCCCAGGTAATTGTATTCGTCTACAACTTCAAGAGCAGCGCCGTCAACAACAACCGGTACGGGTGTGACATGGACATTCGACATGATTTTCGTCTTGTCCATGTTCATCTTAAGACCCACCCGTTGTGAGGCGCTGTTCAAGTCCCCGAGCATTGTACCAAGTTCTTCCAGGGAACCCGCCAGGATGACTATATCATCGGCATATCGCAAGTGTGTGATGTATTCGCCATTGATGTTAATGCCACGTCGTTTCCACTCCATCAGCTTGAACACATCTTCCAACGCAGCGGTGAACAGTTTTGGGGATATGACATCCCCTTGCCTGACACCTCTCTGCAGTTGGATGGGGTTCGTTGCTGTGTCGTGTACTCTGACGGACATGGTGGCAGATGAGTACAAACACTTCAACACCTCGATATACCGGTAGTCGATCCGGCACCGCTGGAGAGAATTTAGTACCGCCCAGGTCTCGATAGAATCAAAGGCTTTCTCATAGTCCACATAGGCAACACACAACGGCAGATTATACTCCTCGGTCTTTTGTATAATCTGCCGCAGTGTGTGTATATGGTCTATGGTGCTGTAGCCTTTTCGGAATCCTGCTTGTTCGGGAGGCTGGAAGTCGTCAAGCCTGCGTGCAATGCGATTTGTGAGCACCCTCGAAAACAGCTTATAAACGTGGCTCAGAAGTGCAATGGGCCTGTAGTTCTTCAAAAGGGCTTTATCGCCCTTCTTGAAGAACAGCGTCACCACACTTCTGCCCCACGCTTCCGGGGTAGTTCCAGTGTTAATGACGGAATCGAACAGTTTTTGGAGCGCCACTAGAAGGGGTTTCCCTCCAGCTCTTAGAAGCTCGGTTGTGATTCCGTCATCTCCCGGTGCCTTGTTGTTTTTAAGCTGTTTGAGAGCCTCTCTAATCTCATACAGGCTGACGTCCGGGATATCCTCTGTGTAGTGTCGGGTCAGTTTAGCTCTCTTATCGCTCTCCTCGCTAGGAGGTGGAGCTTGAGAGGAGGCATACAACCGTCCGTAGTATCTCTCAGTCTCTCTCAGAACTTCCGGTTTCGACGAAACCATGGTGCCGGACTCGGTCTTCAACCTCGTAAGCTGACTTTGCCCAATGGACAGATCCCCGGCGAACACTTTGGAGCCCTGGTTTCGCTCAATTGTGTTTTTTACACGATTTGCGTTGTGTTTTCGCAAATCGCGTCGCCTGCACTTGGAGATCTGCTCATTGAGCCGTCGGTACTCACTCATAGAGGTTGGAGACTGCACACATAGTTCTCGTCGATCCCTCATAAGACCGAGAGTTTGTTCTGAGAGAACCTGAGATCTACCACTAGGGTGGGTCTTGAAGTACTTCGACCCTACCTCGTGGACAGTTGTTACCATCCTGGTGTTAAACTCGTCCACGGACGTGCACGATTCTAGGCACGCAAAACGGTTTTGCAGCTCAAGTTGAAAGTTCTCGGATCCCTGGATTTGGACGGATGTTGGGCGAAGCGTAGACTTCATCAGGCGTGACCGTTCCAGCTTCAGGTCGATATTTAATGTGCCTCTCACAAGACGGTGATCGCTTCCGGTTTTGAACCTGCTGATCACAGAGACATCATTAAATATGTGCCGTTTGTCTGCCAGAATGAAGTCTATCTCGCTTTTCGTGGAACCATCAGGACTTATCGAAGTCCACTTGCGTTGTGGCTTCTTTCTGAAGAAGGAGTTCATCATAAAGAGATCTTCCTTCTCCAAAAAGTTGGCCAGCAAGTGTCCTCGGTGGTTCCGTCGTCCAATTCCGTAGGGACCCACTTTCCTCTCGGCGCCACTTTGCGTGCCCAGCTTCGCGTTGAAGTCCCCCATCACAACATTGAAGTGAGCTTTAGAGGTATGTATGGCTCTACTTATGTCCTCATACATAACCTCAACCTCGTCGTCGGGATGTGTCGAAGTCGGCGCATATACCTGTACAACCTTCAACGAATACCGTTTGGATATTCTGAGTGTAAGGTACGCTACCCTGGCCGACACGCTCCCGACTTGCACAATGTTGTTGACGAGGGACTTGTGAACGAGAAACCCGACACCACCTTGGGACAGGTGTTCGCCCTCCCGGTGATAGAACAAGTTTCCGGATTTGAGTATTATCGTGTCCTCCCCCTGTCTTCGGACTTCAGATAAACCCACAATACTCCAGTTTAACTTGTCTATCTCTTCTTCCAGCTCTTTTACCTTGTCGTCTGTCCTCAGTGTCCTGGTGTTGTATGTTGCCAGGTGCAGAAGTCGTCGTTTGGATTGGTAGCGCGATCTCTGCCGGCGATTCTTAGCACCCCCTGCCCCGCCGTTACCATAGCCGCTACCGTAACTAGGAATAGCGGGGCTGCCGGGGACTGGGGGCCGAGGCTCATTTGTGACAAACATGCGGGGGTTTTAGCCGATAGTCACCACGCTTGGCTAGTGCGTGTTGGTGACCGCAGGTGACCTGACTGATATTCGTCACACACAGGAAGATGCTGCTGCCCATCTTCCTGAATTTGTCCTATTAGTCGCCTTTTACGACATCCCAGGAAGAACGGGAGTGGTGCTATTCTACAAAGTGAACCCGGACACCACACGGGGTACCTTTTCGATATAGTGGTAGATTAAAAAATATGACGTGCATAAGTGTATCATTGATAACTATTAATTTTTTATAATTATTTTTTATTGTGAAAATTTTAAAAATATTTAGTTTTTTTGAACCACGTAAATTATGGTTACAACGCATAAAGACACTGACGTGGTTTATATTTTTTCCTATTTTATTTCTATTCTCTATTTTCTTTCTTACAATTTTATTTTACAACTAATATTTTTGGGAAGTACGCTATTTTGCTGCTTGCTACATCGTAAGTACCAAACGTTAGTACTAATTTAGTCTTCTTTCTGTACTTAAACATGCATTTTATTACAGATACACATCAGTATTAAATGACCCTCATGACAGTCCAGAGTCAAACCCTTCCAGAAGTCCGGAGAAAGAGGACAATGGGATTAAAATGTCCAAGAAAGTCCTGCCATTTTTAGCGTTGAATGAGGTAAGTCTCATAAAATTTGTGTATGTAGTTATGTGTATTAATATGAATAAAATTGATGGGGGTGTAGCGTAAAAAGGATTATATAGAAACAGCTACTTTTCAGGAGAGCACATTTTAGGAAAAAATGTTCCCATTTTGTTATTTTTAAACCAAGATTATTGAAATTTTCACCAGCACGTTATTATTGAATAAGGTATTATTATACATTAACTAGGCATTTGTAAACACGTATGAAATTTAATTTATTTATGACATAGCGTATTTTTCGTATTAAAGCTCTTTTTTGACATACGTTTCTTTTAACATTTTTTGTCTTTTCACTTTTGTGTCGTTAATTTTGACCTTATTGTGGTATGTCTACTTCAAACATACGAGTACTTTCACTACTTTTTTCGACACCGACTCATATTCATCATGCCGTCCCTCTCTCTCCCCCCAGGTATTCATAGGCGAGAGCGTAACGTCGCGAGTGTCACTGCTGCGGCTGCAGATCGACAACGGCAAGTGGACGCACACGAAGAGCTCCGGCCTGTGTGTTACTACCGGCACTGGGAGTACGTCGTGGCACTTCAGGTATGATGTAGTAGTTAGTGCCATCCTCCTCTCTCTAAGCAGGTATTGATGGGCGAGAGCGTGATAAATGTGTCGCTGCTGCAGTTGCTGCTGGTTGTAGTCATGGAGTATTGAGGTAGAAGGAGGGCCATCTCATATGAAGTTAAAGTGGAAAAAGTGTCCAGCTGTTTACAGAAAATAGAGGTTCCAGTAATGGCCATTTCTGAATGGCGCTGGTGTGTGACAAATAGATAAACATGGCTGTTGTAAACGGAGTGAAGTTTGCTGAGTTATGCCACCCGTAATGAATGGCGCTAGTGTCCGCCAAATAGATAGATATTCGAACATAGCTATTGTAGACCGCACCGCAACGCCACCCGTAATCTTATGCGTTTTTACGGACACTTTTCATGCACAGAGATGGCCTTCCTACTCTCTATCATCCATGGTTGTAGTGATGGTTGAACTGTCACTTGGACAAAACTGTACGTTAATTTGTACAAAGTTGACTTTGGCTGAGCGTATTTACGACAATGCCATATTTGAAGAGAAAAAGAATAAAGTTCCTTAATGCGTCTTGAGGGTCTAGCGAAGTTCAACGAACACTAATTCCCGCAATTCGTTTATTGTCTATGGCTGAAGTACGAAGTACCGAGAGCAAGAAAATGCTTTTTTATATATATAAAAAAATAAAAAATTTATTATAGTGCGTATCTCTTAACATCATTCTTATCTGATGAAGGGTTAGTCGGGCAAAATATGACATATAAGACAAATAGAAACACTACTGCAAATGTCATTATAACATAATAATAATAATAATAATAATAAAAATTATTTATTGCCACACACACAATATTAAAAATTACAATGTAAGAAAAAAGACAAAAAAAAGTTTATGGATGGGCAAAAGGGAGTGGCTCAGCTTGTGCTAACATAGGACGATGGTCCAATGTAGCGCTGTTTTTCAGCCACTCCCTATCCCTATGTTGATGGACGGGAGTAAAGCTACGATGTCCCCGGCTTCCTTAATTTTAACAAAAATATCCTCCATAAAATACAAAGAAAAAATAAATAATAAATAAATATACAAAATTTAAATTAAAATTAACAAAAACAAAAAAAAAAAAAACAAAGCAGTTCACCCTTATTTTAGTGTGTAGATGTGTGTGTGTGTGTATGTGTGTGTGTGCGTGTGTATGTGTGTGCATGTGTGTAGGAGTGTTTGTGAGTAGATATTGTTTTGACTTAGAATAATAATAAACTAGAAGCCACATCTCGCTGTCATTGCTAGTCGCGCGTTGTGTCCAGAACCGCCCGGCCCCGCCGTTCTTCCCACCCGCGGTAGTGTTGCAACGTAAAACATGTCGCATTATTCCGGGAAATGTTTGTGACAGGACGTTGAGAAAAAAGATAAAGGCGATTATACTTAGGTCTACCAGTATCTGATCGCAACATATTATTACTGTGTTTCTAAAAATATGTTTCTCGTGTAAGTGACTGTATCTTAAATATGAGAATAAGTTTCTTTAAACCTAAATAAAACTTGTTGATCGTAATTGAACTATTATTACTTTCAATGTTGATTGTTAGTATTTTTATCATAATATTAGTTTTAATATAGCTAATATAATATGTGTGGTTTGTTAATTTCAGATGAAAACATATTAAATAAAGACAATGTTAAATTATGCACATATTTTATATATTTTAAATTTGAAAAAGTTAAATGTGTAACAAATTTAAATGTTTTATCTATGTATATTGTTTGTTGTTATTTTATATTCATTTGATGAAGATAATAAATAAATAATAATATAATTAATCGCTCCTGCAACGTATCAATCACGTGACTTTGTGTGATGAAACTTTTCAAGTTTTCATTCCATATTTACACACATCATTGTTAATTTCATTTATTTTAATATTATTTGCAAATCTATTAAATTAACATACAAAAAATCATACTCAGATAGATAAATTAATTCGATAAGAAAATATAATTAGATTGCAGATTGTCGTTTAAATACGCCTTATTTCTCACAATGTTTTCGATAAACATTGAAAATAATATTTCTGACTTATGATCGTAAAGGTATTTTCGATATTATATCGAAAATAATCATCATTTTAGAAAAATAAATAAAAAGTTTCATAAAACTCTTTATTGGATAGACAGTTGCTTTTTTTAAATTTTCATCGCCATATTAAACACAATTTTTCTTGTTTGTCATTAAAGCCCTGAGATTTTGGTACACCTATCTACCTTTAAACGAGAAATTCTTGTATATCTTCTTAATATATATAAATTACGTGTCACGTTGTTTGTCCGCGATGGACTCCTTAACTACTAAACCGATTTTAATCAAATTTGCACACTCTGTGCAGGTTGATCCAACTTGAAAAATAGGATACTTTACATCTCCCTTAGGGCACACGGAAGTTAAATAAAAAAACTTTTGACTGAACGAAGTCTGTCCGGGCAGCTAGTTTATATATATATATATTCTCGGAATCTCGGAAACGGCTCCAACGATTTTCATGAAATTTAGTATGCAAGGGGTTTCGGGGGCGATAAATCGATCTGGCTAAAACTAATTTTTATAAAATGCCGTTTTATCCGTGTTTTCAGGCAATGAAAAACTGCTACAATAGACCCTTCCTGACATCTATTGGCGTGTAGCAACACTAAAGCTACTTCAGTAGATGGCGTCCGAGCAAAGCTTGGTCATCTAGGTACTATTAAATAGAATGAGTAAATGAAATAAAAATTGTATTTATTATGAAATAATAAAATTTAATTTCCTTTTTGTTGCGTTAGTTTTCTAAAAAACTGGCGTTTCGAGTGACAGCTTATATCGAGAGATTTACATTTGCTTAAATGATGAAATCTTATATCTAGATATTTTTCAATCACAGCTCTGATAAGTTTGTTTCTGTGGATTAAACCATTTATGTGGTCATCCTCAATAGGAAATATGAAATTTTTTCCGAGAAAATCTTCGTAAATCGAAATTACTAAAGCCAAACGCTGCGAATTCGAAGTCATGACAAGATTTTCAATTGATATTTTTCGAACATGTGCTTCGCAAATACAACATATCTCATAAACACTCTGTGAAGCGAAGCACAGGCCACCTCTATTCTTTAACCCAATAAGTTTATGAAACCATTGAACATCCGGAGCTAACATTGCTTCTACACAAAACTGACATTTAATTGGTTTTACTAGATAGTGGACCACACAACCCGATATATAACCAACAATATATTTTGACAAATCGTGCAATTGGGGCAATGAAGAAGATAATAATTTTGCAATACTGCCACCATTTTCTATGATAGAAGATGTTGATACTTCATCAAATACCTTGTCGTCATCACAGAATCGCTGTGAGTGTGCAGAAAAATTTATAGCTTTCGTTGATGATGAGCAATTTAATATACCTATGTTTTCAAGAGATATACAATTGCCGCTATCAGAAGCTTTAAGTTCGAGATGACATAATACTTTTCGATAGATACCTTTGAACTGTTTCGCATTCGGGTTATCATTAAGACCTCCATGCATTCTAATCATTCCAAAAAGTAGTTCCAGGTGGTCCTGGCTGCATTTATACATCGGTATAAATACAAGCGTTTTTTCAATTTCAATTAAACTCTCGTACAGTGATTTCAAACTATTAATACATATAAGAATCCCAAGAAAGCCAGTTTTACAAGGACATTCTAAAACTGATTTATAACTTTTAATCATTACTTTTATATGTCTTTCATCTTGTTTTATTTTTCTTTTAATTGTATTTTTAACTTGTAATGTACTTATGTGAGTTGTCATTTGATCTAGAAAATTGTATATCATTTCTTTATTGCGACTATTCAAAGGTTGTTTATAACCAAACTGCTTCATGTTACGAGAGTTGAGGACATCAAATACATCATTCATATTTTGGACAAATGTTTCAGTTGCCTTTGAATTTTTAAAAGCAATCAATTTGGCATCCTCCCTGCAAAATTTTAGCGCTGTCGCGACACTTTTACTCAATAATTGACTTGCAAGTTTAACTTTCATAATATTGTTATGAAACATAATATGTCTTCGTGTTATTTTATTTCCTATATGAAGTCCTTCTTTTTCTTGAAGATCGTTTAGTTCACATAGCAGATTCCAACTGATTTCTTGGTTGTCTCCATCAAGAAAATATCTTTTTGACTCGAAATTATTCCTTATTAGCTTAAACATGTGGACTGGGTCTAGGAAAACAGCGATGTCGGAGTTATCCACTGGATGCTTAAAGGTGGTTTTTAGGTTTTTCGCATTGTCTATTTTACAACCTAATAACTTCATGGCTGTTATATTTGTAGCATGTCCATCGAAAGTCAATGATACTACTTTAATACCAGCATCATGACATTTAATGAGACATAGCTTGATCAAATTAACTTTTTGCTCTGCATTCAAACCATGAACCAAGAAATATCCAACAGGCAATTTAAAATGTTCGTTAATGCCATTCAACAAAAAGACATATGCTTCAGAAGCTAAAGTTTTACAGTCTTCGGAAGTACCGGTCCCCATGTCAACATATCCGCAATTCTTTTTCCCATCCCACAAACTTTGCTGTCTTATAGACATCTCATCAGCCATTAAGGAACAAATAATTTTGTTTTTTGAAGATCTGGCTTTCTCTTTTAAAGCTATAAAAGATTCGTCAGAGAATCCAGGCTCTCCACTTATATTTGTATACCACCTAGACAACGTTTTTGGGTGTGGCAGGCATGTGTTAAATGTTGCTCTTACGTACTTATAGGCATTCGGGGAAAGAAAATTTAGTGTGAGACAAAATTTTTTAATTTTAGTGTTATATATATGTCTTTTCTTTTTTAAGACGCATTTTTTATAAACATTATTAAATAATTCAGCCGCTGTAATATTTGTTGTCAGCAAGTCATAGACATCGGCGTTTACATGGCGATTGTTTTTTAAATTACGAAGTATGTTTTTCAAAGATTCATTCTTTTTTGTAAGACGTATTTTTTGTTGTTGCAATGTTTTTATTCGTCGCACATGTTTTTGAGTAATAATTTTTGTGTGGCGTAGTTGCGATCTTAATTTTGCTTTTTTTGGCGTATCAAATATACTGTCCAAATCCGAAACATCCACATCACTAATCTCCGAGTTTCCTTGAGGCGAACGTAATAGTTTAGTCTGAAATTAAAAAAAAAACTTTGTAAGTCATAATAATTGTTATCACTAAATAAATAAATAAAAAATTGTAATTTTGTAAGGGTTCGAATATTTTTGTATTAAACTTGGCATACCTTCAAGTTCACCATTTTGAAAAAAACCTAGTTGCGGCGGCCAGTGATGAAACATGTGCCAATAGACGGAGTAATTGATTACAATCAAAAAGTATTAAGTGATGAAATGTTGTAAATGATATGCTTTCTGAGATATTTGAGTTTATTAATAATTATTTTTATTTTTGAACTGTAATATCTCTGAAAATATCACACCTTCGATATTTCATCACTGAATACTTTTTGATTGATATCACTTACTCCGTCTATTGACATATGTTTCATCACTGGCCGCTGAAATGAGGTTTTTTTCAAAATGGCGGACTTGTAGATATGCCAGGTTCAATACAAAAATAAAAATTATGAGTTTGAATCCTGTTTCCGGTCTGGGTGTGTGTGTTATTGTCTGTCATCCATTACACCCATGACACTGGGACTCCTAGTGTGGGGCTATGAGTTTGTAGTGTTATTTATAATTTTTTTTTCTTATCAAGCCAAATCAAAAACTTCACCTCAAAGGGGTTGCGTTAATTACTTATTTCCCATGGTTACCTTCTAAAAAATTGTAGGTATTTCATTAAAAAAAGTATTATTAACATACATTTCCAGATGCGTGAATATTCGTGGGTGATTGGGGCTCTTCGATTGCACTAGCTATATTCTGAAATATGAGATTATCATTAAATACTAGGTATGCACGAGTTTTCCGCTCACTTTTATGAAGCATGGTAAATTTAAACTGGACCCTGTCTAATCCGGCGCCCTCTATTACGCATGATTCGACAGATTATAACTTGTACGCGCCATTACTATTGTTGATGAATAATTGATTTGTAATTTGTCAGATTACAAGGTACTCTTATTCAAAAAATGCAATATTCAAAATTTCTATAATTCGTCAAATTCAATAATCCGACGTTTTTCGTTTGTCGGATTACCGCGGGTCCACGTATATCAATATGTAAACCAAAAAAAGTTTTTGCTATTATTTTCTACCTTATCAGGGATGACTCCTTTCTTTAGTCTTCTGTAACCACCTTTGGTTTCATAGAAATATTTTTCGTCAAAATGAATTGAACAAATCACACTTCTATTTGACGGTTTCCAATCCTCGTTCAACCTTGCTTTTTGTATAACTTTCGTCCATTTCGATTTTCTTACCTCATCAGCAGGGAAACTTCAATAAATAAATAAAATAAAATAATTAAAATGTATGCAATTCACACGTGATAGAAGTGAAACCTTCTAAAATAAAGGTATTAATTTAATAACGTGTCTCAGTTTTAATTATCTTTCAAAAACTGTTTTGTAATAAATAAAAATATATCAGTGGTAACTAACGCCATCTCTTAACATAATATGAAGAGTAAAATGAGCAGCTAGCGCCATCTATTCAGCAATAAAACGAATCTTCTATTGTGTTCCTCGCGCCATCCATGAATACAACTTAGCACTCTTTTAAGTAACACAAAAACAAAACCGGAAATTCCGGATATTTCGGAAACGGTGCGTCCTAGACGATTTTTGACACAATTTCCAACCCCCCGTAGAACCTCCAGTCCCTATTACATAAACCTTGCTGGACCCACCCCTAACCCAAAATGTTCAAAAATTTTTGAAGTGAAAACTTCTTTTGCATCGTTGTCATTTGAAAGTCGATGAAACGAAAAAAGGACAGTAAATAATAGCTTAAAAAACTAAGAAACACGCTTTTATAGAAAATAGAACTAAAAAAAATAGAAAATACATTTGAATTAAGAATCGTGTAATTGTAAAAAAAGCGTGGGGTGCATGGTGTCGATGAGTAGAAGGGATAATACCTTTAAAATCACCCCACGTGTTTTTTTTTATAATTACACGATTCTTAATTCAAATTTATTTTCTTTTTTTTTTAGTTGGATTTTCTATAAAAGCGTGTTTTTTAGTTTTTTTAAACTATTATTTATTTTTACATTTTTAGTTTGATTTTTTGAAATGAAATTTTGTTTTTTTTTTTGTTTATTTCTTTCTTTTTTTCTTTAAATATTGAATTGTCATCGGTCCTCAATAAGTTCACGAAGTTTGAAAGAAATCTGACCGTTTGAAGTGGGTCAAAATCAAGTCCAAAGAGAAGTTACAAACAAACAAACCAATAAACAAACATACAGGTGAAGCTAATATAAAGCGTGTAAAAAGAGACAGACACATAAATTCATAAGATTTAACGTGGGAGTAAATGAGATAGGACGCATTGTTTCTTACGTTCGTGGTTCTTGTTTTTCAAAAAAAAAAATTGATAATTTGAGTGGGGGGTTAGAGGTGGGTCCAGTAAGGTTTATTTAATATAATCTGAGGGGGTGCAAGGGGGGTTGGAAATGTTGTCAAAATTTGTCTACGACGCACCGTTTCCGAGATACACGGTATTTTCGGTTTAACCAAAAAAAAAAATTTTTTTTAATTTTGGGTTAGTGGTGGGACCAGCAAGGTTTATATAATAGAGACTGGGCGGTCTACGGGACTATAGTACATAAACCTTACTGGACCCACCCCTAACCCCCACCCAAATTTTCAATTTTTTTTGGAAAAACAAGAACCACGAACATAAACACTCTATAATGCTTCCTATCTCATTTTCTCCCACGTTAAATCTTATGAATTTATGTGTCTGTTTCTTTTTACTGTCTCTTTTTCGCTTCATCGACATTCAAATGACAACGATGCTAAAAAAGTTTTCACTTCAATAAAGACAAGTAGGTATGTACAATTCAAAACGTTTAATAAAATATTTTTATAACTGCTACACACTATGACGACGGCATCCCCGCGCGGCGGAGGTGCCAGAGATGTCGTGAGGGCGCGGTGGCGCGGTGGCGTCACGTGTCGCAGAAATCAGCTCAGTGCCGGAAAGAATCATCAGTCGTGTGTAGAATGCTAGTGATGTGCACGTTGTGGTCGTTTATCTAACTGTACTAGGTAGATATAGTTAAAACTCAAAGGACATTGTTTCTTTACACTGAATAGGTGTTAGACGTACACTTACCTGGGTTTTTTTTAGGGGGCACAAAGTTAGGAAAACTCAAAAGAATTTTTTTTATTGATTATACTAACTTATTGCATATTTAAAAAAAATAGGGATTGAACATTTTATTTAGATTGGAAAGTACCTACTTAAATAAAAAGTAAGAAAAAATATAATTATTATTATTTATCTGCCCGAGCATCACATTTAAGAGAGGTTATTGGTTACACTAATTACCTAAATGTTATAACTTAATTTACCAATATAAAGTTTATAGAATTGGACAGTTGTACCTTTTTTTAACTTAGCCTACATGAAGAACTTACTCTGCCCTAAGAGTCTCTGTCTCTACTACAATACTAAAGACTTACAGAACACCTTCACAGTACCTACTTATAAAAAAACGCAACATGGATTTTTATTGAACACTTCCCATTTTATTCACAACGAATTTCATTTTTGAAATAGAAAATTTATTATTCACAATTGCAAAACTACAAATAAATCAAGTCGTTTGATAAAATAAAAATACTGTCAGTGGACAGCCCAAGCGCGCATTTAAGTCCCGCGCGGGTGTAGGCAATTTTTTCAAGGACAGGGCCGAGTCGGAATAGGGCTTATTTGTGCTGCATAGCCGGCGGCTTTTAAAGTCGCCAGTCACGCCAGCGGCATAGTGTGTAGCAGTCATTACGGTAGGGAAAATCAAAACTGCTATATTGGCAACACTGACAAAATGGAGGCATAAATGTGGTTGACGATTTAAATAGGAACAAAATATTTGATAATTTAATAAGACAATGTTTTATTGTGCTACTTACACATGAAATGTGATCCCATCTTTTTTCTTTTTAAGACCAGATTTATTTTTACACGTGGGGACGACGCAAGCCGGCATTATTTAATAAAATTACGAGAGCAATTCAGCCGTACGCCCGCTGGGGAATTTCCAGAGAACTAATCGCTCGTTCGTAATATTACGCCCTTTGGGCGTATTATTTGTATGTTCCATCTTAGGCGCGTATGCGGGGTGCTTGTGTTTTGATTAGAAAAACGTTTTTAAATCAAGGAGTTTCCAGTAGGCATGGTTCAAATTCTCTGCAGCAATTTGCTTTTTTAACAACTAACTTTTTTAACCGATCGATACTTACATTTGAATGTTTCAGAACTCATTTTCCGTCGCATTGGAGGTGGTAAATCATTCCAGATTTTTGCTGCGGAGAACCTGAAACACCCATGATACCGAGAAGTTTTGTAATTAGGCAACTTTAAAAGATCGTCCTTACGCCGATTTCGTATTGCCAAATCCTTGACCCATATCAGCTTCTCGAATAAATATTCAGGCTTTTTGCTCCATATCACCCTTTGAGTTACACAGGCGAAATGAAGTACTTGAAGTATAACATACTTATTACGTCATTTTGTGCCTCACTTTTGTGTCATTTTGTGCTCCACCTATTTCAGATAAGTGTTTCCCTATCTGATTTCGCGGTTTCCTAACGGACCAACTACGTACGCACAACTAGTGGAACGGCACAACTAAGTGTTCCCATCGGTACAACTACATTTTAAGAGTTTATTAAAATTTTACATGTTTTCACATTTATCCGACAAACTATAATTTGATTTATTCAAACAAAATTCCTTGACGTGTTTTGCGGTAATAAAGAAATGAGGGAATGGGGGAATTCTTCTTTTGTCTATGGCGGAAGAGGGAAGTAACGGGTGCAAAGAAAATGCTTTTTATAAATATAAAAAAAAAACTTTTTAAGGTTATGTTTATTATTATACCTACATATTTTATTCCAAGTAGTGTCACATGAAACTCTTTTTCTTAATTTAATGTTTTTTTTTTTAAATTCCAGTATAAACTGCTTGCGCACGCACTCAGTGTTGGAGCTGATGAAGATCCTGGGCGAGGACTACGGAGTCAAGCTCGACGTGAGCTTGGAGAAGGCCAGGGAGGTTGCTGAGCGGTACAATCAGAAGCTTATGTTCCCGCCTGGTGAGTTATTGTACCGAGGTGTAGTACAGTCACCTGCAGAGAAAAGTAACCCATCTGTTTACAACGGAACAGGCAACGGAAACGTTGCTGTTCGTATACTTATGAACAGATGGGTTACTTTTCTATGCAGGAGAGTTTACCTCATTCGACCCTTAATATATCCAAAGTAACTGGATTCCTTAGCCCTCTTTAACGGTACTTCACCTAAATATTGAAAAAAGCATTATTCTCAATCACAATTAATATATTTTTTTTAATATTGTTAGAATATTGTTATTTTAATATTGTTACAATATTGTTTTAATATTGTTTTCTTTTTGAATATTGTTCTTTTTAATATAGTTTTTTTTTATTTTGTTTTTAATATTGTTTTTTAAATATTGTTATTTATTTTAATTCAGTACCATGTTATTCCAGATTCAGAGCAGCTAGCCTACTCAGTCCGTGAGTACATAACGTTCGAGGAGTGGCCCGCGCCGCGCGGCCTCCGTGTCCGAGACAAAGCTGCGGCCGTGCAAGTACGCTCGCATTGTACGGACGCGGGTACGTACTAGTTTTGTATTATCTTAATATTTATAAATTACGTGTCACGTTGTTTGTCCGCGATGGACTCCTAAACCACTTAACCGATTTTAATCAAATTTGCACACCGTGTGCAGTTTGATCCAACTTGAAAGATAGGATAGCTTACATCTCAGATTCTATAACTTCCTAACAATTTTCTCTCGTTCTCATCTCCAGGTCTTGTAGTGGACGGAAGTGTGTCATTCCCATTCAACGACGGCACCGAAGCTTTACTAGAAGTACACCCAGAAGATTCACTGATGACTGTACAGATGGATGACACACTACCTTACTGAAGGTAACACGTTTTTATGTGGCTTTGTGTACATGTAATGATGTTTGATGGATCTTATAATGGTTGTCATGGAAATGGTCCCATTTGTAGTGCGTCGCGGCGTCGGATAGATGTGAGTAATGTAAATTTTAATAAAATTAAAAAAAAATTGTAAGGCAACACTGTTATCAGAAGTAGGGGAAGTCGGGGGAAATTATGACAGATAAGACAAAATACAATCGTCGTTGCGACGTTAAGACCTCTTATGTGTAAAAAATCAGCTTTTTGAAGGAATCGATAAAAATCAAAAAAAGTTTTGTTTAGCAAGCACATAGGTGATTTTGACTTTGGTGAATAAATTACGATGGAAACGTCGTACACATGAGAGTTTTTGAATTCGATAGTGCTTCAAAATGTAGAACCATTTGACGTAAAAAAGTGGTTTTGCCAAAAGTGGCATATAACACATATTAAGAGTTCTTTAAGTCGCAACGACTTAATACTACTGTAAATGTCATACATATGTCATATTGTGCTGTACCTTACTCATGGAACATAGAAGAAGCAGGGCCATTACATCCAATTACGGGTGGCGCTGCGGTGCGGTCTACAGTAGCTTGTTCGAATATCTATTTATTAGACACTAGCGCCATTCATTATGGAAGGCATAACTCAGCAAACTTCACTCCGTCTCAACAGCCATGTTCATATATTAATTTTTCACACACTAGCGCCATTTTGAAATGGCCATTATTGGAACCTCTATTTTCAGTAAACAGCTGGACACTTTTTCAACTTTCCCCTCAGATGAGATGGTCCTCCTTCTACTCTATACTCCATGACCTTACAGACAAGTGTTGCCCTATCTATTTTTAAGACTTTATTAAAGTTGGATATTATGTCTTTCACATTATTCGGCAAACTATATAAGATGTATTGCCTGAAAATAATATATAATTATTAAGTTGTAAGAAAATGGTGCTTTAGAACAAATACAGACATAAGTCGATGAGTCAAGGATTGTATTGTGAGGGGACGCGAGCCCAGCAGTGGGATAGTTAGTAGACTAAGACTGAAATATAACGCGGGAATGAGACGGATAGTTGTAAAGAAGCTGGGAGAGAGATTGACAGTGATAAGTTAGGTGAAAAATTTATTTAAAAAAGTGTGTGATCATAATTCCATATTATAATGTAGTTATATTGCTTCGATTCCGAAAGAAGCTTTTTCATTGACGATGAAAGTTGAAATAAATTTTTACTTGAATGAGTGCAGCTAATACAGAATTTATGAGACAATTAATTATTTGTCTCATTTCTCTTCGTAGTTTAAATATAAATATTTTTAATCAAATGGTTAAAAGACGATACCATAATGTAAGTGCAATTCCAGATGGATTTTTGACATTACAATCATTCTTTGGCGTGTATACTTAAAATTATTTATTTGTCACTTACGAAAAATTCAAATTAATTGCGCGATTGATATTTTAATAGATAATAAAAATGTAAACAATCACAATTAAGTTAATATTTTAATTATTTTGAAAGAGTTAGGTATACTATTTATAGAATTAATTTTGAGATTAGTGTCTTGTCCCTACGGGTGAATTGGCATCTCCACAACGCATTCAGTGATCTTTACTTATGTATAATTAAGTGTAAATTATGGGATTATGTGAATTATAGATTATTACATTTAATTTAAATACGTAAATTTAAACATTACATAATTTCATCGAAATCATCACAATTTTTAATGCGTACTTGTCATTATATATTTACTTTACGTTTACGTAGATTATTATATAATAATGAGAAAAACATTCTTAAACTAAAGCAATGCAATTCAAATTCTTATTTTTGGGAAATCAATTAGAGATGGCGCTACTGACATTTTTCATGTACATATGTGTGAAAGTGATGTGAAACCATAAAAAAATAGCATTTATAATACTTAATAATTGTGTAATTTAATTGGTAAAATGTACTTGTGTTGTTTGGTCAATTTTATCTTGAGAAGGCAACTGTTTGATTATTAAATAAGGATAAATAGAAAGTATTTGAAATCTGACTTATGTGTGTTATTTGCATGTGAAGTAGTGATAAGATTAAGCTATTTATTATACACTGTAACTAAAACGATATTTACTTTAGCTAAGCGATGTTTATAGGATATTTTGTAATTTTATATATGTGAGTTTTAAGCAAATATATCCACTGTTATATTTTTTTTTGTTTTATCTCTCATTCATTAGTACTGTGAAGTTTTTTTTTAATGGCTCAGCTGATAGTTATCGTGAGGTCAGGTTCGATTCCTGGGCAGATATTTTTATGGTAGTGAGTACGTACGTGTGTATGGCGTATGCGGGAAGAAACAAGCAAAAGCGAAAGTCAGTCACACACGGTTTAATAACACGATACACAAACACCAATAAAAGTCTAAGATGAAGTATGTAAAGGATACAGACAGTACAGAAGGAGGAAGAGAAAGCGATAGTAGGCAATAGTAGTTACACAGCACAGTTTAGCACACACACAGATAGAAGGCACAAGCGAAATATAACTATTACAAGCGATAGCGCGCAAGAGTATCGGTAGCCGGGCGACACGGGCTTCGCGGACGAACAGTTGTGGCCGACTGACTCGCTCGCGCTCCAGTACTAGCGCGGGCGCATGGATAACGGTACGCTAGGCAAGCGCCCGTTTCCACTGCACACGGTAACCGGGCTGTTTGTGACGCGATGGTTGACGGACGCGTTGGTATATAATAAATAAATAATATTATGGGAATAATAAAGTGTATTGTATATATTGATATTAACTTAATGTAATATGTGTGTATATATGGTTGTGTGTGTGTGTGTGTTTGTATTTCTGTATGTGTGGTGTGTTGTGTCCGTGGTAAATGTTATATAATATAATACATGTATTTAGTTGTATGTGTGTAATGAATATAATAAATATTATGTGTATGTGGTTAGCCCACATCACTCCCCCCCAGAGACCTGGTTAAGGACGATAAAAATCGGGAAAACGGACTCGTCGACCCGAACGAGTTACTTTTTGGGGAGGTGTTAATTGTGGCGGTTCGGTTGGTGGAACCGATGTAACTGGTTCCAAAGGAGGTGACCGCGGACGTGGGGTGTTCCCTACAAACGTGTCCTCGTCTGCAAGGATGTGGGCCGGCTTAAGGCGGTCCATACTTACTACAACCGGTTTGCCTTTAATAATTAATTTAAAGGTTTTATTGCCTCTTTCTATCACTTTATGTGGGCCCGTGTATGTTGGTTGGAGCGGGGAACGTGAGGTGTCATCACGCAGGAAGACGTGTTCGGCGTTTGCTAACTCCTTAAAAATAAATGTTTTGGGTTGAGTATGGCGTGAGGCTGGTACAGGCTTTAGTTTTCTGGCGAATGAATTTAACCGGGCGGTGAAGTCGGTAACGTCGGTGGTGTTGGGTACGCTTGGATTGAAAAATTCGCCGGGAAGTCTCAGTGGCTCACCATATAATAATTCAGCAGGCGAGGCTTGTAGGTCTTCCTTAAACGCGCTGCGGATCCCTAACAACACTAGTGGCAAAATTTCGGTCCAACTGTCATGGGCGTGGCAGGTGATTGACGCCTTTAGCTGCCTATGGAACCGTTCCACTAACCCATTGCACGCGGGATGGTAAGCTGTCGTGCGTTTGCGCTGGAATCCGATGGTTTTGGATAGATATTGAAACAGCGCGGACTCGAACTGCTGGCCGCGATCTGTGACAATATCTATCGGGCATCCAAACCTGGAGATCCATCCTGACAAAAGTGCCTTGGCTACCGTTTCGGCGGTTATATCAGGTAGGGGTACGACTTCAGGCCAGCGGGTGAACCGGTCTACCGCTGTGAGGCAATACCGGTATCCTTGGGAGACGGGAAGAGGGCCTATTAAGTCGACGTGCACATGTTTGAAGCGTGCGCGAGGTAAGTCGAAGGTTCCTAACGGTGTAGTAACGTGTCGGCTTACCTTTGTACGTTGACATGCTAAGCACGTACGCGCCCATTCCCGACAGTCTTTCCTCATTCCGGGCCAAACAAACCTTTGCGCGATAAGCTTGACTGTGGTGTTGGGTCCCGGGTGGCTTAGGGAGTGTAGGCTGTCAAATACGCACTTCCTTAGCGATTTGGGGACGAAAGGCCTGGGGATCGGTGTACTGACGTCGCAGTACAAGGGAGTTCGATCTTCAGGTAGGACCATTTTCTTTAGGCGTAGGGAGGATTCGTCTTCTAGGTGCTGGAGGAGCTCGGAGTCGGTTTCCTGAGCTTTAGCGATGTCGGCGAGGCATATTGGCGTCTCCAGTTCATCCACACGAGATAGGGTGTCGGCTACGATGTTATTTTTACCTGATATGTGCCTTATATCGGTGGTGAACTGGGCGATGTAGTCTAAATGTCTGAACTGCCTAGGCGAACAGTTATGCTTTCGATCTTGAAAGGCAAAACTGATCGGTTTGTGGTCGGTGTAGATCGTAAAGTGCCTCGCCTCCACCATGTGCCTGAAATATTTGATGGCTTCGTATATCGCCAGTAGCTCTCGGTCGTATGGAGAGTACTTTTGCTGGGACGGACTAAGCTTTCTGGAGAAAAATGCCAAAGGTTGCCATGTTGCGCCTTGGAGCTGTTGCAAAACTGCTCCAATGGCAGTGTCTGATGCATCTGTCACCAGCGCGAGCTTAGCTCGGCAATCTGGATGTGCGAGAAGTGCCGCGTTGGACAGGCTTTCTTTGGTGGTCAAGAAAGCCTGCAGAGCATCGCCTGTAAGGTTCACAGGTGTTGAACCTTTCACAGACCCCGTGAGGAGAGCGTTAAGAGGTGCTTGAATCTGGGCGGCGTTCGGCAGAAAGCGCCGGTAGTAGTTAGCCATACCCAGGAAGCGTCTCAATGTCTTAACGTCTTTAGGAGGAGGGAAGTCCTTGATGACTTTTACTTTGGCGTCCAGTGGTTTGGTTCCGCTTGCTGAAATGGTGTAACCTAAAAAAGTTACCTCAGAAGCGCCGAAAACGCACTTGGACACGTTGATCACCATGCCGTAGTCCCATAGACGTGTAAATAACTCTCGGAGGTGCTGCTCGTGCTGTTCCTCGTCCCTGCTGAAAACTAAAATGTCGTCTAAATAGCAATATACGAAGTCGAGTCCCCGTGTCATTTCGTCGACAAAGCGCTGGAATGTTTGGCCGGCATTGCGCAGGCCGAACGTCATGAACGGGAACTCGTACATTCCAAATGGTGTGGTAATCGCCGTTTTCGGTATGTCGTCCGTGAACACAGGTATCTGGTTGTAAGCCTTTACTAAGTCTAGGACACTAAAGATCTTACAACCAGACAGATCATGTGTGAAGTCATGAATATGACGTATAGGATACCTATCCGGGATGGTGCGGGAGTTCAGTTGCCTATAATCGCCGCACGGGCGCCAGCCGTTGTCTTTTTTAGGCGCCAGATGCAGTGGGGAGGACCACGGGCTGTCTGAGGGCCTGGCTGTTCCGTTAGCCAACATAGCCTTAAATTCTTCCTTCGCCACTTTGAGCTTGTCTGGAGCTAAACGTCTGGGTGTGGAAGAAACTGGGGGACCTGGAGTGGTGCGTATGTGATGTTGGGTGTTGTGAGGTATTGTGCGATGTGTACCTGCTGGTCGCGTGATGGCTGAAAATTCGCGCGTAAGCAATCGGTGGTAGCGCGTGTCACCCGTCAATACCTTTATAGAATGAGTACAATTTTTATAATCATTAGTGACTAATGCTACAGTGGACAAAGAAGTCGTATTGTCTATAAGTTTTTGATTTCTGCAATCAACCACTAAATTATAAGCCGATAAAAAGTCTACGCCTATGATTGGCTTAGTCACATCTGCTACCACAAAACGCCATGGGTAGGTACGTCGAAGACCCAAGTCCAGATCCAGGTGGTGGTATCCGTACGTGTCTATGGTTGACCCGTTGGCTGCGGATAACTTGTAGCCGGTTGGGGTTCGTCGGTCGCGTATTTGAGCCCGAGGGAAAACGCAGAGGTCGCTTCCTGTATCAACCAAGAACTGTATTCTGGAAGCGCGGTCCGTAACAAATAAGCGACCTGTCGCGTTTGAGCAGCCGTCGGTCGCCATTATCGACTGCTCGTGGTGTTTTCCGCCGTCGTGAAGTCGCAGGGCCTTTGACATTTATGGGCTCGAGGACCAAACTTCCTATGATACCAGCATATTGGTTGCAGGCGGTAGCTGGTATGGGACCTGGACCTACTTCGTGAAGGTGAACGTGACACGTGACGATGGTGTCGAGGACCTCGGGTGGGACGTCGTGACTGATGGGTGAATTTATCCAGCTTCATTGATAGCTGCTCCACCATCTTCCTTAGCTCCGCTATCTCCCCGCGATCGCTCGGTGCTGCCCCGGAGCTCGATGTTGCTGCGACCTGATGAGGCGTTGTTGAAGTCACCTCCTGGATTCGATCGGCCAGGTCTCCAAGTTCTTCAAGGGAGCGGGTGGGTTGCGAAGCCAACACTGTCTGCAGGTTGTGCGGGAGCCTGTTACACCAGATGGTCTGGATGAATTCCTCTGGAACCGATGGGCCTGCCAGATCCTGCAGATGACGAAGAAATTGGGAAGGCTTCCTATCTCCCAGCTCTTCATGCGTGAGAAGCTGTTTCACCTTCCTCTCGTGGGATGCAGAAAGACGTCGAATGAGCTCACCCTTAATCTTCTCATAACGATTAGTCTGTGGGGGCTTCACAATAATATCCTTCACCTCCTTTGCGTGCTGCATGTCTATGTTCGTGATGACATGAGTGTACTTCGCATGATCTTCTGTAATCCCGAAATTATCAAATTGCCCTTCCAGCAACGCAAACCAAATTTCGGGATCATCCGGTGAGAACGGAGGCACCTTAAAATGCACCTTCACTATATCGGACCTCACGGCTTCGGGTTGCTCGGACTGATCGTGACGTTCGCGTTCAGTGGAAACGCGCGCTCTCGTTCTCGGCGTGCAACGGCGTATGGTAACATGGCTGCTTGCCGCGGAATCGCCACTATCGGACATTCTTTCTTTTGTGTTCTCCATAGGGTCACCAGTTATGGTAGTGAGTACGTACGTGTGTATGGCGTATGCGGGAAGAAACAAGCAAAAGCGAAAGTCAGTCACACACGGTTTAATAACACGATACACAAACACCAATAAAAGTCTAAGATGAAGTATGTAAAGGATACAGACAGTACAGAAGGAGGAAGAGAAAGCGATAGTAGGCAATAGTAGTTACACAGCACAGTTTAGCACACACACAGATAGAAGGCACAAGCGAAATATAACTATTACAAGCGATAGCGCGCAAGAGTATCGGTAGCCGGGCGACACGGGCTTCGCGGACGAACAGTTGTGGCCGACTGACTCGCTCGCGCTCCAGTACTAGCGCGGGCGCATGGATAACGGTACGCTAGGCAAGCGCCCGTTTCCACTGCACACGGTAACCGGGCTGTTTGTGACGCGATGGTTGACGGACGCGTTGGTATATAATAAATAAATAATATTATGGGAATAATAAAGTGTATTGTATATATTGATATTAACTTAATGTAATATGTGTGTATATATGGTTGTGTGTGTGTGTGTGTTTGTATTTCTGTATGTGTGGTGTGTTGTGTCCGTGGTAAATGTTATATAATATAATACATGTATTTAGTTGTATGTGTGTAATGAATATAATAAATATTATGTGTATGTGGTTAGCCCACATTTTAGTGGCAGATACATTATTTATTTTTGTTAATTTTGTGTTCACAGAAATCTAACAAAAACACAAATAATCTTAGGTGTAATTTTTTATAAGGGTGGATTGTTCGACACGAGGTTAAATTCGGTTAAAGTTAAATTGAACCTTAAAAAGATATGAAATTGGGTTGCATAAGTCACGGTTAGGTTACTAATATAGTCAAAACTTAACAGTTTCTTATCTTTTGACAGCTAAATTTAACTTTCACTGACTAACTTTAACTTCGTCTCGAGCAACCCACCCTCAGTAATTTTTCCGAAGTAGTTTATTGAAAGAAAGAAGAAAAAAAGAAAGAAAGAAAGAAAGAAAGAAAGAAAGAAAAACATTTATTTCACTCACATGGCACTGCAACAGATACAGCATATATATTGATATATACTGAATGGTAAGTTTTGAATGTTGGTAGTTTGAATAAATAAAAAAAACAATATTTTCATTAATGTCAGTATATTTGTTAAGAAGTACACTGTTGATACGGTTCCAGAACCCCATTGGAATTAAAAAACTAGTAAAAGTTAATATCGAACTAAACAATGGAGTAGTTATGAAACACATATCAATCTTCGATGTTACAAAATTACAGAAAGCGAAAGCAACTTAAAAATAAGCCTGAAATAGCACCGATATGGACGGAGTATACACTATAGGAATCCCTAAAATTACAAATATAAAATTAGATATGGCAACATGGTACAAAATACAGATTAAAAACTCACGACTGATATTACGAAATATATAAAAAAGTAAGGAAGTACAATTTTCGGAGAGAAATTTTTAGATACGGTAGTTAAATCCTTAAAAAAATCTTACCGCCACCATAATGCGTTTAAAAGTTCTTGATAACAAACCGGAAGCTACCCTAAGATAGTTTCACAGATTTTTATAAACAAAAATATTATTTATTATGAAATTGTTCAAAGAACACATATTACGTAATGCAAGGCAACCTTTCAAAACTTAAAGTTACTTATAATATCGGATTAGGACGGATACAATGCATATTATCACAAATTGGACATAAATATTATAATATTTTTTATGGTATCAGATCTTAAATATTAAATTGGTACAACACTAACTTAACTAGGTTGACTGACGTTGTGATTGGACCACAACTGTATGTTTGTATTGCCACACTTAAAAATAAAATGGATATAATTTTAAATTCTACTATAAAATCTAAAAACATAAGCGTCAGATTTATAAAATTAGTTGACAAATGATTATTTATTAAATATATTTATCGCGCGGACGATATTTTTTAACGTTTCACAAACATTGCTTTTTTAAGCAAAAAATGCATGATTGTATGACAATGTAAAATACCAAATGGTCTTGTATTTACAGACACAAAAAAAATCCATAAAATTAAACGTTTTTAATTGTAGTTCAGTCAAATAAACGACGGAGTTCTGGACACAAGCATTTTTGTGTCTATTAATACAAGTGTGTCTGAGACTAAAAAAAAGATTTGACTAAACCATTTTGTAGACAACTTCCTTAACCGTCTTTATTTATCGACACTTACTCATAATCTAGTAATTATTTATTTTGTTATTGGATTACCAACATAAGATACAGTGTGAAACCTTCGTAATACAAGAAGTTTTTTTAAACGAATTGTTTTCATCTAACACCTTACTTCGTTGTCCATAAAGATACCTACTATCACCAATAATATTCGACTTGTAGGCTGACTTTAGTCATACATGGCAAAGCTTACTCGACCAATATTGTCTTAAAACTAAACTACACCATCACACTTAATATTGCTTTAAACGCGTCATAATGAATAAAATTCGTTAAATATAATTCTAAATTTTGTAATTCGACTGAAAAACAATCGTGATCTATGATTATTTTTCCCGTTACTAGAAACTTTTTTCGTTTACATAATTTTCCCTTACAATTTGCAAATGCAAACGTTTAGTCAATTGTATAATTTGTCAGTTGTATAATTCGATTATCAACGATACTATTATACAATTCCCTGCACATGTGTAACCTTTGTCGCGTGTATAATCAATTGTCATGTGTTTAATTGAAGTTTTAACTAGTATGCGAATACCCAGTGTTAGTATAAGGGCCGCTGTATAGCGAACTGCCGGTTCGTGAATACGTTTTCGGGTTGCGTCGTCTCGCTAGGATGCAGGCTATGGCGGCGATCACACATATCATTAAAACAACTCCTGCGATGCAAATACCGATTGCGAAGTTACGCTGCGATATGCAGATCTCGTCTTCTTTCTGGAATCATTAAGATATACAGTTGGCTAAAATGTTTATAGACAAGTCATTAATCTCAAAATACGTGGAGTGAAAATTATACATGTGCACAGCTATATTAAGATTTTTCATGTTAATTGCTGAGAAACAGAGAAGCCACCTGATGGTAAACGGTCACTGTCTTTAGAAGTTCAAAATAAACGAGGTTCCATGTTATTACTGGCCACACATTACCTGTGTTACTGGTTCACTGACACGTGTAAATGATTGCACAGCTCCTTATAGAAGGAGGGTGATTACTAGCCAGCTATATTAAACTGTCCATAGCCTGCAACAGGAGTGACCGTTCTCCATAACTCCATTGGTTTGTTGTACAGTAGTACTCCAAAATATTTTTTCTTTTTCTTCTCTTTTTCTTGGCCGGCAATTCATAAATAATGTCTTTGGTGTCGCTGATCGAGGATAGCCACTTACCATCAGATGAATCGATAGCTCGTTTGTCGGTTATACCCATATTTTTATCAGGAATACAGAACAAACACCACAAAATAAACATTGCTTTTCTAGCAGCTACCAGCCTCTTGCTTAAGCTTGTATTTGGCCCACAAGGATTTAAAACGATTTAAAAACTTCATAGTATAGTTACCTTCTCACTAACGACATCATCGTTCTCTGGCGAGTCAGCTTCGTTGACGTACAGGCCGGAGAACACCTCCACGATGGCCGGAGACTCGTCCTCTGACTGGCGACGCACGCGGGTCTTCTTGTGAGAGCATGGCTCCTGCACACATATTGTAGTGTAAGACACTATACTAGGATCGATTTGCAGCCGAAACAAATGTAAACAAACCATTAAAATCGTTTTCTAGGGTTTTTCACCAACTGACATGAATTTGTACACCAAATGCGTTTTATTTAGACAAACTCTCATTAAAGTATTTGTGAATTCTTCAATAAATACGTATTGATCGATAACAATTATAAACTTCGAGTAAATGTAAAAATAAACGAAATTAAATAACACTGTCATCATTTAAACACTTTGCAATGACAACCTTATTTCCAAGAAGAGATTTGAAACGTTTAACATAATGTACTATTTTGCCTTATTGAGTAGTTTGTCTAAATAAACGCATTTGGTGTACAAATTCATGTCAGTTGGTGAAAACCCTAGAAAACTATTTCAGTGGTTTGTTTACATTTGTATCGGCTGCAAAACGACTAGAGTATAGTTATTGTTGAAACTTATATCGACGGACACATAGTAGACACATGTAGTGTCAGACACTGGTTATTCTAAACTGGTTGTTAAAATATTATATGCGATGTTTTGTTGTAACGTTTTACTGTCACGGTTGTGTAAGTGCAGTGATAGCTTAGCGGCTTGGGTGTCGGTCTCCCAAACGCAAGGGCCTGAGCACAACACGCACCGCAAATTTTCAAAACCTATGTGCCTATTAGATTAGACATTTATCACTTGGAAAATATCGTAAGGAAACCTGCACACCTTAAGAGTTCTCATTTTTCTCGAAGGCGCGTGAAGTCTACCAATGCGCACTTGGCCACCGTGGTAGACTATGGCCTGTAAGTCCTGTAACCCTCACATTGTGAACCGAACCCAGCAGTTGAACAATAGGCATGATGACTGATTTTGAAATACTGTTCTATAGTGTTGGGAAATATATTATAATTACAACGTATATCATATTTCCGCAAAAAAATAAGGTTTAGTATAAAATAAATACATTTAAAATTATAAGTTTAAAATTAGCACCAAAACGTTTTAACCTCTCAAAATGGCGTGGTTGTGACGTCAGTCCTCAGGAAAACAAAAGACAATACGTCATTATTAGTATGGTGATATTCATTTGTTTTAAGAAGTGTGACCTAATTCGCGGTAATTAAGACAGACTGGCGTTTTAGCTAAAATGGCGGCTTGCCGTATTTTGTAGTTTTATTTTATCAAAAATATTGTTTATCTCGCTAATAATAATATGATAAATGCGTGTTTTTTAATCCATCAATAGGGTTTCATTAAATAAATACATAATTTTAGTGATTTTTACTTACTGTCATCATGCCTATTATAGGTTGTGACTTTGACTATAAGGAATCACAGTTTTTGTCTTTGGCAGACATACCGTGGCCCTTCGGCCATTTTGTACATGTAATTTTGTATCCTGTTAACATTAAAAGCAGCAACTCACACAATCAGTAGGGTGGTTCAGATCACACAGCTTCACTTCACAAGTGTAGTACACGCTGGCGGTGTAGGGGAACTTGTGTGCTGGGAACGACACATGCGCCTGCTGTCTGTCGCCCGCGTACTGGAACAGGCCCATGATCTCCCCGTCGAGCGGACAGCTGCGGAGGGGCAGGAGGTTTATCAGTTGTTATTGTGGTTGTTACAATGTTTAAATTGTAACAACATTAAATGTTCAAATATTTACCCACTCACACTTCGGGAATGTAAAATCAAAATCACGAACTACTTATTAACCTTAACGTATAATGAGTCAGAATCTCTTATCTTTGATTATTAAACTGACACACACACACACACACACACACACACACACACACACACACACACACACACACACACTCACATAAATGATATACACCGAGCCATACATATCCATTTATTTCGTTTCACTACTTTATAATGTTTAAAATATTAGTCTTGTAATATTGTACCGTTTTGTATTTCTTTAGCATATTTTTCTTAAGTAATCATGTAAGAACATAATGTCCTGTAAGTCCGGAATGGGCGTAAACAATTGCAACACAGTTTACCAACTATAGCAGTTGTTTACTAACAAATTCAATTGTGTACATGTGTTTTATTGTTCAATAAAAATCTTTGAATCTTTGAATGTAAGGTGGAGTACGAGATTAATCAGTAAATTGTCAACGTCGCCTATATAGATCGTTATGAGGAACACCAGAGGAGTCGCCATTTTTACGTCTTTTTCGAAGAACTCATACATAATTACAGCTCAATAAGAGCTCATTCAATTTTTTTTATCGTGGTAATACGCAAGAGTTATGTATATAATAATGGCGTAATACAAAGAAAAATGGAAGTCTTTGGAGGAGGCTTTTACCCGAAAGTGGTCCATACAAGAAAATATAAATTAAATAATCCTTGATCAATAACCAATTATTATTTTAAAATATTCAGCCACCAAACGACTCGTCTTGTTCCGGCTTCGATTCCGGCTGGGTCTTAGATAGGTACTTATGTCCATGGGCGACGGGCACATATTATCAGGTGGATCGTCAGCTTTTCGGCTTAACATAAACCAAAGTAAAAGCCTATTCACTCTCGCCTTGAAGACTCCCACATAGCCCAGTGTTCCTGACATGATCTATCCATCATGACTCCTACAATAATGTTCCTGTTAGCTACCCATCATCAGCAATGAGGCTCTGCTCCGCCCAGCCCAGTCCGTCTCGGACCGCGCACTCCGACACCAGCAGCCCGAACTGACGCTGCTTCTCCAGGGACACCACGAGAGTCAGCGTGTCGCCGATACGCACGTTTGACGCCACCTGGAGACAGGAATGGAACATATAGGTTAGGTTAGGTTAGGTCGATTGGGAACAGTTACGTCCGTTCAAGAAGATAGTTATGTATCGCAAAGATCATAATATAATTAACGCCCCAACTCAGAGTCACTAACGGTTACTTAAATCGCTCCTTAGTACAGAATTTGTATGGTGATTCTTTACTAAGGAGCGATTTAAGTAACCATAGCGACTCTGAGTTGGGACGTAAGTCTATTTTTTAAAACCGTCTTCAAAAAAACAGGTTCTCAAATAAGTTGTAGTTTTTATGTTTGTTACCTCAGAACTCAGTCACTTATCAATCGATTTTTCTTTTTACCCGTATGCCAGGGAGGGTTATATTTTCGCGCGTATCTTGTACCTATGTTTGAATGTATGCATGTAATATTTTTATTAACTCGTATCTTCCAAACCCCTGAACGGATTTATATAATTAAGATATCGTTAGATACGTCTTGATAACCCACCCAAGTGTTCATAGATAAGGGAAATTAAAAAAAAACAAATATGGTGGCTGTGTGATGACATTGAAGTACCTATCAAAAAATAAAAATAAATCGAATAATGCAATATAGGTATCAAATTAAAGAGCTCACCATAAGGATTTCAAAAGGGTATATCATGATAGCTTTTTTGATAGCAGGCGGGTTTTTTCTTTAAATTTTTACATTTATACTAGTTTTGTCTTTTTTTTGTCTGAAAAGATATAAATATTGCCAGATTTGTTATTAGTAAACATTGCGATTAATAATTTTGCAATATCGCAAACATTTTATAAACTCCATACCTGTTTATCTTGGGGGTCGCCCTTATAAATCTTCATGGTAACGGACGGCAGGAGCCCTGAGTCCTCGTCGTATTCCTCTCTGTAAATAAAATGTATTAATTTATTGACTTTCCGTACAGATTTTAACAATCCTACTAATATTCTAAACGTGAACTTAGAATGTATGAATGTTCGTTAATCTTTGACGCAAGGTACTGAAGAGATTTACATGAAACTAGCTGCCCGGACAGACTTCGTTCTGTCAAAAGTTCTTTTTGAGATGTAAGCTATCCTATCTTTCAAGTTGGATCAAACTGCACATGGTGTGCAAATTTCATTAAAATCGGTCCATCGCGGACAAACAACGTGACACGTAATTTATATATATTAAGATTTAGCACACAGGTAGCAAGGTAGACCATGATTTAGAATAACGGGGTACTTATTATCCCGAAAATTGCTGCCAAAATCGCGAATTGAGCGTTAGTCAGTCATAAAAGAGTAAGATATAAAAGTTCGTTACTATCAGCGAGTTAGTGGTAGTTATAATGCATACGATGGTCATTACCATACCGTTGTGACAGTATAAATAATTCGATCCCATAGCGGTTTAATGGACAGTTATTTTGCTGGATTTCTTATGAACGTCATCTACTTAAGTTAGTCAATTTATCCCTGTAAGGATCTCACAGGTACTTCTAGAATAAAACGCTTCCTATATGTTAAGTATTATGGGTAAGATAACAGCCGTTACGCCATGTCGGAAGACCTCCGGTGGCATGAAAACTTCAACCACTCCTCCACCAATTCTCACTGGAGCAGCGTAGAGTACCTCTAGGCCTCCTCAAGGAGAGAGACCCTCCTCAAGGGGAAGCTATAAGTAGGTTGAAGCCAAGCCAATGATTGATTACAATCCCGCCTTTTTAAATAAGAGCAGTAGAGCTAAACTGATATTAAGTAATTTAACGAACTACAGGCTAGAGCCAGCATTGCCGGCCAAAGACGAGAAGAAAGAGGAAAAACTACCTGATGATAAGGCGCCATCCATAAATTACGTCACACTAATTTCCTAATTTCATGACTTTTTACCCCTCCCCCTCCTTGTCACAGCTGGTCACATTTGTGAGACCTCCCTCCCTATAAATATTATTATTAATAGAAATTATTAAATTAAAACAGCAGTTCCGAAATAAGGTTTATTTCCATTCATTGTTTCTAATATTTACCTATACATACCAATTACTCGATTTTGAAATGTAACGTCACGAAATTTAGGACCCACTCCCACCCCTTTTCACACAATGTCACACTACATTGACCCCCCCCCCCCTAACGTGTGACATAATTTATGGATGGCCCCTGAGCCTTTATTAGCATACTCTATTCCTTACTCATTATCAACATGTTGGATACTAGTCAGTCGGTCGGCGTGAGGCCGGTGCGTGCGCGGAGGCCGGTACCGCGCGAGGTCCCGGCGGCGGTACCGGCAGCGCACGTGGTACCCGCGGCCCTGACCCGTCACTAGCTTGAGGTGGGGCTGCACTATTATATTGTTGTAATACTCTACTGTGCCGTCCTCCTGGAAAAGACAAAGAACAATCTATACATCTATATTCTATACGAGTAACCGCCCTTGCTTTGCTTCGGTTTTCTTATTTTTTTACACCTTGGGTTACATTATGTGAGTTTTATTAAGGATCCCTAATTTTTTTGAAAATATAATATAGCCTATGTTACTCGGGGATAGTGTAGCTTCCCAACAGTGAAAGAATTTTTGAAATCGGTTCAGTAGTTTCGGAGCCTATTCAATGCAAACAAAAAATCAAATCTTTCCTCTTTATATATTAGTATAGATAAATAAAAAATAAATAAAATTAAAGTGTCTGTTTGTAATATTAAAATAACCGCTTTTCACTAAGTGTATTTAGATGTATGCAAAGTACATATACCATAACAACATTTTTTACAATTTTTGTCTGTCTGTCTGTCTGTTTGTTCCGCCTAATCTCTGAAATGGCTGGACCGATTTTGACGAGACTTTCACTGGCAGATAGCTGATGTAACAAGGAGTAACTTAGGCTACTTTTATTTTAGAATAAAAATAGTTTGTAAGGAGATACGAAGTTCGCAGGGTCAGCTAGTTATAAATAAACAACGCTAATTAGGATTCCTTGTCGTGGTTGCCATGGACAACACACATTATATTTAAATTCATCATTCAAACTGCCTCACCGGGAATTGAACCCAGGACCCTTGGCATGGCTCTGGCAACCATTGCGCCAAACGGGTCAGGTTTTTGGAAGACTGTTTCTTTGAACTCTATTTTTTGAAATGAAATAAAATGAAATAATCTTTTATTCATGTAGGTATCACTGATACACTTATGCACGTCATTTTTTTAATGTACTAGCTTTTCGGAAATGTGCTTTGTCCTGATGGAGGAGAAGAAAAGCCGTAAAGAAACTCTTCAGCACATCTTTTAAAAATAAAACTTATATTTAACAAATTAATATTATACTTAAAGCGATTTAATGAACATATAGCACACGAAGTCTCAGTCAACACATACGAACAGTCCTCTATTCCACAAAACGTCCCGTGTACAGCTGGACTAACAATGAGGGGAATGACGTCACATCCGCCGCACCCCACGACTTTAGGGAGGAAGTGTGTTGACCACTGGAATGTATAATTTGTGGGTACTGGACAGTAACATGGCTGAGACGTTTTTAATGTGTGCTCTATACTCATTTATCTACTTACTTGTAAAGATCTGTAAAGTCCAGTTTACACGTATTAAGTAGTTAAGTAGATAACTATATTTTAACTAAATTAATATGTGTAAACAAACAATTTAGTAACTTTTTAGTTAAAGTTTAGTTATCTGTAAAATTATTTAACCGAACATAATAATTATGGCATAGACATTTCGATAGGATACAATAACATTTTTAGTATTTCTTAATTTTACAAAATTATTGATATTGTAGAACTATACTTCTTCGCAGAAGCTTCTGAGGTATTCAAATAAAGCATTATATTATCAGGTAGGTGTTATGGCAAATTGCCAACTTAGGTAGGTATTACTTAATTACTCGTATATTATTCGCAACATAAACCTAGTGAGTATATAATATTACCTACAATTTAAGGTCGCTGCATACGTAACGTGGACGCGACGGAGACGGGACGTGGACGGGACATAAATATACGTGCGTGCAACGTTCCCGTCCCGTCTGTGTCTCCGTGACGTATGCGCTATCGTTTACATTTTCTATGAAACGATGTTTGCAAAACTTCACGTCCGTCCCGTCCACATTACGTATCGACCTTTATTCTCATTAAAAAAACATCATTTATAAATCGTCCATCACATTTAATAAAGAAAAACATTAACAAGAAAAAAATAAAGTGATCTTTTAAAGTCGATTCTCTAGTTTGAGGACATCGATTGTTAATTATGAATGCAAAATGAACGTGTGTGATCAGCCTAAGCATTTATTCACACATGCGACAGGAACGCGAAAAATGTCGCACTGCAACATTGGCGGGCGCAAAGCATGAAAATTAATGCTATCAGTCGTGCAGTCATATCACATACGAGTATATGGGACCTCCAGCATCAGGGGCCCCAACCCGTAGCTTAATGGCGCCCCTGTAAGGACCCATGAAGCGCTTATTTATCGACAAAACCGTGGTGCATTTTAAAACATGCCCCCCCTACTAAGAAAAGCACGCCAGGCGGCCTAAGGTCGCTACCGATAGCGGCGATATTGATACAGGCCCTGCTTAGGGCAAGCTATGAGTAGGTACACCACTGACGCAAGAAGATATTTTATGTGCGACGCGACACCGGCCGCGACGTTCCTGGTCGACAGACATTGTTTCTAGCTTCGTGTTTCGAAGCTTCGTCGGGTTTTGTTCGCAAGTTGCAAGACAATTCACACGTGCGTCATTTTGTCGCATCGCAGTCGCAGGTATGAACG
Source organism: Thymelicus acteon (assembly GCA_951805285.1). NCBI lineage: Eukaryota > Metazoa > Arthropoda > Insecta > Lepidoptera > Hesperiidae > Thymelicus > Thymelicus acteon. Next base: position 5,428,284 of record OX638239.1, read on the forward strand.
AGCCTTAACGAGTCACAGCTCATTACAAAGTAGCCCACGCCCATAGCAAGGCCAAAACAAAAGGTCACTTGTCGACACATGAATAACAAGTAGATCTTTTGACCACGCTGCGTGGAGTTTAAGTTGTTTTTTTTAAGTAAAACTGGTTTCTGTTAAGATTAAGGGTTACTGTTGAAATGTTAAAATGCATTTTGAAAAGTGTAGGCTGTGTACAGTTTATATTATCAGAAGCAAATACTTGAACAGCTTTAGAAAATATATTAAAAACGTAACAAGTGCCTATATTGTTATGGAATTTAAATATAATATAGTGGCATGAACTGCACTCCGAAGGTTCGCACAGAATATCAGTGCTGTGGTTCTCCATAGCAATCACTGAGTATGAACCATTTCGTTAGTGCTTACTACAGAAAATTGTAGTTTTAATTTAGTCTTAATATTCTTTATTATTACTATTGTTATTATACCAAAACCTGTTATCTGTAGTAAGTAACTTTTGAATAAAGCATTTCTTTCTTTCTTTCTATAAGAAATTTGAGGGTTGCCCTCGATTTCCCTGGTATCTCACGGTGAGATCACCACCAGATCCTGACTTGGTGACAATGGGACAAAATTGGAAGTATACCCTACCGAACCAAAGAAAAAAAATTGAAATCGGTCCACAGTTAGCGGAGAAATCGAACAATAAAGAACAATAAAGAAATATACAGTGGAACATAGAACTTCCTTCTTTTTTGAAGTTAGTTAAAAATATACAAGTACCATCACAAAATATCATTTCATGGCAGGAATACACCATATCTACAGCCTTGATCTACATAATATGTAGCATTTAGTAGCATACAACTTTGATTAAATAATTATTTTTTTTTCTAAAAAAATAAGTGACTTCAAAATTACGGATAACTCAAAAACTACTCATCTGATCTCGCTCAATTTAAATGGGACCACATGACAAGCACCAGCTTCCGAATATAAAAAGAATCATCAAAATCGATACACTCTGTAAAAAGCTATGAGGCATAAAAAAACAGTTGAATTGAGAACGAGGAGTTTTTTCTTAAGGTCAGATAAAAATACCCAAGTACCATCACAGAATATCATTTCATGGCAGGAATACAGCATATAATATTATCTTCAGCTTTTATCAATGTCGTATTCAGTAGCATTCGACGACCCTGTAGCCTAGTTGGTAGAGACCCTGTCTGCGAAGCGAGGGGTCCCTGGTTCGATTCCCGGCCGGGGCAGACATTTATGTGTCAGATAAATATTTGTACTCGGGTCATGTGTGTGATTGTGATGTGTTATATGTGTCGTCCATGCCACCCGCGACACAGGCAATAACCTACTGCGGGGGTATGAGTGTGTTAGCGTTTAATATAGCGTTTAATATAAATATAGTAGGTATATCTACAACTTTGAGTAAATAAAAATAAATTTACTTCATCTCAGGCAGAATAGTAGATAAGTTCGACCTTGTTTTGTATAGTATATCTGACTATCTATCTACTTTATAATAAATAATGAACTATTGAGCGAATTGTGTCCAAATTTCGTAGCTAATGTTCAACTTTATTGCAAATTGCAATGAAATCTATGAAATAAATCAACCTAATTTCTTTATTGTATCAATGACTTTTACATCTCAAATAATTCACGTTAGGTGCTATTGAAAATATTCAATTTATAATAATAAATTATCTTATCTATCAAGGCAGATGTAGGTCAATTTTAATAATGTTCTAAGCAACCCAACAAATTACAAAAACGGTTGAAAATATTTTAAGGGGACTGGGATGAATATCTGCACCTTATCCTGTCATTGGTCGAAATTACCCATCGCCATTCTATGAGAGGCTACGAGTGTTAAGGTCAACGTCAATCAGGCCTGTGATTGGTCGAAATTGTTCATCCAATGTCACGTGATCAATCTTCAGGTACCTCTTCGGAGCTTGGTCTCCAGATGTATACTTGTATAAAGTTCTCGGTCATTACCAAATAATCCACGGAGTCGGATCTCTTGACTATATTTTTAAACAATTTAAGCTTACATTTTTTGTGAGTCAAATCTTGCAAGTCATCCAGATGTTTATATAAAGTTCTTGGCAACAACCAAACCAGGCCACAGCGAATAATTGAATCAAGTAAATTGCAAGCCATTGCTCAGTTACGAAAGGAAACTAAGAACACGATAATTAATAAACAAAGAACGACTAGGAGATAATAATCAATTGCGTGGGTCCTTTACAAATGTTATTTCGAGATCGTAAGAATGGGAGAGATACAGATAAGAACAGGAAGTTAAAAAAAATACATAAAACAATGTATACCTACTTGGTAAGAAATAAGTCTGTAAATATAAGATTTGCTATATTTTTACCCGACTGCCAGGGAGGTTTATGTTTTTCGCGCGTATTTTGCATGTATGTATGTATGTATGATGTATGTATGTATGTATGTACGTACGTACGTGTGTATGTATGTACATACCTATGTATACGTGTAATATTCTTTATTACCTCCTATCTTGCAAACTGCTGAACTGATTTATATAATTAAGTCTGAAAAAATTAAAATATATAAAATAATGCAATATGTTTATCAAATTAAACAGCTCACCATAAGGATTTCATAAAGGTATATCATGATCGCTTTTTTGATAGCAGGCGGGTTTTTTGTTAATTTTTAAATTTATACTAATATAGTTATGCCTAACTAACAAGCTGACAAACGAGCAGACGATCCACCTGATGGTAAGTGGCTATCGTAGCCCATGGACATCAGCAACACCAAGGTATCACTGATGCCGGCCAAGAAAGAGAGAAAGAATGGACTCTGGCCGGAACACGACCAGTTGTTTGGCGGCTGACTCAAGCACATGGGTGGTATACCTACCACCACAGCGGTAGCTGTACAGGCTGGTATAGCTACCGCTAGCAAGGCAGGCTTCACGGAAATATAACGCAGTATTAAATATTACGGTAATTTCTTAACGCTGTTTAAATAGGTACACATTCACTAATCTTTATCACTATATAGACGGCTTGTGGTAGTTGTAATCCTGCGAAGTGAGGAGTCCTAGGTTCGTTTCCTGACTGAAGCAGATGTTTATGTGACAGTTGAATATTCGTGCTCAGGTTGTGGATATAACTATGCAAATGTATAAGAACAAAAGGTAAACATAATGCTAAAAGCTCTCTGCCAGTCTTATTGTATCGAATGTTTAAGTAATTATGTATAATTATTTCGTTGTTATTTATTAAGCATTTTTATCTGTCTTATTTTCTCATCCATTTACTCATTTACTTGCGTATTATTAATGGAATTGAAATTGAAATTTACTCCATCATTAATTTCCTAATATTTTGTCTGTTTGTTGACATAAACATTTAAGTAATTACCATTCAAGAAAACCATGTATCCCACCTACTCAAACTACATTAAGTATGTCATAGCCTAATAACAATGTAACCTTTGGTTGGTTTTATTCATCGATTTTTATTACGTAATACGATTTTCAACGTAAGATGAAACAAAAAATGAGGTTAAGTGACGAACTGTATACGGAAAGTTGTTTAAAGAGCGTCTGTGTCATAATAACTGACTGACATGACCTTAAGTAATCGTTTTACCTTACGATAATTACGGATATTAACTGGTACACAATGATATTATAATGTAAAAAAGGTAGATATGTCACTAGCGCGCCGACGATGAAGAGCGTAAGAACAGGCAATTGACCGTTCTGCTCGTAGTCGCTCTGTCAATACAAGACGATACGCACGTTTTTGTTGTTGTCAGAAGTGCTTGACATGTGACTACAAAAAAAAAATGCCTTCGTGTAATATACCAATGTGATTGGTGTAGTGAAACAAAAGATAGACTTGTGTGTGTTGTAGCTCTTTTCTTTCTTTGTAAAAAGCTATGAGGCATAAAAAAAACAGTTGAATTGAGAACGAGGAGGTTTTTCTTAAGGTCAGATAAAAATAGGCAAGTACCATCACAGAATATCATTTCATGGCAGGAATACAGCATAATTATAATATTATCTTCAGCTTTTATCAATGTCGTATTCAGTAGCATTCGACGACCCTGTAGCCTAGTTGGTAGAGACCCTGTCTGCGAAGCGAGGGGTCCCTGGTTCGATTCCCGGCCGGGGCAGTTCAATTTATGTGTCAGATAAACAAAACAAAAACAAAAGATAGACTTGTGTGTGTTGTAGCTCTTTTCGGAACAAATTTTTTTGTTGATTTGTAAGGGGATAACGTATCTATTGATGATAGGGTGGAGATATACAATATATCCAATGTCACGTGATGCGTCTTTCGGTACCTTTCGAAGTTTGCCATCCAGTTTTATTGTATAAAGTTCTTGGTAATAATGACCTTTTTTACGAAGCCATGTAGTATAGAAGGTAGAAGGAGGGTCATCTCTGTGTATGAAAAGTGTCCGTAAAAACGCGTCCAATTACGGGTGGCGCTGCGGTGCGCTTTGTTCTATCGCTATTTTTCAGACACTAGCGCCATTCATTACGGGTGGCGCTGCAGTGCGCTAATCAAAAATAATCACTAGGCATAACTCAGCAAACTTCACTCCGTACTATTTCTCAGACACTAGCGCCATTCTGGAATGGCCATTATTGTAACCTCTATTTTCAGTAAACAGCTGGACACTTTTTTCAACTTTCATAGGAGATAGCCCTCCTTCTACTCTATCCTCCATATACGAAGCGAAGATTCCCAACCTTTCGATAACTACGGGTAAGTATGTTCGATTCCAGGCCGTGGTAGATATTTATGTTACAGAATGAGGTGCCTCTAGCTTTGATAGGACATAAGCTAATTCCTTCCTATTAATCTAGAAAACAAAGCACTTATGTAAATACTATTATAATTAGGCACATACCTAGCTACTATCAAAGCGCCAATCTTTTGTCAGAAGTCTCAATCCAAAACGTAGGTGTTGATACCCCCATGTGGGTAGATTGATATTTACATAACATATGCAGTAATGTGAACGGTATAAGACCACGTTTCAATGGTGATATTTTTTAACCGACTTCAATTCGAACAAATTCGAACAAATATTCAATTCGACTGTATTTTTTTATGTTTGTTACATCAGAACTTTCGACTGGGTGAACCGATTTTGATGATTATTTTTTAATCAAAAGCTGGTACTTGTCGTGTGGTCCCACTTAAATTTGAGCTAGATCTGACGAGTACTTTTTAAGTTATTTTGAAGTCGGTAATTTTTTGTCACGAATTATTTTAAACATCAAACCATGATATAGTAGAGAATGTTTAAGGCATTAAGTTCCTCAATTGTACCGTGATTTTGTGATTAATAAAGTCTTAATAATAAAACTATATCGAACACAGTAATAGTAAGACTTTCGTTTCTAATTTCGCTGAAATACTTGCACAAAGTACTCTGTGAATACTTGCTAATGTGAAAGTCCTTAGTAACCTGTACTATTAGAATGAAGAGCAATGGTAGTAAATTGTAATAAAAAAGTAAATAGATAAGTTCTGTCTTCTGGAACTAATCGAGATCACACAACTTATTCTATGTGATTGATAAGCACGATGGGAGAACAAACATGAATAAAAACACATAAATATATTCTGGATTAGATCCTGGAACCTTGCACTCGCAAGTACAGTCATTGAGGTGAGTAGTAGTCCAAAATTCTGTTTATATTCTGTAGATATTTAGCTTCACCTATTAACATACAATGTGAAATGAGTTTTAATTTGCAACCAAATGTACTTACAAAGTGCTGTGAAGTTGTGAACTGAGCCTTACTTATTTCGCACTCCGCCATGAGTCACAGTTTAAATAGGAAGTTTTAAAAAACCTTGTATCGTTGTTTAACAATTTTCTATAAATGGCATGACCAATTGTCATGCAATCTTTGTGTTAACTATCGTATACGTCCGCCATTCACCTATATTTTTCATCCAATTTTCATTATGATTATAAGTAAGTAATGAAGACGTAAGACAAAAAATAACCGACTTCAAAATTAGGGATAACTCAAAAACTACTCGTCAGATCTCGCTTAAATTAAAGTGGGACCACATGACAAGCTGGTGCTTGTTTAAATTTCAATTAAAAAAAGAATCATCAAAATCAGTTCTCAAAGTCGAAAGTAACAAACATAAAAAATACAGTCGAATTGAATACCTCCTACTTTTTTGATGTCGGTTAATAACGTTCAAAATTAAAATTTGTATGGATGTTTGTTACTCTTTCAGGCAATAACTATTAGGGCTTGTTTCACCATCTTCAAGTAGAGTCCTGAATAATCTATTCGACGGTTAAAGTGACGTTAAAGTGTCATTTTACATACACGAAATGTCAACTTAACCAACGAATAGCTTACTTCGGACTTACTTGAAGATTGTGAAACAAGCCCTAAAACTAATTGTCACGAAATTTAGCTCACAAGTAGACCATGATATGGAATAAGACTTACGTCGCAACTCAGAGTCACTAACGGTTACTTTAATCGCTGCATAATAAAGAATCACCTTACAAATTCTGTAGTAAAGAGCGATTTAAGTAACCATTAGTGACTCTAAGTTGTGACGTTAGGGTACTTATTGTCCCGGAAAACGTGAGCAAAACCGCTGTCAAAAATAGTTTAGATAGATCAGTCAATTCAATGTTGTTACTTGTCTGGTTATCTAATATCAAATATATTAAACCATAGACAAATGTTGGAGAGTTCTCGACAAATATCCACACTTTATTGTAAACAAGAACTTAGTCCTATTTGCGTAGGACTTTGACAATGTTTACTTTGATATTTGCCTTACAAAGTTTATAACACTCCATTCAAACAAGAATAAAAAAATATTAAAGGACTTTTTGCTTAAGAAACCCTTCATCAATAACAATGGATTAGTTTACTCGGGATGATTCAAGATTGACGGCGTTAAGATATTCATAAGTAACAATAGCCACAACAGATAGCCACATATCATCCGGTCGATCGTCAGCTCATTTGCCGGCTATTTCCATAAAAAAAAACAATAAAAAAAAACTAAATTTAGTTTTGTTATTCCCTTGCTATGGACAGTTATTTGTCTCCATCTCGCTAAGAAAATCTGAATGAAAATGTAACTTATCAACCAATCATCTCATCGTTCTAAATGAATTAATGCCAAAATCAATATTTAAAAATAAAAAGCATGAGCCAGATGACTTTTTGGTAAAATAACAATTAAAAATTCTTGAAAATTTCAAATTTTCTGGCAGATACTTATTTCAAATTCCAAATATGTCAGGAAAATTCAATCTTTGTTCTGTTACGCTAAGGAAGTATAATTTTTTACGTGCTTACTTACCTACATAGACATGTTTTTTTCAATAGATACTAATTCAATAAAAAGTCATAGATTGTTTACCAAATTCCTAAGGCTCATCTAAAAAAAAACGGGTTATATATACACCATTTTTAAAACGGAAGTATCATCCGAATATCTGTGACATCATCGTGCGTTTGAACCGACAAAAAACCCGACTCAAGGCACCTCAATTATCACGAATACAAAGAATCGTTAGATCGTGATTACGTCGTCGGTCGTGACGACTTATCGTGCGGTATCGATTGTTATGAATATTCAATAGGCACGTTGAAAGAATTGAATTGTCGTGGGTTATAAAAATGAATTTAAAAGGGAAAAAGAGCGAGATATTTATTACAATAGTGGATAAATGAGTAGGCCACTTAATTGGATAAAAGTTGTTGTGTTGGCGTTAATAGTTTAAAAACTAAGTATATGGTTTTATAGTGTCAACGTACCTACCACAATGATATTTAAAAAATATAACGTTATGCCCTTACAAATCAACCAAAAAATATGTTCCGAAAAGAGCTACAACTAGAGTTGAGAAAAATGAGCTCCGAGTCCCGGACTCGAGCTCCGAGTCGGGGCTACTGAGCCTTCAAAGCTCGAGGCCTAAGGGCTCGCGAGCCTTAGAAGGCTCGAGCCTTTAGGGTTCGAGCCTTAAAGGCTCAAGAGCCTTCAATTGAAGACTCGAGTCGAAGCTCGAGCTTTATTTACTTAGCAATCTATCGAAACGCATAATAACATCCTGTAAGGTGTAATAAAAATAATTTTGTTGCAATAGGTATGCCAAATTGGGTTCTTTATAAAAGTTTGATACAAATATTTTTATTTAAAAAAAAAAAAATGTGTGTTAGCTCCGACGCACGCCTTGAGTTTAACGCCATCTAGCTTTCAATCGTCAAATCGGTCAAACAATGGGTGATGATGGAGGATGATGTTGATGATGAAGAATGATGATGAATGATGATAACTTGTGATGATGATGGACGATGATGATAGTGATGACGATGATGATGACTGGTGATGATGATGATGATGGCTGGTGATGACGATGACGAATGGTGATGGTGATGATGAATAGTGATAATGATGATGAATAGTGATAATGATGATGAATGGTGGTGATGATGATGAATGATGATAACGAATGGTGAAGACAATGATGATGAATAATGATAATGACTAATGATGATTAGGTTGGTGATGATGATGATGACTGGTGATGATGATGAATGGCGATGATGAATGGTGATGATTATAATGGTGACTGGTGATGATGATGATGATGATGAATGAATGATGATAACTAATGGAGATGATGACTGGTGATGATGAATGATGATAACGAATGGCGATGATGATGATAACTAGTGATGATGATGATGAATGATGATAACGAATGGTGATGATGATGAATGGTGATGATGATAAAGGTGACTGCTGATGATGATGACTAGTGATGATGATGATGATGAATGATGATAATGAATGGTGATGATGATGATGACTGGTGATGATGATGATGATGATGGCTGGTGATGATGATGACAGGTGATGACGATGACGATGGTAATGATGATGAATAGTGATGATGATGATGAATGGTGGTGATAATGATGAAGGAGATGATGAAGATGACTAATGATGACAACGATGAATGACGATGATGATGATGTTTCACATCATAAGAATAGGATGTACCAAGATTATTACTATCTTTAGATGGCGTTGTTACTGATCAGCCATCCAACGCCATCTAGATTCTGTGTTACGAATTACAAACATAACGCATAACGCTACGGAGAAAGTTTGATTTTACTCCCTATAAAATTTCATACCGCGGGCTTAACTATGAAAATCTATAAGGAGAAAACTCCAAAATTTTGAAATTCGCAGCGCGCCGTAATTTAAAAATTTAAGGTTAAGGCTTTTTAGGGTTCCGTAGTCAAAACACAGTATATTTTGATTAGGGAACCCTGAAATTACAGTGTTACAAAATGAGCCCTGAAGACACAGCTCGAGCTTCGACTCGAGCCCTGGATGCAGAGCTCGAACCTCCGCCTCGAGCCTTCATGCAAGACTCGAGGCGAAGGCTCGAGCCTTATTAGAGGGCTCGAGCCTTCAATGAGCTCTAGACTCGGAAGGCTCGAGCCTTTTAACAACACTAGCTACAACACACACGTTTATCTTTTGTTTCACTACACGAATCACTTTTGTTAAATACACGAAGACAGTTTAACGATGTATGTCAAATGTCAAGCACTTCTGACAACAACAAGAGCGTGCGTATCGTCTTGTATTGACAGAGCGACTACGAGCAGAACAGTCAATTGCCTGTTCCTACGCTTTTCATTGTCGGCGCGCTAGTGACATAACTACCTCTTTTACATTACAATATCATTGACCTACCAAAGCAAAAGTTCCCTTGTAGCACAGGTTGTGCTAATTACAAAAATGTTTTGTCACCAGAACTAAAGCAATATCTTAAATTTCATCTTCTTTGGATAACAGGAAGTAGGTCTAATTAAAGCTCGCAAGATTTGATCCGCTTAAACAGGGTAAGCTAAATAAAACCGTTTAATAACCGACTGCGAAATTAGGGATAACTCAAAAACTACTACACAGATCTCGTTCAAATTTAAGCGGAACTACATGACAAGCACCAGCTTTCGATTAGAAAAAGAATCATCAAAATTGGTTCACCCAGTCGAAAGTTCTGAGGTAACAAACATAAAAAAACAGTCGAATTGAATACCACCTCCTTTTTTGAAGTCGGTTAAAAAGAAACGAGGAACGAATGAGGAACCTGTTTATTTATTTCTCTCTACATACATCGCAACCTTAACACGTGAATCATTTTAGACATTTGAAGCATGGATGTTTGAAAAAAAAACAAAGAAATTTCGTCTCCTAAAGAGGAAAAGGGGATGCGTTTATTATAAAAACCACCACAGACGGAGTCTTCTAAAATGCCATCATACTCATCTATCTATACTAATATTATAAAGCTGAAGAGTTTGTTTGGTTGAACGCGCTAATCTCAGGAACTACTGGTTCGAATTGGAAAATTATTTTTGTGTTTGATAGTCCATTTATCAAGAAAGGCTATTGGCTACATAACATCATATATTTTAATAGTGAGTTTTTTCCATAAATTAACGCGGGTGAAACCGCGGGGCACAGCTAGTGATATGATAAGGCAGCATATTTCGATCTCCTTCAGCATATACCGTTACAGTTGAAGACGAGTGACGCAGGCGCAGAGCGGCATATCGATTCTAATCACGTGTTTCCTCGTTGCGTCGCTTGCGCAACCATTGGCGGAGGTTAGGAACGACGCAGATGGGAGAATGACCCCACACTAGGATTCCCTGTGTCGTATGCCATGGACAATAGACAAAGACAACAACAATATTGTTACAACATACACACACCCAGACCGAGAACAGAAATTTAAACTCATTTATCAAATTTTTATTATTTTAAAAAAAATTGGGAATCGAACCTAGGACCTTTTGCACGGCGATCCGATATGGTAACAATTGTTCTACACTGGTTGTCCTTGGAATCCTTGCCTGGATTTTGTATGCCTACCAGTAGTGCCATTGTCCATAAAAGTTATTAATTAAGGTAGTTTTTCAGAAGTTAACTCAGGCAGCGTTAACTTTGACTTTATATTCGAAAGTTGGTGCTCATCATCTGTTTCCATAACGATTAATTTTTGAGTTATCCCTAATAATGCGCATTTAATTGACCTCGACTACATTGATGATGTTCTCATTTTGTTTTGAAGGCGGTTTTTAATGAATAATCAAAAATAAATAGGTTTTCATGGTATGTTTGTGGACTACGGGTCAAAATTGTCCGGACTGCCACTATACGCCGTCTATCGAGGGCGTCAAAAGCTATCAGTATGCGGTAATCATAACGCAGCCGCAAGTTAAACTATACGCAGACGTCAGTCAGTACAATGCATTCTGTGAACTAGAATGAGACTTGAGCTATTTATAGTGTCCTTGCATAAAGAAAAGCAATAATAATAAACTTTATATAATATCTTTGGTAATAATAATAAAATTGTCATTACGACCACCTCGGCCGTAATAACTTTGTGCCATAGCTACCCCGCTGGCAACGGGTCTCCTTTTAAAATAAGAGGAAAATTTTACCACGCTGGCCAAGTGCCAAGTGTGAGTTGCTAGACTTTACCTTTAAGAACATTATAGAGAACTTTAAGCTTTGTATTAACTTCTTCACATTTTTTTCCTCTAACGAAACAAGTGCTAATGAAAATTTAACTATACGTAATGCCCTTACGAAAAAAATCTGTTCTGAAAAGAGCTACAACGCCTACAACACATACACATTTTTATCTTTTGTTTCACTACACCAATCACATTGTTGTAATACACGAAGGCATTATAACGCTGTATGTCAAATGTCAAGCACTTCTGATAACAACAAAAGCGTGCGTATCGTCTTGTATTGCCAGAGCGACTACGAGCAGAACGGTCAATTGCCTGTTCTTACGCACTTTCGTCGGCGCGCTAGTGACAATTATCTACGTAACAAGCACATAACCTTATGCGCCATTTACACGCGCGCGCGAGCCACGAGACAATCCGCGAGACGCGCGCATACGCGCGCGTGTGAACAGGGCGCTCGCGGACCAGACCGCGGCGCGTCTCGTGGCTCGCGGGGCTCGCGTCGGGAGCGGTTTATTAGGCGCGCGCCAAAGGGGCTCGCGCGAGCGCTCGCGCGGTGTTCACACGCGCGTAGGGGGCGTGGCTTACGGACGCGCCACGAGACGATCCGCGACGCGCGCGTGTAATCATCCCTAAATTCGACCCCGGTTTGTCGGTAATAAGGACTGTTTAGGCTGCCCTAATATGATCAAAAATATTTCTCAAAGTAGTTCAACCATCCATTATAACCAAAAATGGGTCAAAATCACCCGCGTTCATTACATTCATGTTAGCATTAGGTAATGATGCCGCGGCAATTGTCCGAGTATTAGAACAATACGGACTCTAGAGAATTTAGCAGGCCGTGGAATAAATATTAATCTGTGGCGATATTTTACTAATTAGTAGTAAAGTAGTTCGGTTTACACGTATTAAGTAGTTAAGTAGATTACTAAATTTTAAGTAAATTAATACGTGTGTAAACGGACAATTTAGTAGTTACGCAAGGAAACAAGTAATTTAGAATTTTTTATATTTTTCTGTTAAGTAATCAACACGTTTGGACAGGCACTTTTTTAGTTAAAATTTAGTAAAATGCGTAAGTAATTAAGTAGGTTGTGAAGAATTGTATAAACTAAAGAGATTTACTAAATTATTACCTACGTTTGGACGCGCACTAAGAATTATTTATTTAAAAGTTAAAAGGGCAATGTCCATTTTCGGCTATTCGTGGACAGGATGCTCAAAAATAAATAATTACACGAAAAAATATATTTTGTTTTTTAACTTATACACGCGAATTATTTTTGTATCAATTTACTTTTTTAAAATAATATATTTAATATAACATTCTACTGATAAACACTTCCTGTTGTCACATACACAGAGTACTCACGTCAGTAGAATTGCAACAGTTCATTATTCCGATAACGATAATAAAACGATATATTGATGTTATTTCGAAGTTTTAACTCTCACGACAAAAAGTTAAGTTTGGTAAGATACACGTGTAAAAAGCCATAAACTATAAATAAGGTATTATTTTTACTAGAATAACATATTATTTTATGTACGTTGCTTTTATAATAATTCACGATATTGAACAATATATCGATGTTTTGCAAACACGCTCGAATCGATGCATTGTTTGCATCCTCAACTGTCAATCGTTGGACATAGTAATCTCAACTGTCAGTCGTTATTCGTTGGATCTTATTGCATAGTAATCTCCTTTTATTTCCTTCATCTGAGAGTAATCTACGTTCAACTTTCAAGTCACATTAGCTTTGTTTTTCGCATCGTGTTTCGTCTGTGTTTTTCATCATTAATATTTTTATTACTAATAATATTATCATTAATATTATTATTACCTTTGGCTTACGAAAATGGATTTAGACTCTGCTTCCCACGTTGACCTTGGCACTATTGTATGTATAACTACGGTTGACCCTTGGTTTGTATGGTTGCTCATGTAATGATTGTTTTTTTGGTTTCTGAGCTGGGCAAGGTACAGAGATGATATAAATGCACCAGCCCCGTTCTTTGACAATATATTAATAACATACGAGTCAGATTAATAAAAAAAATGTCAAGGAAATTGGGCGTTTTCTTTAAAATACCTACAAAATATTTATTCAAATAACCACTATAATAAACGTCTGGTTACAAAACAATTATTATTTTCGTTTTTAAATTGAGTAAAGGTATTAAGCCTATATAATATTTATGTTGAAATGTTGTGTTCACTGATAGCCAAATGTCCATACAAAGTGGACATTGTCCTTTAGTTATCAACTTAACAACTTAATACGTATAAAGCGGACTTAAGTATAATTTATTTATTTATGTATTAGTAAATAATTTTATAGTTTTTAACCGACTTCAAAAAAAGAGGAGGTAAATTCAGTTATCAAGTATCTTTTGTTTTTCACCGTTCTAAAATTTTGTCATTTATCAATAAATGTTGAATTTTTTAGTAAGAATTACTTACAGATTGGTCCCATTTTTATTGAAATTCAACAAATTTGATGATGGGATTTATGAGAAATTCTTAAAAATAAAAAAAAAACAAAACGGTTGATAAATGACAGAGAAATAAGATAAAGAATATTAAAAGAAACATCAATTTAAAATATTAAAAGAAATTCAACATCGAAAGAATGTCCTCCATTTTATATTCGGTTAAAAATTTAGCTAAGTTTCTTAATAACAATCAACTTACGTTATCCAAAGACATGGTATTGCATCCTTTGAGCGGCAGCGTGTACTGCAGGTCACCGCTCGCGGATACGTACTCTCGAAGGCACGTCGAGTTGCTGCCCAGCCCGGCGGGGTACACTATACCGTTGAATGTGTCGTAAATGCTGAAACAATTATTATTTATGGTACCAGCATTACTATCAGGGGCGTAGCTACCGCCGTATCAGCCGTATCAATTATACGGGGCCCCCAGCGTATAGGGGCCCCCACTAACACTCCTAAAAAAAGCTCGCCAGCGGCCTACAACCGCTACAGTTGGCTACCTACGTTGAGGGGGCCCCACAACAAAAATTGATATGGGGCCTCCATAGGGCTAGCTACGCCACTGATTACTATGCATCATTATGCAGGCATAATTATACCGGCGTCATCATGCTGGCATAATTACATTATTGTCATTATGTTGGCATTAGTGTACTAGATTTAGAGCTTTGATTAAGGATTATTCACGGACCTAAAAAAAAGTCGTATGAATAGCCAGTATTGGTTTTTCCATCCAATTTCTGCGGTGGGAAATTTCTTTTAAGTTTATAAAATATCCATATAAAAAAATCTACCCCTCATTACGAAACCTACCATCTCCTACCATTATCTACCACTTTAAGAAATACTGCTTTAATTTTTTTTGTTTCAATTGTTGCTACAACAAAAATGACATTATCTTTACATGTCTAAATAGTACTAAGCTGACTTTGCGAGTCTCTCCCACTAGGCCCATGAGTTTTTCCATGATGGGACAACTGGCACTATTATTCTCTGTAGTCCCATGGGACAAGTAATTATACGCCATTCTTTTAGTCGAGTCTCATTTGGTAAATCTTGGCACTACTTTTTATTCAACATTAATTTATATTAATAAAAAAAATTAATAGTAAACAGACATTAGTTCAGCATTAAAATTACAAATTGCGATAAAAAGACACTAACGCCCCAACTCAGAGTCACTAACGGTTACTTAAATCGTTCCTTAGTACAGAATTTGTATGGTGATTCTTTACTAAGGAGCGATTAAAGTAACCGTTAGTGACTCTGAGTTGGGGCGTAAGATTGTTTACCAAATAGGACATGTCTAAAAGAATGAAGTAGGTATATAGTGATTGCGGTCTTCCTGAGTAAAGTATATAAACTGACCTGTTAGCATGTCCGGTCTGTGCGAGCGAGATGGTGACATGCATGCTGTCCCGCTCGCAGGCCACTGTGAGCGAGTCGAGCGGCGCGAGCGCTCCCTGCCATATGTCTGTCTCTGTCGTTGATCCAGCTGTCGTTGTTAGTTCTGGAACAAATAATAATGAAAATTGATAATAATAACACTTGAATTTAATTATTAACGTTATAAGTTAGATGTGTCTGTGTGTTTGTTTATGGCATCGTAGCTCCTAAACGAATGGACAGATTATGATGAGATGATTCTCAGCTATATTTAGTGTAAATAAAACTGTTCGGGATTTTTTACGTTTTAAAATATATTTTTATCCAGGTCGACTGACTTTTTTCTTTCGATGACTTTCTTTTGTAATTTTTTGTAATAATTTTAGGGCTGCTTGGAAAAAGTGACAAATTAATCGTATGTCAGAAATTATTTATTTATTTATTTATTCAAATTTATGTCACCTTGTACAAAAAGGATAGACAAAGGGCAAACTTAATGCCTGATGGCATTGTCCACCAGTTAACCCTGGGTGGATGTGGAAAGAACTGATGGCAGGTGTTAAAACTAATTGAGAGAAAAAAAATCTAAAAAAAGAAAAACAAATACAAATAAATTAATGTTCATTAACAATTTACATACCAGTGAAAGTCTCTCGGTTTTAATGATAACTTATCCAAGGAGATTTTAGGAGATAGATTTTTTCAGACATTAGGCAGTAGCGGGTCACCTGTTGTAATTTAATATACTTACAATTTGTAATGGCCGAACCACGGACATAAAAAAAGTACAGACGTAACCTTGTCTAATCGAGAGTGAAGCTGACAGCTGACAGCTCGCTTACCATGTGTGCGTAATTTTGTAATTTTTGATTCGCCATGGTGTCAATGTCGTAGCAGTATGGTGTCAATGTGTGGGTGTGTGTACTTGTACGAATACAGAGTTGGTATTCCTATGGGTGCTTCACTGAATTTGTTCTTGGGATTATGTCCGTCTTTTTTTTAGGTCCGTGGGCCGAACATTCTTATTATTATCGTATTTTACATAAACTAAACATTTGAAAGAACAGAGAAAATCGATTAAAAGATTATATGACAAATCTAATCTAAGTCAAGCTTAATTTTAAAATACTGTGTAACTAAGCAGGCCTTAAACACTTAAGTTTCTCCATCTAACTTAGCAAAGAAACTAGATTAATTACTTATTAGTGAAGAAATAATTAAAACGTTACAAAATATTACAGATATTCTATTAGATATACCTAGTGAGCCGCTTAAGAGAATGCGTTGTTGTAACTCTGTTACACAAACTTAATCCTGGCATCTGTGTAAGTTATTCACTGAGGTAGCAATTACAAACGCAAATTTTTGCGTAATCATTCTGTAAAAAATGTTAGGCGCGTTAAAACGCACGCGAAAACGCGTAATGCGTTATAGTTAATGCGTTTTACGTTAAAGGTTGCCTAAATTTATTTTTAAAATGTCATTAAACTCAAATCAATCCTAACATTCCAAACCCTTAGTCATGTCCGACCATTAGGGCACAATTTAACTCTGAGACCCCTGGTTTGTCGATAATAGTGGTTAATAAAATCTTAGAAAAAAAATCCAAAGAAGGAAAAAAACAAATCCATTTTATCTAGGAATCTGTTTACAAAATATTAAGCTTTAAAATACTAATTTTGGTATAGCTTTTTATGTAAAGATCTTATTGTATTTAAAAGAATACTTCAATGTAGGTATATATACTGCTTCTATTAGAAATGGTCTTTAAGATGGATTGCGAACCAACAGACAGAAAAAACAAAACTATAAGAGTTCAGTTTTGACTACGGAACCCTAAAATAGAGGCAACCCTGACATTACGAACCGGAGAGCAGCAAGTGAATGTAATTGATACTGAATTTTCATTACGAAGAAAGTAATATTATGAAGAAAGTAATATTACTATTATTACGGAACTAGACATACATAGACTGTACTTCTGTCAGAAGTCTCCGAGGTCCTAACATTTGTTTAACAATAGTTATTTTAATGAAGGGTCCAGTATTAACAGAGTTTCCGATTTTGCGTCAGTTTACCCTATTATAAAAGGTGTTTGTACCAGAAATGGACATTTAATTAGTAAAATAAGTATTTCACATTACTGACATGAATTAAGTAATTAATGAATCTCAAAATCAATTTCATAGATGAAGCTTCCTTTTTGTAAAAAGCTGACAATTTTTTTACGACGAATCCTTTTAAGCAAACATATTAAAAAAGATGAATAAATATTTAATGCCAAAAGGAATTTCCGATCACCATTAATTTTTTTTTAATTAATTAAAAGTAATAATTAATTCATTAAGGGCTTATTTCACAATCTTCAAGTAAGTCCGAAGTAAGCTATTCGTTGGTTAAGTTGACATTTCGTGTATGTAAAATGACACTTTAACGTCACTTTAACCGGCGAATAGCTTATTCAGGACTCTACTTGAACATTGTGAAACAAGCCCTAAGTAATATTTCCCTAAAAATTAGAATCAAGTTTGTTTCCCAAATAAGTCTCATCTAAAAAATGGAGTATAATCTTTTGCCAAACATAAAGTTTCTGCTTCACGTCTTAATATGTATTGATTTATTAAGACTTATGAAGGCAATCTCTGCGTACGATGAGGACATCACAGACTGAGGGGCGGTCCACTCCGAAGACGTACAGATTGCTAAACCTATTAAGTATTAACGTTTGTGAAAGGCGAAAATGAACGCGTAACGTATTACATGTAAAATTGTTTAAGATTTTTATGTAATTCATTTCAGAACATTTAGAATTAAGTTATTGTTTGTGGTTGGTTGGGTGGTTAAGCAGTGATAGCCTAGCGGTTAGAACGTTGGTCTCCCGAACGGAGGGGCCCGAGTTCAAATCCTGGCACGCACCTCTGATTTTCAAATATTATGTGCGTATTAGAAGTTAATTATCACTTGCGTCGGTGAAGGAAAACATTGTGAGGAAACCTGCACACCGGAGAGTTCTCCATAAAGTTCTCAAAAGGTGTGTGAAGTCTACCAATCCGCACTTGGCCGGCGTGGTAGACTATGGCCTGTACCCCTCACATTGTGAGAGGAGACCCCGAGCCCAGCAGTGGGACAATTATGGGTTGGTGCTTTGCTTTGCTTTTTTTTATTGGTTGCCCGGTGTTAGTTATTGCAGTAAATTTTTTACACGAATCCTATTTGATAAACAGTGTTACACAATCAGAAGAATTTAATAACAAATAATTAAGTGCCAAAACCAATTTATATTTATTATTAATTATTTTATTAAAATTCAAAATAATTTATTCATATTAGGTGTCACTGATACACTTATGCACGTCATATTTTTAATCTACCAGCTTTTCGGAAAGGTGCTTTGTCAGGAGGAGAAGAAAAGCCGTCAAGAAACATCTCAGCATATATTTAAAAAAATAAAACACATTGTATATTTATTACAAAAAAAATACCACTAATTTGAACGGAACTGGATGCAGGGCTGGTAATTTCCATGCGTCTTTGTCATTTAAATACTCATCTACAGTATGTAACCTTTGTCTAAAAGTTATTTCACATGTTTCATAAACAATTCTACTCGCAAGTCACGTATTAACTTCGGGATTTTATTGTACAAAAACTTTAATCTAATTTTAATTAAAAATAGTACCAACATTACTTAACAAAGAAGACGCGTCTAAAAGAATGGATAGAAGTTAATTGAATTAGTTACAAGTATTAATTCATTAAGTTGTTTGGCTTATCTATCAAATTTCATAGACCAATAGAAGGAATAGTAACATAATTTACGTAACTGACATGAATAACTGCTCTCAAACTGCCCATAGGTCAACCTGGCAGAGAAAGCTTTTAGCATTAAGCCTCTTTTCGTAATAATGAATTTTGTATGATTCAATAAAGTTTAAATACTTAAATAAAAAAGTTAAGCTGAAATGTTAATAGGTTTCTTAAAAAAAATATACATTGAACATTGAATGCTTAAAAATGATTCCCTGAAAATAATGCTTCATCGACTTATCAACTTATTCACGCCAATACGGTTTTAAATAGTAATAGGAAATTTAATAATACACTTTTCAACCAATCATATCTCACGAAATCACAAGTGATATCGTTAACTGATATTTAAATAACACCTCGTCGCCTAAGATATTGCCTATTCAAAAAAGACAGTATATGTAAAGTATTTTCGTTCTCTATAAATATGAAGTCATTAGATCCATTTATAGCGTCGGTCGCAGCAGGGTGTCATTGACCGGGTCGACTACCCCAGTCCTAGCCGAGTAACTGTACGCGGACCCGAATTTGCTACGATACCTGGGTATGGGTATGCATGGCATGGGCGTTGATAAATTGATTGTGGAAATTGTTGATTATTTTATAGTCGGTTCTAATGACCTAATAAGATACTCTTTCGTATTGATTTATTCTTTACTTATCTTTGAAATTGGAAAATAGAAAATATTTTTTGGTTTTAAACAACATTACGCCCCAATTTAGAGTCACTAACGGTTACTTTAATTGCTCCTTAAGTTATTTAAGTAACCGTTAGTGATTCTAAGTTGGGACGTTAGGTAACTAAATTTTATATTTAGATTTACTGATACGATGTAATATTTATAATAATTAGACTGGTCCAACTTTCTGATTGTAGAAATGTATTATTAAATTATTTTAACACTGTACGCCCTTGATGGGCAGGACGTAGCGATTTATAAAACTATCAACACTGTACCACATCTGTTAACTGTCCACAATAAACTATTTTGATCTGAAAAAAAAGTAGTTCGTAAATCGATTGTGAACAGTTTGGATTTTTTTGTGTATTTTAATGACCAGTTTAGCCTAGCCAGTTAGCATATTACAAATTTAGCCAATTCTAATGACCTCAAGTTACTTTTTTGTGTTAACTGACTCTTTACTTTACAAAAAAGTAGTATTTGGAACTCCAAATACTCGGAGTAGTACTTCGAAAAAAAGTAGTATTTGGAACTCCGTAAACTCCTTTAGAATCGATTTTCTTATTGAAGCTTTTGAAATTTTATGACTAAAATCAAACATTTACTTTTTGCGTTATGTTTGTAATTCGTAACATACACAATTTTTTATTTATTTTATTGAAATACAAAAATAACTATAGTTAAAAATCTTACAGTATGACATGTTAAAGCTTTATACGATGGTGGATTTATTTTAATCTTCATATAGTAAAGAAAAGAGTAATTTTTAGAAATGTGAATTTATTTTTATGACTGTCCATATTTTTTTAAACGGGTACTTCCGCAAATCAGTTTTTCGAAACATAATGTACTTATACATATGTATTTATTTTTACAGATTACGTTATAATTTGTATGTTACCAAGAAAAAAATAACCAACCTTAAAAATTACTCAAAAACTACTCTAGCTCAAATTTAAGTGGGGCCACATGAAAAGCCCCAGCTTTCGATTAAAAAAGAATCATCAAAATCGGTTCGCCCAGTCAAAAGTTTTGAGGTAGCAAACATAAAAAAATACATCGAATTGAATACCTCCTCCTTTTCTGAAGTCGGTTAAAAGCGATAAAAGGTATAAATAAGTAAACAATATTGTACTAACAGAAACAAATTAAGACTGCATCCACGCTCAGACTAAACGAAAGACTTCAACGCAATCGCTAAACATTATTTAAATGTGAATTAGGCCTGATACACATAATGTTCGATTCGGCAAGGTCGGGCAACAAAATAGTATTGTGTGGATGTATATTATATAATTTTGACATGTTACCTGAACATTTAATATGGGTGGTAATTAAACTGACTTCTATTTAATAGCATTATTGTCCTCTGAAAATTTACACTGTCCCCTAAATTACTAAGTCAGCCACCATCAATGCGCGTCTAAAAAATACTCTTTTAGCCACTATAAATCTTCAATGTCAGCTAATGTAAATACGACTTAGCATAGCAGTTATTTTTTAGCATCTATATTTTTAACATACATTCAACTAGTAAACTTCTAAAATATTTAAATATGACACCAATAAAGTAATTTTATCTACATCTAGTTTTATAACTCAGCATCTTTTAATTTTTTTCAAACATAAATAATTTATAACTCGTCCTATATTTTTGATCATCAAAATACCTAAAATTATCATCAAATATATTGAATTTTCATCAAAACGTACCTAAAATTAAGGTGTGTAATAGTTAGTATAATAACATTTAGTATAATATAACTTGAAATAATGTTCACATGTCTATAATTTTCACATGTTATAAAAACAAATAAGAAAATTTCATGTGAAATTATGTTTATTTCATATTATAATGTTATAATTCATTAATTTGCTCGAATAACATTTACTTTAACGTATACTTCATATGAATTATATAGCATAATGCTCTTTTTATATAACGTTCATTTGACTTAATTTTCAAATACATAATCTAATCTTCAAACGTTACACACTCTTAAAAGGTCTACGGCATGCGGCAAACAGCAAGAGGCATTCCGCATGCAGCAAGCAAGCAGCAGACATGGCTTCTGTCACGGCTCCGGCGCTGCGGGGCTCTGGCGGTCCCACGCGATCTTATCGTCGCAGATGCTATTAACGCTCACCACCGCAGCTTCGGCTTGCTGGCCGGCTTTGCTTTGAGCTATCCCTAATTTTGAAGTCCGTTATTTTTTGTCAAGAATTTTTTGAAGTTAGTTATAATATAATTTACCGGTACTAGGAGGTATTTGCTTGCTGCGCGCGGTCGACACTAGCGCCGCCACCAGCAGGAGACTCCACATCCTTCAGTCTGAAACAATTATACAGATATATTATACAGCTGTAATTTATAAAGCTTAAAAATCCTGCAAAACTTATTTTCGACGACCCCGTAGAAGTCCTGTTGACAGAACTAGTGGGAATTTTTTTCCCAGTGGGAATAAACGTAGCTTAGTTCGTAGCGACCCTACCTGCGAAGCGAGTGGTCCCGGGTTCGATTCCCGGCCGGGGCAGATATTTATGTGACAGATGAATATTTGTATTCGGGTGCAGGGTGTTATTGTGAAGTGTTATATGTGTAGTCCATGCCACCCGCGACACAGGTAAAACATACTGCAGGGGTATGAGTGTGTAAGCGTTTAAGCGTTTATTTTCACTAATAAAGAGCTGATCAACTTGAAACGCCTGAACAGATCATCGTAAATTGTAGCTAATAACAATTTCGATCACATCAGCTTTTAAGTAGAAATAACTGCATCATAATCGGTCCATTTGTTTAGGAGCTACGATGCCAAACTTATAACATCCCTCTTTTCGCGACGGGGGTTAAAAATTAAAGATATGTAGTTATGCTACCCTAGAGCTGGCAGATTTCTTGCTCAGCTATTTGCATATTATGTCAATGATATTATAATGTAAAAAAGAGATAGATATGTGGGACTATAACTGTGTTAAAAAATCATTGATTTCCACCGGATTCAGAAAGGAAGTCCGTCTCGAATCGACATCGAATTGATATAATTTCAACATATTTATCTAACCGCATGCGACCGTATTGCGCAATACAGCACCTGTGTACATGCACGCATAATTAGAATAGGCTATAGAGTTTCAGTATCAGACAGGTTTGTTGCGGCTTAGATATTAATAGAAGTGACAGTTATAACCGGGTGAATTAGATCCGGGAACCGGATATGCGTCAAAACATTCGGAACGGTTAAATTTAGATTTTGTAGTGAAGGTTTTTTATTAATGTTAAAAATTCTTACAAGTATTGAAGTAAAGTTCCATCAACACCACTTAAATACATGGCGTTCGTCCACAGTTCGGTTTTCACGTAATGTCCTGCCACGAACGTGTAAACTGTGGAACGAACTTTCTGCATCGGTGTTCCCGCTAAGATATGACATGGGGTCCTTCAAGGAGCGGGTCTATTCTTTTCTTCGAGGCCGGCAACGCATTGGTGACGCCCCCAGTGTTACTAATGTCCATGGGCGGCGGTGATCACTTACCATCAGGTGACCCGTTTGCTCGTTTGCCTGTTTAAGGCATAAAAAAAATAGGTCATGATTGTGTTGAAATAATTTATGGGAAATAGGTACCTATAGGGTTGGTAAATATTACATAGTCTCAATTAAGATAAATTTGTAAAATTATAACACTTGCGAGTTGAAACATACCCAAGTTACTGACTTAGATGCAAAATATTTAAGGAGAACTATTATATAATATAACTATTATACTATTTAAAGAATTGTAGTATTTATTAACGGAATAAACCCCATAAAAGTGATATCTGCCCTCACTTCACTTTGCAAATTTTCCCGTTTTGTAACATTTTTCATTGATGCTTCGCTCCTATTAATCGAAGCATAATGATGCCTTCCTCAATAAAGAGACTAACCAACACAAAAATAATTTTGCAATTTAACGACCTGTGTGGCGCAATGGTTTTCGTGCCGGATCGCCGCACCGAGGGTCCTGGGTTCGATTCCCAGCGAAGAGGAAATTTGAATTAGTTTGAATTTATGAATGAATGAATGCATTTTATTGGTTGAAGTATGCGTACATATTGGGTTATAAACAGTTTTATATTACATTCCAGCACACTTTGCCAGGAACCAGCGTACAAATGTCAAAATAAATTATACAAAAATATTATATAAACTGATAATATTATTAATCTCTAGTCGTCTAAATAATTTTATCTAAAATAATAATAACATAATTTGGCTAAAATCTGCATGTCCATAAAAATAATAAAATCATGATTCACTGTTCTCGGTCTGGGTGTGAATGTCCTTGTCTAGTGTGTTGTCCATGGCACCCATGCAGGGGCGTAGCTACCGCCGTATCAGCCGTATCAATTATACGGGGCCCCCAGTGTTTAGGGGCCCTCAAAGCAGTAACACTCTCAAAAAAAGCTCGCCAGCGGCCTACGACCGCTACAGTTGGCATTCCTTTTATATTTGACGGCTGACGTTGAGGGGGCCCCAGAACAAATATTTATATGGGGCCTCCTTAGGGCTAGCTACGCCACTGCACCCATGGACACAGGGAATCCTAGTGGGGCTATGAGTGTGAAGCGCTTAAAAAAAATTCGAACCAGTTGTTCCGGAAATAAGCACGTTCAACCAAACAAACAAGATTAATCTTCAGCTATAAAATATTGAGTATCGATATTATATTATGCCAATGTAAATAATAACCTAATCTTAAATATTTTTTACGTCTACTGACAATTTTGACAATTCTATTCGATTCGTAACCCTGTCTGCAACCACATAAACACAGGTGCATTACGCAATTTAATGTATTGTGGACATGTGTTTATTTTTCATTTATTTGTTTTTGTGTTTTAATTGTTATTTTAAAACTAGGCCGATATTGAGTAAATGTATACTTAAGTATGTTTGTTGTATTTTAAATTGTGTGCGAATGAGAAAAATGAGAGTAAAACAATATTAATAGTCAACATTATATTATTCTAAATGTATGTCATGGTTAATATATTTAAATGTTATAAGTGTTTCTTTGTAATATGGTTTTATGCTTACATGAAACTTTGTGCTGAAGTTTCTTAATAAGTGTGACGATGCCCTAAGAAAGAATTTTTGAAAATTTATCCCCTAAAATAGTAAAATTGGAGTAAAAGTGTATGTAATAATAATAGTATTGTCCGATTTAATAACATTTACTTAATTTTTACTCTTCTTAATTGAATTGGTCCCATTGGATTGGTTCCATTGTTTCAATGCATTTTTACAATTTTTTTATTTCGTATATTTTCATGGAAATAGTCGGCAAAGAAGCTGACGATCCACCTGATGGTAAGTGGCTATCGTCGCCCATGGACATCAACAACACCAAAGGCATCACTGATGCGTTGCCGGCTAAGAAAGAGAGAAGAAAAAAAGAATTTTTAATCCCAATTTCCAGAAACAATGTCAACTAGCCATACTTAATATAATACGAGAACAGTACCTGACCGTGAGGTTTCGCAGGTTGTTAATCTAGTAACGCAGTGAGATATGACATTGATAGGTGCAAATACCTGAGGGAAATTTAATCTGTGGAGCATGTCGACACCAGCTACTTGGCTTCGCACGACCGGTAACAGATTAAATTCGTAAAAACAAGTTGTTTGTTTTCATTTGTAATAACAAATTAATTTTTATTCTGTAACTTTACAGGTGCTTGGTTTCAGAAACAATCATTACATCTATTTTTATTTTTTAAACGGTTTTATTTAGCTTATCCTGTAAAATTACAATTTGCAAACTTATTTAGACCTATTTCCTCTTATCCCAACTAGTTAAAATTTTACATATTGCTGAAGTTCTCATAGATACATAATACCCTTACAAATCAACCAAAAAGTTTGTTCCGAAAAGAGCTACAATACACACACGTGGTATAATACACTAGTATAACACACGAAGGCATGTTAACGCTGTATGTCAAATGTCAAGCACTTCTGACAACATCGAAAGCGTGCGTATCGTCTTGTATTGACAGAGCGACTACGAGCAGAGCAGAACGGTCAATTGCCTGTTCTTACGCTCGTCATCATCGGCGCGCTAGTGACATATCTACCTCTTTTTTACATTATAATATCAATGGTTCTGATGACAATACTGTTTTGTAATAAGTATCATACACTCAGGTTTGGCTCCATACGAAGGAACTCCGTAACGGATAACAACACATTCACAGAATTTTTTTTTCGAATGAGTAGTTGCTGTGTTTTGCTTCAGGACCAGTATTGCTACTATTAAAGCGTGTATTTAGTTTTAAACGGTTTTATTTAACTTGCCCTTTTTTGAGTAAATCTTGCAAGCTTATTTAGAACTACTTCCTTTCATCCTACGAAGTTTTGCAGATTGCTATGGTTCCGATAACAATACATTTTTTGATAAACATGACCTGATATACTTTTAGACTTTAGTGTTGGCGCAGATGAGGGAACTTCTTAACGGTTAAAAGTACGATCACATGTTTCTTCTTTAGTTCCTACGAGTAACCGCCCTCGCTTTGCTTCGGTTTTCTTATTTTTTACACCTTGGGTTACATTATTGGAGTTTTATTAAGGATCCCTAATTTTTTTTTGGAAATATAATATAGCCTATGTTACTCGGGGATAGTGTAGCTTCCCAACAGTGAAAGAATTTTTAAAATCGGTTCAGTAGTTTCGGAGCCTATTCAATGCAAACAAAAAATCAAATCTTTCCTCTTTATATATTAGTTTCCTACAATGGCACTATAACACCGTTTATTTAGTATTTAAACTATTAACTTGTCAAAGAGTTAACTTATTTTCGCTTAATGTTAACTGCGTTTAGTAGAACAAGTGTCTGTAAAATATTGTTTAAAAGAAGTGATGATCACACCTAACCTTGAGGAATATGCATTAGGAAGTGAATCTACTATTATTTTCCTCGTATTCTAAACAATTCATGATCGTAGTCATATTATTATCTAGTCATAGCATAGCTATTCGATGAGAATAGTAGGATATATTATCATTCTAACATTATAGTAAATAATAATTATTATAAGTACATAATACTATCGTTTACATATTTATTATACATACCTGTAATTACAATGTTTCTACCTAAGAGGATCATAAATGAATGAGACACCTACTACAAAA
Organism: Thymelicus acteon; assembly: GCA_951805285.1. Taxonomy (NCBI): domain Eukaryota; kingdom Metazoa; phylum Arthropoda; class Insecta; order Lepidoptera; family Hesperiidae; genus Thymelicus; species Thymelicus acteon. Next base: position 5,455,405 of record OX638239.1, read on the forward strand.
TATTATCAAAATGGTTATTACTGGTATTTTACCCCCGTATTCAAGAACAATACTTGTCTAAGTAAAGAAGCAATACTATGCGAAGTAAGGCATTTCTCAGTGCGTTGGTCATGGCAAGCCTTCAGTTTCACAGTCGACCCTTAAGTATCACTTGGCTATGCGGACGCACAGAGCTGTATACAGCCCTCTTATTGGTCCATTTGATGCGGCTAACTTCACTCTAGTCATTTGACATAGGCAAAAGACAAAGATAACAATACAAATAATTGATCCTTTCTTTCTATTTTGATAGAAGTCAAAGCAACACTATGCGTTCGGTAAAGTAGCTCGGCAGCTACTTTATCGATTTTGACAAACGCACAGCGAAGGACTTCAATCAAGTATTGTTTACGAAATGGTTTGAATCACCCTATGCGTCCGTGAGCACTGTGAGACCTCATAGTATTGTTCTTGAATACGGGGGTTAGTGTATAAAGTAAATATAAAAACGCCTGTTAAATTACCAATGTATTAAGGAAGTCTTTTTATGCATTATAATAATTGGATAAGTACGTTCCCATTTAAATTTTGGAATTAAAAATTTTCAGTTTTACGGAAACGGAACTGGTTTCAGACTAGAATTTTGGATTTCATCTAAAAAAATAAACAATTTTTACGGAAACGGATTTATACAATACTAGTTTCACGGCTTCGCCCACGTTTCCCAGATCCAGAATATGGTCTTCTTTTGTGTGCTAAATTTCATTTGTTTGTGTCATAAATATTCATACAGCTTCGCATTTCACATTTACAATGTGTATCCATTAATAGGATGGAGCGATTTTCCTCTTGCAGGATAATGCAATAAAGACCACCCATACATAGATAAAACACTTAAATATTACCACTTTGATTCACGTCATGGTGTGAACATGTCATCCATCACTCAACGATCTGACCATAGTATAACAACCTTTTCGGACAGTCAGACAAGGTGTACACTGGACAGGACATCTATTGATTTCAAAAGGAAGGATAGATCTATCTCAACATTTCATATGTATTTCAATGAATTGAAGCAAAAATATTATGAATACAAACACAATATGAACACAAGTACCTCATTTACGAAAAACAAAATCAGCTTATTTCAAAAAATTAAATAAAATTAAGGAACTTCGTTCCAAAACCCGAGTTTTATTTCCACCAACAGCAATAATTAGCACGATTAACTCAGATTTCAAACAAAAAACCGCATCAAAATCGGTCAATTCGTTTAGGAGCTACGTTACCACAGATGCACACACGCAAAGGCACAACACCCAGCGATAAAGATAGAATAAATTATAACAGTGCAATTTGTAGCTAAAATAGGTGTTTATTAAGCATTTATGAATAAAATCGTATGTATATGTATATCCCAATCTTTAATCGATATTCATCATTTCCAACCAGTGATATTTAAATATAGATACGTTATGCCCTTACAAATTAACTAAAAAAATCTGTTCCGAAAAGAACTATAACACACACGTATGTATTGTTTCACTACACTAATCAAATTGGTATAATACACGAAGGCATTTTAACGCTGTATGTTAAATGTCAAGCATTTCTGACAACAACAAACGCGTGCGTATCGTCTTATATTGACAGAGCGACTACGAGCAGAACGGTCAATTGCCTGTTCTTACGCTCTTCATCGTCGGCGTGCTAGTGACATATCTACCTCTTTTTTACATTAATGCCTACATCAAAGAAGTGGTCCCACTTGTACTGCTGAAACTTGATACACTGTGGCAACATTCCTGTGGTTCCTAGAACCGATTACCTCTACTCTGATCCGTCCAGCCATTAGGCAAGGGCATTAGACGGACATCGAACCTGTCAAAACGGGAGTGTGGCTTGATACTGCTCTAATTGGCTTGTAAACGGTAGATTAATGTGATTTTTTTTTGCCTTTTTACACGCTTTATATTAGCTTCACTTGTATGTTTGTAACCGATTCCTTTGGACTTGATTTTGACCTACTTGAAACGATCAGATTTCATTTAAACTTCGTAGACTTATCGAGGACCGATGACAATTGAATATTAAAAAAAAAGAAAAAAAACTAAATTTAATTTCAAAACATCGAACTAAAAAATGAAAAAAAAATTGTATAAAAAACCAAAAAACACGTTTTTATAGAAAATCCAACTAAAAAATAGAAAATAAGTTTGAATTACGGATCGTGTAATTGTAATTTAGTCCGGGCAATTTAGACATTCGAAGGTGCATAAATTCCCAACAAGCTGAAAATCAGTAAGATTGTTCAAAACATAATTATAAATAAAAATTTTAAGTTCCCCATCATTCCCGTGTATGGAAAAAAAAATATTCAAGGTCAAAGGTCAAAAAAATAAGTTTTTCGCGATTTTCAGCAAAACGTTAAGTTTTATCATATAGTACCCCAGACAAAAATTGTAAATCATAAAATTATCTATAAAAATGTATCAATACTTTTTTTCCTACGAGCCACCGTTTCTGAGATATAACGATTCAAAAACGCGCTAAGTACACTTCCAATAGGTAGCAGGGTAAACGTGTGCATATTATGACGATAAAAACTTACAACTTTTTGAATCCTTATATCTCAGAAACGGTTGCTCGTAGGAAAAAAAGTACTGATACATTTTTATAGATAATTTTATGATCTACAATTGTTGTCTGGGGTGCTTTATGATAAAACACCGTTTTGCTGAAAATCGCGAAAAACTCATTTTTTTGACCTTTGACCTTGAATATTTTTTTCCATTCACGGGAATGATGGGGAACTTAATTTTTTTTATTTATAATTATGTTTTGAACAATCTTACTGATTTTCAGCTTGTTGGGAGTTTATGCACCTTCACTATCATTTTTTGGTCTAAATTGACCGGACTAATTAGAGCGTAGGGGGCATGGTGTCAATGAGTAGAAGAATTATCATTTTGATAATATCTTAGAAAGCACTTTTTTTTACTATTATTTCTTTATATGTACTACTAATGGGATTAAAGTTATAATGTATACTAACACGAAAATAGAATTGGTTAATTAGTTTAATATGTTCAATTTACAAATTTCAAACGAAAACCTGAATATAAAAGTCGGAACAATTTAAAACCAAATGAAAATCAGTGCGGGAATTTTTGGAAAGTAATCACGGTATAACAAATGTTTATTCTAATACCGAAATACTTTTCTTGTACGCCCAATTCGTTTTCAATGATAGAGTGTCTTAGCCAGTGCCTAGTCAATGTATTGTTTGTAACAGGACCTAAACCTAGGCATTCTAGTGACTGGCTCTTGCGTAACCTGACTCTTACGCTCCAACGACTTCATTTCTATACCCTCTACAGAGAAAGCCATTTAACGCCCCAACTCAGAGTCACTAACGGCTACTTAAATCGCTCCTTAGTACAGAATTTATATGGCGATTCTTCTTTCACACGAATCACGATAGTGAAAATGACAGATACGTCTTAAAAGATGTACTTTTAAAAATCACGTTCGTCAAATAATACAAATCAAGTGTGATTTGTGAACTTCTATTACGTATACGAGAATTTCTTTGTGTCTATTTAGTCTTACTTCATTATTTCATCATTGCGAAAAAAATAATCGCATTAACCGCTCACCGCCGCCTCTCACTTGTCATAGGTCTTGGACATACTGACTTAAGTTGTCATGTAATCTATCCTCTATCCTAATATATAAAGAGGAAAGATTTGATTTTTTGTTTGCATTTAATAGGCTCCGAAACTACTGAACCGATTTGAAAAATTCTTTCACTGTTGGGAAGCTACACTATCCCCGAGTAACATAGGCTATATTATATTTTCAAAAAAAAAAATTAGGGATCCTTAATAAAACTCCAATAATGTAACCCAAGGTGTAAAAAAATAAGAAAACCAAAGCAAAGCGAGGACGGTTACTCGTATGTAATATGAGTTGACAAAAAATGCACTCCAGGAATGCCGAGAGAAGTGAAAAGTTGAATAATTACGTGTGTATTTTTTGAACCGTCAGGAAATTTATTGTGCAGAAAATACATTTAAAAGTTTAAATGAAGTGTTTTTTATTCATTACATTTTAGTGAATAGCTGTCAACGCCTCGTAAAGTATATGTAAACTATAATCTTGATATTAATACGAGCTGTAATTTTTTTTTTTTTTTTTTTTTTTTTTTTTTTTTTTTTTTTTTTTTTTACACTAATAAGTTAATGCTTGACCACAATCCCACCTGATGGTAAGTGGAGATGTGGTCCAAGATGGTGAGCACATTAACTTAGTAAAAGCCTATTCACTCTTTTCTTGAAAACATCCACGTCATAGACTGGCGGGAACGCCGACGCAGGCAAGTTATTCCAGTCCTTCGCGGTGCGTATAACGAATGACGAGGCAAACCGCGTCGTTCGTACCGGCGGGATGTTCACGACAAAAGGATGGATACCCGCCGTGCGTCGTGTCGTTCGATGGAGAAACGGAGATGGGGGAATTATCTCAAACAATTCCTGCGCACACTCTCCGAAATGTGCCCTGTAGAAAACCGAGAGACTGGCTACTCTGCGCCTGTGCTCGAGGCTTTGAAGATTGGTCTCAACCAAAACTGGGTCACCAATGAGCCTCTTCGCACGTCTCTCCATCGAGTCCAAAGCAGAAAGGTGACATTTGGCTGCGCCTGCCCAAATGTGCGAACAGTACTCCACACACGGCCGAACCTGAGCTTTGTACAAGGTTAAGAGTTGCCTAGGTGTGAAGTACCGTTGTACCTTTGCAAGGACACCAAGTTTCCTTGCAGCAGCCTTAGCCTTGGTCTCGATGAACCGCCCAAAGTTGAGTTTCGAGGATATCTCTACTCCTAATAACTGAAGGCAGTCGGTATAATCCAAGGACACATCCCGAAAAGTAGGAGCCAAGGTGAACGGGCTCTTCTTGGCGGTAAATAGACACGTCTGCGTTTTAGTGGCGTTGAATCTCACAAGATTGGCTTCGCCCCATTCGGACACAGCCCGAAGTGTGAGATTCACACGAGCCACCATGGCCTCTCTTTCAGACTGAATTTCGTCCCGACTGGCCCTGGAACTTGGTACGTATCTCTCTACCACTGTGCTATCGTCTGCGTACCCATAGATACCGGGCATAAGCAGATCATTTATATGTAGCAGAAATAGAGTGGCGGAGAGAACGGACCCCTGAGGAACTCCAGCATTTGTAGTCATCGTCTCCGATGAACAACCATCGACTACAACGCGGAAAGACCGGTCGCTCAGGAAGTCTTTTACCCAGTCAATAAGGCCAGGGGATATGCCGTAAGTTGGAAGCTTGCTTAGAAGGCTAGCGTGCCAGACCTTATCAAAGGCCTTCGAGACGTCAAGGGAGACAGCAAGTGCCTCCCCATTTTTCTCGAGGGCCTCGCCCCATATATGTGTGGCATACGCTAGAAGATCTCCTGTTGATCGGTTTCGGCGGAACCCGTACTGCCGATCGCTAAGGAAATCATTCTGTTCAAGGTATGCCATGAGGCGCCTATTCAATATACGTTCCATAATCTTGCAGATTATGGAGGTAATTGAGATAGGCCGATAGTTGGCGGGGTCAGCACGGCTACCTTTCTTGGGCACGGGCTGCACGTTGGCAAGCTTCCAGGATTTAGGCACTGATCCAGTCTCAATTGAGAGGCGGAACAGACGTGTCAATACAGGAGACAACTCGGGTGCAATTTAAGTAACTCTAGTTTTGTACTTCTCTCAGAGATGGCGCTACAAGTCGATGTCGATTAAAATGATTTCGGTGTGACCAGCTGTTGGTTTTAGCCCATCACAAGAATGTCCAAGGCGCCTAAAGTGGTTTTCACTTCAAAAAAATGTTGTTGACGAATAATGGAGAATAGGTATAGTATACGTGATCGGCATCGCGACGTAATACAAAAAAAGTTTTTTTTCTAAAAAATATATTACATTTTGTAGATTTTATTACATTTGTACACATTTGTAGATTTTCCACTTACTGTGGTAATTCAGTTATGAATTTGCGAGCCTGAGTGTTTCAAATTTTCTTCTTCTCCTCTGAGACCATACATTATTTGATATACTTAGTGCAACAAAACATTTCAGTACCATCATAGTGAACTTAAATAAAATTATAAACTGAAACTTATTTTTGTTGTAGCTTATATAATAATATAAGCTACAAACAAAAATAATTAGAAATTTGGTTGTCACGCATTGCTATAGGGGGTTATTTCATCTTAGACTTGAACCAACATGCGTGAAGTAAACTAATTCGTAATAAATCTTTGTTGCATATAAAGTCAGTTTTTTAGACGAACGAGTCCTATTTAATAAACAACCTTACTTCTTTTTATCGTAATTAGTAATTTAAAAATAAGACAGACATAAAACGAAAAGAATTTAATGATGAATTATTTGTTTATTTATTTAATCTTTATTGACCACAATACAGGATTAAGGTAACAATTTCGAGCTTAATGCTTAATGCATTCTCTGTCAGCTAACCACTAGGCCAAACAGAAACACACGATGATTATCATTTAATGCTAAAACTAATTTCGATTTACTGTTAATTATTTTTACAGTTAACTAATATTGCAATAAAAAGTAGTGTTAAGATTTACCAAATAAGTCTCGACTGAAAAAGAACGGACATAAAAATCCCAATGTTGACATAGCTTTCTAACCCTGATCATACCTGGTAAATACATTATTTTATCTTAGCACAGGCTAAAAGATAGATTTAATTGATATTTACTTGAACATGCATTAAATAAACCAAACTAATTCGTAATAAATCTTTGTTGCATATAATCTAAGTTTTACTAACAAAAAATAACCGACTTCAAAATTACTCAAAAACTACTTGTCAGATCTCGTTTAAATTTATGTGGGACTACATGATAAGCACCTGCTTTCGATTAAAAAAAGTATCATCGAAATCGGTTGGTGTGATATTACGAGTAAGTTATTCGTCCATTTGTCGCGCACATACTTAATGCAAATTTAAGACTTATATGGTTTTCTCATTGATGCCATTGTCAGATCTAAATAAAATGTATGTGGGACCACATGACAAGCACCAGCTTTCGATTAAAAAAAAAATCATCAAAATCGGTTCACCCAGTCGAAAGTTCTGAAGTAACAAACATAAAAAAAATACAGTCGAATTGAGAACCTCCTCCTTTTTTGAAGTCGGTTAAAATCACAACAATGTTAACATAGCTTTCTAACCCTGATAATTATACCGTGGTAAGCACAGATAGCAGATAGCAAGCACGATGGTAGATAATGGTAGCACCAGCCTCACACCAGCTATAACCATCTTAATGTCATGCTCGGGCGACCTTGACCGGTTCCGGGTGGTGGGCACAGAAAAAACCTGGCATTAATTTTAACACTGTAATTGTATTGTTAACGTCATGATTTTCCTTGTATTGTTTAGTATTTGAGTTTTGGTTTGATACTTTAGGGGATAAATAACTCTTTGAGAGCTGGTGAGGATTAAGATGCGTTCCCAAATCTCCTAATGTTATTTGGGAAAAATTGTTGCTGATTGAGAGATAAACACTTTCTGAAACAGTGGACCAAGAAACATGAAAATAGAAAGTGTTCTCCATGACAAAGCACCTTTCCGAAATGTTGGTAGAATGAAGAAAAATGACGTGCGTAAGTGTATCAGTGAAACCAAAAATAATAATTGATTTTATATTTTGAATTGAAGGCATCACAAAAGGACTTTGGAAAATTCATTCCTTAAATAGGCCAGCGTATAATATAATAATATAATAATAATACGTAATAATAGTAAGTATAATAATACGTTGTAATACTTAATGATAATACGTAATAACGTATAATAATAATAAGCCAGCGTTGACTTTTAAGGTTTTTTTTATTACTTACAATAGTAATACATGTCATGTTTAATTCATTTATTAAACACTTTTTTACTAACAAAGTTTACAGAAATAGCGGCTTTGTTTTATTCCGAAGAAAAATAAATTAAAATTTTGGTGATGTACAATATTCATACGTAGTTCATACCATGGTCTCATTAGAACCAATGGGAAAGTAGGCCAATACTTTGTCTGCGTTACATAACAAAGCCCAGAATACCGGTATTCATTACTTACTAGTTATCGTCATGTCGTGCGTGACAAATGATAACAGGGGCCAAGTTCGGTAAAGGACGTGCCACGTTGACTTTTTAACCGACTTCAAAAAAGGAGGAGGTTCTCAATTCGACTGTATTTTTTTTTATGTTTGTTACCTCAGAACTTTGGACTGGATCAACCGATTTTGATGATTGTTTTTTTTAATCGAAAGCAGGTGCTTGTCATGTAGTCCTACATAAATTTGAGCGAGATCTGATTCTGACAAGTAGTTTTTGAGTAATTTTGAAGTCGGTTATTTTTTGTTAGTAAAATTTAGATTACGTACATTTGATTAAAAATTTAAAATTGTACCAAAAAATAACTGACTTCAACTCAGTGGCTTTCGATAAGAAGCAATGAAATTATTGCTAAACATTTAAATTATCTTTTATATGTATTTGAAGAGTTCCCACAATTCGTAATGGATCCCATCAACTGATCTGAATTTCGAAAATAAATATGGGACCAATTGGAAGCATACTGGAAGTGTATCTTTAAACTAAAAAAAATATTCTAAATCAGTTGTTTATGTTTCATAGTTGTGAATCTGTAAATATAACATTAAATACAGTCGCTAATTACATTTTTTAAAATAAGATAAAGCCAGTTTGCCCTCGCACTATAATATAAAGTATACTGACATCAACATTTATATATAAACAGAGCTTTTTGCAAAAAAATAGAAAAAAAACTCGCTAACTAATGTTGAAAAAATCACCATTGTGATAATTATGTACAACGCATGCGAGATAACTTGGAACTTCGCACTGATGATGTCACAGAAATAAAGTTAAAGTGTGCAAATGAAGCTGTATTTCGTACACATATTAATATCTATACAAATAAATAAAATTAGAGTATCTGTCTGTTATATTAAAATAACCGCTTTTTACTAAGTGCATTTGGACGTATATACGGTACATATACCAAAACAACATTATTAACAATTTTTGTCTCTCTGTCTGTTTGTTCCGGCTAATCTGAAATGGCTGGACAGATTTTGACGGGACTTTCACTGGCAGATAGCTGATGTAACAAGGAGTAACTTAGGCTACTTTTATTTTAGAAAAAAAGTTAGGTGATACGAAGTTCGTCAGGTCAGCTAGTTATAATAATATTTTCACAAAAATTTTAATGGCTGGTTGCCAGTTGCCACCGTGCGGACTTGAGCGGGGTTTAGAGAGGGGATCGCATTCCTGCCAGCTGTCAACTTAACTCGCACGCACGAATTTTGTAATCGACCCTTAAATAAATTCCAAAAAGTCAATGTTGTAATATGCAACAGGAAACGTAGCTGTTAATAAAAGTATAAACAGTCTAGATATGAACAGAAAGCTGCTGATATCGGCTGTACTGTCGCGTGGATAAGTGCTACATCATACTTCAGTTGGTATGGATATACATTTACAAAGTTGTAAATTAAAATCCAAAAAAAAAAAATATTCAGAATACTAAAAATTACAAAACAGGTAAAGTGAGAATGAACTTATTTCTTATCCATCCTATAGTGTGGGTATCGTTGAAAAGGTGTTTTAAAAATATTATGAGTTTGCAAAAACCATTTTTTGATTCCGAGGTCCGTTTGCGAAATATTTGGTTTTAAAGTGCTAATTTTATTTAGAGTCAATTAATGTAGTATGTAATTTTAGAAGAAAACTATCAAGGTTAGATTAGCTTAAGTACACGCATTTGTCCGGTTTTTTGAAGTCAATTAATATATTAAATGACTTACGTTTTAAAAAAAAAGATTAAAGTTTTCACATCGGGAAAGAAATATATTCGAGCTCTGCGGTAAAATTTTGTAGAAATATTTCATGCAGAGATTCTACAACAGAACCAAGCACCCTATCAACCGTCAACTCATGACGATCCGTGTGGCGTAATGGTAACCATGCCGGATCGCTGCACCGAGGATCCTGGTTTCGATTCCCAGCGAGACAGAAATTTGAATGATGACATTGAATTTCTGTTCTCGGTCTGGGTGTGAATGTCCTTGTCTAGTGTGTCGTCCATGGCACCCACGACACAGGGAATCCTAGTGTGGGGTATGAGTGTGAAGCGTTATTATTATTATTAACAATAACAAATACTATATAGTTGTACTGTATTTGTTATTGTTAATTAGTGTTAATATTAGTTTTAATTTCATTTGTCTTTATAGTGTTGTACATGTTGTATTGTTAATTAGTATTAATTTTAGGTTTATATTTATTTGCCTAACGCATTGGGTTATGGCCTGTAGGGTGTAAAAATGGAAAATAAATAAATAAAAATTACAGATGTTAGCGAACCCTACAAGTTATGACCGCGAGTGTACCGGTCGTTGGTTGCACAAGGTTGCCATATTACATCACATCGGGCAAGCGGTCGCTCTGACACCACTCTACATCGTGGACTGTTCCGTTAGCTTTTGTGTCTATAGTGGACTTACCTCATTATATTTTAAGGAACATTGAATCATTGAATGATGCTTATTATAATATTATTGATTGTTTTATTGTGTGTAAGGTTTTGTAAGTATTGATTGTAGCTAGTATTTTTAAGTGGGGTCTTAAAAAATATTTTATAAGTTAAAATCATAAGTTTATTTCAAAGAGCTTATTAAAGATTGTAGATTTTAATTGTGTTATAATGATTGTAAACTAGGGTAATTTTAAGTTATTCAAGTAATCTTAATTATGAGCATTTACCAAGAAAAAAATAACCGACTTTAAAATAACTCAACAACTACTCCAGATCTAGCTCAAATTTAAGTGGGACCACACGACAAGCACCAACTTTCGATTAAAAAAGATTCATCAAAATCGGTTCACCCAGTCGAAAGTTCTGAGGTAACAAACATAAAAAAATTACATTTGAATTGAATACCTCATCCTTTTTTGAAGTCAGTTAAAAAAGTATCTGGCTCATGCTCTAAGAGCATGGTAGTGCATAAGCAGGGGTTGGATCTAACTCAAAAAAAGATATAGCTTATATCTCATACTATATTTTACTCCTATTATAAACGTCAAAGTTTGCTATTCTTTCACGCAAAAAGTACTTTACGGATTTTCATGAAATTAAGCACGTAGTTAGACCATCATCTGGTGTAACATATATGATACTTATTACCGGGGAAAACGCGGGCATAGCCGGGGGTAGAGTATTAGTAGTATATAACTGGTCTACAATCTACCGACAAAAGTTTGCGAAAACTTAAACAAGTTCACACACAGTACGATTGTGCTATGAGAACATTTTGCAACCCATTCTGCAGTAACTATAATGTCTGGCGTATTAATTATGTAAGTATTGTTACGAATAATTTATGGTGGCTTGTTGACCGACAACGGATTGTGTTAATGGTATTCACCATCGTTTTTTGTGTCGCTTTGTATGTTTCTGTCCGTCTATCATTTCTGATTGTCTCAGGTACTCTTGGGGGAAAAGTTCAATTTTAAGCAGGTACTTAAATATCTGGCAAATGACCTGACCAGCCACCTCTTAATAAGTTATCACTAGGGACCGGATTATATGCAATATAAAAAGCTTGTTATATGCATGCAAATATGCATGAAAAATGCTTGAATTAAGCACGAAAATATGTAAAATATGCAAAATTAAATGACAATTTTTAGGAACCCAAACAAAGAAAACTACTTCGAAACCCTTCATTGCGCGTGACCAGACACGCACTTGCCCGGTTTTTTAATCTAATATATAAAATTCTCGTGTCACGCTTTTTTGAAGTTGAACTCCTCCGAAACGGCTCCACCGATTTTCGTGAATCTTTGCGTGCATATCGGCTAGGGTTGAGAATCGGACATCTATTTTTCATCCCCCTACCACTAAAATTTTTTTGGCAGAACAACGTTTGCCCGGTCAGCTAGTATTTTTATAAACGCAAACGTATTGTTCCAAATGTTCAGTAGTGAGATTGTGTCTTCGATCATTCAAAAAATATTTATACGTGGTCGCTCCACATCCACTGAGGTGACTGGGCAGAATTTGAACTTTGGTGCTGTATTAGTCAGTACTTATAGTTTCTGGCAAAAGTTCCAAAACTATCAATTTAACACGTTCACTGCGTTAGACAAATTTGATGACTTTCAGTTGGTGCGGTATGGGGTCTATTATATCCGAAGCACGAATTGTTCCTGGTGCGTTGCTGGGTCGAAAAGATCCGTTTGACTTCCATCTGTTTAAGAAGATTTATCTTTATAGTTATAATGATTATAGTGTATTTTTTTGTAGCAATATATTGACCAATAAACACTCAATAAAAGGCTGAAATCGTAGGTAGATGCACTGAATGGTTTCTTTGTAAATAAAGGGATTGTCTGGCGGATCTTCACGACCCATTCTCCGCACTGGTTAGTAAAATTGTCGATATATTTTTAGTGTTGAGCATGATAAAGAGACATCAATAGCGATAAAATAATGTAGTTTGTAGGATTTGTAATGTGTGACCAGTTGACGGGCTAGTATATACATTGATATATTCCACTTACCGATTATTATTTGTTTTGGGGAACCTTCGCTTACTTAATTTTTCTTAGGTTTTTCACCGTTACATGACTTAAACAACATTTTTCTGGATAGCTTCATGTTACATACACAGACAGTCTTACATACACTGTACAATACAACTGTACAATATTCTTCTTATTTGCATAAAAACTCATCTAACTATACAGACCTCACTAGCTCAACTAGTATGTAATCTAGTGCGGCTATAGGGTCATCGGGCATCGGGTCGTTAAGAACCGATAAACCCACTAGATGTAAATTTTTTACGTTCAGTCGGCATCGGGTCGTAAGAACCCGATGCATTTTTTTTTGTATTTACATTATCTATTTAACAAGGCAATTCCAAAACACTAACCATCTCATTCATAACCACAGGGAGACCAAATATATCTGTCCCGCACCAGCGGTTGGCACAGTAATTTTTACCCCGCACCGGAGGAAAGTTGAGCATCGGATATAATCAACCCGCTACCGCACCGAACGTGTTAACACGATAATCACACGATGCATCATAACTAGATCTTAAGTAAAATATGCAATTACCCCTGAGGATGGCTTAAATATGCAAATGCATATGCAAATATGCAAATCCATATAATCCGGTCTCTAGTTATCACTGTCTCTGAGGATATCAGCAATATGTCCATCAAACTACACACGGTGTGAAAATTTGACTAAAATCGGTTTAAAAGTAGTTTAGGAGTCCATGGCGGACAAACAACGTGACACGTAATTTATATATATTAAGATATAATAATAAAACTTATACGTTTAAGTAAATAATGGAAGTTGTATTTTTATTGCACTTAGCAGACGATTAACTTTTGATCAGGCCATCACAAGACTTATAAACTTTGCTTTATCTAAATTACATAGATTTACACAAAAGAATAGAATTACAAAATCTGATAACAAATCTTTCGTACATCTTCCATTCTAGCAATCCTATTGTTATTCTTCATCGAGGATTTATTCGGCACAGAAAATATATCATAGATAGATATACAATTTGTTCTTTTAGGAGAAAGAGTTGTCTTATAATATTTACCAATGGGAAAATTAAGAGGATTATTAGGGTATCCCATTGCATAAATTACGAATATTTTAATTACTTATGAGACATTTTTATAGCAGAGCAATTTAATTTTTATTATTTTAAATGGCCCATTAAATATTTTAAACATACTTATTTTCTTCGAAACATGTTAAATATTTTGAAATACCTATTATTCAACAATAAAAGTGAGTGGTTCTAACGTCTCTATTTTTTAACCCTATAATGTCAGCTGTCACACAGCTTTTTTCCTTCCGTTGCCAACTTTAAACTTTAAAACATCCACCTGATAAGTGGCTATTGTCGCCCATGGACATCAGCAACACTAAAGTAAAAGAACGAAAAAATTGACTTTCTACGTAACTTTTTCATGTGATTAATTAAAGACACTTGAACTTCCAGTAATTAACTCTATTGATAAAAGCTGTATGAAAATTTATGTAGTAGTTTTTGAGATTACTGTGTTAAAGTCTATTTTACATTAATAAGCGAAAAGAATATATCAGCTGTACCTACTTAGTTCGTGTTTATATCTAATTAATAACTCACGACCGCTTGTATCCTGCGACTGTCTACGTCATCCTATAGCGTAATGAACGAAGCATGCGAACTATTCTTGATCATGACGAAATAATCATTATCTACTAGCGCTTTGCTCACGGCTTTTTTCGTGTTTTCCGGGATAATAAGTAACCTATAACCTATTCCGAACCGTGATCTACCCGTGTGCTAAATTTCATGAAAATCCGTTCAGTAGTTTTTGCGTGAAGGAGCAACAAATAACTATGCAGGCACGGACGTAAAAAAAAAGACGGACGTAATCCCAAGAACAAATTCAGTGAAGCACCCATAGGAATACCAACTCTGTATTCGTACAAGTACACACACCCACACATTGACACCATACGGCTACGACATTGACACCATCGCGAATCAAAAATTACAAAATTACGCACACACGGTAAGCGAGCTGTCAGCTGTCAGCTTCACTCTTGATTAGACAAGGTTACGTCCGTTCTTTTTTTATGTCCATGTATGCAGGGAATAGTGTCCTTGGGAATATCTTTTGTTAATAGTTAATGGTATCAGGCATTACTTTGCGGAAATCCATTGTTATTAAGTTAGTATTAGTCTACTTTGCAACAATCCGCGGATAACATGTATGATGGTATATACTTTAAGTTATGCGTGGCACCTCCCTCCCTCCCACGACGGAAACATGCACTACAATAATTAAACGTATATACCAACATACATACCAGCACCAACACGTGTTTCGCCCCGAAACGGAGCATCATCAGGGTAAGTTGACTCTACGATGGTTAGTCGCACTTTGCGCATTGTGTTTTAGTTTGTTGCGATTTTTCTTACAACTTTTTGTTGAAGGCTAACTTTAAGTATCGGAAATGTCAATTTTATTAAAGATTGAAACAAACGAATAAATAATAAATAAATAAATAACCCTTCACACTCATAGCCCCACACGAGGATTCCGTGTCGTGGGTGCCATGGACAACACACTAGACAAGGACATTCACACCCAGACCGAGAACAGAAATTCAAACTCATCATTCAAATTTCCGCCTCGCTGGGAATCGAACCCAGGACCCTCGGTGCGGCGATCCGGCATGGTAACCATTGCGCCACACTGGTCGTCAGAATCTACGCAGATCTCAGCAGCAACAACTACGGTTTTACCGTCCGTAAAAAGCCTTAATCATCCGTAGGCCATTGTGAACTGTTTGAGACAGTAATTTCGCTAAGCTATTTCGCTAAGCTATTTCGCTACTGATAAGCTCATTGGCTATTCCCTCACGTTCGCTCACGCAACGATTGTTAGTACTCTGTATTATCTGCAGACATTTACATTGTCAGTCGGCCTTGCACGCAAAATTGTAACAGTTCAAATGTAGTAAGTACGTGCTTAATATTTAGACTGCGTTCGTTGCCCTTGAGTGTATGTATCGATACTTACGATTAGAAATTATTGGCTTAAGTTTTAACTAATTGTAAGTTTAGTTCGTTGACTGAGTCATTGCTAATTTTTATTTGACGATTTAAAGATGAGGTTCTTTGTATTGATTTTTGTGTTTGTTTCTTCCGAACTTCGTCATTTCACAACCGATTTGAATATTTTTAGGGTTCCGTAGCCGAATGGCAAAAAACGGAACTCTTATGGATTCGTCATGTCTGTCTTCTGTCTGTCTGTCTGTCTGTCTGTCTGTCTGTCTGTCTGTTTGTCCATTGTCACAGCCACTTTTTTCCGAAACTATAAGAGCTATACCATTGAAACTTGGTAAGTAGATGTATTCTGTGAACCGCATTAAGATTTTTACATAAAATAGAAAAAAAAACAATAAATTTTGGGGGTTCCCCATACTTAGAAGTGAAACTCAAAAATGTTTTTTTCATCAAACCCATACGTGTGGGGTATCTATGGATAGGTCTTCAAAAATGATATTGAGGTTTCTATTTTTTTCTAAACTGAATAGTTTGCGCGAGAGACACTTCCAAAGTGGTAAAATGTGTGTCCCCCCCTGTAACTTTTAAATTAGGAAATGATAAAACTAAAAAAAATATATGATGTACATTTCCAAGCAAACTTCCAACGAAAATTGGTTTGAATGAGATCTAGTAAGTAGTTTTTTTTTAATACGTCATAAATCGTAAACCGCAAAAACATTGATCAAAGTTACAACGAACTACAAGAACTTTTATATTATGTTACTTGCTGCTACGGAACCCTTCATGGGTGAGTCCGACTCGCACTTGGCCGCTTTTTTTAGATACTTCTATTGTCTATATTGTTCCCATATTTATTAAAATTCGGTAGAGAAATCCTCAAACATACATAATAGTGATTTTGATTACAGTTTGGTATTTTTTTACTTTTAAAATATAGAGTAAAGATAATTATAGATATAGATTAGATACTTTAACAATAATTATTTCTTTATCTAATTTAAAAAAATCATATTATTTCACACACATTTTCTTCTTAAAACGCGCAACATGAGCCGTATTTATTGAAGCCTACAAAACCTGGTTTATTTATTTATTTTTAACATCAATAAACGGGTGTGAATTTTCACAGAACATCTCAAAGACACGAAAAAACTATTCAATAACACATAATCGACAAACTAACAGCAAGCTTATGACGAAGATTGTAGTAATATGCCAACACTACCAAGGTTTGTAGTCATTGAGTCACCAATTTACTAAGACCTCTAGTTTCGAAATTATTTTATTATTGCACTATTTTATCTGAGAAACTTTAATAAGCAATTAAAGAGTAGGGTCCTTTGTTGTTGACAATAGCGTTAAATAATGACAGCTATGTCATATCATCTGCATCACAAATAAGGTTTTCTATTGAAAATTGGACCCCTCTCGGGGTCTAACAAAAACTAACCTGACATAAATAAATAATAATTACGACATGTTTAATATTAATTAATAAAAATAAATACAAATTTTTACTTTTTCAATGACGACTTATGACAAAAAAGGTACAAAATGATTTTTTTTATTAATTAATTTATGATTTTAAATTAATTTTTAATTAAGAATTCAATTGAAATGTACTGTGTAGATAACGAGCATGGAATAAAAGGCTTTTTTTATTGTTTTATTTATTGAAAATTGAAGTAATAGCTTGTGAAACTTGAAGTCGTTTTCATACTAATTTGAAATTCAAGTTAATCTTTTAATTTATGATATTTGTGTCTATAAACATAGGGAAATTGAATTTTTAGTAAGGTAAAGTTATAAAATCTATTCACGACTTAGCCAGTAAAATAAATTGTCCATTACATTTGATTTTCATAACATTAGCGTCAAATGATTTCATGACCATAAACGAATTCGTCGAGGTTAGTATATCTAATTAACCGTATTTTCGCATATTCAAACACATCATATTCGCACTTTTAAGATAATTAATGATGACTTATAATATAAATAAGAACGACTTATAAATGTCAAGATATACTGGTCGAAAACAAATTCACTTCGCCTTGGTATGACCTTTGCATGTGTCAATTTTATTGTAAACTCATGTTAGTCTTATGTAATGGTTAACGCACGAAATATGACGTTTTTATTTATAGTTGACATAATCTTATTAGATACACGAGGTACGTGTTTTTCTCTTGATACACTAATAAAAAATGTTAACTTGGAAATTGTTTTCCTGATTAACAGATAAGGTGTTACATACGGTTGTACAGTATGTCCTAAATTTGGGATCAAATGGAAAAATAGAGGCACCATGTGAATGTTGCTGTGCGTCAAAGGGTAGCAGCCATGGTCACGTACATTTATAAATGGTGCTTGGTGCTTGAGTAGTGTAGTGTTACTCTCATGGAGTATAGAGGTAAAGTGAGCCATCTCTGTGTATGAAAAGTGTGCCAAAAAGAGGCTCCAATAATGGGTGGCGCTGCGGTAGCCTAAGATAAATTTTATAATTCAGTCAACTTCACTCCGTCTACAACAGCTATGTTCATATCGTAGTTTTTCCGACGCCAGCACTATTGTGGTAGGATAGTGGTAGATATTGGAATCTCTGTTTTCAATAAACAGCTGGACACTTTTTCTACTTTCTCCCCATTTGAGATGGCTCTCCCTACCCTCTATACTCCATGGTTGCTGTGAAGCAATAATCAATGTTATTACTTATTTATGAAAAATTAAAAAAATCAAATCATTTAATTACCTATGTAAATTGTAAATCAATGAATAGACCAGAATAAATCACACACATGCAGGGCATTCTGAATCTGTGGTTATTTGAATGACGTCATGAGATGACATCATTGTAATGTGTAACGGCATTTTCACACTGTTCAGTCAGTTACATGTTTTTTTGTGAAAACGGTGACAATAGTAAGTAGCCTATGCTTATAAGTAACACATTACACATGAAGAGTCATCGACGCGTTGCTGGCTAAAAAGGGCAATGCCACCAACTTATCTGTGAGGTGGCGAAAGTTGGAACTAATGCCGCCATGTTTAAGTCATTCATAAGTACTTTGTGCTCATTCATCTGTCAGTTACTACCCCTCGAATTGCGTTCAATGATTGGACCAATGCGTCCGACAGCGCCTACCTTCAATTCACAGATAAGTTGTTTTCACTGTCAATAACTCGTTTTTATTAACTGGCCTGAGTTTAATTATTATAATAAAATGTGAATTTTGTTATAGCCTGAAATGAACTTAGCTGACAATGAGATAAACGGAAAAAACGTACAAACAAACAAGCAATCTAAAAATGTTACCTAAAATAAAATAAAAAGATACAGATTTTTATAAACAGCAAAAACATTTTATCTGAAAGATTTTAAAATCTCGGTCTTATTTTTCTGAATTAGACTTTATAATATATTTCTTTGCAATTAAGACAAAGTTATTACTTAATTACGAAGATGACTTCATTTTTAATGCGAATGACATCATCGTTGAATGAAGGTCGGAAGTTTTATTTTACGTTCTATGTTTCATAATGTAAATTGACTGATGCTGTTATTTATAGCTTCAAGAGTAGTTGAATAATACAATAATCTTCTTGATACTATGATAATCATTTTGACCAAATGTTACAAAAACAAATCGTACAGTCTATGCTAATAAAGAAGTAAAAGATTCTCAATTCAGTTATTTTTAAATATTTCTTACTTTAGGACTCCATCATTTATGAATCGATTTTGAAAATTCTTTTTTATACTTCCAGATTGATTCTATTTTTTAAACTGCTGTTCTGATACAGATGAGATTTATGAGTAATTTAAGAAACTTCTCAAATATTATAAGTACCTATACCCTTCGAGGTTCGGCCCTCGGCTTCGGACGTCATTTGACGGCGTATTACATTTATGATGATGAGGATAATAATTCAGTAGGATGCAAGGCAACATTGGCTTGGACTCCAAGGTAGAAGTCGCTTACATCGCTTGCCAAATCAATTCGTTCAAGTCAATAAATCTCACATATTCCAGTATGTCCACCGCTTTACAGAAGCCACAGGTGATTACGAGCGACCTCGACACGAGGACGCACTGCCTACACAATTACGTATAATTCACACCTTATCACAAACCAATAAAGTGCCATTTCCCTTGACAACGTTACGTATGAAAAACTTGTGAATAGATGAGTCGTAAGACCTTATTCTGAATGGAATAGCGTTCAAATTCCTTTGGTAATGTCACGTATAGGTGTTGCATTGCAATGTGTGCCTGTGTGCTTTTGTGATAAGGTCGGTTTTTGTTTGAAATGTAATCAATTTTAGTGTTTTATCACCAGATTATGTGTTATTTGCTAAAATAGAAGCTTGACAATGTTCGCATTAGAAGTATAATTAGTTAGCAGGTGATGTAGGAAATAACAAATTAATGAGTATAGAATGGTGTTGTTATTTATTAAGGTTTTATCTTTTAAAAATCCTTTTAATATTCCTTAGAAATCTTCTCATCTATTTATATTATCTATATTATACGATGCGAACGTATGCTTTTCTAAAATTCAGAACAATACCTAAGTAGAAAACGAAAATTTTCTGTATGGCCTATGCAGACAAATGGTATGAAGTACATGGAGTAACGTGGGACACAATATGACATACCTGTTTATGTTATACGATATTTTTGCAGTAGTATATTGTACATTATATGTCTATCCTATGTCATTAGCGCGTCGACGATGAAGAGCGTAAGAACAGGCAATTGACCGTTCTGCTCGTAGTCGCTCTGTCAATACAAGACGATACGCACGCTTTTGTTGTTCCCTTTTGCTTCACATTTGACATACAGCGTTAAAATGCCTTCGTGTATTATACCATTGTGATTGGTGTTGTGAAACTAAAGATAGACGTGTGTGTGTAGTTCTTTTCGGAACAGATTTTTTGGTTGATTTGTAAGGGAATAACGTATCTATATTTTTTAAATATCATGGTTGCCCTATTGGACTTTTTATAGTTTATTAAATTTTGACGTCTGCACATTCATTCGACACACTATATAACATTTAAAAGATGGCATTAGCTTGACTCGCGAGTTAATGATGAATTTCATAAACCATTTAAAAGCTCATAAAGTAGCACAAAAGATTGTTTGAGCTCTTTCATAACGTTTCAAAATTTACCGCAATTCGCCATTTCGGCTGTGAAGTAGGTAAAATCTGTATAATTTCAATGATTCATCGGTTGGGACATTTTGTTTGCGGCACATGAGGTTTCGTGTGGGCGGAACTGTTAACATGTAACAATAATTAATTATCTTTGTTTATAGCTTAGAATCTTTTACTACAATGTTTGTGTAAAATAAAATTCCTAGTCTGTTTGATTGACTGGACGTTCCACTACTGTCCACGGGTCTCTCCTCTTGAGGAGGCCTAGAGCATACTCCACCACGCTGCTCCAGTGCGGATTGGTGGTAGAGTTAGTGGCCAGCCCAAGTGTCGGAAAATTTCATACCGCCTGAAGGCCTCCGATAAGGCTTAACGACTGTTATCCTACGATAACCGTCAGGACCGACGGCTTTACGTGCCCTCCGAAGCACGGAAACGCTCAAGAAATGTGCCTTTAGCTGTCTCCCATCCAACTACCGTCCGCGCCCGTTGTTGCTTAACTTTGTCGAGCACTGACGATCGTTAGGTACAAGTCGCCGGGTTATAAGCACTTATTTTACTACTACAGTTAGTCAGTTACTTATAAAATCTTTGATATCACCATGTATTATGTCTTCTGTGATATCACTGAAGTTTAACAATTTTACGTTTGATCTTTAGTCTTTATTAATATGAAATGCAAACACGAAGATTTAAAAAATAAAAATAAAAACCCCGACTTCGTAATCAGGGGCGTAGCTACCGCCGTATCAGCCGTATCAATTATACGGGGCCCCGGGGCTGAGGGGCCCCCAATGCGCCTTAGAAAAAATTCGTAAATGATCCGGAAATCAATTATGATTCGAAAAATGTTCCGGAAAGCATCGATACTTCATCGAAAAGTGAAATCAACAATAAAATTTCTTTCTGAATCATCTTTCATCGTATTAATGCATTAATTACTTTATCATCATACAATTTATCTTTAACGGCCGGTCTCAATAATGTACTAACAGATGGAAGACTGTGGATAGGACTACCATTAGTATGTTATCTGTCATATTTGTCAATTTTTGCGTCTGAAAAATTGACAATTATGACAGATAACATACTAATGGTAGCCCTATCCACAGTGTTCCATCTGTTAGTACATTATTGAGACCGGCCGTTAGAGGCCATGATTCTAAATCTGGAAACTCGACGAATTGAAGACAAACAGGCATTACAGATAATAATAAAAAAAACTTCTAATCATTTATTTAAATTCCTTAATCAAAATTTAAACAAAATATTTAATGTGCAAAAAAAATACGTTCTACACGACTCATGATGCTCTCCGGCACTGAGTGCTGCGCGGCCATGCCGGCGGCAACCCCATGACACTGCGTTCCGGGAATACCTCAAGAGGAAGCTCCTTCTACACGTAGCACAGCTCATTATACAGTTAGCACGTGCGTGGTAAAAGTGATCGGGAGAATCGGACCGTAGAAGTTCTCCACAAGTCTTATCGAGGTGAATCAAACTTCAATTCGGCCATGAGCTTTGTAAAGCATGAGCAGTTGCCTCCCTCGCAGTGAAATACCTACTCCTTAGCCCGGTTTAGAACATCAAGCTATTTGGAAGCCAATTTAGCCTTGGCTTCCAAATGACGCTGATACTACACATCACTCGAGATGTCAACTCCCAGAATCTTACAACACTTTTAGTGACGGTGAGCGCGGTACCCTAGAATTGAGGCACTATGAAAAATGAGGTTTTCTTAGTGGTAAACGCGCCAACTTGTGTCTTCGTGGGGTTGAACTCGACTAAATTAAGTCAACCCCATTTCGAGACTTGCTCCAGATAGTTCTCGACTTCAGACACAAGTTTAAGCCTGCTATCCGCCTCTTGCAAGTTTTGCAACTTAGAGGAATTAAGGGGGGTTGTGTAGTAGGCATCCCCTGTGCTGTCATCTGCATAGCAACAGTTGCCACTCATACCACGTCATTGATATGCAGAATGAACAGCGTAGGAGATACCACAGACCCTTGGGGAACACCAGCATTTTATAGGTTTCATATCTGAGCAACAACCATCTACTAGGTACATCCTTGATATGTCGCTCTGATAGGAAGCTGGCTACCCAACTGCATAACCTCTTACAGCGACCGTAAGATGTTAACTTCGTGAGACCCCCTGTGCCAGTCCCGGTCACAGGCCTTAGCGAAATCTAGGCTGACTGCCAGTGCTTCCCCGTTGCGATCAAGATAAATTTGATGATCACCAACTGAACGACCATCGCAAAAACCATATTGTTGATCACAGATCAGCTGATGATCTTCCAGATATCCCAGGAGCTGCATGTTAATCTCGCGCTCCATTACCATTGCAAGCAGGGAGGCTATAGGCTTATCGTTATAGGCCTGCAGTTAGCCGGGTCACTGAGATCGCCCATTATGAGGATGGGATGAAAAAGGGTAACCTTCCACGAAGACGTATCATATTGTGGCATAACAAAGCAAGAATAAGCATGTTAAGACGGGGAATCAACCAGCTCCGGATCTACGATTTTTTTCAACCGGGGCAGAAACTTGATAGTGATAAAGATAAGATAAAAAAAAACAAATAAATAATAGTTAGCAATTTTCGTAAATGGGACAATAAGAAGTCTTTTTAGGGTTCCGTAGCCAAATGGCAAAAAAAGGAACCCTTATAAATTCGTCATGTCTGTCTGTCTGTCTGTCTGTCTGTCTGTCTGTCCATCCGTATGTCACAGCCACTTTTCTCCGAAACTATAATAACTATATTATTGAAACTTGGTATGTAGATGTATTCTGTAAACCGCGTTAAGACTTTTACACAAAAATAGAACCCCCCCCCCGTAACTTCCAAAATAATTATTTGATAAACCTTCCTTTTAGCCATTTGCTTCTTTGCTAACCAGGAGGCAGCGTTGAACTTTGTATTAAGCCCTGGGGTGGATAGATCTATAAGCGTGCACGCGGATGACCAGGCCTGCTAAGCGGCATGCTTTTGGTTAGATGCCGAGATACAGGGACTGCTATACCAGAGCTGGTTTTTACCACCGATGAATATGAGTTACGAATAAAAAATTCCCTGCCTTGTCGTATCACATCGGCTACTGAGTAGACTGCGCTCGCGTTCGGATCTTCCGAAACGAAACAGAGCTGCCTTAAGATTAAAATTTTAATGTATTGATTGTATGTGGTTTATTAATCGATGTAAGTATATTATATTTGTTTTAATTCACACTAGTTTTTTTTATTTCTTTTGAGAAAGATCTTTACCCTCAAGTCGAGAGGGGGCCCCCGGCAAAATTTTGATATGGGGCCCCGGAAGAGCTAGCTACGCCACTGTTCGTAATAAAAACTAAAAAGAAGAAAATAAGAGTTTAGAATGTTGTTAAAAGTAACACTGAACAACATAGAAGGATTAACAGTTGGGACCCATTCTTCAAGCAATCAAATCTTATTTGTTTTTCCCAAGCAGCCATGTAAAATTTAAATGGGTCCCCACTGTTAATACTTCTATGTTGTTCAGTATTACTTTTAACAACATTCTGAACTACTGGGCTTGTTTTCTCTTTTTAGTTTTCATTACACAGTTGGGTTTTATGTTTTATATTTTTTTATATTTTACATTTTATAGTTAAGATTCATTGACTTCTTTATTAGGATTATAAGAAGGTAAGATTCCCAATGTTGTCATTTCATTAAGGGAGTTAGGTAAATTAATGAGAATGGTTGTTTAACCAACTTAAATTCGTTATATATCCTAAATTGTCACTTAAAATGAAAAATGATGAAAGTAATCTAAAAATCATTTTTAAATACCTATTTATTTTAACGATACCCCACTTGATGTAGTTCGTCGATGTTTTTTTCATTTAGACAATATGTCATGTCTTTAGTGATACTCGTAAGGTTAAGATGAATCGATTGACGTAAGAATCATCAAAATCGGTCAACCCGTTTGGTCTCTACAACGCCACATAAGAACACAGATACATACGTAGACTGATAAACACATTACCCTCCTTTGCGTCGCGCAGTCGGGAAATAAGTTATCACAGCAACATCTTGATTAAATAGGTAGCTACCTACGCTGGGATTTTACTAATAAAACTCAAATAAATAATCAGAATTTATTTTTTGAACCAACTCAATTAGGGATGTTCTAAATTAGATCTACATTTTTTTTAAACGTATTTATAAATATCGTTATAACATTTTGTTATGGCATTGACTTGTCATTATTTTATCGTCGCCATTTTGTATTGCGCTCTCAACGCTAGTAGTGGATAATTAAATTATTTTAATGATATGAGCGAGGTTAAGTTTGACATTATCATTGAAAACATCGTTAAACTTTGTGATTCAGCATTTAGTCATTTTATTCAGCCATTTATAAAACATTTTTCTTTAAATAATAACTACCTATTTGTAATCAATAATATTGCAAATTCTACGATGGGACCACGTCACGGTTGTTAATCTTTTGATGTAAAGAATAATAAATAAGTAATACTGATTGAAGTATTATTACTAGCATATAGAACCGACGCCACGAACACAATGTATGTTCCAATGAATTGGCGCCGATCGGCTTGTATTTTCAATGGATTCGTTCGATTTTGAATGGAGAAAGGGGACTCAATTTTGATAATAGAACCTCCCGGCGGGACACATATTTTATTCGAGATGTCAGTTCTATGACATTATACTTCAATGTAAGGGTGTTACTTTTTTAGCAGCCCAAGCAGTGGAACTAGCATAGGCACGCCGCACGCGTCACGGGGAATCCTAGTGCGGGATAAGTGAACGATTATTTATATATTCTATCACACATCGTCTAACCTCCATCTCACGTGCGATTACAAAATCAATAATTACAACAGAGAATCCTCATAAGGAAGGCTTGCAACAGGTTTGTTCCTACAAGGGCGAATGAAGGCGTGCGAGCCTGTTTTGCTACACCGACCTTGTTACCTACGCAGAAGGAGACAGATTTGCTTGTCATCTATAATTGGAAATAAGGCGTTACGTTGACATACGTAATTTAAAAGGAATTTTCTGTAGTAAGGGACATACAAGAAAATGCTTTTTTATACAAAATTACTCCTCTGTTTTAAAAAAGAGAATAAGGTATAAGATGTTAAGTTGTAGATTAAAAAAATGACGTGCACAAGTATCAGTGAAACCTACATGAATAAAAGATTATTTCATTTCATTTCATAAGGATTTTTGAGTACAATGTGATCAAATAAGGCCACATTAACCTCCTTTGAAGGCTTAAACACTTTTTGGTTGTAAGAGACACTTTACAACGTCTAATCCTAAAGTAAAATTGTCTTCTTCACAAACCCAAAATATTTTTTAACTACCTACCCTCACACGCCATGTGGCAGAGAAGGACACGGTTTACGGTACCCTCAAAAATATTTTTTAAGATTTATCAAGATTGCACCATTTTGTGGAATAAATAATTGTGTCTTATAAGCTAAACTGCGAACGGACGGACGGACAGACGTACGAATTTCTAAAGGATCCGTTTAGATCCTAGTCCTAGGGTTCCCTAGAACCCTACAACTATTAGTAATTAATCGCAGAGCCTGTAATGGTTTGAATGGAGCAACAGTAGCTTTGCCATATCTGATAATACGATCGCAACCTCATATTAAAACCTGCCTACGTGCTAGCGCCAATGATATATATAAGGAAAGATTGGATTAAGTTTTTAGCTGTATTTCACACTAATGATGTAATTCTGCCTCGGCACAGGTTTTAGTTCTAGTTCTTACCACCAGAGCGGCGCCACTAGGTAGTTATTGTTGAATAACTGAACCTATTTTGGTGTGTTAATCTATTATTTATAATTACCAGCTGGTCTCAGCTTTTCCCTGCTTAAGAGGTCTAGAGTGTATTTAGGTACTCCAAATAGTACGTCGTAGATGGATGGATGAATGAAAGTACTCCAAAAGTGGAGATTGGTCAAGCTCGACATGGTTTAATGACTGCTTTGTAACAATAACAACCGTTTTAGATGTTTTACAATTTATAGAAAGGAATATCGGAACAGATATCTATATCTTTAAACATGTAATCTGTGGAGCTTACTCAAGAAGTTACTTGAAGAATGAACTAACTCTGTGATGAAGCGCAGGAGTTGAGTTGGTGTAGTATGGAGAAGAGGGAGAGATAAGTAAGATTTCAAGAGCCGATAAAATGATTGTATTACTGTAAGAACATTACCTAAGTACATGTTTGTCCCTTGAACAAGTCTACTCAAAGCATTCTATAAAGAAAATTCTTGCAAATCTACAGTAAAGCGACACCTATTGCGTGAGTCAAGGTTACTTCCCACGTGAAGCCCACGCTATGACGTCACTGTACCAGCCGGAACTGGTAACTTGTAAAACAAGGTGGATACTTGAGCTGTTGAGCTGTTGCAAGACGCTGTCCCTTTCTGAGGGTGTTTAATTCAATATTTGGTTGTCTGTCCCTTTCTCAAGGTCCCTGTTTTGTCCAATATTTGGTTGTATTTGGTGGATACTTCAGCTGTTACACTCTGTACCTTTCTCAGGGTATCTTGTCCAATATTTGGTTGTACCTCTGTCCCTTTCTCAGGGTAGCTTGTCGCATTTGGTTGTACTTCTATCGCTTTCTGACAGGTTATCTTTGACCATGATCATAACTTTTGGAGTATATGTAAGTTTTGAAGTTATGCATATCGACGCTTGAAAGGCAATAATTATGTTTTGACAAAAAATAATATCAACGAAAAAAAACTGAAAAGCGAAAAATAAAATAGCGATTTTTTTTCTAAAATTAAAAACTAAAATGCTCTAGTGTAAAGTTGTCAACATGTCACTTGGTAATTTTTGCCTTTCAAGCGTCGATATTGTTTATTTAAACTTTTTTTTGAAGTTAATGGGTGTTGTGGCAAACAAATCTTGAATGATTTCATTGGACATGTTAATCAGTTCATAACAATTGTAAGTCGAGGATTTTATTTGAACAGTCAACGACGATGCGTTGCTAAGACCAAGAAAGAAAAACTAGGGAATAAAAGAACGAAAGAACTGGCTTCCACATCCCCCCCCTTGGAGCACGTCTTTTGCCGGCTGATTCAAGCAAGATGGTAGAGCCAAGAGATTAAAAGAACGAAAGAACTGGCTTCCAATCCAGTCGTCCAGTAGATCTGGAGAAAGCTGATGATAGACAGGTTAGACAGGCACACAGACAGATAGACAAACATACATACCCACACGCCAATAAAAATTCTATAAAGTTAAATCGAATAACCATCTTAATTAGATTACCAGGTCAAAGCTATCAACTAAATGTCATGTCATCGATTGTTAATCTTAAAATTAAACTAGGATGTCTAGAAATTGGCGGAAAACACGAGGATGAGCTAAATTTTCAAGGTCTTGTAGTTGCGTGCGTCAAATTGAATAGTTGCATGCAATACTAGTTTGAGATTCGTCACACGTTGGAAAGAATATCTTGTAAGTTGTAATCGAAGATTGTAATAGCCGTGGCGGGTCATCGATATTTGAAGATTGTGTTATAAGTTCACTTTTACGTTAGTGATAAATTGGGAATTGTAAGTGATGCATTATAACTTCAGAGCAAATTAAATAAAGATGCTTACATTCGTATCTCAAGGAGCTAGCTTTAAGGATTATTCTACTTCCTACTTAATATTTTAACAAATATGAAAGTTTGTGAGGATGGATGGATGGATGGATGGATGGATGGATGGATATGTATATTTTTATACTATTACTACAATTTAACTATTTAGTTTTTTTTGCTACCGCCTTCATTGTTCTCCCACTGCCCTAAGGTTGCCCTAGCAGAGAATGCTTTTAGCATTAAGTCCGCCTTTTGTATCTTTTATGATTTAGGTGCAATAAAGTATAAATAAATAAATAAATAAATGGATGGATGGATAGATGATTGTTACTCTTTCACGTAATAACTGAACGATTTTAATGAAATTTTGCACACAGATAGACTATGATCTGGAATAACATATATATGGTACTTATTTACCCGGAAAATGCGAGCAAAGCCGTGGCAGAGCGCTAGTAAGACCATAATGAAGGTGTTATACAAAATGTATCTGAACTATTAAGTTTTCTATTTCAAATAAGCGTTAAACTCAATAATGTTTGGTTCAACGTAACCTTTCTGAGTCAGTAAAGATAGTTTTTGCAATGATAAACCAATCAATGAACTATTACGAGTTTTTATGAGCCTTTATGAAGCCTTTGTTTGCGTTATTTAATAACAGAATATAATATAATATAAGTAATACAAGAAATATGGATATATTTATAGTTAAATAGCGGTTTAAATCAGAGTGCGTAGGTCATGTGAACTATACGTTTATGAATACAAAGACGTATAGTTTCTTATTTAGTATTAGACAGACCCTTACAACGCATGTATTTCTTTGCACTATTAAAAGTTAATTACAGTCAATTACATTGTTGTTTTTAAATAAGAGGAGTTAGTATAGTTAATTTATTTGTTATAGATATATTTATAGGAAAGTAAATAAAATTATGATTACAACACTGCAGTGAAATAATCCCAATATTTGAAATATTTAACAATATCTCAGTTATGATATCTGTCACCCCAATGAGGATCAGTAAAGTTATAGCAAATTCTATAGAACTAGTATCCACGCGATTCTTTATGGCATATGAATGATATATCTTTTTGAATCATCCAAATCGGACCATTACTTACGAAAATATTAAGTAATAAACATTGCCGTTCCGGCCGCTAAAATTCAAACTACGCGGGCGCGTGTGACGTCACGATTCCCGTCGCCGCCAGTTAGCCGCTGGCAGCGATACGGCGCGCAATGTTTTGTTTGGATAATTGTGACTTTGAAACAAATTAAGTGTCCCATTTGTGCCTAATTCACCTTTTAACTATGTATCAGTATTGTATAGTGCTTAAACGTTCAAACACTTCTATGAAAACGCCAAAAAAAACTATTTTTTAACGTGCCGAAAAACTCAAAACTTCGTAGAAAATGGTATTCCGTTGTAAAAAGACAATAATTATATGATTTATCTTCAATAGTAACTGAGCTGGGAACCATATCTTTAACTTATATAAATTTCGTAGTTGTATCTATATAGCCAGCTGTGGTTGGGCTCCGTAACATTTTTTTTCAGTGGCAGATGGCTCCTCGCTGCATCTATGGAGCCACATCAAAAATGCTACGCTATGTTTGCAGCCTCCCTTTTGAGCAGCACAGTCATGGAAATCCACCTTCTCTACCGTTCAGCAGCAATACGCTTTACTTTTTAGGATTCCGAAGTAAAATCGGAAGTATCGGAACCCTTGAAGTTTCTTCATGTCCGTCCGTCCGTCTGTAATTCTGCATGGATATACATATGTACACATTTATTAAAACTCGTGGAACCAGAATCGTGGAATAAAATACTGAAAAACTTTTGTTCAGGGTACCTCCCCTACAGGTGTGAGGATGAAATTTTTTATTCGTCGCGTACCCCGTAGTGTGGGATATCGTTGAAAAATGAAAGGGTCTTCGAAAAATATTATGGGTCTTCTAGGACCATGTTTGGATTTAGGGGTGCGTTTGCGAAATATTTGCCTTTATAGTGCTAATTTTGGTCGAGCCCCTACTACTACTCAAAGGATGATTTGTAACGATGAGTGAGAGGGAAATAAAAGCGGCCAAGTGCGAGTCGGACTCGCCCATGAAGGGTTCCGTAGCAGCAAGTAACATAATGAAAGGTAATTTGCGGTTTACGATTTATGACGTATTAAAGAAACTACTTACTAGATCTCGTTCAAACCAATTTTCGGTAGAAGTTTGCATGGTAATGTACATCATACATTTTTTTAAAGTTTAGAAGTTACATCGGGGACACACATTTTACCACTTTGGAAGTGTCTCTCACGCAAACTATTCAGTTTAGAAAAAAATTATATTAGAAACCTCAATATCATTTTTGAAGACCTATCCATAGACCCCACACATATGGGTTTGATGAAATAAAAATTTTGAGTTTCAGTCCTAAGTAGGTATGGGGAAATGTTAAGCTGTTTCTGAGGCTGACTGTTGGTACGTAAGTACTTATTAGGAATCTTTAGGTCTAACTTCTAAGCTGTTAGTAGTAGGTAGGGGTAAGAAAGAATGAATGTAAAGTATACGTACAGGGATATATTCAGAACATATGAATGAAGTGTTTATAGTTTATTGATAAACGAATGTTGTTTTCGGTATTATGTAGATCATTTCGCGGATGGCTTTTTAACCTACTTGCGCTTTATAGTGCATAGTTCGCTACGCTGATGATCTATGACAGAAACCTTAATATTGGTTGTCAATGGCTGTTTTTTAGGGTTCGGTAGCCAAATGGCAAAAAACAGAACCCTTATGGATTCGTCATGTCTGTCTGTCTGTCTGCCCGTATGTCACAGCCACTTTTTTCCGAAACTGCATATAAGAACTATACTGTTGAAACTTGGTAAGTAGATGTATTCTCTGAACCGCATTAAAATTTTCATACAAAAATAGAAAAAAAAAACAATAAATTTTGGGGTTCCCCATACCTACTTAGGACTGAAACTCAAAATTTTTATTTCATCAAACCCATATGTGTGGGGTCTATGGATAGGTCTTCAAAAATGATATTGAGGTTTCTAATATAATTTTTTTCTAAACTGAATAGTTTGCGTGAGAGACACTTCCAAAGTGGTAAAATGTGTGTCCCCGATGTAAATTCTAAACTTTAAAAAAATGTATGATGTACATTACCATGCAAACTTCTACCGAAAATTGGTTTGAACGAGATCTAGTAAGTAGTTTTTTTAATACATCATAAATCGTAAACCGCAAATTACCTTTCATTATGTTACTTGCTGCTACGGAACCCTTCATGGGCGAGTCCGACTCGCACTTGGCCGCTTTTATTTCCCTCTCACTCATCGTTACAAATCATCCTTTGAGTAGTAGTAGGGGCTCGACCAAAATTAGCACTATAAAGGCAAATATTTCGCAAACGCACCCCTAAATCCAAACATGGTCCTAGAAGACCCATAATATTTTTCGAAGACCCTTTCATTTTTTAACGATATCCCACACTACGGGGTACGCGACGAATAAAAAATTTCATCCTCACACCTGTAGGGGAGGTACCCTGAACAAAAGTTTTTCAGTATTTTATTCCACGATTCTGGTTCCACGAGTTTTAATAAATGTGTACATATGTATATCCATGCAGAATTACAGACGGACGGACGGACATGAAGAAACTTCAAGGGTTCCGATACTTCCGATTTTACTTCGGAACCCTAAAAAGTAAAGCGTATTGCTGCTGAACGGTAGAGAAGGTGGATTTCCATGACTGTGCTGCTCAAAAGGGAGGCTGCAAACATAGCGTAGCATTTTTGATGTGGCTCCATAGATGCAGCGAGGAGCCATCTGCCACTGAAAAAAAATGTTACGGAGCCCAACCACAACTGGCTATATAGGTAGATACAACTACGAAATTTATATAAGTTAAAGATATGGTTCCCAGCTCAGTTACTATTGAAGATAAATCATATAATTATTGTCTTTTTACAACGGAATACCATTTTCTACGAAGTTTTGAGTTTTTCGGCACGTTAAAAAATAGTTTTTTTTGGCGTTTTCATAGAAGTGTTTGAACGTTTAAGCACTATACAATACTGATACATAGTTAAAAGGTGAATTAGGCACAAATGGGACACTTAATTTGTTTCAAAGTCACAATTATCCAAACAAAACATTGCGCGCCGTATCGCTGCCAGCGGCTAACTGGCGGCGACGGGAATCGTGACGTCACAGCCACGCAGTGAACTTTGTAAGTAATTTGGTCATAACTTCGTCAATTTTTGTCGTAGAACAAAAATTTTTACACTGTATGTTAAGGATTTCTTAGCTCTATAAATCTGCATTCTCAACTAAAAACGTTACGGATCCTCATTATGGTTACCAAAAATATTCGTTAAGTAAATAGAGACCACGCCTCGATAAAAGGAGTATAGGACGCCCTCCGACCAGGTGGACTGACGACCTGAAGAAGACAGCGGGCATCCGCTGGATTCAGAAGGCTCAGGACCGGTCAGAGTGGCGCAAGTTAGGGGAGGCCTATGTCCTGCAGTGGACTTGTAAAGATGGATGGATGGATGGATCCCAGTTACGTATAAATTTTAATTTTAACATTTAAATTCAAGGATCATTAACTTTCGCCTTTTCAATCTACAATCTAAATTTTTATTTACATTTTTAAATAATGTTTTACATAACGTATTTAAAGAATAAGTATTTATGAATAAATACTGCATATTCACAAATGAAATCATCATCGGCGCTTTGCTTCAGACAGATGGACGGACAGATTGACGGACATGAGGAAATTATAAGGATTCCAATTTTACTTCGGAACCTTAAAAAGGGGTCCTAAGAAGATAAGAGGTCGCTTGGAGGAAATTCAAAGAGCTGAAATAATAAATCATTGATAGCTCAGTTGTTGAAAAGTTGGTTTGAGAACTGGAGTTCAAATCCTGCATACATATAATGACTACATCCATGAATACATCCATAGACTTAAATATAATATATACATATAGATCTATGCATACATCTCTGATTTTTCAAATGGTACAGTCCGTACAGTACAATTATCATTCGATTTAGTGAAGGTAGACATAGTGAAGAAATTCCATATTTAAAACGTTTTAAATAATACTCTCAAAGGTATTAAGGTATGATCCGCCAACACTCAACGCTGGAAAAATCAAAGATCCGAAACTTGAAGCATTATACGGTATATTTCGACAATGAACTTAAAGTCCGGTTTACACGTATTAAGTAGATAAGTAGATAACTAAAATTTAACTAAAATTTAAATAAATTAATACGTGTGACAATTTAGTAACTTTTAAGTTAATATTTAGTTATCTCCTTAACTACTTAATACGTGTAAACCGAACATTAGAGACCAGATTGAACAATCATGGGTTAAGCTACAATAGATGTAACTTGGTCGCATTGTACACATTAATATTAATAAATGGTCCGTCAAACTGTGTTTGTCCAGCGTGGTAATCAGTGGCCTATGGTACCACCATGGTTCGTAAGCGGAGACCGGTGCAGTCGGAGAGTTATGGGATTTTTATCCTTAAAATTAAATTATACAAGATACGTCTTTATTCGTAATGTTATGTAAATTGTGTATCCTTATGTAAATTGTAATTGTTTATTTAAACATAATTCCTATCATAGTAGATAGTCTCTACATACCCATATAAAATAATCCGAACTACTATATGACTATAATATATAAGTAAAAGCCTTGGTGTTAAAACAAAACAGATACATTTAAACAGACTTACCTTTAGTAACAACTTATTTTAATCACAGCGACTAACTTCGCGAAGACAAAACTTCGTAAAAGCACATTAAACCAAATCACACACAACACTGGTCTTTACGTGCATGAACACAAAATCCACATTCCTTCAAAACCACACGAGTGAAGAAAAAAAAGATCACATCCTTGGACTGGCCATATGCTTTTAGATCGAACGCCGTGTTTAAAAAAAAAACTTCGCGCGTTTCTAATTCGAATTTCGAATGGGTTGTACTTTGAATAAAGGCGTATCTGTGTTAATTTTGATTTAGATGTAGTTCGTTTTCGTTAAAAAATATCGTTTTTTCTCGCATCGCGACCGCGCGTTCGTTACCCTTGCGGAATACTGAGTGTACTGAAGGCAACTGACAGGTTCTGCGCTGGCGCATACGACCAGTTTTAGTTCCAACGTAAAAGGTCGTATTGATTTCTGTTCGAAATTCGACCTTATTGGCCTGAGATGATGTCAGAAAAGGATATTTAAAACTTGTTGGACCATAACGGGAATCTTTTATACGCTATAAGAAATCATGTGTTCGTATAAATTAATTTAATTTTTGTGAAGAGATTGTTTTAGTTTATATGATACATTCTAATTTGAGGTTAAAAGTCCTTGGGTGTATTTAAAATAAGCGAATAATTATAAAACTTTATATCAAGTTAAGACTTAAATAAACCAGTGTTTTTCCAGTTGTCAAAATTCAATATTAAGGTGGAATTATTGAAATTTTGAAGAAAATGTCAATTTCCTTGTTTCGAACAATTTTCCACTATTATACATTTATTGATACATACTATATGAGACCATTCCTTTTATGTACGTATCGTACAAAAATTTGAATCGAGTCAAAATGGATGATTGTATGGATAGATAAACTAAGTGCTTTTTTCAGTAAGTAGGTAGCAGGCGATTTGTAACTGTTGATATGTAATAAGCTGACGATACATCCAATGGTTAGTAGTCATCGCTGCCCATGGACATTAGTAACACCAAAGACATATTTCTATAAAATGTAGACTTCCTTGAAGTTCCTCATTCCTTTCTCAATTACCACAGAATCAAATCTTTTCCTACACGGTGATATTTCCATAGACATAATACTACTAGACTAGGCAAGGTATCTGAGCATATGTAAGTGAAACCGTCACGCTGCGAAGAAAGGCAGGAGGTAAACCTATCCTTGTCTTACTTACGAGTTACGCGAGTCTCCTTGGTCTCTTTCTCTTTCTAATAGCGTGACGCAAAGAAGGCCCGCTTGTCTAGTCTAGTAGTATTATGTCTATGGATATTTCCCACGTCACGCCTTCGTATTGTTAATGATGACATAATTCGATAACATTATTATATTTCAAAATTAAATGACTTGATAAAGTGATGACAAAATAAATGTCACTTCATTCATTCTAACATTTTGGGAAAGACGTGCCAAACCGAGTTAAGTTACATCACTATATACATTTTCGAATTTTGCCATCGCAACTTAATAATATATTTTTGGAGAAGCTTGAATAAATTAGGGACAAGTACATAAGTTATTTTTTTTTAGTTTGTCTAAATCCTGATTAATCTATCCCGCCCAGTGGCGTTGGCCCGTCAACGGGGCAGCAAGATTTCACGGGGAGAATGGCACAGATCTTCTTTAGGCAAGATCTGACCTGATACCAGTAAAGTGCACAGTAAAACTTGTTTTACCAAATCAAATTACAATTTATTTTAATACGGCCATGACTGACTTTTCTTTTTCTCTTCTCTTTTTTTGTCGACAACGAATCTGTGATGCTGTAGGTGTAGCGTCCATGGGCAACATGGCCACTTACTATCAGGTGGGCAGTCAACTTAACGACTTCAAAAGAAAGTGTTCATAATTTCAAAGTATAATATCTAAAAACAGAAATCTCCTTAAACTTGTTTTAAAAACCATTTCAATTCAGCGCATGCGTCGGCGACTCCGTAATGGCGGCAAATAATCCTTGGAAGCCTTTTTGCAATGCAAATTCATTTTTTTGCCGACTCTCCTTCAGTAAATCAAGTTTTATTTCCATTTGTGTCAGAATGTACTAACCGACAATAATTTTTTTGAAAAATATTCTTTATTAATTTGTAATAAAGTTGAAACTACATTGTAGCTCTTGGTATAACACTCAATGTATGTAGGTATGCTAAAAGAACCAAAGAGACAGAAATGCATGGGATGCGTCGTCTCCAGAAATAGCTTGAAATGTTCAAAACACTTATCTGAGGCAGAAAATAGGCTTTTAAGTTATCAGATCGCTACTTAGAGGCTTTTATAGTTAGGCTGCTTATAGACTTTATAGCCTGACCTGGGGATAAATATCACATGACTACAGTGACTAGTAATCCTTCCTCATTTCGCGTACTTAAGTATTTAATACGCGCCTGTACCCCTGAAGTAAGTTTTTTTTAACCGACTTCAAAAAAGGAGGAGGTATACAATTCGACTGTATTTTTTTATTTCTTTTTGTTTGTTACCTTAGAACTTTCGACTGGATGAACCGATTTTGATGATTTTTTTAAATCGAAATCTGGTGCTTGTCATGTGGTGCCACTTAATTTGAGCTAGATCTGACGAGTAGCTTTTTGAGTTATTTTGAAGTCCGTAATTTTTTCTTGGTAAAATTCAGATTAATAGTCAGGAATTATAACATCCAGTGATTAGTGTTCAATCAAACCGATTAATTTTTATTACTCTTTAGCTTTATTATTATTATGTTTTTTATGGAAATAGCCGGTAAATGAGCTGACGATCCACCTGATGGTAAGTGGCTATCGTCACCCATGAACATCAGCAACACCAAAGGCATCACCGATGTGTTGCCGGCCAAGAAAGAGAGAAGAAAAAGA
This sequence comes from Thymelicus acteon, assembly GCA_951805285.1. NCBI lineage: Eukaryota > Metazoa > Arthropoda > Insecta > Lepidoptera > Hesperiidae > Thymelicus > Thymelicus acteon. The sequence continues at coordinate 5,492,545 of OX638239.1, forward strand.
AAGAAAGAACTGGCTCTCAAGCCAATATTATATTTATTTACTGTTTATTGTAAAACAAAAAAAGCGGCCAAGTGCGAGTCGGACTCGCCAATGAAGGGTTCCGTAGCAGCAAGTAATATAATATAGTTCTTGTAGTTCGTTGTAACTTTGATCAATGTTTTTTGCGGTTTACGATTTATGACGTATTAAAAAAAAAACTCTCATTCAAACCAATTTTCGTTGGAAGTTTGCTTGGAAATGTACATCATATATTTTTTTTTAGTTTTATAATTCCTTTATTTTAGAAGTTACAGGGGGGGGGGACACACATTTTACCACTTGGGAAGTGTCTCTCGCGCAAACTATTCAGTATAGAAAAAAATGATATTAGAAACATTCATTTTTGAAGATCATTTTTGAAGACCTATCCATCACACGAATGGGTTTGATGAAAAAAACATTTTTCAGTTTCACTTCTAAGTATGGGGAACCCCCAAAATTTATTGTTTTTTTTTCTATGTTGTATGAAAATCTTAATGCGGTTCACAGAATACATCTACTTACCAAGTTTCAATAGTATAGCTCTTATAGTTTCGGAAAAAAGTGGCTGTGACATACGGACGGACAGATAGACAGACAGACATACAGACAGATAGACAGACAGACAGACATGACGAATCCATAAGGGTTCCGTTTTTTGCCATTCGGCTACGGAACCCTAAAAACGAGTTTACATTGGACGTATTAATGTCTGATGGCATTCTCCACCAGTCAACCCTGGCTGATAACTAAAAGTTGAAATTATAATATACTATTAAAATAAATAAACTTTAGTCCATTAACACTGTTTTATGTTCTGTATAATTTATTAATTGGTGGAAGAAAACCCTTTGCCCCCCCCTTTTTGTAGAATAATGCACGCAAAAAGTAAATAAACTTTAGTCCATTAACACTGTTTTATGTTCTGTATAATTTATTAATTGGTGGGAGAAAACCCTTTGCCCCCCCCTTTTTGTAGAATAATGCACGCAAGTAGGAGTCTGAGATTTGGCACAGTTAAATTTTACATGGAGAACTGCAGAAAGTAGTTAATCATAGTACATGAGTTATAAATATAAAAAAAACAACATTTTTTAAATGCGGAATTTCTAAGTGTTATTTAGGTGACACAATATATCTGCTCAATATAAAAGACTTCAACGCGTCATCAATTTTTATGTAATCTGTCGTCAAACGAACTGAGCATCCACATGAGGACCAGTGGCCATTGTAACCCATGGGCATTAACATCAGATTCATCACCAATGCGTTGCCGACCAAGAATGACGAGAGAAAAAGAAAGAAAGAACTGCCCCTGAAATCCCTAGCTTGAAAACGACGAGTTGAAAACATTATTTTTAAAAGATGAATGAAGATTCAAGAGAGGTATAAAGAGGAACCTTCGTAGACCATATCATCATCAGTCCATAGCCAGTTTTTCAGCAGGTTTCAAGAGTTTATTATCAATAAAATTTATATAAGGTACAAGGGAATATACTATAAATTTACAATTCACGTCAATTAAAAAAAAACTGTTGATGTAAAATTAATTGACCGCGTCTTATTTGAGTGATAGAATACAAAAAGTTAGCTTGAAGTTAAAAAAACATGTAAAATCTCAACTTCTAGGCAAAGGTTAACTATACTGTAGATGAGTACTTAATGACAGAGACATGGAAATGACCAGCTCTGCAACCAGTTCCGTACAAGCTAGTGATATTTTTTTGTAATAAATATACCAATGTATTTTTATTTTTAAAAGATTTGCTTAGGAGTTTCTTTACAGCTTTTCTTCTGCTCCATGATAAAGCACCTTTCCGAAAAGCTGATAGATTAAAAAAATGACGAGCATAAGTGTATCAGTGACAACTATGTGAATAAATTATTTTGATTTTGATTTTAAGTTACGTAGATTGTAGTGCCATCTATTGACAAATGCATTAGTTTGTTGCGCTTGTTGTTGTCTTGGTCAAGACTACTATTAGTTCTTTTTAATATTTGTAGATGTCACTGATTCTATATTGTATCTATTTTTATACAAAACTTCTATGGCTTTAAACCTTAACCTATTATTGGCCACTATTGAGCACGTGTCTTGAGGAGGTCTAGAGCATACTCCACCACGCTGCTCCAGTGCGGGTTGGTGGTTTTCATGCCGTGGCTTAACGAGTGATGTCTTACGATAACCGGGACCGACGGCTATATGTGTCCTCCGAAGCACGGAAACCCACGGAAGTGGTCACCCATCCAATTACTGACTGTACCCGCTTATACTATGTTTGTTACTCTTTCATGCAAAAACTTCTGAACGGATCTGGAATAAGATATGGGGAAGGATATAGGGAATAAGATAGAGATAAGTAAGTATACTTACCCAGAAAGCGCGAGCAAAGCCGCTGGCAGAGCGCTAGTAGTTAATAATTAATTCACTAATTCACTATTTCATTTTCAATTGGTAATTAAATAAAACGTTTCTTTAATAGAATAGAATATAAAAAATAGAATAGAACAGAACAGAACAAAATAGAATAGGATAGGATAGAACAGAATATTTTTTCTATGCTTTTAGCAGGCGGGTCACCTGATGGTAAGTGATCACCGCCGCCCATGGACATTAGTAACACCGGGGGCGTCATCAACGCGTTGCCGGCCAAGAACATGACGATAGACCTGCTTCTTGAAGGACTCCATGTTAAATATAATAGATTTGAATTGTATTTTCTCATTTTACATTTTGATATCTTTGTTTTAGACCGCTAGAAGCTATTGCCACTTCATAGTCGATATTTTAGGGAACACAAAAATAATTACTACAATATTTAAATATTTCAATATTTATTCTGTGAACAATATAAAAATACAAACATAAATAATGATCTTGATTAAAATAAGTTAAATTAAAATTAATTCATAAATCTAAAATAAATTCTCGGACTACACTTGTACAGACTCTGAAATACAACTTAATTATTATTTATTATTATCAATTTGTATATAAATATCTATAAATGAGTAACAATAAAGTAGATTATTAGTAGAATAATATTCTGTAAACAGTATTCGTTAAGCAGTATTATACAATTAATGAAATATATGGACAAATAAAATTAACTTAATAATAAAGAAGAATAAAGAAACTAACAAAGAAGAATTACATAAATAAATTCAACTAAAACAAAACAATAATGCATATTTTATAACAAGTCTTAAAATAATATTAAAAAGTCTCTAAACATAAGTTTACTAATAAAAACATATCTCATCACAAACGTTAAATAATTCACAAATAAAACTTTATTACCTAATTGTAATTTATAATTAAAAAATTAAAAATAAATTGCTATAATTTACAAAGGGATTAACAAAATACTATTTATTTACATTGTTTTCTAGAGATCCTTTTATGCCTAATATCATAAAATTAACAATAACATATCTCTTGAATATTCTTATCTATACTAATATATAAAGAGGAAAGATTTGATTTTTTGTTTGCATTGAATAGGCTCCGAAACTACTGAACCGATTTCAAAAATTCTTTCACTGTTGGGAAGCTACACTATCCCCGAGTCACATAGGCTATATTATTATTTTCAAAAAATTAGGGATCCTTAATAAAACTCCAATAATGTAACCCAAGATGTAAAAAATAAGAAAACCGAAGCAAATCGAGGGCGGTTACTCGTCATAAATAAAATTGATGTGGAAATATATTTCGTTATTTTAGTTTTTATCGTTTAAAAATAATTTATAAGACAAATAATAACACTTTGATGTATAAACGTTACTTTCAGGGTTCCGTACGAAAATACGAAAAACGGAACCCTTATAGGATAACTCATGCGTCTGGACGACCGCGATCACAGCCAAATTACTCCGAAACTATTAGACCAAATGAGTTAAAATTTGGTACTTTTTTGTGACCCAAAGACGAATGTATAAAATAAATAACTGAATTTTGAAAAAATATTTAACGAAATCAAAATTAAACAAAAACTGTTAGCAAACCATATCATGTGTATGTCAAATGAAAGGGCTTGTTATAAGGATCTCAAATATATTCTTTTTTAGTTCTACAAAGGATAGTTTTAAATTTATTCAAGAAAGAACGAAAATTAAAGCCAAAAATTCCCCTCCCCCTTATCTCCGAAACTAGTGACGCTAGAATTTGGAAAAAAAATACATATAATAGTTCTTTACTTAAATATTACAGAAAAACCTATGAGAAGTTAAAAAAAACGGCAAAAATAAATAAAATAGAAAAATAACGGTAAATACATAATTAACGTACGGAACCCTCTCCAAGCGAGTTTAACTCGCACTTGTCAAGTTTATTTAATATTAGGTCATTGCACTACAGTTTCAATTATTAAATAATGCATTTAATTATTACAATGAACATTATTATTATCATAATCTAATCCATACATTATTATTTGAAATGTACTGGATAATTTTATTGTTGTCGTAAGTTTTTATCACAGTGATTTACTTTGTGGTATAATATAAAAAAACGTCACTACATTAAAAAAGCCTCGTATTGGAATATGAATAATTTAATTTACAAATACCTCTGCAATTACAAAATTTAATGTTATTACTTAAAATAAAATTTACGCTACTATTCCGCAAAGAAGCAAAAAGATCACTTAATTTTAATTTAAAAAATTTATACAACTTATTGTTTTTTTTATAAAATTATATACTTTAATACTATAGAAGGAAATTATGAACATAATAATAAATAACTCTTTTATAATTATGTTCGTATGAATATTCATTAGCATAGCGGGTAAATATTACCCATAAAAAATCTTTAATTTCAATACTTAAGTTACTTCGATTAAATTAACCAACTCAATAATTTCACATACTTACAAAAAGAAACAATTTTATTCGAGCGTTATTTACATATAATAATATTGATATAAACGAACTAAATGGATAAACATAACTTTTTTACAGACTTAGTAAGACAACGCTGATTTTCAGTGCAGCCAAGCTTGGACAAAAAATATACACTTTTTTATTCAAGGATTTATCAGCTTGTCAATCCAGGGTACAAACTTTTGTATATTAGTATAGACCCCTGGAAGATGCTCGCGGCCGCATCCAATGCCCCAAGACACCAGCCCGATGAGGGTGCTTCGCCCTTCCAGCTTCATGGTCAACGGACCACCAGAATCACCTTGACAGGAGTCACGACCACCCTGAAAGATGTTATTAATGTAGTATTATAAAAATAAAAATAAAAAGGGTGTGTGTACTTTTGTACGCGCGTGAGAAGTTATACTTCTTTGACATAATTAAATAAATATTTAATTTAATAACGTGTATAAGTAATAACATTAAATTTTAAAAGAGGTAAAGATAATAAGAAGCTAGGGCCATCTAGCCAGTGCTTTCATACCCCCTCCAAGGCGCAAACGTTTAACGCAACCTTTTTGCAAGTCGCATAAGAAGTATACTTCAATAATTGCCTAGTTGGTAGCGACCTTGTCTGCGAAGCGAGAGGTCCCGGGATCGATTCCCGGCCGGGGCAGATACTTATGTGACAGATAAATATTTGTACTCGGGTCATGTGTGTTATTGTGATGTGTTATAATATGTGTCGTCCATGCCACCCGCGACACAGGTAATAATAATCTACTGCGGGGGGTTTGAGTGTTTAAATGTTTATTATTATTAATTTATTATTATTGTATAATAATGAGGAACACCTTTGAGAACATTTTTAGTCTGTGCAGGTTTCTTCAGGAATAATCACCGAATAATTGATAATGAAATATTTTAACAATCGAATGAGACTAAGTAGTGGAAGAAAGTAGGTATGGTATGGTATGGTATGGTAAGTAAAGGTAAGGTAAGACAGGGAGAGGTAATGTGAGGTGAGGTGAGTTATTTAAGGTAAGGTAAACGATTTGGAATATTTTTTTGAGTGTATATATGTTTAATTCGCTCATAGGAAATTGGTCCTATATTATATCTTTATGTGTGAAAATGAGTTGAAATTAAAATTTTTTGACCGACTTCTAAAAACGATGTTATGTATTCAATTCATATCTTTATGTATACTTGCAAAGCCTATGAATATGCAAGTCTATAGACCTCCAAATTCTATGTCCCTTTTTTATTTCATACGTTAGAATTTTTGAAGTCAATTAAAAATTTTTCATTGTCATAATTTGTTTCATTCAATTTTATTATCTTCACCACCATCATAGATTGTACTGCCGGAATGGTAACTGGCAAAGAATTCACAGCTAAAAATGTTGTCTGTTGATAAAAGTAATAAGGTAATTGAAGATTGACTTTATAAAGCTCAAAGTAATAGATTTTTTTTTTATAAACGAGTGTAACCTCCTTATATCCGGCGCAGAGGAAGACGTCGTGGATGGTCTCGCGGCGGCCGGCCGCGCGGAACCAGCGCTGGCAGCGCTCGTTCGGGATCACCTCCACGTCTACCTCCTGGAGAAATAACCACAACTTATCGTCGTTGCGACTTAAGACCTCTTATATTCATCATATCACGTTATGTGCCACTTTCGGCAAAATCAGTTTTTTACGTCAAATGATTCTACATTTTGAAGCACTATCGAATTCAAAAACTTTCATGTGTGTACGACGTTTCCATCGTAATTTATTCACCAAATTCAAAATCACCTATGTGCTTGCTAAACAAAACTTTATCGATTTTTATCGATGCCCTCAAAAAGCTGATTTTTTACACATAAGAGGTCTTAAAGTCGCAACGACCTTATATTGGCTTCAACCCATTAATGACTCACTACTGGACACGAGTCTCTCCTCTTGAGGAGGGCTAGAGCATACTCCACCACGCTGCTCCAGTGCGGATCGGTGGAGACTTAACTTATATTACTGAATCAAAACAGGGCTAATGCACGCAAAACTTGACACCGACTTAAACCAATATTCAGTAGTAAATATTATCACACAACACAATGCTGATCTCACGTAGTTCGTAAGATTTACTATTTGCTGGTATTGAAGTATTATTATTAGCATATAGAACCGACACCGCGAACACAATGTATGTCCCAATGAATTGGCGCCGATCAGCTTCAGTTTCCAATGGATTCGTTCGATTTTGAAAGGAGAACGGGGGCTCAATTTTGAAAATAGAATCTCCCGGCGGGACACATATTTTGTTCGAGATGTCTGTTCTATGACATTATAGTAATACGATACTTCAATAGGTATTAAGAACATTTGTGTGAAAATTAAAGTGTATACCAGAATTTCCATTTCATAAGAAAGTCGAGGTTTTTAAAAAAGTTTTGTACGCAAAGTACCCATAGATAAATTCACATGTATCTGGGTTTTTTCAAGCCGTTGTTCACATGCAAACTATTACCGATTCTTGATAAAAGACTGGTATAACATACCTGTAATACTGAAGGCACGGTGCTCTGTCCGTGTCGCGTCCGGCCCCAACCGGCTACCGTCGCCATTTTCCCCGCTAGCTTCATTTGTTTCTGTGGAAGACATACCTGGAACCAACGTTATAAATAGATAAATAGTGTTATAAACTGACCGGATTTGTCCGATGATGTCCAAACTAGTCTTGCCCTATCCTGAATAAATGTTTTTTCCTTCTTTTTCTTCTTTCTTTCTTGGATGGCAATGCCTTTGGTGTTGCTGATGTCCATAGGCGACGATAGCTTACCATCAGGTGGATCATCAACTCGTTTGCCGGCTATTTCCTTAAAAAAGGCATCCACTAAGGAAGGATTTTCCAAAATTCATTCCCCAAATGGTGAAATAGGGGATAAATATGATAAGCATAATATCCGCGTGCGCAGCTGCGAGCAACAGCTAATGTATAATTATGCTGCCAGGGCAACACAAGGTTACAGGGCAACTTAATTATCTACTCACAGGTAAAATATGCTGCTTGAAAACCACGCCTCTATCGAGCTGAACCAACGCGACGTCATTCCTGAAGTCTGCTGGTTCATACGAGGGATGGACCTCCTTCCTCTGAACCGCATACTCCTCGTGGGAGTACCGCTCACCGGCATCTCTGACGTCCCATTCGCCAAGTCTCACACGAAGCTGCGAATTTGGAGTCCTGGAAATTACATTTTAGACTCTGATGACGATATTCAAAATTAACCAAAAAATTACCGACCTCAAAGAAATAGTCTGGCGGAAACTAGTAATTACATGAATTTTACTAAGAAAAAAATTACCGACTTCAAAATAACTCTAAAACTAATCGTCAGATCTCGCCTAAATTTAAGTGAGACCACATGACAAGCACTAGCTTTCGATTAAAAAAGAAATCATCAAAATCGGTTCACCCAGTCCAAAGTTCTGAGGTAACAAACATAAAGAAATACAGTCGAATTGAATACAAGAGGTATTTTTTTACCTTTTTTGAAGTCTGTTAAAAAGTATGAATAGAACGAAAATTGCGCATCTTCTTCAAAGTAAAGTAGTTTTGTAACGTAATTTTATGAAAAATAAATGTTCTACTTATATTACTGGATTTCGGTCATAAGCATTGCTATCTACATATATAATAATGTACTTACGAACCAAAATCTGAATGGTATCGTTATTCTAACGGTACTGAAGTAATAACGGTATTGACACGCAAATAAAGAAACAGTTCTATTAACCTAACTTCGACCTACTGATCTTTGAAAGGCAGTTCAGAAAACAGGTTAAAACAACACTGCAAATCGTTAAACGGAATCAAAAACAAAAGCCGAGAGACAAAGGAAAAGATCTGAGACAATAACGAAACTTATATTTTTGAGGTAAAGTTGTTTCCTCAATTCTCAATACAACAAACTATGATTAATAAATAATGCACCTTACTACAGAATGAAGGCTGCAGTAAAAACTCTTTTTTTCTCGTTAGGAAGTAAACAGTTGCTATGTAAATTACTAAGGATTATGGATAGGCAATAGAGATGTAACGTGTAAGTTAAATGGTAGGATTGCCTACCAAGCGGTTTTAGGTTTGATTATGTTTTAATGAGAGTTCACCCTGTTGTAATAGAAGTCATGTAAGTCGTGTCATTTGTAACGGCTTATTCTATTGATTCACACCAAGTAACTTTAAATATAGGAGTATCTCAAGGGTCCATTTTATCTCCAACTCTTTACCAATTGCACGTTTATGACAATGACTTAAAAATCAATGTACAGTGTCATTACATATATTATTCCATACATACTTTAAAAATATATACTTACGTTGCAACACAATGTGCCGCTGTGACGACCCATCTGTCTGAGACTAGAGCTCCACCACACGCAAGCTTTTTGCTCAAAAACCCTGACTTAATTAACGCTGCTTGCCATGGGTGGGAGCCGAAGCCTGTGGAGTGGCCACCAACGATGCGGTTTGAACGGGTGTAGTGTTCACCACAACCTGAAAAATTATGAGTGAAAATATGAATAATCAGATTTTTCATATGTTCAGAGTTGGTGTGAAAATCGCTAAAAAATCAATGAAAAATTTGTTAATTAATTTAAAATGATGTGTGAAACTTTATAATGATATTTATATTATAACGTGTTCAGTGTTATTATTTTGGTTTTACATTAAACATAATAGATAAAATTATAATCTACGTTATAACATACATTTACGAACATACATTTAACCCTCAACCAGGACTGTTATTACTACAACAAAAATTGCAAAGAATGTATAATACAACAGCTTTTCTCATGACTGAAGAGAAGAATTTTCTGTCGAATAAAACAAATACTAACTCAGTATGTATAGGTACCAAAGAGATCACATAAAAATTACAAGAATACTAAACCTACAAATAATTTGGAATAGTAGTTTTTTTTTATGAAAATAGCCGGCAAACGAGCTGACGATCCACCTGATGGTAAGTGGCTATCGTCGCCCATAGACATCAGCAACACCAAAGGCATCACTGATGCGTTGCCGGCCAAGAAAGAGAGAAGAAAAGAAAGAAAGAACTGGCTCTCAAGCCCCCAGCCGGAACACGACGAGTCGTTTGGCGGCTGACTCATGCTCAAGGGTGGTAGCTATCCAGGCGAACCCCATGGAGAAATAATAATAGTAATAATGGTATTAATTAACAATTAAAATCATGGAAAAAGGAGTTACATATACTTCAGTAATTTAACATTGAAAATGTGCAAGTTTATAAATACGTTTATAAAACACGAGTAAATAATGCCAATCACTAAAACATGCCAATATAACCAGAAATAAATATTTCCCTAATAATGAGTGTACTAATAATTTTTGACATAGCCAATTGTCATGAGAAAACTAAGCTGGTGCTGTACAAAACAAAAAGGTGCATGATGATTATGAAGACGCAGTGCTGAATTAATTAAGCGAGAAAGGGACAGAGTTCGGTGGTGGAGCTCAAGAGAATATCTTTTCATATTTATGAACAACCAATACAATTTGGACTTTGAAGGAAATATTTAATTACCAAAATAGTTCAGATAACTGTCTTTGAGTAAGTAAATAATAAAATATAAAGTTTGAAATATGTTAACCTTTCAACAGCTATATCTTCTGAATGCAAGTGATCAGTATGTATCACACTATGAGTCTGAAATCATTAATGTACTTAAGCTCCATCATCAAAATTAAAAAGGAAACACGAACTACTTTTCAATATTTACATAATCTCACCAGGGAAACTAGGCCTCTGCGGCTTATGACTGTTCGTGTGAACTGGTACATAATCATCAGCACCTTCGGGTTTATGTGAACCATAATTGTCTGCGTAAGGATCATCTTGTGTTGGTGCTGTGGATGTCTCGTGATACGACGGTTTCACGTGAAAATAGTGGTTTTGGTTGAAGTCTTGTATGTTCCAATCCGGTTTGGGCCGATTCTGCCCAGTTATATCTAGCTCCGGCCGGCTTGTGTCCGGTTTTGGTCGGTAGTGTGGTTTCGGGCGGTTATCGTCAGTGTAGATGATTATTGGGTCCTCGAATTGATTCGTATTTGTTTGATAATCGTAATTGTCGTGGGGGAATGTTCCAATTAGTTCGATAAGGTCACCTGTTGTAAAATTTGTATATAGTGTAAAATGATATTCAAGTGTGTTAAAGCTATAACCGATTACGTAAATTTTTCTCTTTCCTCAATAATATTGTCAGTTGATAAAAGAACTAAAAGCGTGGATTTAGTTCACTTTCGATAACTGTCTGGTAATTCTGTAATTTGACAAGTGTAACTCTAGCTAAATCTGTATTGATATCTTTGTAATAAGGTTATTCATTATCATTTACATCTAAATATTTATCATGCTTAGGCATTAATAAAATCATTGATTTATGTTTACAGAAATAATGTTATATTAATCATTGAATTATCGGTTCTATCCATTGAAGTATAATGTCATAGAACATATATCTCGAACAAAATGTGTGTCCCGCCGGGAGGTTCTATTTTCAAAATTGAGCCCCCGTTCTCCTTTCAAAATCAAACGAATCCATTTAAAATTGAAGCCGATCGGCGCCAATTCATTGGGACCTACATTGTGTTCGGGGTGACGGTTCTATATGCTAGTAATAATACTTCAATGGGTCTACCCCACTAGTCCCGTTGAGTTGTTCCGTGACGGGACAAGTGGAACTGTTTAGCACATCTAAGTCTTACTTGTCCCACGGGACAGTTAAATTGTTAGATCCCGTCAACGATACATTTTTAAAATCAACAATCAATGTTTTAAGTCAACACGGAAATAATGGTATGAACAAATTATTTTCTTTTTACTTTCTCGTGCCTCTTGGTTAATAAAATATTATACTTAATTAATATTTATTGTAAAAGCTTCGATTAAAATAATTTTTATTCATTTATTACATTTAAAAAATATATGGTCGACAATAACAATTTAACAGTATAACAATTGAACAACCTGACATCTGGCCTTTAAATATAAGGTTTCACTTGTCCAACGGGACAAGTGAGACTCAGATTTGCTAAACAGCGCCAATTGTCCCGTCACGGAACAACCCAACGGGACTAGTGGGATAAACCCGAATTAGTTCTGTAAGTATAGAATCAATCAACGTAATATAGATATCTATGTATTTAACTGAATTTAGAATTAATTCGTTATATTTTACATGTTTTATCTACATGTAGAAATAGTGCTTATTTTCATTGTCAGTATAGTCACTGTTGTATCAGTATTTTTATATCAGTCTGTAATGACGTAGTGGATTTAAAGCGTCGGGCCGATTATTCCTTTTGAAATTTTATTACTTTATTGAACCACAGTTTCATTACTTACAATTAAGTTATTTACTAGTTTACAGTTAGTAAAAGTTAAAAAGTTAAGAACCTATAAGAGTACTTGTGTAAATTGTTTAAACATTTTGATCATTATTTTCATAATTTTAAACATTTTTTAAAATAAATTCTTGATTTTAGTTAAAACATAAATATTACATACGTTTAAATATTCCATTAAATTAAAAAAAAAAATTGGAGTTCCTTAATTTATTTCATTGCTTATGTGTCTACGGAACACAATATTTTGTCGTAACGGAATTCGCCATTTCTTAACACACTTTGCAACGGCAAAAAATATTGGGAGCGGAAGTAAATTTAGAATTTACACAAATTACATTAAACTAATGTACTCATTCACTTAATTATATCAATGTGAAATGAATAATAGGTATGTCTACTTTCCTACTTTTGTTATGTAATGAAATGAGAGACCACTGTAAGGTATACCTTCACTTGTTTTTAAACTATTATTTGTATGGAGATCTTTATAATTATATTTCAATGTATTTAGCGAAGTATTTGTCATGTATTTAAAAAAATGAAAACATTATCTTATTAGATAATGTATATTTTTATTACTATGTGAATGAAAACGTGAAAATAACAGTCTTCTGTTTTTTTTTTTAATTTATTTGTACATAATCTACATAGATAAATAATGTGACATGCAACTAATCCATACATAATTATGTACAAGGAATATTTTGAGAAAAGGTTTTCATTAACACAGTGGCTCCCATAAGGGGCCATCCATAAATAAAATTACGTCACACTAATTTCATGATTTTTTGACTCTTCCCACCCTTGTTACAGCTGGTCATATTTGTGAGACTTCACCCCTCCTAGTGTGACGTCATATATTATGAAATATTACGCCTAGATATTATTAAATTAAAACAGCAGTTCCGAAATAAGTTTTATTTCCATTAATTGTTTTTTTAATATTTACAAATACATACCAATTATTCGGTTTTGAAATGTGACGTCACGAAATTTAAGACCCCCTCCCACCCCTTGTCACGCATTGTAACACTACATCGCCCCCCCTCTCCCGTAACGTGTGACTGTATCAAGTGAGGGTAGACGTGAAAAACCTACTAGACGTGTTTTTGTGTTGTTCCAAATTTAAATTTGAAATTAAATATATTTTCTGTCAATATATGTTTAATAATTGCATGTAAGAGCTAGTTACCTTCCAGCTGTAATCATCTCCTTTGATAGCACATTTTTAATATAAACTAACTGTAACTGACAAAGATGGAATCTGTAAAGAATTCACTTGAGGCAATGACTCTTCTGTTCAATAGAAGGATGGATGAGTTCCAAAATAATCTACAGAAGACGAATCCCGCAGCTGTAACTGTGAACTCCTTGGCGGCAGATTTTGCTGCATTCAGGAAGCTTATCCTCACCTCGTTGGAGACTTTACAGGAGCAGGTTCAGTACCTATGCAGGGACATAGACCGTTTAGAGATGAGAGGACGTCGCAAGATGCTGCTGCTTCATGGCATTCCAGAGGCTGATTCCGAAGATGCTTCGTCGGTGGTGGCGGGATTAATATCGGAGAAACTGAATGTAGCTGGTGTCTCTGCTGCATCCTTCAGTCGTTGCCATCGCTTAGGTCGGGTCACAGGCAAAAAACCTAGACCGATGGTGGTCAAATTTCGTGAAGCGCCCATCCGAGACAAGGTTTGGTACAACAAGTCCAAGTTAAAAGGCACAGGCTTCACATTGTCCGAATTTCTGACCAAAAGCAGGCATAATCTCTTCATGGAAGCCCGACAGCGTTTTGGAGTCAAGCAGTGCTGGACCCGTGAAGGCCAAATTAATGTACTCGCGCCAGACGGCTCGCACCATCAGGTAAATTGCCTGGCGGATCTCGACGCCGTTCCCAAAGCGCCGACACCTGTCTCTCCGGCTCAAGCCACAGCCTCCACAGGCGACATCCAAAAGAACCAGCGAGATGCTGCACGGCAAAAGCGGACGCACAGGAAATAGATAAATCAACTTTTTATTAAGTTTAGGTCTTCATTTCCATCATTATAGTGTAAGCTTTCAACTTTTTCATATTCTCATTTTTAATTAAGTACTACTAACTTTTTCTACACTTTCACCATCACTTTTAATCTTCATCTTTCGCATTTATCCATTTCTATATTTATAATCTTTGTTTACTTTTCACTTCGAATTTAGTAACTTATAAGAGGGTTGAAATGAAAAAGTTTGTAAAGTTTGGTTTTAAAAATAAACAACACTATCTGACGTTTTGTATGTGATCCTGTCTGAACAGTGTTGCTATTATGTTACAGTTATCTTTATGTTACCGGTACTGCTTAGGTACCGGTATCAGTCTTTTATTTTACCGGTATATTTTTGTTTTGTTTTAATAGCTGGTAGGTTGCTCTGCGGATATATATATCTACATTTATAATATAGTTATTAAACTATATATATATATATATATATATATATATATATATATATTATTTTTTTTTATTTAGTGTTATTTGTGCCAAATTAACGGGTTTAAATGTCAGTAGATAGTAGTGACAGCCTTAACTATATTTCTTTGAACTCTGAATCGGAGGATTTTGGCAGTGACGACAGCTTTGTGAGCATTCCTTCCTTGCAAACTACTTTAGACCATCAACTCTCTGACGCGCAGAAAAATTTCAACGTTTGTCATATTAATGCACAGAGTATTCCAGCCCATTACCCCGACTTCGTTAGCTCTTTTGATAACAAAAATATTCATGCTATTCTGGTTTCCGAATCTTGGTTAAAACCTTGTCTTCCTTCTACGTCTTACTCTCTTCCAGGATTTCACCTTATTCGCAACGACCGTACCAGCCGGGGCGGTGGTGGTGTAGCAATTTATTTACGATCCCATATTCCTTTTACAGTCTTGCGTACGTCATCACTAACTCAAGCCGGAAGTGAAGCAGAGTATCTATTTACAGAAGTCCTCTTTTCTAACACCAAACTACTGCTAGGAGTCTTCTATAGTCCTTCTTTAAACATTTGCTATTTTCCTACATTAGAAACACTACTAGAAGATCTTATTCCTATTTATTCTCATAGTATAATCATGGGGGACTTCAACACATGCCTTCTTAAAAATGATATAAGAGCTGCTAAACTTAAATCTATTGTCGAGACGGCTAACTTACATTTACTTCCTCTTTCTGCGACTCATTTATTTCCCAACTCAATTCCTTCACTTCTTGATTTAATGATCGTCTCCTCCCCTGACCATGTTCTTAAACATGGTCAATGTGCTGCAGATGCCTTTTCATACCACGACCTCATTTATCTCTCTTATAAATTAAGACCTCCCAAGGTGAAGTCAAGGATTTTACTTCAGCGAAGTTTTGGTTCCATGGATCTTGATGCATTTCGCAGTGACGTGGCAAAAATCGACTGGGATGTCGTCTACAATGCAGGTTCTGTAGATGAACAGGTAGCAATTTTTAACTCACTTCTGATCCAACTGCTTGATGTACATGCACCTATTCGTCCTATTCGTGTACGCCATCTTCCTGCTCCCTGGCTGACTGAAGAAATAAAAAAACTCATTCATAGGAAAAATAATGCGAAATCTAGATACAAAGTGGATCCTAGCGATGATAACCTCGCTAAGTATAAGGCAATCAGGAATTACTGCAATAAGGTGTGTAGAGATGCACAACGACGCCATATTCACAATAGTGTTCAAGATGGAGACCCAGCAAAGGTCTGGAAATTCCTAAGAACTTTTGGAGTCGGGAAGACACGCAGCAATGATACTCCTATTAAATTAGACTTTGACTGCTTAATTCAATATTTCTCAGCCACTTCCTGCATTGACATTAGTTCTAAGCAGACTACTTTAAACCTTCTTTCTTCGCTTCCCACTCCTGACTATCCTGCTTTTTCTTTACGCCAATTCGACATTCGTGATGTTAAGACGAGTATACTTGAAATTCATTCTGATGCAGTAGGCAGCGATAGCAT
Organism: Thymelicus acteon; assembly: GCA_951805285.1. Taxonomy (NCBI): domain Eukaryota; kingdom Metazoa; phylum Arthropoda; class Insecta; order Lepidoptera; family Hesperiidae; genus Thymelicus; species Thymelicus acteon. The sequence continues at coordinate 5,508,839 of OX638239.1, forward strand.
TAGTCGTCGAATGATCATTCCTATCCTTGACCTTGTCGCTCCTATAATCACATACATCCTAAATTTTTCTTTAACCTCCTGCACATTCCCATCGGCCTGGAAAGATGCGCTAATTATTCCGTTACCTAAAAAACTCAATCCTCTATCCTGCTCTGATTTTCGTCCCATATCCATTCTTCCATTCCTCTCCAAAGTATTTGAACGCCTAATTTACTTCCAACTAAAGTTTTTCCTTTGTTCAAATAATCTCCTGAATCCATATCAATCCGGTTTTCGTCCAGGTCATAGTACGACTACTGCTCTGCTGAAGGTTACTGATGACATTCGCTTAGGAATGGACAACAAGCAAGTGACTGTATTGACGTTGCTTGATTTTAGCAACGCTTTTAATACGGTAGACTTCGATATCCTACTTGCGACATTACGCTCTCTTAACATATCTCCGAGTACGATTAGCTTGTTTCATAGTTACTTGCATGGGCGCCGACAGCGTATATTTGCTGACAATAATTATTCATCGTGGGCAGATGTTGCTGCTGGCGTACCGCAAGGTGGCGTGTTGTCTCCTCTCCTCTTTTCTGTCTATATTAACTCCATAAGTCTACAATTATCTTCTCTCTACCACCTTTATGCTGATGATCTCCAAATTTACTACCAATGCCGAATTGAGGACTTACCGAGGGCTATCAATACTCTGAACGATGACTTACTGAAGATCTCGCTGTGGTGTCAGTTGCATGGATTGAATATTAATCCCCATAAGACTCAGGCTATAGTTATTGGTAGCTCAAGGCTTCTCTCTAAAATTGATTTTAATGATCTACCACCTATCTTACTCGATGGGATTAATATTCCTTTACAAGATAAGGTAAAAAACCTAGGGATTCTTATGGACACTACTCTCTCCTGGGGTTCTCAGATTAGCGAGGTTAGCAGGAAGATGTTTTTAGCAATGGGGTCACTTCGAAGGCTACGTAACTTTCTACCAACCTCGACCAAAACTTCGCTTTCTCTTTCATTACTCCTACCGATCCTTGACTATGCAGACATTTGTTATCTAGATCTAACTGAGGAGCAACTGAATAAACTTGAGCGACTTCAAAATTTAGCAATAAGATTCATATTTGGTATACGCAAATATGATCATATTTCAGAATTTCGTAAAAAACTCAAGTGGCTCCCAATTCGACTTCGGCGGAATACTCATATTCTTTCTGCTCTATACTGCACACTGTTTAACCCAAATACCCCGAATTATTTAAAAGAGCGATTTGAATACATGCATCTTTCTCACGATACGCATGTACTTCGTTCTAATTTCAATTTATCTCTTTCTACACCCAGCCACTCTTCCACCTTCTATAGTAAGTCCTTCACTGCAACGGCGGTGAGACTATGGAATGCCCTGCCTGTGGCTATTCGACGCGCAGAGACCATTGAGTCGTTTAAGAAACAGGTGAAGGACTACTATATGTCCCGTTAACACATTCCTTGTTTTAATTTCATCTGTGTACGCTGTCAATTATTTTTATTTCTCTTTTTTTCCTTTCTTTTCTTTTCTTTTATTTCCATCTTTTTGCTATCCTTTTCTTCTGAGTTTTATTACCCTTTTCTGCTATTGGCTGACATACTATAACACTAAGGTTATATGATTATTATTATTATTATTATTAATTCTGTACACGCACTACCCTGTCCTTTGTATGTTTAAGATTAATTATTCCAGTCAATGGTTGCCTGGAAGAGATCGCTATTTTAGTGATAAGGCCGCCAATTGTATGTTCATGTTAAAATGTGTATTTTCATTTGTAATTTTTGTGTACAATAAAGATAATTTGTATTGTATTGTATTGTATTGTATTTTATGGATGGCCCCTAATAAAGATTAACGATTTTTTGCCTGTATGTTTTCTTATTCGTGCGTTTGTTCTAGCTATCGTCAGAAACGGCTTAACTGATTCACATGTGGTTTTTACTGATGTATTTGGAAGACATAACATGCTCAGATGTTCTTATATTATCTACTTGAAAAACCAACTCTTATTTGTACCACCGAACATTGTCGATATATATTGAAAGCCCTTTGAAGGCCCAATAGAGGTAGGTACGTGAGTTAGAAGAAAATGACCGCTCGGCCAAAGACCTTAGAACAAGCATCTCAACTCGATATTTAAGAGAAATTTAAGTGAAAGTCGTAATTGTAGCACGGCCATTCGACCGTTAACACAATGCACTCTAATAATACTGTAATGCGTGATACGAAAAATAGATGGTAATTGAGCTCCTCCATATCCGGTGGGATAGTTCATTTTAGACAGTTTCCGGTATTCGATAAGAGATGGCGTTGCAAAATCATTAGTCAATTTTCGCTCTCGCGTTCAAATAAGTATTTGATTAGAATTTATAATTTAGTTTTAGAGTTGTTATCGGTAGTTATCGTGGAATTCAATGAAAGAGCAATTTTCAACCGCTAGGTGTTAATTTTTTTACTTTAATTTGTCATTGCTAAAATGTTTTTCACCAAAGTTGCATTCTAAGTACTTAATTAATTAGGTACGTATAATAAAATCAATAATAAAAAAATAAAAATCAATAATAAATAATAAAAATACGTATGATTATTTTAACTTCTTTGAGTGGTATTTCCCAAAGAATTTGTTTTACATTTTACAATTGTAATAAATAATTCACTATTTATTACAAGACCTTTTTGCAAAAACTATTAATTGATTTAATTTCATTGAAGCAATATATTTTAGATTTATTCTTTCTTTCTCTTCTTCCTTGGTCGACAACGCATCGTTGATGCATTTGGTCTAACTATGTCCATGGGCGATATATTAAAAATATATTAAATTCTGCACTTCTTGTAACTGTAGGTACCAAATTCCATACTCTTATCCGCGTAATTCGTAAAAAGGGGTACAAAGTTTTTGCTTCGGTATATAGTTATAAGAGTAGTATTACAATTAACCCCGTATATTTTGTTAGATGATTTGTCAGCAAATCTCTTGCTCCAATCAGACCATTCGTAATATTACACAATCAGAAGCAAAATAAAGCAAATTTTATAACGCACGTGGAGAAAGTGTGACTACAACGTATTACGAAATTAGCTGAGAGGTTGGCTCCGGATCCGTATAATAATATGGCGAGACCAGCCAGCCGTAAACTTGACAAGATCCGTCTTATCAAACAACTTAGACCGTAAAAGGCAATGATCTTATATAAAAAATGGTAGATAGGTTATACGCGCACCAAAAGTGGCACGCCAAAACTGGGCTAATTAGCACAGTTGAGCTCAGTCGTACGTACGTCAGATGTTGATTGGCGTAGGGAAACAAATGATAAACATGTGTGTGTTTCGGAACAAATTTTTCGGTTGATCTGTAAGGGCATAACGTATCTACCTCTTTTAATATAAGATCATTGGTAAGAGGGGTATTCGCTTTGTTGGATATTTGCATACAAGTATTTATCTGTGAGGGCTTAAAGACTAATGGTCATTCAATAATGTATTTATCCATAATTTCTGTACAATATATAGTCTTTAGCGGCCGTTAAAAACTTACAAAATTATAATGCTATATCTACAGAGACGTGAGCTTGCCCTAGAGGGGCCCTGTATCAAATTCAAGGGGCACCCGATCCCATGGCGTAAAGTGTCGTTACAAATCTACTTACACACTTCATCCTAGCCTTTAATCAGGGTACAGCGAGATGATCTTTTAGCGCCCTCTCACTTAAACGTTCAAAAGTAGGGCTCCTCTAAAATTAAACTGCTAATATGGCACTGGGGATCCTAAGTTATTTAATTCTGTCTTATTTATGTTAAAGCTAACAATCGAACAAACAGGCCATCTGATGGTAAATAGTTCTTTTACTCATTAATATTATTATGCCGTTTGGTTACTGCTGATAAAATATTCGTAACACTAAAATGTTACAATTGTTCCAACCAAGAAGCGGAGGACTTTTGTAGGTTTTGAACTGGAAGTTAAAAACATACGTTAAATTAAGTGAGGTCGTAGTTAGCCATGAAAGTAACATCCCTACCATGTACTTGGACTTTGGAAAATTATAAATGAAAGTCCTAATTAAGATACACTTGACTTGTGTAATTTAGATAAAGTGTATTTCACTTAGTTACATTTAAAAAAATTACGTAAAGTGTACTTAAATATTAAAAATAATATAATATATTACACTCGTCACATATATTTACCACTTGACTAATTTACTCTTGACAAATCTGATTAATTAGATACACGTGACAAATAAATAAAATGTTACACGCTATTTCCTATCCCTTAGACCACCGAAATAGAGAGTTTACGCACGAGCCAAGTTTCGTAAGTCAATGTCGTATGAATACAAAGCAAGCGTTCTGCCACCGGCCTAACAGGAATGTTACGACACTGTTTTCGCATCCTTTTCTTCTTGAAATGGTTTGTTTATGACTCAATATCAACAACAAACGAATGTTGATGTATTTTCCTAAAAGACATAATTATATATACTCAGTTGTTTATGTTTTTTTTTATGGAAATAGCCGCCAAACGAGCTGACGATCCACCTGATGGTAAGTGGCTATCGTCGCCCATGAACATCAGCAACACCAAAGGCATCACCGATGCGTTGCCGGCCAAGAAAGAGAGAAGAAAAAGAAAGAAAGAACTGGCTCTCAAGCCAAATGTAATGAAAAACTTGTAAAACACTCTTAAGGCACGCATTTTAGTGTTTAATTTTATTGTTTATATGATTACATAAAACAAAATTAGTTTACTATGACCTATTTTGTTTAATGATATTTGTGAAAATGAAATTAGTCATCATGAAAACCTTAAATTATATTATGTCTTTATTCTTTATTCGGATTAGTCACGACTACTAGTGGATAAACAAAATAGTGGGTGAAGTATAGTTAACTACGTACATAGAATGCAGAAACATTAAAAAGTAAAATACTTTAAAACTACATATTTAAAGTACTTGATAAAACATTAATTAATTTGTATTAGTCAATTGTCAAGTCAGCAATATTCGTTAAAGAAATTAGTCACAAAATAATTGATTAGTCAAAGCTTAACTTACTGGCATTGTGTACAATAGGAGCGATCTCGCTTGGCCGCTCTGTTGTGTCTCTGTCCACACAGCAGGCCCATATCATGCCCCCTGAGCATAAGTCCAGGGGTTTACCACCCCCTAGGACGCAGGATATGCTAAGACCGCAGGGGTACCGTGCGCCACGGTAACGACACGTTTGGGGGATCACTAGAACAAAAAAAAACTTAAATTAATTCATGTCGAATAAAAACAATCAGTACGTGAGAATTCATTAAATTTGTAGATGCAAGAATCGAATTTAACGTCCAAGATAGAGATTGTCTACTTTATAAATGAATGCGGGAGCGTTTTATAATTGTTATAACGTGTTAGTGGCATTATTTAGGAATCATTTTGTCCAACTAATATTATAAATGCAAAAGTTTAAGATGTTTGGGTGACTATAACGGGCTAAACGTAATTTGGTATGACAGACAATCCATGTCTTGAGTTATGAAATAGGGTAGATTTTTTGTGGGATGATTTGGACGTTTATAAACCACTCTTCGGCGAGCGAAACCGCGGACGAAATCTAGTCTTATATAAATAACAATATATATTTCCAATTACATATTGTAACAATAACATAACAATAACATTGTTCATAGTGAGGTAAATTTTTAAAGTATACGATCTTTTGTTTTTACCAGTTGCAGGGGCGCAGCTACTGCCGTATCAGCTGTATCAATTATACAGGGCCCCCAGTGCATAGGGGCCCCCACTAACACTCCCAAAAAAGCTCACCAGCGGTCTACGACCGCTAAAGTTGGCACCTTTTATTTGGCAGCTGACATTGAGGGGGCTCCACAACAAATATTGATATGGGGCCTCCTTAGGGCTAGCTACGCCACTGTCCAGTTGTCTATGCAAAAAAATGCAAGTATTGATAAAATTATTTAATGTTTATTTTTATTACTTAAGATCTTTGAATTGCGTGCATATTAGCGGAGTATCGAGAGTAAAAGTGAAGTGAAAATGATCGATGTCCGGCCATTCACCGCCATTTTGATGTATAATACATTATAGATGTAATATCATTATAGATTACTAGCGATCAAATTACTATGATTACTAGCTTTCCGCGTTTTCCGGGTAGTAAGTACACTATATGTTATTTATCTCAATTTGATTATTATTTTCTTGTTTTCTACTTAGGGGCCATAAATTACGTCACACCAATTTCATGACTTTTTGACCCCTCCCCCCGTCCTTGTCACAGCTGGTCACATTTGTGAGACCTCTCCCCTAGTGTGACGTCACATATTATGAAATTTAACACCTGAAATTTTAAAATTAAAACAACAGTTCCGAAATAAGTACCAATATTCGATTTTTGAAAATGTGATGTCACACAATTTAGGACCCCCTCCTCGTATCCCTTCCTCCTTGTATACCCCCATCTTGTATGTATGTATGTGTGTATGTATGCCAATAATAATCTTTATTATAAGACATTAGTACTATTATTTCTTCTGTGTTATTACATCAAATATCTTCCAAACCGCTGGAATCTGATAATTAAGATATCGTTAGATTCGTATTGATAACGCAAGTGTTCTTAGATAGGTGATGATAAAAAAACCAAATAATATGGCGGGTGTAAGATGACATTATTGAAGTATTAAAAAATAAAAATAAATCATAAGGGTTTCAAAAAGGTATAATGATAACTTTTTTAATAGCAGGTGTTTTTTTTTTAATTTTTTAATATAAGATAGTTAAAATATATTGTTTTTCCAATAAAACAAAAGTTGTGTGCGCAGATGTAACACAGGATAAAGTTAGTTTACAACGAGAATTATTGTCGATGGCGTATTATGAGACTACGAATCTAAATCACAGTACAAATACTACAAAGTTATAAACTATACAGATATACATATTAGGGTTGCCAGATGGTCGGCATTCGTCTGGATTGTCCCGACATTTCACATGCTGTCTAGACAAGTCCAGACAAAAACAAGAACAAGTCCCAACAAAATACAAAATGTCCCGACGGTTCCAATACAATTTTTTTTGTCCCGACAAATTTTTGTCCGACTTTTTGAAGTATTGTCCAGATATTTCAGTTTTGCCATCTGGCAACCCTGATACAGATACTATCAACTATACTGTACAAACGTCGCTTTGGTGTAGAGACCGACCGAAGTTTCGGTTTCGGTTTCGGTTTCGGCCAGTTTCGGCCAAAAAATCTAGTTTCGGTTTCGGTTTCGGTTTCGACCAAATTTGGCCGAAACCGAAACCGAAACTCAGTGTTTGTGAATTGTCATGCGTCGTTCAGCTATCTTCGCGAATCGCGACTAACCCATGGTCGCTAACTTTCCAAGAGAAGTCTTTAATTTAACAAGTTTATTATATTTCTTTAATATGCCGAAGACTGGATAGGCATTTGGATAGGCATAGGTTGAGCAGTGGACTAATAAAGGCTGATGATGATGATTTGTTCATGACTTATTGACATAAATTAATAAATTGGTACTCCATCACTATACATGTCTGTGTACTCAATTATATATTTTGTTTCATAAGTTATTATTGTTATTGTACATTTACTTTAATTTTATTATTGTTTTTTTTTCAATTTACCTAACACCATTTAACTGTCAGTAGGTATATACCATCATCGTCATCCAAACTTATAATGAAACTATAACTGATCGATGTCTGTAGGAGGAAGGTGGAAAATATTTGAGTTAAGCTTTTTATAATTAGCCGTTTTGTCTGTTTGTCTGTGGTTTTGTTCCGGTTTTAGCTGCGGTTTTCACTGACTTATACATATTGTCGTAGGCTTGGGTTAACATTTAGTGTTTGTTTTATTTCAAACGGTTCACATATAAATTAAGAAATGTCAATTTTGCCCACATATGTATTTATTGAGTGAGGGCTTACCGAAAGGTTTACCGAAGCAAAGCAAAGGCACTAGAGCGAGGGACTAGTAGTACTTCAAAGTCTTAAATCCCAAATTATCCATACATAATTATAGTAAAACGGTAACTGGTCGTAAATGTATAATATGGCTGTACATAGAAGATATTCGATAAAAACTATCACGAGAGATGTTTGTAAACGCAGTAGATACCATAGCAATTTTATTTTTTTGAATTTTCGTCTGTATGTATGTGCGTTTGTTCCGGGTAATTAAAAAAACGGCTAAATCAATTTGGATGCGATTTTCACTGATGTATTTTAGTAAAATGGGGTTCATATTTAATGTTTATGTCTTATTTCAATCGTTACACAAATAAAATAGTTACATCTTTTTAAAAACACTGTCCATCCATAACGCTTCAAATAATAACGCTTCACACGCATAGCCCCAGCCCCCACACTAGGACTCCCTGTATCGTGAGTACCATGGATAACACACAAAGACACGAACACTCACAGCCAGACCGAGAACAGAAATTCAAACTCATCATTCAAATTTCCGCCTCGCTGGGAATCAAACCCAGAACCTTTGGTGCGGCGATCCGGCATGGTAACCATTGCGCCACAACAGTCATCGATACACTTTTTTCAAATGTTTGCCGTGTGTGTATTAAGTTTACCGAAGTAAAGCGAGGGCAGTTATTAATATACAAATGTGTAAAATAACACGCTAGATTACAGTACCTATCAGGGTGTCTCGTAAGTAGTGACGTTAGGAGATAGTTAGCTTGAGGGTTGATCTACCAAATGTCAAAAAGTGCCTTTGAAAAAGTGTCACTGTTTTCGAGATTTTGACCTTTTTTTTAAATTTAAAAAATTCGGCTCCTTTACCCTGCTTTTTCCTGTTGAGTACATAAATGAGCATAATGAGCATTCAAAAAAATACGCTCGTCTGGCCTCACCCTAAGTTTCGGTTTCGGTTTCGGCCGAAACTGGAACTAAGGCCGAAAGTTCGGTTTCGGTTTCGGTTTCGGTTTCGGTTGAAAAACCAGTTTCGGTCGTGACTCTACTTTGGTGGTGAAGAGAGCCAAGCCACAACTTTGTTCAAAATGAATTATGTACATTAGTAGAATCAAAACAATGTGTTTTTTAAGGTGGTGAATAGAGCTAACTGTTAATTAGTTTAGTTACAAAAATAATCAAAAAGGTGAAAAGATGTTAACAGAACTACTATACATAACTTCATAGTATAAAAAGGAATATAATCCGCACAGCTTAGTTAACTTCTTGAAATAGGTACGCATTTGTAATCTAATTTGTAAATCTAACTTACCTTCTCCTCCTAACTTTTCTTCTCCTCCATGACAAAGCACCCTTCCGAAAAGCTGGTAGATAAAAAATAATGACGTGCATAAGTGTATCAGTGATACCTATATGAATAAAATATTTTGACTTTGACTTTGACTTTACGGTTTGGAAATTATAGACTAATAATTATGTTTTGTTTAACCTCGCCACTTATATGCTCATTATCTCAGAACTTGTTATGTGTGGGTTGACTCTCACTACCAAAGCGACGAAATACTTATATCCAAAGGCATATTCACATACACCCGAATCACAACTGAATTACCAGTTGAAGACAGTTGACCTATCACGAGCTAAGTCAATAACACGTACATAATCTGCCCTAAGAAAGTAAATTACTCGGCAACGTATTAAATATCCTTTATAGAAAGTACGATAGGTAATGCCTTCCCCATTTCTAATGTCACGATTGATCGTGTCTCACGGCACGCGCGGAGCGAGATGCGAGTGTTTGTTATGTAACGAGCGATCAATTTCTCACTTTAATCAGTTACCTACGGAAGAATATCTAGTTATTCTATCCCTTTCTATCACAGAGAGATACTAAAGAAATATTGAGTGAATTTTAAACTCACAACAGACTGTCGCCTCACAAATCTTCTTTTCTATTCTTCATCCATATTAAATTAAATTTTAACCGACTGAAAAGAAGGAAGTCTTGATAAAGTAAAACTTTATATGGAGAAGAAGTGCAGAAAGCTAAATTTTGTGAATAATTTGTGTTAACCTGTTAACCGAGCGGGACGTATAAATACGTCAAACGTAAACAATAGCGTGGACGGGTAGGACGTATGAATAAGTCCTCGAAACGTGGTACGTGGTGGAACGTATAGTAATTTCTTAATTCGATATTTCCATATTTTTGTTAGTACCTATTGTTTTCTATTAGGTTGTAACGAAAACATATATATTTCATAGTCTTTTCATTTATTTTAAGCACATATAAAAAATAAAAAAATAATATGAACGTATCGACACGTCCTAGTGAAACAGCTCGCGCCCGTTACAAAGTACGTAATTAAAAAGGGAACTCCCCGGTTAACAGGTTAAAATTGCATTTATTACTGAAAGCAGAACATTGAAAAATGTCATTGTGAAGTAACTTTTGATAGATTGAATTAGTCGAATTTCGAGTGAAGGATAGGCCTCTAGGTATTATTTTTTGTTACCTCAAAACTCCGTCACTTATGAACCGATTTGGTTTTTTTTAATGAAAAAATTATTCCAGCAAATTACTTATAGAGACAATTCCTATATTTATCTCAATTAAATCTGATGTTGAGATCCTCAAATATAAAAGGCATACATGTCATTTGGCGATTTTTATTATATAAATAATTAGCGATAATTTTAATGGTATGATAAATTTAGTGATGTCGCTTTTTACTCTTGCACTGCAACTGCACTTGTATTGCCGTCTTTGTAATCAGTTATTTTATGTGATAAAATTTTGATTATTACAATCAAGTTACCTAGTTGCATTAATCAGTTACACTCAAGTGTCTCACTATGACCATGATCTATACAAAAAACATGGACTATCCGTTTGCATTTCAAATATCTATGCCGACATACGCCTTTCACATTAACGGCTTTTAACACTGCTTATCTCTCTAATCGCTAAACGCTTAGTCGACGACAACCGAATGCATCTTAATTAAATTGTTTCCTCGCCTGCTCCTAACAAGGTTTAATCGTTATATTATGTATATTAGAAGCTTTCACACGATTTACTGCGCTTGCGCACTTGCTAAAGAATTCCTTCGCTTTTGTCCACAAATCTACTAACGTAGCAAGACACAGGCTGGTCATTTGTAGGACAATTCTGGCAGGGTAGTCTAAACGTAGAAATAAATATAAGAAAATAAAATTGTATGTATCTAATTAGCCTCAGTAATATTAGTAACTAAATGAAACAATAGATTTGAAACATTAGTTTGTCAATTAATTTTACCCTGAAAACAAAATAAAATTATTGAGACAGGATAAAATTTTGCACCCAAATTAATTTTAAATACAGTTACACTGATTTTTATTATAACCTACATATTTATACATGCCATGTTTTTTAATAAAATACGATTAGCGTTTTATGGCTTATTTATAAGGCTACACTTCGGTAGGAAATCAACACGAGTTATAAGTAAAATTAAGATGTATGAAATCTGGGACAGTATTTAATAAACACCTAGCAAGATGCGAAATTCGGGTAATTTCCAGGATTTTCCGGGCAGTTAAATGTATCGTCTATTATAATGATTGTTTTGTGATCGAGTTCGACCGTGACTCATTAAATTGAAGTGTAATGAAATTGATCAGTAAACTTAAATTCAATGTAAATCGTATTAAAATAAAGATATCTGTTACTTTTGTAACGTAAGCGTTGTTTAGTTGACTCGCATGCAATTAAAAACTTTCTGGCTTGAACCCATTAATGGCCCACTACTGAGCGCGGGTTTCTCCTCTTGAGGAGGCCTAGAGCATACTCCACCACGCTCCTCCAGTGCGGATTGGTGGAGGGGTTAGTGGACAACCCGAGTGTCGGAAGTTTTCAAACCGCCCGAGGGCCTCCGACATAGCTTAACGACTGTTACCTTATGATAACAACCGGGACCGACGGCTTTACGTGCCCTCCGAAGCACGGAAACGCTCAAGAAATTTTTGCCACTAGCGGTCACCCATCCAACTACGGACCGCGCCCACTGTTGCTTAACTTTGTCGATCACATAGGATCGACGCAAGCCGCCGGGCTATGAGCGCTTCCTAAATGTCTCTAAATGTCTTCAATTTAAAATCAGTATAACAAAGATAAAATAAGTAGCACAAAATAGATTATCTAATCAACTATTAAACACCAATTTCACGGCATAAGAATAAAAAATCACATTATTATATAAATTCATTGACCGAGTTTAGTAGTTCTCGTTTTGTGCGAAAAACTAATATTTTTTTGCCATCAAATCGTCTTAGTTTTGATAAGATTCAATAGAGTGGAGAAAAATATTGACAATGTTTCTTTGTTAGATTTTTTTTATATAAATCGTTGACAAACGAACAGACGAACCACATGATGGAGAGATTGTCGTCGGTGCAAGAAAGAAGAGGGAAGAAAGAAAGAAGAAAAGAAAGAACTAGCTTTCAAGGTTCCAACCGGAAGTACCAAAAACACTTTATTATTTAATTATTTTAATTTTATTTACAGTTGTGCTATAACTTGCGCACATTTTTTTTTCCATGGAAAAATCAGGCTGAATAATCTTCGTTATGTAATCTGTTAATTCGACAAATACCTAATGATTTTGATAAATATCGGAGCTAAGACATATCACTTCTCTAGTGTCAAGAAAACAAAAAGATCAATTATTATTAGAATGATTATACTTGTCAGTATAATTATCGAGCATCATTAGCATGGATGTGTCAAAGGTAAAATAATAAATTTAACGAAGCTTGGATTAAGTTAAAGAGTCAATAAAGAATTAAAAATAACAAAGTTCACTTTCGAAAAAAGGGTTTTATTATTTACAGTACGGAATTGGTTTCATCTTCTTTAATACTATTTTTAACCGACTTTAAAAAAAGGAGGAGGTTCTCAATTCGACTGTATTATTTTTTATGTTTGTTACCTCAGAACTTTCGGCTGGGTGAACCGATTTTGTTGCTTCTTTTTTTAATCGAAAGCAGTTGCTTGTCTGTGGTCCCACATAAATTTAAACGTTATCTGACAAGTAGTTTTTGAGTAATTTTGAAGTCGGTTATTTTTTGTTAGTAAAATTTAAATTATTAATAAAATTGTTCAATTCAGAACGTACATATTTCAGGAACAAAATTACCATATCTCTAAGATCTCTCTCTATATTTCAAAAATCACCAGTTCTCAAATTTTTGAAAGAATATTATTTTTAATTGACCTCTTTTTATTCCCTGATAAAAAGAGGTATATTATGATAAAACACAAACATCCAAACAGTGCTACAAATTTCCACATTAATAACCTTCGTAAGCAGTTGGATTATCATAATTAATAAAAAATGCCAGGTCGCTAAATATGATAGGTAAGTAGGTAATAAATTTAATTTTTACGGGCGGGAAAGATTCACCTTTACCACAGATAAAGTAGGCTAATTCTCTCACTCGAACAAAGACGACGTTTATCTATGTGAATATCTTATTACATAACAACTACTCTGGGTTAGTGTTTCATTGTCTATGAATAATTAATTATCACGTAATTACTTAATACATAATCGTTTACGACTTTAGAATTTTATTTTTGTTTTATTTTATTTTTTCTACTTAGTTTTGCAACGATTTTATATCCAATAACTTTATTTGTACTGTTATTTATCTAAAAAGGATCTAACTTAGTTAAATGGTTTCATATTTTTAACCCCCGACGAAATAGAGGGTTGTTATAAGTTTGACGTGTTTGATGTGTCTGTGTATCTGTCTGTATGTCTGTCTGTGGCATCGTAGCTCCCGAACGAATAAACCAATTTTGATCTAGTTTTTTTTGTCTGAAAGGTGACTTAATTGAGAGTGTTCTTAGCTATATTTAGTATAAATAAAACTGTCGTGGGTTTTTTAAATTTTAACTTAACATTATATGATTTTTTTTAATGTTTTGATAAGGTGTTTTCAAATTAAATCAAATCAATTTGTTGCGGTAATAATATTGCTATAATATAACCCTCTGTAAAAAAAATACAAAACTTTTTTCGGATTTCAACATAAGTTTATATTATGAGAAACATGGCATAAAAATTTAAGAGATCGATTATTATAGAAGAAACACTTTTTGAATAAAAATCGAATATTCAAGAAAAAATCTTTGTCTCTGGAAAGCGTTAACACACATAGTGTTAACCTTTTAGAAAGACAACCTTTAAACATTTTTTGTTACCAATTTATTAAGCACTATAAAATACTTAAAACTAGTTCATACTCACTTTTTCCCAATAAGTCCATAATGGATTCGTCTTCTTGTGATGAACTGTACCCGTTATGGTACGATCCTTTCCTTCGGCCAAGGGCGTCCAATAACAAAATGTCCTTTTCCTGCCCATTATTGGGCCTACGTCTATCAGAAGGTAACTCATCTTTTAAATCTAAATCATCTTGTAACGTCAACACATCATTTTCAGCCTCTGAACTTAACACCCCTTGAAATATTAAAAAGAAAAAACAAAAAGTCCAACATAATTTTCCCATACTGCAAAATCTTCTTCGAGTTTTAAAGTTTTTTTTCTCCCCCGCACCATTTGTTATCGTCTGTAGGCACATTTCACTCAAAGAAAATAGCACATTTTTAAATCACTGGTTTTTAAATTTTTTATTTAGAATTTTAAGTTCACGTTAACTTTTAAGTCATTGTTATTTTATGTAGTTAATTTCATACAATTTTCTTTTAACGTTTAAGATCGTGACTATTTTCGCAACATTTTCTGTTGTTTTTTTTTTTAATTTTTTAAACACTTTCTTCCGAAACGTGTCTTTATTATCTGTGTAATGTTATTGTAATTTAATCTGTGGTCAAGACGTCTGAGCGCGGGAAGTCAGAAATCGGAAGTAAAATGACTCGACTGTCCCCTCTCTCTTTACTTTCGGTTGAGGTTCAGTTTTACGACGACGCGTAATTTAAACGACTATCAATCTTATAGCTCACAACTTAAGGATTATACAAAGCGCCATACTGAAACGAAACTTCGTACGGCTAACTCTTGGAACATTTTCTCTAACGTAACACATCTTACGCAACTATTACCGCTACTAAATTATAAAACGGAATAAATAGAGTTTAATCATTTTTTGTGTATCGCGGATGTATATTAAGTATTGGAGTTAGGGTAACCATCGTTCTAAATAAAGTACGTTTAGGTATACCGAATTGAATTTTTAAGGAACTTCAAAATATTTTGATCGGTATTTTTAATGAATGTTGCTAACACATCATTTGTGATTAGCATTATTCTTAATTTACAAAATATTAAAATTACCCAGATATCTAGTAAAATTAAAAAATATTTTGCTGATTTTTATACATGTATGTTTTTATTTTTTATGTACCACGGACGTAAAAAAAGACGGACGTAATCCCAAGAACAAATTCAGTGAAGCACCCATAGGAATACCAACTCTGTATTCGTACAAGTACACACACCCACACATTGACACCATACGGCTACGACATTGACACCATCACGAATCAAAAATTACAAAATTACACACACATGGTAAGCGAGCTGTCAGCTGTCAGCTTCAGTCTCGATTAGACAAGGTTACGTCCGTTCTTTTTTTTACGTCTGTGTTATGTACATACCTATATGTTAGTTTATTTACAATTTGTGATAATATATATTGAATAATGATTAGTATTTATTATTAGTATAAAAAAAAGCAGTGATAGCCTAGTGGTTAGAACGTTGGTCTCCCGAACGAAGGGGCCCGAGTTCAAATCCTGGCACGCACCTCTAATTTTCAAATATTATGTGCGTATTACAAGTTAATTATCACTAGCTTCGATGAAGGAAAACATCGTGAGGAAACCTGCACACCGGAGAGTTCTCCATAAAGTTCTCAAAGGTGTGTGAAGTCTACCAATCCGCACTTGGCCAGCGTGGTAGACTACGGCCTAATACCCCTCACATTGTAAGAGGAGACCCCGAGCCCAGCAGTGGGACAATTATGGGTTGTTGCTTTGCTTTGCTTTGCAATGATTAGTATACATATTGCTATTGCATGCTATTGCCTGCCCGTGGTTTAGCCGTTTTGCATTTTATGGGATTATAAGTATCCCCTACCTAGTTAACCTGTGTTGTAAATTTTATGAAAATCCCTTAAGTTATTTTTGCACGAAATAGTAACAAATATCCATATATCCTCACAAACATAATTATACATTTATAATATTAGTGGTATATCTCTAAAGTCCGGTTTACACGTATTAAGTAGTTAAGTAGATAACTAACTTATAACTAAATTTTAAGTAAATAAATACGTGTTAACAGGCAATTTAGTAAGTTCTTACTTAAAATTTAGTTACCTATTACCTGTAAATCGAACATTACACTGTAGTATACGTTATACATCATTAGGATACCCGAATACATCCGTGAGTTTTATAATTTTTTTATCTGAAACACAGATTTAATATTTTTTCTTGGGCTGTTAACCAGTTACATTTAGTTTTTAGTGATAAATTGCAAGAACTTGGTAAAAGTCGATTTACTTTAAACCTAATGGGTTAATAATGTTAATTATGTTATTAACCTAATCTTTAATAGGCATGATGACTGATTTTGAAATACTGTTCTATATTGTTGGGAAATATATTATAATTACAACGTACATCATATTTCCGCAAAAAATAAGGTTTAGTATAAAATAAATACATTTCAAATTATAAGTTTAAAATTCGCACCAAAACGCTTCAAACTGTCATGGCGTGGTGGTGACGTCATGCCTCAGGAAAACAAAAGACGATACCACATTTTTAGTATGGTGATATTCATTTGTTTCAAGACGTGTGACGTAATTTGTGCTAATTGAGACTGACTGGCGTTTTAGCTAAGATGGCGGCTTGCCATATTTTGTAGTTTTATTTTATCAATAATATTGTTTATCTCGCTAATAATAATACGATAAATGCGTGATTTGTAATCCGTTAATAGGGTTTCATTAAATAAATACATAATTTTAGTGATTTTTACTTACTGTCATCATGCCTATTACTAGCATGCTAAAGAATTTTATTTTGGAAGGGATTTTATAGCGTTTCTATTAATTTACATAAAATTTACGTCAAACCACATTCGAAAAGATGCTAAAATGATTGGTTGGTATTTTTGTTCAATAAAAAAAGAAAGAAATATTTAAAGATCGATGGTTACCCTATTATCATTGAAATCTTCCGTCAGGCGAAAAAATGTTAATCAAACGGATTATAGATACGTAACTTTGTTATTCTTGAATGAAGATTTGATTGCATCGTTACATGCCAGTGTTGCATAGTGTATTTTGTGGAATTAATTCCTCATTAGTATGTCATTATCAGTCATATATAATATCATCGTCATTCATCATCGATTTTATACGCGAAATGTCAAATAGGTACAGTCACGAGCATAAATATATTACTATGGACACGTCAGCAATAATATCTACCCCAAGATGCGTTCAATAATATCTGTCTGCACGGACGCAGCAAAAATATCTGATATTCATAGACAGCATATTAAAGTGACAACAAAATTATCTGACGAAAAAAGTACATCAAATAATTGTGACAACCCCAAAGCAAAAATATGTGACGACATTAGTTACAAAATAATGTGATCACTCTTTTAGTGCAAATATATGTTTGCCGTTAACTAATTCTGTAAGCATTTGCATTGATTCCTGAATCATATAGATAAATATATTATGACGTTCAATAGTTGGGAAAACTCACCGCGGTGTTACATATTGTGAGAATAAGTGCTGTGCCTCACCGGGACGTCATGGCGATGTCAGTGTCAAACAGTTTATATTGAAATGCATGGCGGCTACTTCACTTGGCGACGGTGTGGCAATGTAGCCAATTTGGAAGCGTAACCACATAACGGCTCCCTGAGTGGAGACTGGCTACGTCCATTCCTGACATCATAATCGAACTGACTGAAGAGAAGTAGCAGAGCCCTACCTCACCGGGACGCCATGGCGACGTCGCCGGCGTAGTTGCCACGGCTACCTTTGGCGTTCGACGGTAGCCAAAAGAGCAACCTACCCTCTGTCAGTCAGTTATCTCAGATCTCATATATTTTTTAAATTATTTAAATAAATTGACTATTTCGTCCCAAAATCTTATTTTTAAATTGCGGTCGGAATAATCAGTTCTTGCGGTATCCCATAAACATGGACGATTTTGTATTTCTGCAATAAACCTTTCTGTATCGAAACTCATTATTGAAAAATGGAACCGTGTTAAGTGAAAAACATAAATAAGAATAAAAATAAAATAGTTTTGTAAAAAAACACGCGTGCGCGTTCGTCTTGGCAGCCGGTTTGGACACTGAGTGAGTGAGATGCACGTGTACATTTTACTGGCGACGTTGCCAGCTCGCTACGCTTCCAAATTGGCGACGTTGCCAAAC
Organism: Thymelicus acteon; assembly: GCA_951805285.1. NCBI lineage: Eukaryota > Metazoa > Arthropoda > Insecta > Lepidoptera > Hesperiidae > Thymelicus > Thymelicus acteon. The sequence goes on from OX638239.1 coordinate 5,527,312, forward strand.
CGTCGCAGCTGCCTATTGCAATGTCTGACCGCAAATAAAAGTATTTTAGGAAAATGTAACAAGAACATAGAGTAGTGTACTAGTAGAGGATATGCAATAAAAGAAAGATAAAAAAAACATATGAGATTTTTTGATAGGTTTAGAAGGACCATACATAGGCAGTCGGGACAGTTAGTTTTTTTACGCTGTTGGTTTTTTTTTAACTATTTTTTTTACACATTTTAGTTAGGATTCATTGACTTCTATATTAGGATTATAAGACGGTAAAATTCGCAATGTTGTTATTTCATTAAGGGAGTTAGTAAATTAACGAGAACGGTTGTTTAACCAATTTTAAATCGTTACATATCCTAAGCTGTCACTTAAAATTAAAAATGATGAAACGAACCTAAAAATAATTTTTGAATACCTATTTAGCGATACCCCATTTGACGTAGATCGTCAAATTTTTTTTTCATTTAGACAATAGGTGTCTGGTTGTCCCTGTGGTTTTTGATTATTGTCATGTCTTTAATGACACTCGCAAGGTTAAGGCGTATCGATTGATATAAGATACATCAAAATCGGTCAAGCCGTTTGATCTCTATAACGCCACATACGAACATACATACATACATAGACTCATAAACACATTACCCTCCTTTGCGTCGCGCAGTCGGACAAATGTATAAAAATAATAAAAGATTTACGTCAGATATTTTTGCCAAATATTGAACGTCATATATTAATGCATATGAAACAATGTAAATGCTTACAGAAACGTAGAATTAGTAAACGGCAAACATTTATATTTGTACTCCTAGAGTGATCACATTATTTTGTAACTAATGTTGTCACATATTTTTGCTTTAGAACGTTATACATTTATCTATGATTGAAGAATAAATGTAAATGCTTACAGAAACATAGAATTAGTGAACAGCAAAAATAAATTTGCACTCTAAGAGTGATCACATTATTTTGTGACTAATGTCGTCACATATTTTTGCTTTGGGCGGTTGTCACAATACAATGTTATCAGATAATTTTGTCGTCACTTTAATATGCTGTCTATGAATATCAGATATTTTTGCTACGTCCGTGCAGACAGATATTATTGAACGCATCTTGGGGTAGATATTATTGCTGACGTGTCCATAGTAATATATTTATGCTCGTGACTGTACGTACGGACAAAATAAAACAATTACGAGTTAATTAATTTACGAGTTTGACAATTTGATATTTAAGAATTTGATAGTTTGGCATCACGGACGTAATCCTAAGAACAAATTCAGTGAAGCACCCATAGTAATACCAACTCTGTATTCGTACAAGCACACACACCCACACATTGACACCATCCTGATACGACATTGACACCATCGCGAATCAAAAATTACAAAATTACGCACACATGGTAAGCGAGCTGTCGAGGCTATGCTTCACTCTCGATTAGACAAGGTTACGTCCGTTTTTTTGACTTTTGCCTATAATCCATCATCATCACCCATTAATGTCCAACTGATGGGATTGTGTTCCCTATCACAACGTCATAGTCCGTTGGCCAAGTACCTGGCTTCACACACCTTTGAGAACATTATGGAGAACTCTCAGGTGTGTGTATTTCCTCACGTTGTTATTATAAAAAACAAATGCCAAGTGAAAGGATGGGAAATACGCCATAGATGTATATCGACATAGAAACGTGACAGTGACAATAACTGATGTTAGCTTATCTATGTCATAGAGCATTTATCTATCATAAAGACCCTGTAGCCTAGTTGGTAGCTTCCCTGCCTGCGAAGCAGGATCGATTCCCGGCCGGGGCAGATATACAATGTGACAGATAAATATTTGTACTCGGCTCATGGGTGTGATTGTGATGTGTTATAATATATGTCATTGTGTCGTCCATGCCACCCGCGACACAGGTAATAACCTACTGCGGGGGTATGAGTGTGTTAGCGTTTATTTATTATTTATTTATTTAATCTTTATTAAACCTAATACAGTTGGTATAAAAGGCGAGTTTAATGCTAAGAGCATATGTTGTACATTATGTAATATTAAATATTTCGGAACGTTTTTGCTTACTCATTTGCTGGCTGTACATTAAAAAATAAAATACAGTTCAAGCCCTATCATTAATGTTCGGTTTACACGTATTAAGTAGATAAGTAGTTAACTAAATTTTAAGTATATTAATACGTGTAAACGGACAACTTAGTAGTTTAGTAATTAAGTAGTTAAGTAATCAAGTAGATAAGTAATTTAGAAATTTTTCTATTTTCTGTTAAGTAGGTGGGCGGGGCTTATCACTTAACACGTTTGGACAGGCACTTTTAAGTTAAAATTTAGTAAAATGCTTAAGTAGTTAAGTAGATTTGTATGAACGAAAGAACTATACTAAATTATTACGTGTGGACGGACACTAAAAATTATTCACTTAAAACTTAGTTAAAATTTACTTATCTACTTAACTACTTAATACGTGTAAACCGGACTTTAGACGTTAAAACGACTAATAAACCCATTCAAAATCGGATCAGTGACAAATTGCCAGAAATATCAAATTAACCACTCCAATTGTCACAAAAGAAAGCAGTTGACTCACTATTTAATGTAAATTAAACCTTAACATAACCAATTTAAGTTCAAATTATTTGACAGCCTCCGTTTAAACCATCAACATTGAATAATTGGGAGTGAGAAATAAACAAAATTGCACGTTTCTTAAAGGACACACGATCGAATTTACATTGTATTAGATAAGGTACTTGTCACCGTTTGAAGTCATCATGTTTTGGAAAGCTATGGCGAAAGTCGTCGAGTCAAGTGCGTTTGCAAGGTCTTGATACTTTATAAATTATAATAATAAGGTATAAACTCGTTAGGGACGGATATCGCTTAAAGAGTGGTTAGGTAGCTTAGACATTGATGTACCTACGTTGTCATTATATCAAGATCTTGTAGACAAGATTGTTTACAAAAGTATTTGTAAGATCATTAACTGGGCATGACAGATGTCAATTCCATGTCAAATTTGAATGAACTGCCATTTTCTAGTACGTAAATCGCTGTTAGGGTTCCTTACGTCCTAATGATAAATGAAATCCTAATAATTTAATGTTCCTATGTACATCATTTGTGCGTCTGTCTGTTCGTATGTCACAGGTCAAACTTCAAAAGACAATTTTTTCCTAATCTAGAGAACCGATTAAATTGAAAATGTATCAATTCTTGTGACTGAAATATAACTAACCACCGCGAAACCTAAATAAATACGTATTTTGTTTAAGGGAGTCACTTGAAGTTGCAATTTCAACTTTCTTATTTATAATGACAGACAAGTATTTTTATATAGCTTGTAAAAACATGTAAGATAAACAATTAATAATTAAATAAATAGATATTCCACGTACGGAACAACCTACATGCGTTCAACTTGCACTTAGCCAGTTTTTCTTTCTACTTTCGGTATTTTTCCTTTCTTACTTACATTATGTTAATAGGCGGTTATAAAGCAGGCGTCACCTGATGGCAAGTGGTCATTCATTACTATCCATCCGTAACAACTGTAACAATGTAACCATATATACGTTCTACGAACCTACACTCCGTTTTTAACCTACTGTTACCTACTGCCAAGAAAGGGTTATGTTTTTAACCTACTGTTACCTACTGCCAAGAAAGGGTTATGTTTTTAACCTACTGTTATGGTAGTGAACTTAGCAGATCATTTCCCAGCAGATCAAAAAAAAATGTGAGTTCTATTCGCATGCACAAGAGTTCTAGAGTTCCTGATGCTTTTGGAGAATAGTTCTGGCGATTTAACCCAAAAAAATAAATCGATGAAATGCTCTGCTAACTTCCTGACGTAGCAGATCATTTTTTAGTAGATCAAAAATAAAAAAGAGTTCTTGTCACATGCAGTGAGTTCTACAGTTTCTAGTGATTTTGGGTAATAGTTCTATCGATAAAATAAAAAAAAAATAATAAAAAGACGTAAATAAAAAAAATGGAATTTCAAAAATTATGTAAAAATTGTTATTTTAATTCTAGAAGCTAGAACTATTAAGATTCTCATTCAATTGTAGAAGAACTATAATGGAAAACACAAAACGTTTCCAGAACTCACGCCAAAGTGCCAGCAGAGCATGATATATCGAAATTTCATAAATTGTGAAAAAAAAATTAGTTGTAATCTTTCTAGAAGCCAGAACTATCAAGTTTCTTGTTAAACAGTGTTAGAAAAACAATCGAGAATACAAAACATTCCCGGAACTCACGTCAAAATATAGCATAGCTGAGCATAGGTGGAAAGTTAATATATCGAAATTTCGTAAGTTACGAAAAAAAAAATAGTTTTAGTCTTTCTACATGCCAGAACTATCAAGTTTCTCGTTCAATATTATTAGAAGAATAATCGAGGCTACAAAACATTCCCGGAACTCACGTTTAAATGTCAGCAGAGCATAGGTGAAAAGTTAAAATATCGCAATTTCGTAAATTGTTAAAAAAATAATTATAGTCTATCGAAATGCCAGAACTATCAAGCTTCTCGTTCAAAAGCAAAATAATTAAGGATACAAAATATTTCCGGAACTCACGTAAAAATTTCAGCAGAGCATAGGAGAAAAGTTAATATATCGAAATTTCGTAAGTTATGAAAAAAAAATTGTTGTAGTTTTTCTAGAACCCAGAACTATCAGGTTTCATATTCAACAGTATTAGCAGAATAATCGAAAATACAAAACATTCCCGGAACTCACGTTTAAATGTCCGCAGAGCATAGGTGAAAAGTTGATATATCGACATATCGTAAATTGTGAAAAAAATAGTTGTAGTGTTTATACAAGGCAGAAACTATAAAGTTTCTCGTACAACAGTATTAGTACAACAATCAAGAATACAAAACATTCCCAGAAATCACGTCAAAATGTCAGCAGAGCATAGGTGAGAAGTTAAAATATCGCAATTTTGTAAACTGTGAAAAAAAATAGTTGTAGTCAGTCTAGAAGCCAGAACTATCAAGTTTCTCGTTAAATAGTATAAGTTCAACAATCGAGAATACAAACAATTTTCGGAACTCACTTAAAAATATCAGCAGAGCATAGGTGAAAAGTTAAAATATCGAAATTTTGTAAACTGTGAAAAAAAAATTAGTTGTAGTCTTTCTAGAAGCCAGAACTATCAAGTTTCTCGTTAAACAGTGTTAGAAAAACAATCGAGAATACAAAACATTCCCGGAACTCACGTCAAAATGTCAGCAGAGCATAGGTGGAAAGTTAAAATATCGAAATTTTGTAAACTGTGAAAAAAAAATTAGTTGTAGTCTTTCTAGAAGCCAGAACTATCAAGTTTCTCGTTAAACAGTGTTAGAAAAACAATCGAGAATACAAAACATTCCCGGAACTCACGTCAAAATGTCAGCAGAGCATAGGTGGAAAGTTAATACATCGAAATTTCGTAAGTTACGAAAAAAAATAGTTTTAGTCTTTCTACATGCCAGAACTATCAAGTTTCTCGTTCAATAGTATAAGAAGATTAATCGAAAATACAAAACATTCCTGGAACTCACGTTTACATGTCAGCAGAGCATAGGTGAAAAGTTAAAATATCGCAATTTTGTAAACTGTGAAAAAAAAATTGTTGTAGTCAGTCTAGAAGCCAGAACTATCAAGTTTCTCGTTAAATAGTATAAGTTCAACAATCGAGAATACAAAAAAAATTCGGAACTCACTTAAAAATGTCAGCAGAGCATAGGTGAAAAGTTAAAATATCGAAATTTTGTAAACTGTGAAAAAAAAATAGCTGTAGTCTTTCCAGAAGCCAGAACTATCAAGTTTCTAGTTCAACAGTGTTAGTACAAAAAACCGGAATACAAAACATTTCCAGAACTCACGTAAAAATGTCAGCAGAGCATAGGTGAAAAGTTAAAATATCGAAATTTTGTAAACTGTGAAAAAAAAAATAGTTTTAGTCTTTCTAGAAGCCAGAACTATCAAGTTTCTAGTTTAAGAGTGTAAGTACAACAATCAGAACTACAAAACATTTCCGGAACTCACGTCAAAATGTCAGCAGAGCATAGGTGAAAAGTTGATATATCGAAATTTGGTAAATTGTGAAAAAAAACTGTTGCAGTCTTTCCAGAAGCCAGAACTATCAAGTTTCTCGTTCAACAGTATTAGTAAAACAATCAAGAATATAAAACATTCCCAGAACTCACGTCAAAATGTCAGCAGAGCATAGGTGAAAAGTTAAAATATCGCAATTTTGCAAACTGTGAAAAAAAAATTGTTTTAGTCTTTCTAGAAGCCAGAACTATCAAGTTTCTCGTTAAACAGTGTTAGAAAAACAATCGAGAATACAAAACATTCCCGGAACTCACGTCAAAATGTCAGCAGAGCATAGGTGGAAAGTTAATACATCGAAATTTCGTAAGTTACGAAAAAAAATAGTTTTAGTCTTTCTACATGCCAGAACTATCAAGTTTCTCGTTCAATAGTATAAGAAGATTAATCGAAAATACAAAACATTCCTGGAACTCACGTTTACATGTTTAATTGATGAGAGTTTAATTTAACGAGAAACTTGATAGTTCTGGCTTCTAGACTGACTACAACTATTTTTTTTTCACAGTTTACAAAATTGCGATATTTTAACTTTTCACCTATGCTCTGCTGACATGTAAACGTGAGTTCCAGGAATGTTTTGTATTTTCGATTATTCTTCTAATACTATTGAACGAGAAACTTGATAGTTCTGGCTTCTGGAAAGACTGCAACAATTTTTTTTCACAATTTACGAAATTTCGATATATCAACTTTTCACCTATGCTCTGCTGACATTTTGACGTGAGTTCCGGAAATGTTTTGTATTTCCGATTGTTGTACTAACACTCTTAAACGAGAAACTTGATAGTTCTGGCTTTTGGAAAGACTGCAACAATTTTTTTCACAATTTACGAAATTTCGATATATCAACTTTTCACCTATGCTCTGCTGACATTTTGACGTGAGTTCCGGAAATGTTTTGTATTTCCGATTGTTGTACTAACACTCTTAAACGAGAAACTTGATAGTTCTGGCTTTTGGAAAGACTGCAACAATTTTTTTCACAATTTACGAAATTTCGATATATCAACTTTTCACCTATGCTCTGCTGACATTTTGACGTGAGTTCCGGAAATGTTTTGTAGTTTTGATTGTTGTACTTACACTCTTAAACGAGAAACTTGATAGTTCTGGCTTTTGGAAAGACTGCAACAATTTTTTTCACAATTTACGAAATTTCGATATATCAACTTTTCACCTATGCTCTGCTGACATTTTGACGTGAGTTCCGGAAATGTTTTGTAGTTTTGATTGTTGTACTTACACTCTTAAACGAGAAACTTGATAGTTCTGGCTTTTGGAAAGACTGCAACAATTTTTTTCACAATTTACGAAATTTCGATATATCAACTTTTCACCTATGCTCTGCTGACATTTTGACGTGAGTTCCGGAAATGTTTTGTATTTCCGATTGTTGTATTAACACTCCTTAACTAGAAACTTGATAGTTCTGGCTTCTAGAAAGACTAAAACAATTTTTTTTTCACAGTTTGCAAAATTGCGATATTTTAACTTTTTACCTATGCTCTGCTGACATTTTTACGTGAGTTCCGGGAATGTTTTGTATTATCGATTGTTGTACTTACACTTTTGAACTAGAAACTTGATAGTTCTGGCTTCTAGAAAGACCACAACTATTTTTTTTCACAATTTACACAATTTCGATATTTTAACTTTTCACCTATGCTCTGCTGACATTTTGACGTGAGTTCCGGGAATGTTTTGTATTATCGATTGTTGTACTTACACTTTTGAACTAGAAACTTGATAGTTCTGGCTTCTAGAAAGACTACAACTATTTTTTTCATAGTTTACAAAATTTCGATATTTTAACTTTTCACCTATGCTCTGCTGACATTTTGACGTGAGTTCCGGGAATGTTTTGTATTATCGATTGTTGTACTTACACTTTTAAACTAGAAACTTGAGAGTTCTGGCTTCTAGAAAGACTACAACTATTTTTTTTACAACTTACGAAATATCTATATATCAACTTTTCATCTATGCTATGCTGACATTTTGACGTGAGTTCCAGTAATGTTTTTATTTTCGATTGTTGTACTTATACTATTGAATGAAAAACTTGATAGTTCTGGATTCTGAAAAGTTTACAACTGTTTTTTTTCACAGTTTACAAAATTTCGATATTTTAACTTTTCACCTATGCTCTGCTGACGTTTTTACGTGAGTTCCGGGAATGTTTTGTATTTCCGATTGTTGTATTAATACTGTTGAACGAGAAACTTGATAGTTCTGGCTTCTAGATAGACTAGAACTTTTTTTTTCACAACTTACGAAATTTCAAAATTTTAACTATTTTCTTGCTCTGCTGGCACTTTGGCGTGAGTTCTGGAACTGTTCTGTTTTCCATTATAGTTCTTCTAAAATTGAGTGAGAATCTTAATAGTTCTAGCTTCTTGAAATAAAATAACAATTTTTGCATAATTTTTGAAATTCGAATTTTTTTTTTGTTTTACGTGTTTTGATTTTTTTTATTTCATCGATAGAACTATAACCCAAAATTACTACAATTTTTAGAACTCACTGCATGTGACTAGAACTCTTTTTTATTTTTGATCTACTAAAAAATGATCTGCTACGTCAGGAAGTTAGCAGAGCATTTCATCGATTTATTTTTTTGGGTTAAATCGCCAGAACTATTCTCCAAAAGCATCAGGAACTCTAGAACTCTTGTGCATGCGAATAGAACTCACATTTTTTTTTGATCTGCTGGGAAATGATCTGCTAAGTTCACTACCATGTTACCTACTGCCAAGAAAGGGTTATGTTTTTAACCTACTGTTACCTACTGCCAAGAAAGGGTTATGTTTTTCGCGCGTATCTTGTATATGTGTAATATTCTTTATTACCTCGTATCTTCCAAACCGCTAAACGGATCTTTATAATTAATATATCGTTAGATTTGTCTTAATAACCCAAATACCACCATATTTAACAATAAACAAACGCTAATAAACGCTAACACACTCATACCCCCGCAGTAGGTTATTACCTGTGTCGCGGGTGGCATGGACGATACATATAACACATCACAATCACATCCATGACCCGAGTACAAATATTTATCTGTCACATAAATATCTGCCCCGGCCGGGAATCGAACCCGGAACCCCTCGCTTCGCAGGCAGGGTCGCTACCAACTAGGCTACAGGGTCGTCGAATTTGATGCTATTGTTTGAAGTGTCAAAAAATAAAAATAATTCGAATAATGCAATAGGGTGTCAAATTAAAGAACTTACCATGAGGATTTCAAAAAGGTACATCATGATAGGTTTTATGATAGCAAGAGGGTTTTTAAATTTTTAAATGAATACGAAGTAGTTAACGCCCTTAATGAAATAACAAAATTGCGAATCCTAACTAGTTATAGCTAATTAAATAATTTTATACGCAGTTGAGTTTTTGGTTTTTTTAATTTTTTTTTGCTGAGTCTAATTTAGTAAACAATCTTGGCACTACTTTTTTATTAAAATATTAATCTAAATTAGTTTCAAAAAATAATAATAGTAAACAGAAAATTGTTTTGGCATTAAATAATTATATGTCTTTAAATTTTGTGTCAGCCTTGTTTCTAATTTAAAAATTGCGATAAAAAGACCCTGTAAGATTTTTTACTAAGTAGGACTTGTTTGAATAATGAACTAATATCAAAAGAGTTACAGACGAATACTTTAAATTTTTATTTTATTAATTCTTAAGTAGCGTATTTTTATTTAGGTAAATATCTGACAAATGAACAGAAAAGTGAGCAAGTGGTAAATGGTCACCGTCAGTGGCAGCCTTAGGGGGTGGCGAACAGGGCAACCGCCCGGGGCCTCGCGCTTGCAGGGGCCTCGCGCCATCACCCGAGTTAAAAAAAAAACTTTACATAGCAAAACAAAAAATATATGATTGTATAACTTTAAGAACGGAATACCATAATATACAGTGAAATAACAATAAAAATACATAAACTTTTGTTATTTGACTGTTTAAAACTATAAAATAAAATCGAAACCTTCGTTACAATATGTACCTATGTCGTAGCTTTAACCTTCATATTATACTATTGAGCTTCGCTCCCCAAGTCCCCTTTTTAAATTCAATATGTTTGTTTACAATATTTTTAGGGTTCCATACGAAAAAACGAAAAATGGAACCCTTATAGGATCACTCGTGCGTCTGGGCCGCCGTTCACAGTCAATTTACTCCGAAACTACTGGACCAAAGGAGTTGAAATTTGGTACTCATATACTTTTTTGTGACCCAAAGACGAAGGTGTAAATTTAAACAACAGAATTTTGAAAAAAAAATATTTACGGAATCAAATTTAAACAAAAACTGTTTTGCAAACCGTATCGTGTTGTATGTAAAATGGAAGGGCTTGTTGTAAGGATCTCAAGTATATTTTTGTTATAGTTCTACAACGGTTAGTTTTAAAATTATTCAAGAAAGAACTAAAATTAAAGCCAAAACTGACTATTCCCCCCTTATCTCTGAAACTATGTACTAACGCTAGAATTTTGAAAAAAAAATACAGAAAACAGTTCTTTACTTAAATATTACAGGAAAACCTATAAAAAGTCTATAGTCTTAAAAAACGGCAAAAATAAATAAAATAGAAAAATAATGGTAAATACATAATCAACGTACGGAACCCTCTCCAAGTGAGTTTATTTTGCACTTCCAGCAGTGAATTTTCTTTTTCTTGTGTTTATGAATGAATGTTCGTTATCGCCAGTTATTTTTTCGCAAATACATAAGCCCCGCTTTATTAAAGTACATAACCATTAAGATTTTAAACTGAAGTATAATGTAATAGAACAGACATCTCGAACAAAATGTGAGTCCCGCCGGGAGGTTCTATTTTCAAAAGCCCCCTTTCTCCTTTCAAAATCGAACAATCCTTTGAAAATTGAAGCTGACCGGCGCCAATTCATTGGTTGGGACATACATTGTGTTCGGGGTGTCGGTTCTATATGCTAGTAATAATACTTTAATGCTTTTACCTACATTTTTTTTTATTATTCGCCCGATTAATAACATTTCAAAAGAAAACAACTTCAATACGACATAGGTGGGCCCGTATTTAAATATGTGAAAAATGAAGTTCAGGAAACCTCTAAAAACCCAACACAGGCTAAAAAAAAAGCGGCCAAGTGCGAGTCGGACTCGCCCATGAAGGGTTCCGTAGCAGCAAGTAACATAATATAAAAGTTCTTGTAGTTCGTTGTAACTTTGTTTAATGTTTTTTGCGGTTTACGATTTATGACGTATTAAAAAAAACTACTAACTAAATCTCATTCAAACCAATTTTCGTTGGAAGTTTGCTTAGTAATGTACATCATATAATTTTTTTAGTTTTATCATTCCCTTATTTTAGAAGTTACAGTGGGGGGGGGGACACACATTTTACCACTTTGGAAGTGTCTCTCGCGCAAACTATTCAGTTTAGAAAAAAATGATATTAGAAACCTCAATATCATTTTTGAAGACCTATCCATAGATACCCCACACGTATGGGTTTGATGAAAAAAACATTTTTGAGTTTCAGTTCTAAGTATGGGGAACCCCCAAAATTTATTGCTTTTTTTCTATTTTTGTGTGAAAATCTTAATGCGGTTCACAGAAGAGAGACGGACGGACGGACAGACAGACAGACAGACGGACAGACAGACAGACGGACAGACAGACAGACATGACGAATCCATAAGGGTTCCGTTTTTTGCCATTCGGCTACGGAACCCTAATGACACATAGCAATCTAATAATTACTAAATCCACGAGCGTGCGAGGTTTGAAAAAGCATTTGCACAGGCAGTAGTAATATGGTCGAATATCGCGGCATAAGGTACTCGTGGCGTTCGCCCATGTTTGGTCGGCACTGTCCGCTTTCTATCAGGGCAGTCATTGTGGCTGGCCACAATAAAAAAAAAATCAAATCAAATCTAAACACACAATTTTACGGAACGCACAAGGCGCAAAGAACGCGCTCGTAATGATCTGCCGCCCTGGGCCTCGCAATGGCTAAGGCCGCCCCTGGTCACCGTTACCAATTAGGGGCCATCCATAAATTGCGTCACACTAATTTCATGACTTTTTGATCCCTCCCCCTCCTTGTCGCAGCTGGTCACATTTGTGAGACCTCCCTCCGAGTGTGACGTCACATATTATATAACTGAAAACAGTAGTTCTGAAATAAGTTTTATTTCCATTGTTTTTTTAATATTTACCTATACTCAGTAACACCAAAAAAGAGTGAGAGAGAAATAAAGGAAGGAAGGGAGAGAAAAGGAGAAAGGAAGAGAGAGAAAGAATTGACAGTAGATCACCCTTAATTCTAGAGGATGGCAGTAGCAGTTTGAAAATATCACCATGGGGATTAAAATAGGTGGTAAAATCCCACCTTCACAATGGAAGCGACTTACTGGAGCAAATAGTAGGTCAACTAAAATGTTTACAATTGACGCACTTATAATCAAGTATCAAGACTTTTCATCAATAATTACAAAGTACAAGTATTATGACGTAGCACTTTTAACTGTTCAATGTCAAATCTATACCAATATTAACACTGTGACGAGGAACGTAAAGTGTGTGACGAGGAACATTAAAATATCTTATGTTTCTGGATTTTAACAAGTTATTATTTAACTTGCTTTGTTTGTTAGTTTCTTAGTATATATGTATGATTAAGAACTTGCAAGCTGAATTAAAACTACTTCTTTTTGTTCTACAGAATAGAAACACATACCTACTGCTTCAGATGACAATGCATCAGAACCATGGAGGATAGAGTAGTAGGAAAGCCATCTCATAGAAGGGGAAAGATCCAAGTGTCCAGGTGTTTACTGAAAATAGAGGTTCCTATTGGCCATTCCAGAATGGCGCTAGTGTCTTATAAATAGATATTCGAACAAAGCTGTTGTAGACCGCACCGCAGCGCCACCCGTAATTTTACGCGTTTTTATGGACACTTTTCATGCACAGAGATGGCCCTCCTTAAAGCAACAATTAAAACGTCAACTCCTTAGTGTAAGAGGTAGTAGGTGTAATTAGTCTTGCAAGATTTGGCTTGCCGTTTAATAACTATACATTTTAAAATTTAAAAAACCGCCGTCAGTTTTATTTACAGCAAACATGACTAAAATCATGTCGTCTATCAAAGAAAAAAACCCATCAAAATCGGTCCATTCGTTGAGGAGCTACGCCACATATAGACACAGAGACGTTAAACTTATAACACTTTTTGGGGGTTACAAAAAGAGTAGGTATGTTTAGACTACAGTTAATATTAAACGGTTGTTGATATATGCAGACCCCTTTTTCCCACTGGGCACTCTGGGCACATACCCAGGGCCCCGTGATTAATAGGGGCCCCTAGTTCCTTCCAGATCACTAAACGATAACCGATATTTATTACCGAAAATTTTTTTTATTCGAATAAATCGAACCTAAATAATTACTCACTACAATACCAATTTGCTTATTAGCTTTTGCATAAATCTAGAGGCTTGCTTATCTACTTTCTTTGTTTAATCTAACAAAATAGTGTTTTGTCAAAGTGATAGGGGCCCCATTATCGTAATTTGTCCAGGGCCTCCAATAGGTTAAAGACAGCCTTGGATATATGTAGTAAACTATTGGTAGTAGGCTAACATAATCATTGACACTATTCAGTAACTTAACTATTAAATAATCGAACAATAAACACGTAGTCAAGACAAGTGTGAGATGGAAAGTATTCACGTGCGATTCACTTTCGTTCCGCTCGCGCGGCGTGAAATAGGATCGCGCGCACCACGCGGGCAATGAATCTCGGACTGTGCGGAATGTTGCAAGCGGGGTCATTGATTGACTTATGAAACTTATGCACATGCTAGTTTGTAGCCATAGACTTAAATATACAGACAGGCTGTTGCAAACAAAATCCGTTTCACATTTTTCATACTCTGTGACAGCGCGAGCGCTTCGTTCGGTCAAGTTCGGTTCAAAATGGCGGTATCAAATATTTTGCAATAAATAATTTTTAAATGTAAGTAAAAATATTATAGTTATTTACCATTTACCAATTATAATTTAAATAAACTCAAATAAAATTCAAATGTAAATAATAAAAACGTTTTAACTATGCACAATAGACATTATGTGTTATTATGTGTTCTTGAACGGTCGGGGTTTTGATGATGATATCTACTTGTCTCGCTTGCTCGCTGTCGACTAAAATGCGTTGGCACCACTTGGGGTCAATATAGGTGTCCGTCTTTTTAGTACTGAATATCCTGTCTGGTACAGTATATACCTACACATAGGTCTTTGTTTGTAGCACGAGCATGCGCAATGCAGTGCGCGGAGGTACGTACGGTCGTGCGTAAGGGGGCAAGTCCTAAGTATGTGCTTGTTTTATTATAGGTATTTACTAAAACATGTGTGCTATGACTGCGTAAGTTTAAATATTATTGTGTGCTAAAATAGTAATGCTAGTTTTAAACATGTGTGGCTTGGGCCTTAGAAGTAATGTCAATGAGATGTATTTTCTCGCTTTACGGGGAAAATTCGTGCGTAATATTGTCAAAAGTTTACTTCACATTGAAACTATTTAAGATTTTATTTTAGCAAATATAGAATTTTGAAAAATAATTTTATTTGTACAGGTTATTTTGATTACAAAATGTGTTAAACCTGTGCATGTTTAATACGTATATTACATTTAGTTATATAATTTTGTTGGCCACATTTGAAAGAATTTAACACGTTCACTGCGGATCACCCACAATCGGCCCGATGCTGTACCAACGCGCTGTGCGTACAGGAAAAATAGGTTCCTCCCGCCTGTGCGGGACCGGTTTATTGGGAATTTTTACGAGTATGACAGAGACAAATATAGTTTTCGATTCGTGACTAACAATGTAGAAATATAGCAGTTTAATAAAGTGGGGGGCCTTTTTCGACCTCCGCTGCACAGAACGTAAAAAAAGTTATCTCAGTGCGGGAGCGGGCCTGTTTTGGTGGATGACCGCCTGCGACCTGATCCCGCACTGTGGAGATGCGTACGCGTCGAGCCAGCAGTAGTGTTGTGCTTGCTACACGAGGAGCACGCGCTCGTGCTCGATATAATGACGAATCGCAATAAAAAAATGTTATTAATAGAAAATAAAAGTGCCAAAAAAAGATTTTTGAGTTTCATTTCTGCAAAATAATAATTGTGTTTGATTTTTTGCCATGAGGTGCATTAATTGCTCGTATGATATTGAGCTTGGCTTCGCTAGCAAGAAACCTTCAATCCATATTGGTAGAATGGATCACTGCAGTACAGGTATGGCATTTTCACATGATGACATTAGTTTGATATTTGGGGTGGGCACGTCACCAAGATCACATAGAAGCCCCTGCATCACTTTTAGATTTTATATTAATTACTGCTGATCTTGAATAGAGAACAAGTAGATGGGTACATCAGATAAAATCAGCCAATCCATCACCTTATTTGCCTTGTTTGATACTATAGTTTTATTTCCTCAATTTTTTCATATGCGTACCTAAATGTATATATTTAAACAATAATATCAATATGCAGTTTTAGAATTAGAATAATATGTGAAGCAAACTTCATAATTTCCCATCAGATGGCGTTCATATAGCTCGGCCGAGCATTCGCTTAACGTGTATGTATGTATATGGTACGACTGTACGAAGCTCGCACGGATCGAGACTAGCTGCTCCGAAATCGGACGAATATGTAAGCAGCTGTTGGTGAGAAAGTATATAGGTGTATAGGTATCTATCATATCTTTATAATGCCATACTCACCGCATGTGCACCCCGTAAGTATAGGTACATGTAGGTATATATGTATACATAGGTACACCTATACCTATGTGCAACAGTGAATAGCAGTTGCTGGTGAATAGCTGTACGCGTAAAATTTAAAAAATAAATAAATAATTATAATTGCATAAGTTGATAAAAAATGCTATGCAATAGCTTTACCGCGGCAGTCCCCGAGTGCCACACGTATTTTTTTAATCAGTATTTAGTCACCCCTGCAACGCTCGCTGTTCCTCAAATCAACAACCTGTCCGGTATAATTTTTTTATTTTTCATAACGTTTAATTTCTTTTTTTTATGTTTACATTATTTGTTTTACATATTTTTCTAATACATATTAAAATTGTACTTGTTAAAATTTTATTAAAATATAATGACTCGATATTTTCTTTTCTTTCACTATCCCATCACTACAAAAATAACGCTACAGTTCGGTATCAGGCCTTATCGACCCGACATTTTCAATTGCTAATTATTCATTTTCTGTTTGGAGAATCCAGGGGCGAGGCCAATGCAAACACAAGTGATTCATGACGATTTTAAAAAGTATAAAAATTGTTATATACCATACTCCTTGACTAAGATATTGAGCTTTAATACCACTCAGAGGTGTCGGATCGAAATGGCCCGCCCCGCACAGTAAGAAAGTCAAGTGGGTGCCTTTTTGGACCGCCACCGCACCAGCTGAAAGTCACTGTTTTTAATGCTGCAGTCAAGGTGTAAAGCCTTTTTAATGTAGTGCAAATATTCAGTAATACATGCAATAATTCTAAATTCAAAATAAATAATAATAAATAATTTTAACTGTTTCAATGCGGCTGTATAAAAAGATATTTAACTGTTGATTAAGATAAAGCCGTAAAATCACATTTAATGTGACGGAAAATTTTATGCTTATTAAAATGCAACGACAGAAATTTCGTGCCTGATTGAGACTTATCCCATTTTAAACTGAATCATGGTAACCCTATTCTTTGTACAAACTTTCGTTGCAAGACTCTTTGGCTAGCAGCCTGCTGCATTTAATTAGTTTTGCTGTCAAATTGTTACAATTATGTAAAATATTGCGTGTCAAAACTTACTTTGTTGTTGAGAATGTGTTAAAACGTATTTCATGTGAATATGTCAAATAACTGTTGTGTAAAGGTGTCAAAAATGTAGTTAAAGTAGATATATTGTTGCTTTTTTGACGTGATAACGTCTATTAAAACGATGAACGCCGGGCGCACGCACGAAATAATGTAGCGTTCCGCGAGCGAGAGAGCGGCAAAAGCGAGAGAGAGGCAAAAGCGAGAGAGAGGCACGATCGGCTACGACCGGCGTGAGCCGTAGGCGATCGTAGTTGAGTAGAGCGGTGCGGGGCGGAGCGGAGCGGGGCGGAGCGGAGCTTTGCCATGACGTTGTCACGTTAAATTACCGTCCTTAAACCGACTTTACAGACAACCATTTTTTATGTTTTAAATTTTTTTAACGTAGTCCATGGACATCAGCAGCACAAAAGATATACCTACTTAATTGTTTCGTTGACGGTGAAGAAAGGTTGAAGAAAAAGAAAGAAAAACTGTCTCTCAAACCCCCAGCCGGAACACGACGAGTCGTTTGACATCTGACTCAACCAAGAGTTTGGTAGCTATCCAGGCAAACCCTTTGAGATCTTATAACTTTGCATGTCTTGATCATAAGCGATCGACGTAGTTAATTTCTATCATCTGTTCACTTCTTGGCTGGTCATGTTACAGATGTCTATGTAGTAAGAAGCCATCCATAAATTATGTCACGCGTTAGGGGTGAGGGGGGGGGGGGTCAAATTTCATGACGTCACATTTCAAAATCGAATAATTGGTATGTATAGGTAAATATTGAAAAACAATTAATGGAAATAAAACTTATTTCAGAACTGCTGTTTTAATTTAATAACATAATATGTGACGTCACACTAGGGAGGGAGGTCGCACAAATGTGACCAGCTGTGACAAGGAGGGGGGAGGGGTCAAGTCATGAAATTAGTGTGACGTAATTTATGGATGGGGCCCCCCTAATAAACGTTTATAGACTCATTCAAACAGTAGGACTCCGTGAGCGCGACACAACACAAAATAAACAACACAAATAGAACATTTACCCACGAAAACAAACATAAATATGTAACATAAAAGTCTGCTGGTCGGGAATCGAACTCGGGACCTCGCTTCATAGACAAGGTCACTATCAATTGAACCATGTTAGAGATTTTTCGACTTTGTTTTAGAAGATTTTTTTCAGAAAATCTGTCAACACATTTCATAAATACCTCGAAAACCATTTGCAGATTATTACTTGTGCGTATGAGTGCGTGTTTTTGTGTGGTCGGATCACCTACCATCAATTCCCATCACGAAACATCTTCCAATTTGACGTACTATTCATACCATTGTCTCCGACATCCGGTTAACAAAAGCATTTTTTTCGCAATTTTTCTTACGAAACCCTATGAATGCGCACTGTCACGTTCTGTTTCCCGTGACAAGCGTGATACGTGACAAGTGTGACACGTGACATCGTGACAGACGGAGCCTGATTTCAGAAATGATATGACTTTAATCGTGACCCTAATTATTATTGTTTCGTGTTCAACCTTAATCTATGGATGGTTTACTTACGGCCGGTCTCAATAATGTACTAACAGATGGAAGACTGTGGATAGGGCTACCATTAGTATGTTATCTGTCATATTTGTTAATTTTTGTGTCCGAAAAATTGACAAATATGACACATAACATACTAATGGTAGCCCTATCCACAGTCTTCCATCTGTTAGTACATTATTGAGACCGGCCGTTAGTAGAGCAAAGAGACTCCTTCTAGAACTATCGAAAACCCCAAGAAGTTTATATACAGTCATTGAAGTATTATTACTAGCATATAGAACCGACACCGCGAACACAATGTATGTCCTAATGAATTGACGTCGACCGACTTCAGTTTTCAATGGATTCATTCGATTTTGAAAGGAGAACGAAGGCTCAATTTTGAAAATAGAACTATATAAACTTCCCGGCGGGACACACATTTTGTTCGAGATGTCTGTTCTATGACACTTTAATGTATACAGTAGAATTTTTCTAGTGGGATTGTATTTTAGTGATGTTATTTTTGTTCATGCCACCTGCGACGTAGAATCCTAGTGTGGAGATATGGATATGTGTTAACGTTAAAATAATTGCCTAATTAACAGAAACTTTATTTATGCAATGATTTCAAAATAAAGGAAAATTATACCCAAAATGCTGCATTTAGTAAGTCAGTGCCGTAGTAAGTTAATGTCGTAAAGGAAACCTGTACATTTAATAGCTCTCCATAATTTACACAAACGTATTATACTTTTATGAAGTTACCCATTGGCCAACGTTTGGGTATGACGGGTAGTCATACATATTGTGACGCCCAAGGCCAGCAGTGGGACAATTATTATTATGGGTGATGAATGATGATGCAAACCCTGAAGGCAGTATGGAACTTATAATAATATCACAAACATTTCAGCGAAGTGAAAAGAAAAAAGGATAGCTGGTAATTTTCCCGATTTTTATTTTCATTTTTTTTAAATCAACTGTGACTGTTTGGACAAATTATGTAACAGTAATTTGTAATATGTTTAAATCGTAAATAAATACAAATATTGAATTACTAAAATATTTAGACAAATAAAAAAGCGGCCTCATTACTAAATATCGATTTTTTTGACGCGACAACTTCAAAACGAAATAAAAAATTAGAAAGATGTCATAGGGGTGAACATTCCTGAACATAAGTAATTTTTTATAATAGCCGATTTTAATGCCGATAAAATCTATTTTACTTTTGTATTTTTATATCACTACTGAAAAAAAAATTGGCACCAAAATAATGTTCATATTATTATTGTTTTATTGTCTATGGTATTGGATGAATAACAAGAATTCGGTTGTTAAACAGTTGACCACACGTAGGTAGGTACCACGTTTCAGGATTAGATAATTCGTTTTAATAATAGAGATATTTAAAAACAGACGATTTATTTCATGTTTTAGTGGCTTGGATTAAATTATCAGACTCATAATCCTTAAGTTGTGATACATATAACAATAAAAGTTTATTACTTTAGTTGTTGATTTATTCATCAACACCATAATCATCCCCGATCCCTACGAATTTCCGCACTTACCACAATCGCAGATAAAAAATCAATTATGTATGTACCTATTTGATGATACCACAGATAATATTTAAACACAGATCAACTGCTTTTTAACTTTTTTAATTTTTTTAGCACTACAAATATGTTAACACTTTTTAAGTATTTTTCATTTTGACATTTGACATTTTTGTTTGTTTTTTTTTGCAAACGTGCTTCTGTATTTAAGAATATCGCGGTACTGTCAAGTCTCATATGAGAAGACGATCACCTAGTAGTAAGGTGTGTGGAACATTTTGTTTTAGACAAAACTTTTATGTAATATTATGTTCTAATAATTTTATTGTCACATCAAACAAGTTCAAAAATGAATAAAAAAATACTTAATAGTTAATTTTATAGTAAAGAAGCGTCTCGTTTAGATTCGTCGTGAAAACATTACTTCAAATCGTGACGAAAAACTTATCATCATCAATCCACATAATAGAACTGTAGTTTTTGTCCGTTTGTCAGTGCGTTTGTTCCAGCTAATCTCAGGAACGGCTCAACAGATTTAGATGCGGTTTTCATTGATGTATTGTAGTAACATTTAGTGTTTGTTTTATTTCAATCGGTTCATAAGTGAAAATATTATGTCAATTTAAAGACATTTATCGAGTGTAGGCTTACAGAAAGGCTTAGATAACGAAGCTGCGAAGCGAGGGCATTCACTTGTCTAATATTATATCTTCTCGTTTTCCTACCCATTTCAGTTATATGAATGAAGTTCTATTGATTAGTGTAGGTTGCCATACTTGGTAGAGAAAATACTTATAACTTTGAATAACTTTGCCATCGTCATTACAATTTCTTTAATGGTTTGGCTGATCACTATGTATTTCACATGAAATAGATACTTATGAGGGTAAATAAATTAGCTTAAGTACTTTTCAAAGGTCCAATCTATCTGTATACTAAAATCAATTATGTTTAAGGAATGAATAAAATAATTTCAAGCTGCTTTACACGACATCGTCGCGGGAACTATGTAGTAAAAATAATTTAAATAATACTTGTAGTTAAACTGTTGCGTTCCCCTGTCAATCGGCGCCAGAGAGAGGTAGAGAGCGACTGGAAAGCGGCCGCCGGTTTTACTTTTTAATTTTTAAATTTAGAACACGACTTGATCTAGGTTTTAAGAACGTATTAGCATAGTACACTATCTTAACTAATATTAGTTTAATTGAACTAGTTTTAAGTAATTATAAGTGCTTAATACTAGCACTTGCATTGATGACAGATAAATTAGATTACATCGTTAACAGATGAGATATTTTGTATGTTAATGTTCCTAGTATACTTGTTTCTTAGGCTCTATTCACATGCAGCGACACACCTAAGCCTGAGAGTCTCATTCTTTCTTTGGCCAGCAATATTGGAGGTGACTTTGTTTAGAGTCCGGAGACTCCAGAGGGCAAAAGAGGGTACTCTAGATACCATACTCATTTGGGCAGTTGCAGCCAAATGTCACCTTTCTGCCTTGGATTCGATAGAGAGGCGTGCGAAGAGGCTCATTGGTGACCCAGATCTGGTTGAGATCAATCTGCAAAGCCTCGAGCACAGGCGTAGAGTAGCCAGCATCGCGGTTTTCTATACGGCACAATTCGGAGAGTGTACGCAAGAATTATGTGAAATAATTACCCTCTCCTCGTTCCTCCATCGAACGACACGACGTATGTGTCGTTTCATCGTGAACATCCGGCCGGTACGGACGACGCGGTTTGCATCGTCATTTATTATGTATACCGCGAAGGATTGGAATAGCTTGCCTGCGTCCGCGTTCCCACCCGCCTAAGACGTGGACGTCTTCAAGAAAGGAGTGAATAGGCTTTTACTAAGTTAGTACGCTCACCATCCTGGATCCCATCTCCACTTACCATCAGGTGGGATTGTGGTCAAGCATTAACTTATTTTAATTAAAATAAAATATATGCTATAATCCATCTTTTTAAACCGGTCCACTTAGGTAAACAATTTTATAGTGTCTTTTTTTTAGATTTGAGTTAATTAATTATTATTAACGCTTCACACTCATAGCCCCACACTAGGATTCACTGTGCCGTGTGTGCCATGGACAACTAGACAAGGACATTCACACCCACACCGAGAACAGAAATTCAAACTCATCATTCAAATTTCCGCCTCGCTGGGAATCGAACCCAGGATCCTTGGTACGGCGATCCGGCATGGTAACCAATGCGCCACACGGGTCGCAATTCGCATTCGTCGACACGAGTTGACATATCTATGTGGTGTTGTCCTAATCGTCACCAAGGTCATACGTTGCGTTGGAAAGCTTTCTGTTTTAACAGCTCTGTGTAAATAAAATTACACAATGAAACGTAAAATCCCTGGATATACTAATATATTTATTTGTAAACCTCAAAACCCAAAATGTTGAGTCATCCATATAGGTATGCATTGACCTGCTTTTGTATGAAATGCAAATATTTTGCAATGTAAAATTATAAAAGAGTGGATTTTTATGAGTAATGTTTTTTAATTTATCACTATTCGTAGCTATACGTTATTAGTATTTGTTCCGTACGTTATGTATTTACTGTTATTTTTCTATTTTATGTATTTTTGCCTTTTTTAAGATCATACCCTTTTTTAGATTTTCCTGTAATATACAAGTAAACAACCATTTTCTGTATTTTTTTTTCAAAATTCTAGCTTCAGTAATTACGGAAATCAGAGGGGGGGAATGGTCAATTTCGTCTTCAATTTTTGTTCTTTCTTGAATAATTTTAAAACTGTCCGTCGTAGAACTATAACAAAAATATATTTGAGATCCTTGTAACAAGCCCTTTCATTTGACATGCAACACGGTACAGTTTGCAAAAAAGTTTTTTTTTTCGTTAATTTTTTCCATTATACAGTTGTTTAAAAACAAAGGTTGTTTTTGGGACACCAAAAGCACGAAAGCGCCAATTTCAACTCATTTGGTCCAGTACTTTCAGAGTAAATTGGATGTAAAAGGCGGACAGACACACGAGTGATCCTGATAAGAATTCCGTTTTTCGTTTTTTTCGTACGGAACCCTAAACGGGACCAATAATTATGTATTTTTCCATCACAAACAATATATCGTATTTTTTGTTCAAAATGCCACAAACTACGAGAAAATTCACTTAAAATTTTTAATATGAACAAATTTTGTATTGTAACCTGAGTAACGTTGGCATTTTGAACAAAAACTGAAATTTTAGTTAAGAAATAGTAAAAACTTTTCAGCGAATTTATTTCAAACTAATAGGTTGCACGTAGTGGATAAAACTGAAAATATTGGGCTCAGGCGTTATCCGAAAATTCGAATCCGTTTTACTTTTCAGCTATTACTTTTTATGTTACTATTTTTTAACTAATTCATAGGGATGTTAACTATGAGGTGTTCAAGCCACATTTATGTATTTCTTCTTTTAAACCTATGTTTGACCAGGACCCTCATTTAATAAACGATGGATTGAGTGCTCAAGTAAACTGCGATAAATCTGTAATGTTATTCTCTAGCCAGTTGAGAATGAAATAAATTATTTTCAGAAATTCTTAACTAAATTCAAAAATAAAAATTATTGACACAAAGGTAGTTAGTACTTTTCGAGATTTATACCATGCCACTTTCTGTAGGCATCTGAACTGAGGGCCCAAAACATTTGTCCATAACATCTTTAATTCACGTTTTAAGAAATTTATGAGTGTTTGCTTAGTTTTAACTAAATTCCCCATGAATCTCAATTTGCTACGCCAAGAAAAAATGTGGGCACTCAATCCAGATGCACATGCATTCTGCCCGTAACTTCGCCAGCCTTTTACGAGATAATAAGTACCTTTATGTTATTATAGATCATGGCTTACCTGTGTGCTAAATTTCATCAAAATCTGTTCAGCAGTTTTTGCTTGAAAAAGTAACAAACATTCATACATCCTCTTGCAGCAAGCTGCAAGCAAGCGGCTATTGGCGATAGTGTGCGTACGACGTGCGTCTCCGTGGACAAAAGGCCTGATTGTACGAGTACAGTGTTTCCGATGCGTTGCCAGTCAAAACCTTTTTAGCCATATTGGGGCGGCTTAAAATACTAATTACACGCCGGATGGGTGTCGTAAGAGGTGACTAAATTCGACCCGCTGGTGGTAGGACCCCTCGAGAGATTATATTGGTAATACCTATTGAATTTAATTGTTAATTAAATTACTATTATTATTTCTCCATGGGGTTCGTCTGAATAGCTACCACCCTTGAGCATGAGTCAGCCGTCAAACTACTCGTCGCGTTCCGGTTGAGGCTTGAGAGCCAGTTCTTTCTTTATTTCTTTTTCTTCTCTCTTTCTTGGCCGGCAACGCATCAGTGATGCCTTTGGTGTTACTAATGCACATGGGCGACGATAGCCACTTACTATCAAGTGGATATCGGCTCCTTTGCCGGCTATTTTCATAAACTATTTCCATATTTCCATAAAAAAAGGAACTGTTAAGTCCACTAAACGGTCTCCCCTTCCCCCTTTCCTCCATTCAACAAAACCTTAGCTTATCTCATAATAACTGGACGATAAAACGATTACCGAACCGGATTCTACTTTCTCCGATTGGCCTCACTCGTAACTATTACAAAACATTATGCCTGCGTTATGAGAATTATGAGATCTTGGGAAGAATTAATATTATACTGATCCGGTTCCATTAAAGTTCGTCAAAAGTAGTCAAAACAGTACATTAATTTCGTCATGTCCGTTCACAGTTTAGCACAGGCTCTTGCTAGAAAGTCGTAATTTGGCATGGAAACATAATATTAAGCGCTAATAATTAGCCCAAAGGCAGTGTGTCCTAAGTGAACGCCAAAGTTACGCAACAGCGGGCGCGATCGGTAGTTAAGAGACCGCTAGTGGCAAAATTTCTTGTGCTTCGGAGGGCACGTAAAGCCGCTGGTCCCGGTTGTTATGCAAGATAATTGTCGTTAAGCCATATGGGAGGCTCTCGGGCGGCATTTAAACTTCAGAAACTTGGATTGGCCACTAACCCTCCACCACGCACTGGAGCAGCGTGGTGGAGTATGCTCTAGGCCTCCTCAAGAGGAGAAGCCCGTGTTCAGTAGTGGGCCAGTAATGGGTTGAAGCCGTATTCCTGCTTCAAATTAAAAATGATTTTGTCTTCTTTTAATAATGAGTATCTAAAGATTTTTTATTCTGTGTTAGTAAAGTACAGTACGGCCGCTATATCTTGGCGCGTCTGAACATAGGCTTTGCGAACTTTAGCGCATGTAAGACAGAGATGGCAACACGAACATGCTAACGTGTGACTGATGACACAATACACCGCGTATCGAGTATTGGCGAATTATGTTACTGCGCAGCCTTCTGCGCGAAGTTCAGACGCGCCAAGATACAGCGGCCGAATTATACTTCATAAGATTATAACGATATCAACGATAGAATTACAACTCTGTCTGGTTGGCAACAATGTATGTGCCGTAAAGTATAGAAGGTAGAAGGAGGGCCATCTCATATGAGGGGAAAGTTGAAGTATTGCCCAGCTGTTTACTGAAAATAGAGGTTCCAATTATAGCCATTTCAGAATGGCGCTAGTGTGTTAAAAATTTATATGAACGTGGCTGTTTTACACGGGGTGAAGTTTGCTGAGTTATGCCACCCGTAATGAATGGCGCTAGTGTCTGATAAATAGATATTCGAACATAGCTGTTGTAGACCGCACCGCAGCGCCACCCGTAATTGGACGCATTTTTATACGCTTAATATTAGCTTCACCTGTATGTATGTTTGTTTGTTTGTTTGTTTGTTTGTGTGTTTGTTTGTGTGTTTATTTATTTGTTTGTTTGTTTGTTTTTTGTTTGTTTGTTTGTTTGTTTGTTTGTTTGTTTTGCACGCTTTTTTACAATTACACCCTTTTTAATTCAAATTTATTTTCTATTTTTAGTTGGATTTTCTATAAAAGCGTGTTTTTTAGTTTTTTTTTTTATGGACACTTTTCATACACAGAGATGACCCTCTTTCTACTCTATCCTCCATGGTATGCGCATAGAGCGTTATGTAGTTTTTGCGTGAAAGAGTAACAAACATCCATACAAACATCCTCATTAATTATAATGTAAGTAGGATTAGTGTTATTTTCACATACGCCCCTTAGAACTTTAGTGATGTACCCTTTAGTGAAGAATCCGGTCAGTGCCGGTTTTAGCACTATCAGCGCCCTGGGCGAGATTTCTACAGCACCCCCTATCTGCCATTGAACCATACGAAATTGACCCATACGAAAATAATAAATACAGTGTAAATCCATTTCAAGATACAACATTCTAGCATTAAGTGTCTCGGCACTATGCTGCGGACAGACGGGCATGACGAAACTGGGTTCCGTTATGACTACCTGCGGCGCCCCTTCAAACCTGACGCCCTGGGCGGTCACCCAACCGCGCCCTACCCTAACACCGGTACTGAATCCAATGTTCACACCCTAATTCATCCGCCCTACAGCTCGAATTTAGCTCTGTGATTTTTTTTTATTACAATACGACGACCCTCTGTTACCCTGTTACTGTTACTGTTGTGAAATTGGTAGCGACTCTACCTGCGAAGCGAGGGGTTCCGGGTTTGATTACCGGCTTGGGCAGATATTTATAAGACAAACAAATATTTCATACTTAAGTGGGTGTTATAGTGATGTCTTTTTGTGTTGCAGTTGTCTTATAAGCATCAAAAACTTATTTTGATTAAAATAAATTATACTGATAATATGTTAAACACACTTTTCTTCTCAAATTCTGTTGAGTAACCTACCATAATACCTTACCTAGAAAAAAAAAACAGGTATCTAATACATATTTGCATTACTTTCTGTGTATTTATTATATAAATTATTCATATCGAAGAAACTTCTCCTTTCTATTGTTGTTTTAAAACCTACTATCAGCTTCTCCCACATCCACCCAGAGTTGATAGTGCCAATAGGCATTAAGTTTTGCCCTTTGTTGCTTAGTTTAAGAGGTTAACATTTAAATAAATAATACACACACATAATAAGAGACACACAATACATACATATACACACACGTATACATACATAAATAATACTTACACCCCAATTCATCGAAGAACTTCGACTTCTGACTCTCTTTATTCACTTGTCCTGTCACATGTCCCACTCCACTTTCAAGATCGTCATTTGTCACTGTGTCACTTGTCACTAGTTTTTGCAGCTTCACAGGCACTGACGCAGACTTAAACTTCAGGTTTTTAAGCTCACCGTTTTCGTCCATAATTGTTATATCTTCATAATGATTGACGGTATCCGAATCAAGGCCGACGTTTCTTACAACGTCTCTGTTAAAACTGTCCTCTTTTATAAAGCGTAACAGACCAGGGCTGTTTTCGGTATTAATTATATTTTTGGAATCGTATAAATTTTCGTTGATAGCGTCGAATTCAGTGCCGTCATAAGTTATCACAGGTTTAGTATTTAAGAGTATCAAAGCAATGATTTTGAGTGTTGTTATTTTAATATTCATTATTTGTTTTTTTTTTTAATTTTAATCTCAGTTTTTTGTATTAATAGATATTTTTTCGATTTTTCAAAAATTTCTCATGATAACATAATAATGATTGGTTTTGAAATTTGAATATGGAGTTTCAAAAATGTGCTGTTCCTAAATGTGTTTCAACGATGTTGTGTTTCAAACTGTGAGGTTTCAAAAATGGTACGTAGTTTATTTTAAACCGCACACTTAAAATATTCATGTAACTTATTCTCACGATGATCCAAATGTTGAGATTGTCTTGGCAATGTTTATTCTCAAAAATACTTAGAACACGTAAAATTTATTTTTCACATCTATTGGTTTCACAGCATTAAACTTCATAAGACCACTTGTTAATATCACACTGAAACTTTCCAAGAGATCAATTAGAGAATTTTTTGAGATCAATTTTTTTTGGTACACTTCAATCCTAAATTAAGGTCACTTACTGACAGTTCGACTAAAGTTTTTTAATTAAAATTCGTTATAAAACTAAGGTTTAAACTTAAAACACGACTTGACGGAATATTAAGAGATTGTACATAGTCCGGAGCACGGAAATAAAAAAAAACGAAAGTGTCGCGACTCGGAGAGCCGGTGTGCGAGTGACGAAAAACGAATCGTTTAAGACAAGTTTGGAGAAATGTGTTTACATAACTAGGCTTTATTTCATTTTGTCGTGTTGTACTGATCGATAACTATCGAATTTATAACTGTTACTTACTGACTTACAGCAGTGATAGCCTAGCGGTTAGAACGTTGGTCTCCCGAACGCGGGGGCCCGAGTTCAAATCCTGGCACGCACCTCTGATTTTCAAAATAATATGCGCGTATTAGAAGTTAATTATCACTTCTTCGGTGAAGGAAAACATAGTGAGGAAACCTGCACACCGGAGAGTTCTCCATTAAGTTCTCAAAGGTGTGTGTAGTCTACCAATCCGCACTTGGCCAGCGTGATAGACTTGGCCTAATACCCCTCACATTGTGAGAGGAGACCCCGAGCCCAGCAGTGGGACAATTATGGGTTGTTGCTTTGCTTTTGCTTTGCTATATAGTATACAAAGATTTCGTTCCGTTCACATTTTATCTGTGACCTTTATAAGCGGTTTTATTTGGCTTATCCTGTTTGTGTCCGTCGAATAGCTTAATTATTAGGCCTACTTCCTCGCATGTGCTATATCAAATCAAATCAAATCAAATCAAATGTTTTTATTCGATATTGGTTTGGTTTACAAACACTTTTTGAAAGTCATTCAAGCTACGCCAATGCTTCAACAAGGCCCTACTGTGAGAGGGCCCGGGAGAAGAAGCAGCAAGAAACTACCGGGTTTGTTTTTTTCCTGCTCACAGTTACAGATAGCACTTATCATCTACGACAATCTATATTCATAAAACTCATGTCCAAGCAGTCTTGTCTTTAAAATAATTATCTAATTTGTAATATCCTTTCGTCATAAGAATGCTTTTAATATGAGTTTTAAATTTAAGGTAAGGCATTTCTGTAAATTTCGATGGGATATAGTAACTGCGGTGTGTGTTTACCATAAAACAATTGATATCGGGTATAGGTACCTAATTAATAATCCGCTAAATAATTATAAAACTTTATTTTGAAGTTTTAGATAAACCCTCCAATTTTATTGACAGATACATTGAAGTATTATTACATATAGAACCGACACCGCGAACACAATGTATGTCCCAACGAATTGGCGCCGATCGGCTTCATATTTCAATGGATTCGTTCGATTTTGAAAGGAGAACCGGGGCTCAAATTGAAAATAGAACCTCCCGGCGCGGCGGCGGGACACACATTTTGTTCGAGATTTCTGTTCTATGACATTATACTTCAATGGACAAATAAGATAAAATAATACGTAGGTATACAAATGCAACCGACGCATAAAGTCCAATGACTTCTATATTCAAATTCTTGAGTGAGTTCAACCCGTTTCAAAGTTTGGCCTTTCTAGCTTTCGCTAATTTCCGAAGTTCTTTTCTCAATATCTTTCCTGATGCAGTCTTTGGTATATCGTCTAGGAATACCACTCCTCCACGCAGGTGCTTGGGGTTTGATAACTGAAACAATAATTATATAATTAGTAGCCATTGAAGTATTATTACTAGCGTATAGAACAGACACCGCGAACACAATGTATGTTCCAATGAATTGACGCCGCGCGGCTTCAATGTCCAATGGATTCGTTCGATTTTGAAAAGAGAACAGGGGCTCAATTTCGAAAATAGAACCTCCCGGCGGGACACACATTTTGTTTGAGATGTCTTCTCTATGTATATACCTTAATGGTAGTAGCTAAAGTAATAATCTATATCTATACTAATATATAAAGAGGAAAGATTTGATTTTTTGTTTGCATTGAAAAGGCTCCGAAGCTACTGAACCGATTTCAAAAATTCTTTCACTGTTGGGAAGCTACACTATCCCCGAGTAACATAGGCTATATTATATTAAAAAAAAATTAGGGATCCTTAATAAATCTCCAATAATGTAACCCAAGGTGTACAAAAATAAGAAAACCGAAGCAAAGCGAGGGCGGTAACTCGTACATAATATATTCTCTATCCTATATCTCGTCAACAGCCGAAAGTTGCTGTTGTTGTTGCCGCTAGGTCCTGTACCTCACTGTTAAAGCCCCCATGCATTGCATGCATGCATGTTGTTATTGTTATTGTTAATTATGAGATCTTCTAGACTGAATTCCTGAATGTTTTAACGTGTCTGAAATACAACGTTAGCATGCCAAAATGTTAATGTTCTCAAAAATGTCTCTTGCATTCTGTAAAGTGCCTAATTTTTAACATAATATAATTCTTACAAAAAAAAACGACTTCAAATTAAAATGAGAACATCATCAACGAAGTCGAAGTCAATTAAACACGCATTATGAGGGATAAATAAAAACTACTCGTCAGATCTCGCTATTTAAATGGGAGCACATGACGAGCACCAGCTTTGGAATAAAAATGACATCATAACCACCCATTAAAAAGTTCTGAGGTAACACACATAAAAAATACAGTCGATTGAGAACCTCCTCCTTTTTTTTGAAGTTGGTTAAAAAATAAATAAATAAATGCTTGGCAACAATCCCATCTGATGGCAAGTGGCGATGAAATCCAGTTGGAACGCACAAACTTATCCTACTCACTCTCTTCTTGAATTGCAATCAACGTACCTTTCCCGCAACAAAGTCTTGTATCTCCTTCTCAGTTACAGTATCACCTGGTTGTCGAGCTACAAAAGCTAAGGGCACTTCTCCAGCCTTGGGATGTGGAATGCCCACTACTCCTGCGTCTCTTACTCTTTCGTGTTTTAGAAGTACAGCTTCTATTTCTGCTGGGGCCACCTGAATGGTTTCAAAGTGCTTGTTTGTGTTATAATTCTCAAATAAAGGAATTTCTTCCATAATGACTAACCTAAGTATCTAAATTCAATCAAAAGTCAGAAGGTAACAATGACGATTTTATTATCCAGTTGGCACGGACCTAAAAAAAGACGGACGTAATCCTAACAACAAATTCAGTGAAGCACCCATAGTAATACCAACTCTCTATTCGTACAAGTACACACACCCACACATTGACACCAACTGCTTCAATCGCGAATCAAAAATTACGCACACATGGTAAGCGGGCGGCCATTGCTATGCTTCACTCTCGATTAGACGAGGTTACATCCGTCTTTTTTTCAGGTCCGTGCCAGTTGGTAAAATTTACAGTGAGAGCTTTGAAGTTAGATTTTTGATTTCTAGTTTGAAAACAAATGTACAGTTACCTGCAGAGAAAAGTAGCACATCTGTTTATAAACACACAGTAACAGATGGGTTACTTTTCTCTGCAGGTGACTGTACCTATAGTGCGTTGGATAAATGTCAAAATATTTCAAATTTTGATAAACATTAAAAAATCAGATTAGATAGCTCTCTTACGCCCCACTCAGAGTCACTAACGGTTACTTAAATCGCTCCTTAGTAGAGAATTTGTATGGTGATTCTTTACTAAGGAGCGATTAAAGTAAACGTTAGTGACTCTGATTTGAGGCGTTATCTGTAATAGACTACGATGTGGCACAATGCCTTCATATTCATGAGGTTCAGTTGCTTTGAGGTAGACCAGTAGCCAAGCTGGTTTAATTTGACTATCAAATTCAAATTCAAAATCAAATTCAAAATCATTTATTCATGTAGGTATCATTGATACACTTATGCACGTAATTTTTTAAATCAACCATTTTTTTAATCAAATTAAACAAAATCAAAATTTATCGTTTTTATGAGAGCGTGTGTGGTCAATGTTAGTCGATTCCTGGTAGCGTATGCTCCATGTAGTAATAATATATGTATTGTACCTTCTTGTAATTAGATGTAACTATACTCCACGCGATTTGCAACCGAAACAAATGTAAACAAACCATTAAAATGGTTTTCTAGTGTTTTCCCTAACTGACTTTAATTTGTACACCAAATGCTTTTTATTTAGACAAACTACTCATTATGACAAAACAGTACATTATGTTAAAAGTTTCAAATCGCTTCTTGGAAATAAGATTCTCATTGCAAAGTGTTTAAATGATGACAATGTTATTTGATTTTATTTGTTTCCACATTTACTCGGAATTTATAATTGTTATCAATCAATATGTATTTATTTAAGAATTCACAAATACCTTAATGAGTAGTGTGTCTAAATAAAATGCATTTGGTGTACAAATTCATGTCAGTTGGTAAAAAATCCTATAAAACGATTTTAATGGTTTGTTTACATTTGTTTCGGCTGCAAATCGCGTGGAGTATAGATGTAATTAGATGTTGTATCGATTTATCCGACAAACTATATATTTTCGTTGCTGTGTTTAAGCGTGTTTGAAATGTGTTATTTCTATGTATCCATTTCACCTACGAGTATGTCCGAGAGAATATTTATTTTTATGGAAATAGCCGGCAAATGAGCTTCACCTGATGGTAAGTGGCTATCGTCGCCCATGGACCTAGTAATACTAAAAAACATTACTGATGCGTTTCCGGCCAAGAAAAAGAGAAGAAAAAGAAAGAAAGAACTAGCTCTCAAGCCCCCAGCCGGATCACGACGAGTCGTTTGGCGGCTGACTCATGCTCAAGCGTGGTAGCTATCCAGGCGAACCCCATGGAGAAATAATAATAGTAATAATGGTATTAATTAACAATTAAAATCAATATTACCAATATAATCCCTCGAAGGGCCCTACCAGCGGGCCGGATTTAGTCGCCTCTTACGACACCCATCCGGCGTGGGATTGGGGTTAGTATTCTAAGCTACCCCAAAACGGCTACAATATTTCTTTTTTCTCTCTTTCTCTCCTGTCTTGCTCAATTTTTAACTGGTTTACTTCAAGCTGTTTGCAATACAATTCGCTGTCAAATGATTTCTTACCTGAAATCCTTTATATTTAATAAGTTCCTTTAATCTGTCCACAATATAGAAGTATTCGTCTTCATCGTAATATCCAATGTCGCCAGTCTTAAAGAAACCCTCATCATCGAAGTCCGCTGATCTATCCTTCCCTATATATCCTTTCATTATCATAGTGCCCTTAACACAGATCTCTCCTTCTTGATTAGGTCCTAGTACTTCACGGGTTTCTGGGTTCACTATCTAAAAAACACAGCTGGTGACATTTGTGAGACCTCCCCCCCTACTGTGATGTCACATGATATGAAATTTTACACCTAGAAATTATTAAATTAAAACAGCAGTTCCGAAATAAGTTTTAATTGGAACGAAGTTCCTTATCGCGCGTTGCAAAAGGGGGCTAGGCGGAAAATTTTGTAACGAAAAGTTGTAACGACACTTTTTGCCGTCGTAGTTTTTTTACATAGAAAGCAAGCCAGATATTTTCGTTTCTTGCAGTCAGTACTAGGATAGCAAAAACATGCAAGCGAGTGTGCCAAAACAAATCTGAGCTAATCAATTGCTAGTAGCAATTGCTACTAGGTGAACAAAGCCGATGAGAAATTTAATACCTTAGATTTGTTTTGACACACTTGCTGCATGTTTTTGCTACCCTAGTACTGACTGCAAGGAACTTCGTTCCATCCGGGTGTCCCTTGACACCTCTCAAGTTTTTTTTGTTTGTTTAATATTTACCTCTGTGATTTACCTCCTATACATACCAATTATTCTATTTTGAAATGTGACGTTACAAAATTTAAGACCCCCTCCCACCCCTTGTCACATTATGTCACACTACATCGACCCCCCTCCCTCCCTCCTAACGTGTGACGTAATTTATGGATGGCCCCTAAGCCCCTAAACCAGATTTAGCTACTAAATTATTTAAGATCTGTGAATCCTTACATTTTCAATTGAAGTTTCTTAGGAACTATACAGGGTAATTTTTCAAGTGGGGCATGTAGGGCCAAATCCGAAATATCAATATAAAAATAATATTATTATGCCGTATGATATTGCTTCCCAGAATTCGATCCTTATTAACGACGCTATCGAATGGTGTAATATAATAATACAGGGTGTTTTTTTTTTCAAAATCAACAGATGCGATTCCTGACTGGGAATATTGATTCATAAAAATATCTAATATTGTAGTTTTAGATTTCATCAAAATCGAGTCTTTTGAGCACTTTTCGCTGTTCGTCATAGTTTCGGATTTAGCTATCGACGCCCATTTGAAAAATCCTCTATATATTTGTCAAATTTTCTTCCTTTCTTAATTATTAATTACCTTTACAATGGTATTCGATACAACAGTTCCCACGCTGCCTACTTTATCCGAGTTTAAACATAACGTTACGGCAAGCGTGCTCTCCGTCAATCCGTAACCTTGTAACAGGATATTTACATTCGGGAACCTGGAACGATGTAGGATATTATTGACTATTTAATGATATTTAGGATTTATGCATATCTCTTCATACTTAATTATAACTAGCTGATGTCCGCAGCTTCGCATACGGAAATTATATTTTACCTTATTTGTACCTCTTGCAGAAGAAAATTCAAAAAACGGTGAATGCACGTTGAAGTACTTATATTTAGTAATTTAAATACAGAAAACCACGATAAAATCACAAAGGATCCCTCCAGGAGCCGGTTTTGAAAAATAAGCAATATTCACATTAGTTTGTATTTTTTTCTTTTTTTTTGCATAATTTTGAAAAACTGAAAAATATTTATTCCATTAATTTAACAAAGGCACATTTGTTGCAAATTTGAAGCAAATCGGTTGATGTTTTAAAAATATTCCATACAAACTTTCATCCCGTTTCCCGAAGAAACCTTTTAATTTTCCGGGATAAAAAGTATCCTAAAATATGACTCGGATTATAAGTAACAACTATACAAATTTTTCTTGATATCCGTTCAAGGGTTTTCATGTGATGCCCGGATAGACAAACAGACAGACAGACCGACAGACAATAATTCTAAAAAAATATTTTTGTGCTCTAACATGTTATTGAAGTGCCCCCTAATCGAATTTTTTTTTAAATATTCAATGTACAGAAAATTTGCCCCTTGAATTTTATTATAGTATAGATAGAAGATAGTTAAAGAAGATTTGATGAGGCAAAAATAAATATTTGCGATTTCTGATTAAAGCAGTTTGAATTGGCCATCGCAAGATTTATTTGACATGACGCAGAATATATCATATCTAATATATCTAACGATAAAAAAAGTTTTTGAACGGTGTTCCCAACATTCGTAGTAATTTTCAGCTTTATGAAAATTGTTAGGTTATCCTTGTTTAAGCTATTCGACTGGTCTATTTTATTTCCATAAAAAAAACTTTTCTCTCACATTACCTTTTCATAACAGCCTGTATAGTCTCCGGATACAGCGGCGCGGCGCCCGAATACACCAGCTCCACCGAGCTCACGTCGTATTGAAGCTGGGACTTGCACAGCGACACCAATACTGGTGGCACTACCACCAGCTGTGATACCTGGGGATGTAAGAGGAAGCCGTTAAATTGGCCGCGTATGACATAAAAGTTTATGTTACCATGTTAAAAATACAGTGTGTTCGGGAGTGCCGACAAAAGCGAAAACTTGAACAATTACGTTTGTATTTTTTGAATCGTATAATAATATATATTAATAATATCTACGCGCTTAAAGAAGTTTCAATGCTTCTTTTCCCATCACAAATATGCCCGACGCGCTTAAAAAAGTTTTCAAGTTTTATGGTTTTCTCATGGATACCATTGTCAGATCTCAATAAAATTGTGGGACCACATGACAAGCACCAGCTTTCGTTTGAAAAAACAATCATCAAAATCGGTTCACCCCGTCGAAACTTCTGAGGTAACAAACATAAAAAAAATACAGTCGAATTGAGAACCTCCTCCTTTTTTTGAAGTCGGTTAATAATAACTTAACAGTAACATTAAAGTTTATGTCACCATTTATACAAAAGGTAACATAAAAAAATATACGGGGCCCCCATCGTATAGGGGCCCCGAATAACACTCCCAAAAAAAGCTCGTCAGCGGCCTACGACTGCTACATTTGGCACTCCTTTTATATTTGACAGCTGACGTTGAGGGGACCCCACAACAAATATTGATATGGGGCCTCCTTAGGGCTAGCTAAGCCATTGATAATTCAAAAATTCACCCTGTATATAAAAATCACACTATAATATTTGAGTAGTCCCCTCAAACTATGCCCTCCTAGCTAGAATAATATTAATAAGAAGAGAACAAAACTTACCCGATACTTCTCTATTGTCTTAAGATAGAGTTCGACGTCAAATTTAGTCAAGTACACCACAGTGACTCCTTTGGTAAAGTTCATTAAGGTAGTGGTCAGTCCCATGGCATGGAACCATGGAGTGATGGTCAGAGGCTTGGATAGTATTGTAAGCATGTCGGGATTCGGTCTGTAATAAATAATAATAAAAATAAACGCTAACACCCTCATACCCCCGCAGTAGGTTATTATTACCTACTAGCTGACCCGGCGAACTTCGTATCGCCTATTTTTTTCTAAAATAAAAGTAGCCTAAGTTACTCCTTGTTAGATCAGCTATCTGCCAGTGAAAGTCCCGTCAAAATCGGTCCAGCCATTTCAGAGATTAACCGGAACAAACAGACAGACAGACAGACAAGAACTGTAAAAAATGTTGTTTTGGTATATGTACCGTGTATACATCCAAATGCACTTAGTAAGAAGCGGTTATTTTAATATTACAAACAGACACTCCAATTTTATTTATTTGTATAGATGTCGCGGGTGGTATGGACCACACATATAAACACATCACAATCACACCCATGACCCGAGTACAAATATTTATCTGTCACATAAATATCTGCCCCGGCCGGGAATCGAACCCGGGATCCCTCGCTTCGCAGGCAGGGTCGCTACCAACTAGGCTACAAGGTGTTCGGTCTGTGAAGTTAATGTTATGAATGAAATTGCAGTTATTAATAAAAACACTTTATATATTATATGAAACTAGCTGTTGCCCGCGGTCTCGCCCGCGGTAAAGATCGATTTGTACAAATCCCACGGGAACCCTGAACTTTTCCGGGATAAAAAGTAGCCTATGTTTTAATAGTTTTCGCGTGAAAGCGTAAGAAACAAACTTACTATACATTTGTAATATTAGTATGATATTTTAATTACTTTGTAACTTTACATAGTATATTATAACATCTGTACGCTTAGATCTTTCAAACTAAACAAAGGATTTTATGCGGTTTTTATTAATAGACAGAGTGATCCACGAGTAAGGTTTAACGGAGGGAGAAGGCGAGAGAGAAGTGGAAGGGAGAGGGAGAGGAGGGAGTTGTTAGGCGGTACGAAGTTTATCTAGTAAATAAAAAGCAGTGATAGCTATGTCCTAATAAATTTCAAATTCTCTACCTCTAATTTTCTAAAAGTTATTTGCGTATTAGATCACTTCGGTGATGAAACGTCGTGAGGAAACACCTAAGAGTTCTCCATAACGTTCTCAAAGTTATATGAAGTCTCCAAATCCCCTGGTCAGCATGGTAAATGTCCTGTCCTCACATTTTGAGAGGTGATCCGTGCCTAGCATTTGAATAGTTATACATATATTATGAGTGTTGTAAAGTAAACTAA
This sequence comes from Thymelicus acteon, assembly GCA_951805285.1. Taxonomy (NCBI): domain Eukaryota; kingdom Metazoa; phylum Arthropoda; class Insecta; order Lepidoptera; family Hesperiidae; genus Thymelicus; species Thymelicus acteon. Next base: position 5,565,064 of record OX638239.1, read on the forward strand.
TACTAACTTTATAACAATGGATTTCCGCAAAGTAACGCTTGATACTATTAACTATATTATAGGCACGGACGTAAAAAAAGAACGGACGTAACCTTGTCTAATCGAGAGTGAAGCATAGCAATAACAGCTTGCTTACCATGTGTGCGTAATTTTGTAATTTTTGATTCGCGATGGTGTCAATGTCGTAGTCGTATGGTGTCAATTTGTGGGTGTGTACTTGTACGAATACAGAGTTGGTATTACTATGGGTGCTTCACTGAATTTGTTCTTGGGATTACGTCCGTCTTTTTTTTACGTCCGTGATTATAGGTTGTGATGAGCAATAATACTTACGTCAAAGCTGTCAAAACATTAAGTTGTGTCAACATAACTCCTTTCGGAAGACCTGTGGTTCCAGAAGAATACAGCACGAACAGAGTATCATCTCCTGCTACATCCACTGGTTGGAAATCTTCAAACTCAACATTCTTCTTCATTCTGCCATCCTCTGTTTGATTGGAGGCTATCGCCAAATCCTTGTATAGAATCGTGTTTGGATTCTTCTCGTCACCGTAAAGGAGGATCTGCTTCAAGTAGTCCAGAGATCTGAGGGTTTTGGAATGCGTTTTGTATGCTAGAGGAGAACAGAAGATGTATTTTGGTTTTGATATGCCCATTACGTGCTTGAGTTCGTCTGTGGAATAAAGTAAAAAATACTATTAATATATTATTTAAAAACATAAATTGTGGTTTGATGCAAGTGAAACTTTTTTCGGTTTATAGGTATTTAACTAAAATTTTTTAGAAAAATTTTCGATTTAGGGTATAAAAATTGCGTTTTTAATCTTTAGTTAATTGGGAATCAGATAGATAGATAATGGGGAATCAATAGTAGACAACATATTCAATTATAAAATTGAATTTCAATTTGCGTGTTAGAATACAGAATACATAAATAATACAATCATTTAGATGATAGACGCATATTAAAAACTAAGAGCAATATTTATTTAAATCATTAAATCTCCATTATTATCCTTACTCCAGGGTCGGCTGTAATGTGACATGCGATAGATGGACGAAAATTTTGGGGCGATAGAATAAAAGTTTCGCTTTAAAATCTATTTATAATGTAAAAAATTATTTGTGTTATCAACTAAATTCATTGTTTATTAATTTTACTCCATATTAAAATTAATTGGTTTTTCTTAAACTTTTTTCTTTTTATCTGTTAGATAGGTATTATCTGATTCTTTCAATCGTCTGTTTCAGTGTTTCATTTCATCATGCAGCATGGTCACTATGTAAGTAGCCTACGGAATAAAAAGCCACCTGATGGTGAATTGTCATAAGTCCATCAGCAATGCTGTAAGCGACGCGTATTATCTGGCACATATTATTAATAGCCTAGCCTAATTCCCATATGGAATTTAAATAGTGAATTAGAAGAAAAGCCTTAGCCAAATAGATGTCAACGGTAGGTTTATCGGTTTTTAAGTTTTCATGTCTTTGAAAGAGAGATATATGTAATATTCTGTCTCTATGTTTTATTTTATTGAAGTGAAAACTTCTTTAGCATCGTCATTTGAAAGTCGATGAAACGAAAAAGGGACAGTAAAAAGAGACAGACACATAAATTCATAAGATTTAACGTGGGAGAAAATGAGATAGGAAGCAATATACAGTGTTTCTTATGTTCTTTAAAAAGTGCTACATTGTATTCATAGATGGCGCGAGGAACAAGATAGAAGATTCGTTTTATTGTTGGATAGATGGCGCTAGCTGCTCATTTTACTCTTCATCTTATGTTAAGAGATGGCGTTAGTTTTATTTTTATTTAGTACAAAATGGTTTTTGAAAGATAATTAAAACTGGTACACGGTATTAAGTTAATACCTTTATTTTTGAAGGTTTCACTTCTACCACGTGTGAATTTTTTATTTATTGCTTAGTTTAGTCTGGTATAGTAGTAGTATAGTGCTGGGTATCGTTGAAAAGGTCTTCCAAAAATATTATGGATCTTCTAAAATCATTCTTGGAATTAGGGGTCCGTTTTCGAAATATTTGGCTTTAAAGTGCTAAATATGGTTAAAGTCAAGTGTTCCCGCCCTGTTTGCTAAACCGTTGGAGTTGGACAAGCAAAAAAATTCTCAAAAATAGGTTATATGATGAATTTACAAGAAAAACTAGCACGGTTACATTAGCATAAGTAGTTAATGAGTAACAGTCAATAAACTTACTACTTCGGGACCCTACATTGTGCGTGGCCTGACACGCACTTGCCCGGTTTTATTACAATAATTGTTTAGTACAAACTATTTCGCGAGCAAAGTCCTCTAGGTAATTGAAGAATGTTATCTTTACAAACAGACAATATGAGATACACACGATAATGCAGTTGATTTAGTACTTAAATATGTTATCAGGATATTAACCGGCGTTTTATCTTTAATATGTTGTAAAACGTAATATTAAATAACAATAAGTAATTTAATAGCTGTAATATTGATAAATGAGTGAGTTCGATAATCTTTGAGTCAAGTTCTGAGCAAAACTCCTCGAAAACTCTAAGCAACGAACAAAACATGGAGACGAGCGAAGACTCTTTCTTGTTTGCATACCACAGAGCATACGATCACACAAACAAACAAATCGGACGGATATAATCTTAAATTAAAATTAAAAAAAAACCGACATAGCTAAAAATACTCTCGATTAAGTCATCATTCATACAAAAAAAAATTAAATCAAAATCGGTTAATCCGTTTGGAAGCTACGATCGGGGCCGAAACAGAAAAAACTTTTGAAGCGTGAAGTAAGATTTCGTGTTTATGAATTTTGTGTGCTCTCTGCCGAGAATCGAACCCGAGAGCTCTCGTTTAGTCTGATAACTACATTCTCTTCATTTAGGTATTAACAATAGATAAGTTAGACCCTTAAAAATAAACCAAAATATCTGGTCCGAAAAGAGCTACAACACACACACGTCTATCTTTTGTTTCACTACACCAATCACATTGGTATAATACACGAAGGCATTTTAACGCTGTATGTCAATTTGACAAATGTCAAGCACTTCTGACAACAACGAAAGCGTGCGTATCATTTTGTATTGACAGAGTGACTACGAGCAGAACGGTCAATTAACCTGTTCTTACGCTCTCCATCGACGGCGCGCTAGTGACATATCTACATCTTTTTTTTACATTATAATATCATTGGGTATATTAACAGTTTATTATTAAAACTACTACTACCCACCTGTAGTATATCCTATACTAATAGTGGTCAACACCGCCCCAGTACATGCAACCCCAATAACAGTGCTCCAGAACTCTCTTCTGTTTTCTGAACACAGCGCTACTACATCTCCCTTTTTAACACCAGCGTGAACGAGCGAGACGGCAAGATTCATCGCTTCCTGCGCTATTTGCCCATACTTCAACTCTTCGTGAGTTGCCGCATTTATCTGGGGAAAGAGACAGAAAGATCCTATTATAATGATATAATCTGTTAAGTAAATGATATCCTCATTACAATATTAGACCTAATGGAGGCCACACGATCAAGTGTACTTGATCAAGCGTCAAGCGGACTTGACGCGGCATCCAGTGTGCATGAGATAGATTATTATTTATTTTCATCCAAATGGCAAGTGTATTTGATGACCGCCGCCGCCGCCGCATCCCCGTAATCCCACGCTGGATGGGTGTCGTAAAAGGCGACTAAATCCGGCCCACTGGTGGTAGGACCCCTCAAGGGATTATATTAGTAATATTGATTTTAATTATTAATTAATACCATTATTACTATTATTATTTCTCCATGGGGTTCGCCTGGATAGCTACCACCCTTGAGCATGAGTCAGCTGCCAAACGACTCGTCGTGTTCCGGCTGAGGGCTTGAGAGCCAGTTCTTTCTTTCTTTTTCTTCTCTCTTTCTTGGCCGGCAACGCATCGGTGATGCCTTTGGTGTTGCTGATGTCCATGGGCGACGATAGGCACTTACCATCAGGTGGATCGTCAGCTCGTTTGCCGGATATTTCCTTAAAAAAATCTACAAAAAAGAGCTATTAGGGCTATTTTATTTATAAACTTAGGTCTCGGAAAACTGCGTGAAAAGTTCAAAAAAATAGGTATACTTACAGTAGCTTCACAGTATATTACTATAATGTGGTTTTTGTACGGAATTATATAAGCGCGTATAAACAAAATTGTGATATTCATAATCGCCAAACAAGAAGAATGCACCAGTTAGTAACGCCATCTTACCGTCTTTCTAAAGTGCAGCGATCTTTTGAGGGGCTTGATGTACAATTCTATAGATCTAAAAGTTAATACGTGATTTGCCAGTGGAATTGTTTAAGAAACATGTAAAATCTCAACTTTTACTATACTGTAGATGAGTACTTAAATGACAGAGACATGGAAATGACCAGCTCTGCAACCAGTTCCGTACAAGCTAGTGATATTTTTTTTGTAATAAATATACCAATGTATTTTTATTTTTAGAAAATGTGCTGAGGAGTTTCCTTACGGCTTTTCTTCTCCTCCATGACAAAGCACCTTTGCGAAAAGCTTAAAAAATTACGTGCATAAGTCACGGACGTCAAAAAAGAACGGACATAACCTTGACTAATCGAGAGTGAAGCATAGAAATGGCCGATCGCTTACTACGTGTGCGTAATTTTGGGGTTACCACAATATGAACATTTCCCTATTTTTTCTTTATGTAATAGTAAAATCTAAACACTAAATAATACACTTACTGAATAGTTAGTTATTCCGTAATGTACGGTTTACACGTATTAATTAGGTAGATTACTAAATTTTAAGTAAATTAATAAAGTAAACGGACAATTTAGTAGTTAAAATTTAGTACGCAAGTAAACAAAAAAAAAAGATTGAAATTTTTCTGTTAAGTAGATGGGCGGGGCTTATCACTTAACACGTTTGGACAAACATTTTTTAGTTATAATTTAGTAAAAATGCATAAGTAATTAAGTAGGTTGTGAATAATTAATTGTATGAACTAAAGAGCTTTACTAAATTATTTATTATTTATTTATTTATTTATTTATTTATTACGTTTGGACGCGCACTAAAAATTCTTCACTTAAAATTTAGTTATCTACTTAAATACTTAATGCATGTAAATCGAATATAACACATTCCACATTCAATAAATGCAAATTATTATTTTTGATGAGATTAATGAATTTTTAGTTTACCCACTTTACTTATAGGGGAGGTACCTAAAAAATTTTTTTTCAAATTTTGTTCTACCATTATCTTAACGTAATAATTAATATACCTTAATCTGTACCAAATTTCAGCTTTTTAATATTGTTAGTTTGTAAGCAATGCCACGGACAGACGGACAGACATGGCAAACATATAGGTAAGGGTTCCTTGTTATTTAGTACGGAACCCCAAAAACTTGTAATGTAACTTTTTAACTAAAGTAAGCTCGAGCGTTATATTATTATATACTATAATTTTCCCACACATTCTGGGTATCAGCATATGCAATATTGTTAGCAACACTGGCTGATTTTGTGGTTACAATTTTTCTAGTTTTATTTTGTTAATAACTTTAGGAAAAATAAAAGAAATCAGTGATTAAATTACAAACTTACTTGTGAAAGGTGATCTCTTTATGTTTTTTAACTGAATTACTATTGTTCTTGCAACTTTTAACAGCACACAAAGGCATTTTTATTATTTTTTATCAACTCCCGTTGTCCGTATGACTCGAGTGCGGTCCGGCGCCGGAATGGCGGCCGATGGTGTCAATGTGTGCGTGTTTACTTGTACGAATAGAGAGTTTGTATTCCGATGGGTGCTTCACTGAATTTGTTCTTGAGATTACGTCCGTATTTCTTTAAGGTCCGTGGCATAAGTGTATCAATGATACCTATATGAATAAATGATTTTGAATTTGAATTTGATCCCTGACCTATAGTATAAAAATACATTCAGTTTATATAAATAATGTTGTCTAAATAGTCGAGTTCCAATATCGCATTTCGCATGATAAGTGAAATCAACTATGAACTAATTTCCTCTTACACAATTACGAGCACCTATATTTAGCTCTTTGTATAATTACTATTTTTGTAGTTGTTATACTACAAAAAGTCATATAGGTATTCTACTAAGTATAAGAATGACTCAGGTAAAATAGACTCATATAAGCATTAACTAATTTAATATCATTTTATTATCCTTAAATAATCCGCAATAAAAAAGTATTCGATTAAAAAGTAGGTAGGTACGTCAAATTTAATTAAAAATTCATTAAAGAAGATATTAATTTTTAATGCAGACATAAAGGTTAATTTTATTAAAAATTTTTTTCAAACTCTAAGCGACACTTTTGATTTGAATTAGAGGTCATTTACTTTTCTAGTAAGAGTTTGATCATGGTATTATTATTATAAGTAGGTACCTACTATTAATATATTATATTTCTTCTGTGATTATGGCTCAACCCATTAACGGCCCACTACTGGGCACGGGTCTCTCCTCTTGAGGAGGCCTTCTGTGATTATACTCAAATTATATTATTATGGGTGCGTTCCACTTGACTTCCACAACGCTCAAAATAACCTTTTAGTCCTTCCACATAACGACCATACGATCGTTATGGTCGCTTTGAAAACGTCACTGATGCCGTCATTAATTTCGCTCACACCGAGCTCATAACCGCCCATCTGAAGAGGCGGGACGAAGTGGACGGTGCACAAGCAAGTGGAACGGGAAAAACCGCTCGCGTAATCGTTGTGAACGTCAAGTGGAACGCACTATTATGTAAATAATGGAACGTGTTCTAAATTTAAACTTATTCTCGTCATTCACATAAAAAAGTATTTAAATATGAATATGAATTTTTTTTCCAAATCGTGATTGTCATTTCCCGCGAAAAAAATGCGTTTTTCCCGGGCTAATTATAAGCGTTGCTCGTTAAAATTACAATTTTTCCAATGTTAGATAAAACTGTATAAGATAACATTTAGTTAACACAAACAAATCATCACTAGATTTCTTTAGCGGTAAAGATCGCAGTGGACCTTGGACTTTAATTTACAATTTACAAGTCATTTAAGTCAGCTGTACGAATCATTCACTCACCAAAGCCACTGTTTCTTTATTCTTCCATATTTCATTTATCAGATACTCCCCAACGTTGAGTTTCGCCGAAACTAACTTGTCATTCGGTCCGTAGATATATTTCGGCTTCTTCAACATTTTGCACACGTTTATACAGAGCGAACATCAAACATAAACTGATTGTGGGTTAGGTTCATACAATGAGTATTAAATTGTATGTATGAAGAGATCATTCGTATACGGTATCTTCGTACGCACACAGCGATTCCATAATGTCTCTGACACTACAGATACCCATTGATTCATTTAGCTACTTACTAATGTATATGTAAGGTTACTTCTCTTATTTATAGTAATCTAGTATTCGAAATAATTTGCACAAAAATCTCGCATCCGCTTATGTAGAAATCGTGTATGTTAAAAATGAATGTGCCCCCACTAAATATTATTGTTACAACCTGTTATTGGAATTATTTATTTCTATTTATTTAATACAACATTGAAGTCATTGAACTACTATTACTAGCGTATAGAATAGACACCGTGAACATCGGGTTCGGGGGTGTGCATTGCAGCCGGCCGGCTGCATTTCATTCTGTCACTCGGCTGTCACTCGGCTGCGCTCATGGCGGCCGCATGCCAAAATTGTTTATGAAAAAAACTGAAAAAATGCCGTCGTGCATAATAAGAACGTGTCACAATTGCACGACAAAAAACAAAAAAGAAAATGGTATCACATAACATCGGTAAGAAAACATAATATTAACTTAAATCAACGAAAACGAATTAAATTAAATTATTGTGCAATGTTCCCGCCATTTTGGAATGAAAAAATCATAAGGAGCGTTTGAACTTAGCTAGCTACTAGCATGTTAATGGAATATAATGCTTGCTTAGGTTGCCGTCTTGGTTCGGCAAGTGTCATATATACAAAGTTACTCTATGGCAAGTGTGCAAACGAGGCTTCTAGTTTGAAAAGAGAACGGAGGGCAAGCCGGCGGTGGAACACACATTTTGTTTGAGATGTTTCCTCTATGTATGTATCTCAATGATTGAAGTAGATTTTTTTATTTGTATTTAAGTTAGAAAATAAAGATTGCTACTAGACGTTTTAACAACAATTTAACGTGCCTCCACGTTCATTTTTAAAGTAGACTATTTCGAGTCAAGATTACACGTAGATATATCATCAAACTAGCTGTTTCCCGCGGTTTCACCCGCGTTAATCTATGGAAAAACTAACTACTAAAATATATGATGTTATATAGCCAATAGCCTTTCTCGATACATGGACTATCAAACACAAAAAGAATTTTCCAATTCGAACCAGTATTTCCTGAGATTAGCGCACAACCAAACAAACTCTTCAGCTTTATAATATTAGTATAGATTACTTACCGGGTATATTGTGATGATTACGTATAAAGCTGGCCATAAATATTTTCATTTAGTGCACACCATAAAAGTGCCTTTCAACAGGTGTGGCACAGGCATAATACACTCACAGCGCGGCAGCGCCTGCGCAGAATGTAAGACCAATATCTGCAAGTTAATGTATTGCGATTCTGTCAAAAATAAAAAAATATTAAGAGCTTCCAAAAAATAAATATGAATATTTTTTTGATATGTATATTGCAACTGGAGAATGAGAAATAAATTGGTGGTCCACCCATCCATCCATCCATCCATCTATCAACCTTTGTAGGTCCACTGCTGGACATAGGCCTCCCCTAACTTGCACCACTGACAGGTCCTGAGCCTTCTGAATCCAACGGATGCCCGCTGTCTTCTTCAGATCGTCAGTCCACCTGGTCGGGGGGCGTCCTATGCTCCTTTTTTCGAGACATGGGCGCCATTCGAGGACCTTTCTTCCCCAACGGTTGTCGGTCCTTCGAACTATGTGGTCAGCCCATCGCCACTTCATCCGGCTAATTCTTTGAGCTACGAGTATGTCGGTTAGCTTTGTTCGTCTACGTGGTCCATCGCAAGACAGTAATTTTGTCTCATGGTCCCTCTTTCCTAAAAGGTTAAGAACATCTGCACCAGTATCTCTATCAACTTCCCTGCTTGTGATGAGCCATGAGCCCTGCTGAATAAGGTTCCGTACGTCGAATGGGAAAACGAAACCCTTATAGTGTCACTTGATTGTCTGTCTGTCTGTCAACCCCTTTTCTCCAGAAAGCGTATAGGTATCAAGTTGAAATTAATTTCCAATACTCCGTTGTGAACCCTGGATGTGTAAATATGGCTCGTCTGTTTTTGGCGTTCCTTAAATTTGCGAAAAATTCGGTTATTATGATTAGATTCAAGTGTCCCTCTTCCTATCTAAATGGGAGTTGGACATGTGGAAAAATTCACGGCAGTAGTATAAATGATGAATTTTAAAAGGAAAACTATGACGCCCATGTTAACCTAAGTAGTTAATGAGTAATCTATGTATATACATGGTGGAAATTAAAGAAAATTAGTGAAAATGGGTCTCATTTTGAGCAATTCATAGGTCAAATACGAGTAAATGGACTTACTGACTTTGGATAGTACGTAGGAACTTAACACGAAAAAATTTCAACTACCTAACTCATTTTTCTTGGTCTTCCCTTAATTTAAGATACTATGTTGTTTAACAGAACTTGATCCTTACCTTTCAGTTGGCATCATAAAAATACAGGATGTTGTTTTTTTCACATTTCACCGGTTCGATACCCGGCTCAAAAAGGTGAATTTTCAGAAATCTTTGAATGCAGTTTTAATTAATTTTGAAAATAAAGGAATGTTTCCTTTCAGTAAAATTTGCCATCATCAATATTCAGGGTATTTTTCTTTCAACTACCGTCTTTAATTTCCACCCTGTTTATGTGAGTACGAAAAATGTGACACGGATTTTATTCGGAACAGCCCGTCTATATAGGTATTTAAGTCAACGTTTTAAAGGCAATAATGCGAAGATAGTTTGAGACCACTAATGCATTGCATATTTTCGATTTTTGACTTTTCGCACATTGAAGTATTATTACTAGCGTATAGAACAGACACCGCGAACACAATGTATGTTCCAATGAATTGGCGCCGCGCGGCTTTAATGTCCAATGGATTCGTTCGATTTTGAAAGGAGAACAGGGGCCCAATTTTGAAAATAGAACCTTCCGGTGGGGACACACATTTTGTTTGAGATGTCTTCTCTATGTATACTTATAACTCAATGTTTTCGCATACAATTTTTTTAACTAGTGGACTTAACTTACAACTACGGGCCCTACATTGCTCGTGGCCTGACACGCACTTGCCCGGTTTTTTGTCTCGGTCTCTCTCGCAGTATCGAATGGCTATTAATGCAGGTTCCAGGTTTCCTTTCTTGTCCACAAAGCTATGCCCTTGGTTTTAATGATGTAAGATCACTTACATACAAACCTGCCTATGTCGGAATAAATGTTTCTTTCTTTTCTTTCTTTCTTTCTTTTACTATAAGGTTGTTCTTCTGATCGTTTATTAGGTATTATTACTAGGTATTTATCTGCGTTAAGAAAACTAGAAAAAGATTTTGGCGCAGGAATTAACACGATTTAATTCCCTCATTTTCTTTTTCATTTTCCTCCACCATCGAAATTCGACGCCCGGCAAGTACCTATCCCTTGTCAATAACAGCCTAGATAGATAGATAGATAGACAAACAGACAGACGGGCGGACGGACAGACAGACAGACACATAGATAGATAGAGTTTACAATTATAAGTTTGACGTTTATGTCTGTCTACATGTCAACATGTCATCATAGCTCTCGAATGGATGAACCGATTTCGATTTGGTTTCCTTTGTTTGAAAGATTTTGATATTATTGTTACAGACGAAAGTCATTGACGAGTCCAACTTTACTTTGAACATAAGAAATATTAAGTACAATAAGTCTTAAGATATTTAAAACTTTTACATTCATACAAAATTACTATATTAATACAAATTATAGAAACCAACATTAATTTAGATTATAAATTACAAGCAATTTGTAACCTTATCAGTTAAGAGACTTGTCCCACGAACCACGACAAATTTATACGATTTGCTTGACTGCAATTATAAAAAATAATTACTATTAAATAATAATAAAATCTCTGATGAAGAGGTAGTAATCCCTATTCACGGACCTGAAAAAAAGACGGACGTAACCTCGTCTAATCTAGAGTGAAACATAGCAATGGCTTACCATGTGTGCGTAATTTTTGATTCGCGATTGAAGCATTATGGTGTCAATGTGTGGGTGTGTGTACTTGTACGAATAGAGAGGTGGTATTACTATGGGTGCTTCACTGAATTTGTTCTTGGGATTACATCCGTCTTCTTTGTAGGTCTGCGTCCCTGTTAAAGACTTTAAAAGTACCTTGTCCTATTTAATTACTTACCATTTCATACGTGACCATTTTATTTTTCCTCTTCTTTTCGTATACCACTACTCATGTATTGTTTCTCTTTTCATCTACCCAACGGTCGCTTGGAAGAGATTGATATAGCGATAGTGTTGGTATACCTTTTCGTATATGTATCAGTTTCATAGACCTTATTTTAATGTTTATAATTTCTGTAATAATTACTCGCACTCGCAATACTCACGATGTTTCGACCCAGTTACATGAATCTAATCACGGCGGGACTGCGGTGGCAGAGAAACTTTTGACTGGAGTCACACTTGGCACAGCAGCGCTGCATCGGTCCGACATGGGTAACCATTAGGTCACATTAAACCCGTTTCATCAATTTGTTTTATTACATTTGGATCATTATAGCTTAAGGTATTTTATTTTGGGCACATACGTTGGGTGATCTTTACGTTGCAATAAAAAATAAGAAGAATTAGCAATAACAATTCAATTTACACATGTCGCTGTGAAGGAAATACAAAAAGTAATATTCAATTTACAAATCAATAGGCATTGACAACATTTAGGTACATTATTTGTTCGTGTACTTATCATTTCTATTGCTCAGATTAAAGGTTCTCTTGATAAATTACAAGAAATGGCCCTCCTTATTTTGTCACTCAATAAATGTCATATCTATATTAATATATAAAGAGGAAAGATTTGATTTTTTGTTTGCATTGAATAGGCTTCGAAACTACTGAACCGATTTGAAAAATTCTTTCACTGTTAGGAAGCTACACTATCCCCGAGTAACATAGGCTATATTATATTTTCAAAAAATTAGGGATCCTTAATAAAACTTCAATAATGTAACCCAAAAAAAAAATAAGAAAACCGAAGCAAAGCGAGGGCGGTTACTCGTCTGTAAATATGACTATGTAGTCATATTGTCCATAACCGGATCAACCACCCTACTAAATCGTGATTCAGATCATGAATCAATTGAGTTCTGAAACATTTCTCTATGGAAAATATAATGTATATATAACATAATTATATAAGAACGATTAAAATATTTCACACTTAAGTTTAACTTTGATACTCGCACTGTCTACGTTTGCAAAATGTTGAAAAACCCAAAATATATCTACGGACCGAAAGACAAAATGGTTCCGGCTACGATGAATGTTGGGGACCATTTATTGAGTGAAATGTGGAAGAATAAGGATAGGGTGGCATTGGTAAGTAAATATAATAAAATTAATAAAATAAAAAACATTTTTTCATTTTATTATATTTTAAGAAATATTAATGGCGGTTGACTTGGATTGATCTGATTACACAGTTAACAAAAAATGGGGTATCTTCAAAAAGGCCTTTCATTTCATTTCATTCAATATTATGAAACTGCAGATACAATTTTTAGATTCAGGGGTCCGTTTGCGAAATATTCGACTTTAAAGTGCTAATATTGGTTAGAATTAATATTTAATTACTAAATTAAATTACTAATTAAAATTAATAATTGCCCCCCCGCCAACCAACTGGTAGGAGTTGGATATGCGAAAAAAATCACGGCAGTGAGATATAATTATGATGAATTTAAAAGGAAAACTATCGCGGCTGTCTTAGCATAAGTAGTTAATGAGTAATAGGCGATAAACTTACTACTTTGTAACCCTACATTGCGTGTGGCCTGAAACGCACTTGGCCGGTATTTTTTATTTATGAGCCGATTGAAATAAAACAAGCAATATATAATACTAAGTATAACCCCAAGCTTGAAACTAAATCATCGATAGGGGTTAAATCCAAATTAGGAATAAAACAGGTGTCAGAATACTGCCCTGAGGAACTCCCAAGAGGATTTTAGTCATACTACTTCACGCGAGAGTCCGATCAAATTAACTTCACCCCATTTATGTTCATTTGCGAACAAGCTAACGAAATGCTGTGATAGCCTAGCGGTTAGAACGTTGGTCTCCCGAACGAAGGGGCCTGAGTTGAAATCCTGGCACGCACCACTAGTTTTCAAATATTATGTGCGTATTAGAAGTTAATTATCACTTGCTTCGGTGAAGGAAAACATCATGAGGAAACCTGCACACCGGAGAGTTCTCCATAAAGTTCTCAAAGGTGTGTGAAGTCTACCAATCCGCACTTGGCCAGCGTGGTAGACTATGGCCTGTACCCCTCACATTGTGAGAGGAGACCCCGAGCCCAGCACTGGGATAATTATGGGTTGTTGCTTTAATTTTTTTTAGACGAAATTGAAATAAAATAAGAATCGGTAAAACATCAATGTCTTTGAAAAAATAAAATACACGCAAATACCTACTGAGATATTAAATTACTGTTATAAAAATATAATATATGCACCTTAAGACCTTATCAACTAAATAATGAGCATAAAAATCAGATTATCGAACTACATAATAGGTACCATTGGGCATTACAGCACCCATAGAAAATTGTAAATTAGGTATGCAGTTTTAAGTATTAAATAATTTTTTTTTCTTCGAAGATCCTTAAACATTTACAACCCCTTAGTTTTACCCCTTAGAAGATGAAATTCGAGAAAACCGTGTTACAGTTATTTTTTTGTGTCTATTTAAGGTCATATATATAATTTTTCACCCTTTTAACTTCAGAACTGACAAAGTTTTCATACTAACTTGCACCACCTTAATTAACCCTTTAGGAAGTTTAGGAGATGATTTTTCAAAAAACGTAATATTTCCAAATTTTGTTTCTAATCTAGAGGTAATATATAAATTTTCATGTTTTTAACTTTAAAAATTACAAAGTTACGTACTAAGTTTCATCCCCTAAATTAACCCTTTATGGAATAATTCTCCAAAAAATGTGTTAAAGTTAACTTTTGTTTGTAACTGTAAACTTTGATACATAATAATTTTCATATTTATAACTGTAAAACTGACGAAGTTGGTTTGTATGAAAGTGATTTCCAACCCCTATTTTTACCCCTTAGATTTTTTCAAAAATCCGATAGCCTAAGCTATGATACTCACAAATAATGTGGCTTTCTATTGGTAAAAGAATTTTCAAAATCGGTGCAGTAAATCCAGAGATTACCCCCATAACCTCACAAACTTTACCTTTTTATAATATTAGTATAGATTAAGATTGAAGATTATTTTCATATGGACATCTCTTCCCCAGATAAATGCAGCAACTGACGAAAAGCTTACGCTTGGTCAAATAGTGCAGGAAGCAATGAATCTTGCTGTCTCGCTCGTTAAAGCTGGTGTTAGAAAGGGAGAGGTGGTTGCAGTGTGTTCAGAGAAAAGAAAAGAGTTTTGGAGTACTGTTATTGGGGTTGCTTGCACTGGAGCTACAGTCACCACCATCAGTACCGACTATGGCCATGGTGAGTTTTTGGAGCTTCTCTTAGTCGGGCATTCGTGTAAAGTGGTCATGGTTGCGCCGACGAGGAACGAGGAGGGATGTTCGTTGGATCGCTAACTTTTTCGAGGACTGTCAATGAGATTGATTCCTGGCAATGAGCTTCCATTTCTTCCGATCAGAGGAATTGCGAGTACATTCAACATGGTAGGCTCCAATTTGTTTGGACTTCAGTTTTTTGAGCTAGGTTTGAGAATATCAGATCAATACTTCCTTTGACGTTAAGGTGTTTTGTTAGAAGTGTCGTTGAGTTAGGTATGATACACCTAAGGCTATTGTTGGCCACGGGTAAAGGTGACCACTTACCATCGTCATGGGGTTCGCCTGGAGAGCCACCACCCTCTTGATTGTGTCAGCCGCATAATGGCTCGTCGTGTTTCGGCTAGAGAATTGACAGCCAGTTTTTCCTTTCTTTTTCTTGTCCTTTCTTGGCTGGCAACGCATCAGTGATGGCTTTGGTGTCACCGATGTCCGTTGGCGACGAGGTGAGGTGAGGTACTATCTACGTCACCTCATTCGCCGGCTATTTCCATAAAAAGGGGGATCGTCTGCATATTTGAATTAAGTAGAAAGATAATAGCTTTATAGGAATACTAATTATACATTAAATAATCTTTATAAACTATATTCTTTTTTATTCAACAGATGAATTAAAACACATAATGGGTATAGCAAAACCAAAATACATATTCTGTTCTCCTCTAACCTACAAAGCGTACTCCAAAACCCTCAGATCTCTGGACTACTTGAAGCAGATCATTCTTTATGGTGACGAGAAGAATCCAAAAACGATTCTGTACAACGATTTGGCGAAGACCTCAAACCAGACAGAGGATGGCAGAATGAAAGATAACATTCAATTTGAAGATTTTCAGCCAATGGAAGTAGCGGGAGATGATACTCTGTTCGTGCTATATTCTTCTGGAACCACCGGTCTTCCAAAAGGAGTTATGTTGACACAGCTTAATGTTTTGACAGCTTTAGCGTAAGTTTTTAAGTCTTCAGCACTTTTCTAGTAGAACTAAATCAGCATCCGCAACAATTCTGATCCATTCCAAATAATATAATGTAGATTTTTGTAGCTTTGTATACGAATCAACATATTTACGATGGCAATAGATTTAAATGATAAGCATGACCTGGTTACGGGGACCTGGGTACTGGTCACGAATTATGAAAGCTTCTTCCAAAGTTCACCATAACCTGATTACCACCTTTCAGGGATAGATTATACAGAATCTTATACAGAATACAGATCAGTCACTATTTTTTAAAAGAGTGCCTTTGGTGGTATAAATATTATTAATGTGTACTTGTTAACTTCACAGACCGAATCCCATAATCCCAACAGAGGTCAAACCGCTCACAGTTTCTCCATGGTTCCACATCATGGGACTGATCAGTACTATGATTAACTTCATCAGAGGAGTAACGATGGTGTACCTTCCTAAATTTGACGTCGATTTGTACTACAAGAGTATAGAAAAGTATCGGGTAAGGAAATTTGGTGTTGTTATTAATAGAAAATCTTTTAGACTTTAACTCCTTATCTATCGATTTCATATTTAAGCTTGCGATATGAGATTTTATAGGGAGTAAAATCATTTTTTCCGTTACGTTACGCGTTATGTTTGTAATTAGTAACACAGAACCTACGTGGCGTTGGATGACTGATCAGTAACAACGCCATCTAATTGACAATAATAATCTTGGTACATCATATTCTGACGATATGAAACATCATCATCATGATCATTATCCTAATCATCATCATCACCATGTCGTTAAACTCTAGTCGTGCGTCGGAGTTGACAGACACCATTTTTTCTTTTCTTTCGTGGCTGGCAAGGCATTGGTGATGGCGTTACTGATTTCCATGGCTACTTACAACCAGTGTGATCAGCACCTACATTCCCTGTAAAAGACCATGGCGTCATATTATTATTGTAACCACCAATGTTTGGTGTTAATCTGAGATCAGAATAATTTTAGTACAAATAATCTGTATAATTGAAGAAGAAATAACTATTCATTTCAAAATTTAGAAACCCCCCGACTGATTATTTATTATTTTTACCAAACAACTAACAACCATCTCGATCAGTCATTTTTTCATGTCTATCAGTCAGAAAAAACCGCATCAAATCTATCCATTCGTTTATGAGCTACGGTGATACAGACAGACTCACTAACAAACACACACAGAGAGACACGCCAAACTTATAACAGCCCACTTTTCGCGTCAAGGGTTAAAAATATTGTTTACAATTTAAAACTTTTCTTTTCCCAGTCTAGTTTTCCAGGTGATATATTAAGGTATCCAGCCTAGCGGGACAGTAGAGAGCTTAATTTATCTATATTCACAGATAACAGACCTAAAAGCAGTACCTTCAGTGCTCGTGGCGCTATGCAAGTCTCAACCTCAATGTGACGTCAGCTCTGTGGAACTAGTGTATTCTGGTGCAGCGGCGCTCAGCAGGGAAACTATAGATACTGTTATGAAGAGGTATGTTACTATAGGTATCTTACTTATATGTGAAAGTTTGTATGTTTGTTACCCAATCGATTGAAAAGGGCTGAACTGATTTGAATGAAGCATGTAGTATATTATTTGGGTTAAATTCTAGAACATTTTGAACTCAAGATATTATATTATCATAAAATTGCCCACGCCAGTGCAGTGCAGATGACGCAGCCATTTTGAAATTACCTAATGTAACGTTAAAAAACATTAATTAAATTTACAAATTATGATTTCAGGTTTCCTAACGCACGGATGCTGGTACAAGGGTATGGCTTAACAGAAACTGCCTTAGCTTTCACTAAATGTCTAAACCCCGATAAATTGGGCAGCGTCGGGTCTGTTACTTCAAATAATGTTGTAAAGGTAGATTAGTAGTATTTTTTTATTTAGCGTTACATTTTTAAATTCATTATCATTATCCTTAAGATGTTTAGCATGGAAAAGAGTAATTTAAAATCTTGGATCTAGCATGATTTTAAGGTGAAACTGATTGGCATGTACTGATTGGCAAAGGTAGATATGTCAAAACTCATAGATATCAAAACCCGGTTTGTACTTAACCGTTTCTGTTTTTCAGGTAGTTAATAAAGAAACTCGTGAAGTACTAGGACCTAATCAACATGGAGAGATCTGCGTAAAAAGCGTGATGTTAATGAAGGGGTATATAGGGAAAGATAGATCGGAGGACTTCGATGAAGAAGGGTTCTTTAAGACCGGCGATATTGGGTATTATGATGAAGACAAGTACTTCTATATTGTGGACAGGTTGAAGGAATTTATTAATTACAAAGAATTTCAGGTAAGAAATCTTTCAACAAGATATTGTATCAATATTTAAAACAACTAGTATTTGAAAGAAATATACATTCACCCACTCACTAGAGTACACTAAGACTTCTCTATCATTCACTGCCCTGTATAATACGCCAAAAATTATCCATAATAGTATTTAACTTCCATTATAGAAAATTAATCACCATACATTCAACTTCTCGTCAAGACCAAGGTTTCTAATTCAGACGATCACTTCACATAAAGAAATACTTTCAAGGTTTCAAATCATATTTCAGGTGGCCCCAGTAGAAATTGAAGCCGTACTTCTGAAGCATGGAGGAGTAAGAGACGCAGGTGTAATAGGTATTCCCCATTCTGGGGAGGACAAAGTTCCCCTAGCTTTCGTGGTCACACAGCCAGGAGCAATAGTCACTGAGAAGGAGATACTAGACTATGTCGCGTCAAAGGTATCTCGCTTGTTGTAATTGACTATTTAATCAAACTAGTAGCAAAAATGGCATCAGTTCTACGACGTCCGGACTAGGAAACACTTGGACGATCTGGTAATTTAGCCAGAGGTGAAATCATTTCCCCTGGGATCTATTTTAAAGAAAATAGATACTAAGACGATGGTCTGTGCCAATAGTAGGCATATGTCATCTTGTTTACATTGTAAGTAAAGTTAACCCTGGACCACGAACTTAAGTTTTCAAACTTTAAACATTGTTGACAACATAATAAAGATAGAGTTCATTGAACGTTTCATTAAACATTTCGTTTCAGTTGCCAAATCACAAACACCTTCGTGGAGGAGTAATGTTTATAGACGAAATGCCAAAGACTCCATCGGGAAAGGTAATGAAAAGGGAACTTCGCAAAATAGCGGAGAACAGGAAGAGAAATCCTTTAGACTAGGGGCTTGAAACTCTTTTTCGGAAGTATGTATTTGAAGCTACATAATAAAATGTGAAAATGACGAAAATGGTTGTATATTTTATGTCATCTTATTTTATAAGTTTTCAGTTAAATTGGAGGGGCTATCTAAAAGTTCAAAATAAAGATTTATAATTATGTGACTTAGTTGGTTGGTTACGTTTGAAGCATTATAACATCATATGTAATATCATATGTAAGAGAAAAGAAACAAGATTTTTAGTCAGCAGTATTCGTTAGTCGAACATCATTTATATATGTACATATAAGAAAAATAAAAGACCTAATATTAAGCCCTGCGGGACACCCGACATTTTAGTCATTCCAGACAACTTGTCCAAACATTTAAATGAGGATGATGCAAACTACTTCCTCCGATTACCGACCACAGCTTTCTTTATAGCACTTTTAGCATAAAACATTTATCAAATTACACCTTTAATCTGCATGCCATTAGCATGATAGTCTTGGAATAACTGTCTTCAAGCACTTTGTGTATTTGAAACTTATTATTAACTAAGAATAATCTTATTTTTATTTACTTCTACTTTCCTATTTACACAGAAGAAATAATCTTAATATATATAAATTACGTGTCACGTTGTTTGTCCGCGATGTACTCCTAAACTACTTCCGATATTAATCAAATTTGCACACCGTGCAAACTTGAACCAACTTGAAAGATAGGATAGCTTACATCTGCCTTAAGGCACACGAAAGGTTTTAATAAAAAAACTTTTGACAGAACGAAGTCAGTCCAGGTAAATAGTTGTACATATAATTGTTCATAGAATATTTAAAAGGTTGGCAATAAATAAAATAACTGAGTTTCTTATTTCAATTTATTTGGTATAACCTTGTCGTTCGCTTTAACATGATAATTATTTGATATCAAAGTTTGCTTTTATGAATTTTTAGCATCTGGCGAAGTTGATTCCTGAGGATCTTTCCAGTGGTGGTCTTAGGAATTTGCGATACAAATTGTACGCCACCTCGCAAATGCTTTGGATTGGAGAGCTGTGGAGAAAAACAAATTACTTTTAAGACATAGACCACGAATACTACTTAACTAGAAACCCTTTCTTCCCTTCGAGTACCTAAGTCTTAATACCCTCAATTACCCTTAGTAACCCTAAAGCAAATTATTTTTGTTAGGAATTATAATATATTATGTAATTCCTAACAATAGCCCAATAAACAATAGGCCCATAGCCTTCCTCATTCATATTTATTTATTAAAATTCTTAGTGATTGTAAAGAATTCTAGAGATTGTAAAGATTCTAAAGAAGACATATTAGACAGAAGTGTACCCTACACTGTTAACTGGTAAACACAATACAATGAGCGGCCTTATCGCTTACAAGCGATTTCTTCCAGGCAATCCATAGAAACGAGAAGAGAATAATGTCTGGAAGAAATCAGGGCAGATATACAAAGCAGATGAAAATTAAAATAGAGACAAAAAATACAGACTTATGCCCCAAATCAGTCACTAACGATTACGTAAATCGCTCCTTAGTACAGTATTTGTATGGAGATTCTTTACTAAGGAGCGATTAAAGTAACCGTTAGTGACTCTGAGTTGGGGCATAAGAGTAGTACAGGAGAGTGAGGAACTAGCATACTCAAAAGAATTATTCAAATCCAACTGCCTTTCCAATAACTTTACCTTCTCTGCTACAAATTCCTTAACTTCGTTCTCCGTGAGTGTATCTCCTGGCTGTAGCACTACGAAGGCCCGGGGAACCTCACCAGCTGCGTCATCAGGTACTCCTATCACACCCGCGTCTCGTATCCCTTGATGCTGCAGCAGTACAGATTCTATTTCTGCTGGTGGAACCTGAATAACAGCGTTGGCTTAGTTTAAGCACCAGATCTTCTACAAATTACAGAATCTTGGACGCTATGATAAATATGTATTCTGTAATTTTTAGAGATGTATATGAAGCATTATCTTGATAATATTTGACATATAATTTTTTTTGGGCGTAAGAGCTTTGATTTAAATTCCAAGTCTCCATGGTCAATGGAGTCATTGTCAGGTATCTCTTCAGTGGTCAAGAGTACATACACTACAATTTAAATCCTTATTTTTAACCCTTGGTATAATAGAATCATTTCTTCTCTTTTCTTGGCCGGCAATGCATCAGTAATGCCTTTGGTGTTGTTGATGTCCATGGAAGACAATAGCCACTTACCACCAGTTGGATCGTCATCGTCAGCTCGTTTGCCGGCTATTTCCATAAAAAAGAATATAGGAATACCTCACCTGATACCCTTTGTATTTAATCAGCTCTTTCAGTCTTCCGACGACAAACACATATTCCTCCTCATCATAATATCCTAAATCTCCTGTTCTGAAGAAACCCTCATCATCGAAGTCGTCTCTCCGGTCTTTGCCGACATAGCCTTTCATGACCAAAGACCCTTTTACGCAGATTTCGCCTTTTTGGTACCGACTTAATGGTTTCCGTGTTTCAATGTCTACGATCTAAAATGAATGAAAATGAAATGAAATGACTGCGGAATTCTCAGTTGATCCAACATCCAACAAAGAATTAAGAATTAAAAAACTTTATAACCAAGCAAAAAACAAATATGGTGGCTATGAGATGCCATTGTTTGAAGTATCAAAAAATAAAAATAAATCGAATAACGCAATAATGGGTATCAAATTATAGAGCTCACTCATAATATAATATATTCAAACAATATATTAATAATATTAAATAAATATATATATATATAATATTAAACAATATAACACTCAATTATAGGATTTCAAAAAGGTTTTCTTTTTTTTTTACACAATTAAGTTAATGCTTCACCACAATCCCACCTGATGGTAAGTGGAAATGTGGTCCAAGGTGGTGAGCACATTAACTTAGTAAAAGCCTATTCACTCATTTCTTGAAGACATCCACGTCATAGGCAGGCGGGAACGCCGACGCAGGCAAGTTATTCCAGTCCTTCGCGGTGCATACAACGAATGATACGAGTAGATAGGTATAATATAGTATGATGATAGTTTTTTTGATAGCAGGCGGGTTAAAAAAAAAATAATTTTTAATTTAAAGATTTTTACGAAGCTGTGTTATAGTGTCTGCGCGGGCGACGGGCGCCATACAGCGACTGCCCTTCGGACGGGAAGCCTGTGTTTCTGTCCGCCAAAACGCTCCCGTAATTTACGATCCATTTCGTAGTTATTTTGTTCTTTTTACTAGAGAATATAACTAATTAGGGTTCGGACGCTTGGCTAGAATTTATTGTTTGAATTTAAGCCATATATTTCGCAAATGGACCCCTAATTCCAAAAATGGTCTTAGGAAACCCATAACATTTTTGGAACACCTTTTTAACGATACACCACACTAATGCCCATTATATTATTATTGATCCATGCCAAATTACAGCTTTCTAGCACTAAGGTTCTCGGCGCTTTGCTTCGGGCAAACGGACAAACGGACGGAAAGACATGATGAAACTATAAGGGTTCCGACTTTACTTTACTTGTCCTGACGCGGGGAAGCGGGGTCTAAACACGCAAGGTCGTATGCGTATGGGAGCGAGTTAACTAGGGCTCTGGCCGCGACTTTACCTCTGTTTTCCGGGGTAATAAGTACCCTATATCTTGTTCCAGGCCATGGTCTACCTGTGTGCAAAATTTCCTGAAAATCCGTTCAGTAGTTTTTGCGTGAAAGACTAACAAACATCCATTCATACTCACAATTTTTCACATTTTAATATCAGTAGGATATCTGAGGATGTTTCAAGTGGATTACAGTTCTACACACCCAAAACACCAACCTTGACTATAGTACCTTTGACAACCTTCCCAACACTCCCCGCCTTAGACTTGTGGTCAACCAAAGCCTTGCACACACCAAGAGTGGTTTCAGTCATGCCATAGCCTTGAAGTACGGTGCCAGCATTGGGAAACCTGGGAAGTATTATATAATTATGGAAATTATCTTATCTATTATTATCCTTATTATTATTTTTGTGACTAAGGCTGAAGATCCACCTGATGGTAAGATACCTTTACCCATGGACATCAGTAACACTAAAGCCCGATCATGGAAGAAGTAAGAAAAATTGAAACTTTGAATCTGGCTCTCAATCTCCTAGCTAGACCATGAGAAATAATAAATAAATAAACGTTTACACACTCATACCCGCAGTAGATTGCTACCTGTGCCACGGGTGGCATGATCGACACCCTGCACCCGAGTACAAATATTTATCTGTCACATAAATATCATTGTTTTCCCACTGCCCTAAGGTTGACTGGCAGATAATGCTTTTAGCATTAAGTCCGCCTTTTGTATCCTTTATGATTTAGGTGCAATAAAGAATAAATAAATATCTGCCCTGGCCGGTAATCGAACCCAAGGTCGCTACCAACTACAATAGGCTACAGCGTCGTTTGTAGGTTGACTTAAACGAGAGGGTGATAGTCAAATAATATTAATGACTCAACTTAATCCTTAAGTGAAGCCTTACCGCCAAGAAAATCATATTAAGATATAATATTATCATTAGACATCAGGTTATCATTGAGTTGACAAATCTGCACTATACGGTCTACAGTACTTAGCCGTATTGGGGCGGCTTAGAATACTAAACCTAATCCCAAGCCAGATGGGTGTCGTAAGAGGCGACTAAATCCGGCCCACTGGTAGTAGGGCGCCTCGGAGGGATAATATTGGTAATATTGATTACCATTATTACTTTTAATTATTCTTCATGGGGTTCGCTTGGATAGCTACCACCCTTAAGCATGAGTCAGCCGCCAAACGACTCGTCGTGTTCCGGTTGGGGGCATGAGAGCCAGTTCTTTCTTTCTTTCTTTTTCTTCTCTCTTTCTTGGCCGGCAGGACATCATTGATGCCTTTGGAGTTGCTGATGTCCATGGGCAACGATAGCCACTTACCATCAGGTGGATCGTCAGTTCGTTTGCCGGCTATTTCCAAAAAAAAAAATTCAAACACTCGTAGGTGAAATGGACACCTGGCTTCAACCCATTAATGGCCCACTACAGGACACGGGTCTCTCCTCTTGAGGAGGCCTAGAGCATACTCCACCACGCTGCTCCAATACGGGTTGCTGGAGTGAATGGACACCTAGAAATAACACAATTTAAATACCCGTAAACCCGTAAACTCCTCCTCCTCCTTCGGTCGTACGCTCACTGCTGAGCATCGTGATGTCCCGATCTCAGTGGACTAGCTGCCGCCATTTTCCGCGGTCTGAGGCACAGTGTATAGCTTTGCTCAGTCTGATGTTGAGATGTTCGGACACCTGATCTGTCCATCTTTTCGGGCTCCGACCCCTGGGTCTCTTGCCTTCCATCTTTCCGGTTATCATAAGCTTCTCCAAGTTGTCGCTGGGTTTTTTTGCGATATGTCCGAAATACTTAAGTATTCTTTGCAGACATATGCTGGAGAGTCTTTGCTTTATCTTCAACTCTTTGAGGATTGAGACGTTTGTTCTGTGGGCTGTCCAGGGAATACGCAACATGCGGCAACAACCCCGTAAACAGAGCAGCAAAAATATATAGTTCGTCGGATAATCGGCAGATTGTCGATCGGCAGATCGTAAACTCAACTTAATTAAGTATGGGTGCTGTCGACTCCATTCTCCTGTTTTAATATGTGACTTATTAAATTCGATGACTTAACTTGAGATCCACAGTGGAGCTCCGTGAGTGGAATATAAGTACGTCAACATCAAATTAGATGACTGTAAGTACCTAGTTTCTACGAACAAATAGGTATAAAATTAGATTACTAAGTTCATTACCTGGCGCAAACATCATTGATAGTATCAGTTCGGAGAGGTGCAGAGCCACAGTATATGATTGTGACTGAGCTGAGGTCATGGTTTGAGGGGAACTTGGTGATAGCGATCAGCACTGCTGGTACCACCGTTAGTTGAGACACCTGGAATATAATTTGAGGAACTGAGCACAATTTTAATTAGATTTTGCTTTTACACGAATAAAAGGAGCGCTAAAGAAATATGTTTAGAATTTCGGTCAACCCAAGTCCATCGAACTTTATGTCCAAATTTTAAAAACATTTCAATATGGCCAAGCCAATTTTTTATCTTTATTTAAGTTTCTCTGATAATAGGGTTGCCAGACGTCCGGATAAAGCCGGACATTGTTAGACTTTTTGAATGAATGTCCGGCCAAATTTAACAGTGTCCGGCTTATCCGGCTTTGTTAGGATTTTTACATTTTACCAACTTATAAGAAACTTATACAAGGACACAAAACTATTTATATTGATGGCTGTTAAAAGACGTGCCTGCATGTAATCAAGTTTCTGAAACTATTAGTATCCACGAAGAAAACGTTAAAGTTGACGATAGCAAAGGTTTTGGCCAATTACAAAACATAAATTTTTTCTGATCAAAAATGAGGATGTTGATGGTTGATTTCAAGAAGCTGTTAGTACACAAGAAATGAGTAGGTAGCCTATTTTAAAACAATAAGAGTAGTCCAGATGGCTTTTAATTTAAAATATTTGACGTTTAAAGATTTATTACAACTTTATTTTGAAAAATATTGAGCTTTTAAAGCACGTTTCTGCTAATTATTTAATATTTTTAGTTTGTTTACTTTAAATGTTATTAATAGTGACGAAGTTCTAAAAAATTGTCTTAATAATATTAATACAT
The DNA here is from genome assembly GCA_951805285.1 of Thymelicus acteon. Taxonomy (NCBI): domain Eukaryota; kingdom Metazoa; phylum Arthropoda; class Insecta; order Lepidoptera; family Hesperiidae; genus Thymelicus; species Thymelicus acteon. The sequence continues at coordinate 5,590,850 of OX638239.1, forward strand.
AAAATTCTTGATAATTTAGGGTGTCCGGCCTTTTTACCCAAATGTCCGGCCAAACTGGCTGGTCTGTCCGGCTTATTGGTTGGCCGACCTGGCAACCCAATCTGATAAGATGATATATTTTCTAAGCTACAATCAATCACAAACCAAAGAATGAAGAGGCCATGATCTGGAATATAAAGTGAAAGTATTATGCCGGCAAACGCATGCATATCCGCGGCAGAGCACTTAGACCTCATTATCTTTTTACCGCGTACATGCAGTGTGAGCGTTCTTCAAAGAGGTGTTCTCTAAGAAAGAGTTCCTCTTCAGAACTAACGTCGCTTTCCTAATAGTGTCTGTCCATAAGCAAGAGTAACCACTTACCAATCTGCTTTTTCGATTAAGTCAGGTTCCAACACCACTTGAATACCTGGCGTGTGCACAGTTTTTTTCCTTTCATTTAAAAACGGTGGAGTAAACTGTGGAACGAAATTCCTACATCGGCGTTCCCACTGTGCTATGACATAGGGCCCTTCAACGGTCCATCGCTTCCTTCTTGGCTGGGAACGCATTAGTGACGTCCTGATGTGTTTTTAATAACATTACACGCTCATAGCCCCACATAGATTTCCCTGTGTCGCGGATGCCATGGACAACACACAAAAGAACACTCACACCCAGACTGAGAACAGAAATTCAAACTCATCATTTAAATTTCCGCCTCGCTGGGAATCGAACCCTGACATTGCTGATGTGATGCCTTAGGCAATGATGGTCACTTATCATCGTTTGTCTGTTCACAAAATAATAAAAGTCAATTAGAGATTACCTTGTACTTCTCAATGGTTTTCAAATATAAACTGGGCTCGAACTTGGACAGGTAGACCACAGTCCTGCCAGCAGCGAAGTAGCTGAAGCCGCCAGCCAGACCCATCGCGTGGTACCACGGAGTGACCATCAACACACTCTGGTTCACGTTATAGTTTTCTGGCCTTGGGACAGTGACCAGAATATCATAATTATCACAAAATATTCAGAACAGCGTAGGTATTCCAAAAGTAAAATAAAAATATCTGTTCATTTGTGGACTCAACAGGAGAAAGTAGGGTAAAAGCATTGAAGTATAATGTCATAGAACAGACATCTCAAACAAAACGTATCTCGCCCGGGAGGATCTATTTTCAGAATTGAGCCCCTGTTCTCCTTTCAAAATCGAACGAATCCATTGGACATTGAAACCGTTCGGCGCCAATTCATTGGGACATACATTGTATTCGCGGTGTCTGTTCTATACGCTAGTAATAATACTTCAATGAGTAAAAGAGTAGAATATCTGAAATTGTATAACCAAAGTCAAAATCTCAAAAACGGTGAGATTTACTGAGGTGGTTTTTTGACTTCTAATAGGTCAATCTGTAAGCTATCTGCCCTCTAAGGCTGATCCACAATTTACAGGTAACCCCGTTCATCAAGATCGCCATCTAGCTATAATCGCCTTAGCTATAATATTTGATGAGTTCCCTCTATTTCTCGTTTATCGAAATCATTGAAAAAGGAAAAATTATCATCAGAACTGACTTTTAATAAATATTGATGAATCTGAAATCTGGATATTCATGAACTCCAGATAAAAAAATCCTCTATTTGAAGTCAGTTAAAAACACTTACTGCACTGCCATCGCCAACATGTTCAAGTGAGTCAACATCACAGCTTTAGGCAAACCAGTAGTTCCTGATGAGTAGAGCAGAAACGCAGTATCCTGACCCTGAACATCTATAGGTTGGAATTCCTCATATTCCACAGTCTTCCTTTCACCAGAACCATCCACGAATCCTTTAGCCAGATCGTTATAAGCAAGGCTTCCTTTAGGGATGTCGTCTCCGTAAATGATTACCTTCATGTGACTTAGTCCAAATGTCTTGCCGTGGTTCTTGTAGGCAGTAGGTGAGCAGAAAACATATTTTGGTTTTGATATGCTTAAAGCGTGTTTCACTTCACCTGCAGTCAAATTAACAATTCTAACCTTACCTCTCACAAACACATTTTCTATCATGAAACCAGTACGTCATAGTGACCCGTAGCCTAGTTGGTAGTCCCGCGAAGCGAGGGGTCCGGGATTCGAATCCCGGGCAGACATGGTGACGACCCGTGTGGCGCAGTGGTTACCATGCCGGACCACCGACAAGTCCTGGGTTCGATTCCCTATTCTCGGTCTAGCTTTGTGTTGTCCATGGCACCCATGACACAGGGAACTAGAATTCAGGTACGAGTGTTTTTTTTTAATATTGTAGTTATGGTTTTCTTGGCCACCTATTTACTTACCTCTAGAATACCCCGTGTTAACAGTAGTTACCAATGCGCCAGTACAAACAACACCCACCGCGGTACTCCAAAACTCCTGTCGATTTTCGCTACATAAAGCCACTACGTCTCCTCTTCTAACACCGATACGAACGAGCGAGATAGCTAAACTCATAGCTTCCTGAGCTATTTGCTTGAAAGTTAACTCGTCCTGAGTTTCGCCATTTATCTGCAAAGTATTGAGGAGTTCTCTATACTTAATAGTGGCAGTATCTCGATAAGCGACGCTACATTGTTGACATAAAGTGTAGCAGGGCTAAGCGTATTGCGTGCTCACTCGCACTTAGGTCGTAGCTCATTTTTAGTCCAAGGTTATTTTTTTATTTGTTTAAAAATATTATTAATTACAGCAGCAGCATTACAAATACTAAAGCAGAAATTACGTCATTTTGTATTTATTTTTAAATTGATTTCATTTAGTGTCTGGCTTTATCAGCTACCATATGGCGATCTCGGATTTTACCAAAGTAGATTAATGCTAAATTTATTAAATAACTAGCTGACCCGGCGAACTTCGTATCACCTAACAAAATGTTTTTTTTTTCTAAAATAGCCTAGCCTAGTAGCCTAAGTTACTCCTTGTTACATCAGCTATCTACCAGTGAAAGTTTCGTCAAAATCGGTCCAGCCATTTCAGAGATTAGCCGGAACAAACAGACAGACAGACAAAAATTGTAAAAATGTTGTTTTGGTTTATGTATCGTGTACCTCCACATCCAAGACACTCCAATTTTATTTATTTGTATAGATAAATATTTTTAAACATTGACAAATCCTCCTGTGAAACCAACGAAACGGCAAAATCTACAAATCTCAGATATCCGAGAATGATGTGAGCGCTCGCGCTCCCAAGATAAAACGCTTCCTACCTCACTTCGGGAGGAAATTTCTTGTAATCCTAGTTAAAGAATAGTTAAGTCTATGTAAGAAACTTTGTAGAAAGTTCAATAAATTTAAAATTCGTTTTCGCTCAAATAAACTTTTATTGAAGAGTATCCACGACAGGCCACCCAACATCCGTAAGTAACATTTGCTTTTGTTTGCCATGATGCCATCATACGAGTACGGTACAATGTATTGTATTGGGATGGGGCCCTCTTTACAACCCCACCCTCGTCCTAGGATCTGCCAAAGCTTTTTATTCATTTATTGAGACTGTTCTGAAGAAAATACATTACAAATCTTGTCAAATAGGTACTTACGAGTGCTACTCGCTCCTTATTCTCCCAAAATTTTGAAAGAATAAAATCACCAAAATTTAAATTTGCTCGCACATACACTTCATTACTACCGTACAAATAATTTGGATTCTTCAACATTATTTTACAATAATTTAATCTTACGAAAAATAAAATGTAACTAATTATTAAATTATTTTTGGATGCTGTAACTAAGTTATAGAAGCTACAATGTATTTATCAGTTATTTACTTGGTATTCTATTCCTGTAACTTCAACAACATGTAGCGTTGTACTGATTAATTTATCACAACGCACAAATTATCGCGCCTCTGTTTGTGATATTTAATTGAGATACGAGCGGGCCTGACGCACTCCGCACTTCGATACAACGCGCTGCGTCGTGCGTGTATTAACTAAAATGAAGGCAAAAACAATTTTTGTAGTTGCAAAATTTAAAACTTGTTAAAAAACTGATTTTTTTATTTATTTTTTTAACGGGGATCGATTCTGAAGCCTGAAGCCTATTCTGAAAAAAACTCCAAGAAAGGAAAAAACATCTCAAAGGAGGTGGCCAACATCTGTATGGGCGATTGCCCCACTTATGAAGTATAATGTACACATTTTATTTTTACCTTAAATTAAAGCTTACACTATCTACTTTAATAATTTTATCAATAAAAATCTGTAGAACTCGGGATTCTCCTTTTACGAGCACTTTTAGCTCTTGTAGGTTGATATTCTGCAAGACATAAGTAATCGTGGAAAAGTGTTTTAAAGAGAGATTTTTATATTAAATAAATATTATTTATCTTTTGGGTAATTTATTTATTTATTTTACTTTAATTATGACTTTATTCATTCGAAAAAGTACCAGCAGTACTAAATAAAATATACGTATTAACTTGTCACCTACCTACCTGGAAATATTCACAAGCAAACGCAATATAAATAAAACTGCACATTAATATTATTAAGTGTTTAATTATGTACATTAAGTACACATATGTAAAAATTGAGGAATTAAAACAATAGTATCAAACAAGGTATATAAGGTGAAGCATTGGCTTATTATCTGGTGTACCCATCTACTTGTTCTCTATCCAAGATCAGCAGTAATTAATATTGAGTCTAAAAATGATGCAGGGGCTTTTATGTGATCTTGGTGACGTGCCCACCCCATGCGAAAATGCCATACCTGTATTGCAGTGATTCATTCTACCAGGATTGAAAGTTTCTTGCTAGCGAAGATATTGAATGACGTGCCATGCGCTGAATATCAACCGCGCAATTAATGCACCTCATGGCAAAAAATCAAACACAATTATTATTTTGCAGAAATCAAACTCAAAAATCTTTTAGCATTTGGCAAATGGCAATATAATAGACATTCACATTTCTGTCAGTCAATTGTCAACCTCCACTGATAGCAATGGAGGTATAAGAAGATTAAGTAGGTATATACAATACAACTTATTATTATTGTTAATTTATTATAACTACTCACTGCGGAGTTCAGAAGAAAATTAAAATTCTAGTTATGTTATAATAAATGGAAAACATGTCTTTTCAGAGGACTAAACCCTTGTACAAATAAACGTATTTTAACCATTTCCGGGGCACATGTTGGCCACCTCCTTTATAGTTTAATAATTATCACTTGCAATGTTTATGTTCAAGCAGCAAAAAAATTATTGATTATCTATTGCATAACATAACTATAAAAAACTTGCGATAAAAAAATTCGGCGGATTATTGTTCGTTTATCTTTCATTATGCTTAAATTTCATATTTAATGTTTAAATAATTTTTATTGATAAAGTGTTCGAAATAGACGTGGCTTGCGCAAGCCAGAGTACCCGTTTTCAGCCGTATTTTCATTCCCCTGGGAAAATTATAAATATTATCTAATCCTACGATTCCAAGTAATTTTTTTTTATAAAATTTCCTCCTCTTTTTGAATCTTTTTTTGGATTTGAAAAATCTCAATTAATTTTTGAGATATCTGCAAAAAACTAACCCCCTTTTTTATTTTTAGTTAATTGTTTATAACCTTGCAATTTATGCAAGCGCAACTTGAATTTTTGAGAAATTATTACATGCCATTCCATTCATACCATGATTGTACAGAAACTCATTATGACTAATTATTCCTCTGACGCAAATGTGCATGAAGATATCTCAATGCTCCATGATTTAACTGTTCAAGGTTCATCATATTTATTTTAAACGTAATTTATTAGGAATGTTATCGTAGCTTTAAATATTTTCTTCTGATAACAAGCTTGCTCAAATATTATAAGATTATCTCGACGTAAAAAACGCCAAATCATTTTGTTATTGAAGTGTGTTATCAGACGACTTCTATTAATTACACGTTGGTTTTTATCTTTGGTAGAAGATATATTGTTTACTGAGTATAATGATTATGTGAAATTCTTACGGGGTTAATACCCCTAAGTCTAAAGGTCGATGTATACGTAACGTGTTTTTACCCCGTACGGGACGGGGACGGGGCTTAAATATAATGTGCGTTGTGCGTACCCCGTTCCCGTCCCGTACGGGATTCCGCTGCGTATGCACTATCGTATACATTTTCTATAAAACGATGTTTCCAAAACTTCACGTCCCGTCCCGTACGGGAAAAAAACCCGTTACATATGCATCGACCTTAAGGTACCCGAAGCTCTCATAGCCTTGCGGGTTGTGTCGATTGTAAGTGATCGATAAAGTAGTAGTTGGATGGGTGATCGCTTAAATATTTCTTGTGCCCTTCCGTGCTTCGAAGGGCACGTAAAGCCATCGGTCCCGGTTGTTATCGTAAGATCACAATTGTTAAGATATGTTGGAGGCCCTCGGGCGGCATGAAAACTACCGACTATGTTCGGTTTACACGTATTAAGTAGTAAGTAAATTATTCACTTAAAATTTAGTTAACTACTAAATTTTAAGTGAATAATTTTACGTGTGCCTCCAAACTTAATAATTTAGTAAAGCTCTTTAGTTCATACAATTCTTCACGACCTACTTAATTACTTAAGCATTTTACTAAATTTTAACTAAAAAGTGTCTGACCACCCACTTACTTAACAGAAAATAGAAAAAATTCTAATTAATTGTTTACTTGCGTACTTAATTTTAATTACTAAATTGTCCGTTTACACGTATTAATTTAAATAAAATTTAGTTAACTACTTAATACGTGTAAGCCGAACATTACGTTGGCCACTAACCCATCCACCTATCCGCACTGGAGCAGCGTGGTGGAGTATGCTCTAAGCTTTAAGATCCATGCTTATAGTAAGCCTTGGATTGTAGCCAGCTATCCGAAGCGAAGCGAGCTGGGTCATTAAATGACTATACGTATACTAAACGCAAAGACTCGTGGCAGGCGGAGTAATAAAACGTGCAAAAGAGACGGCGCACATCATATTCTCTCTCGCACTTGCACTGTTTATGGATGACGTCACACAGGCACAGAGATGCGAAACACCTAATTTCCATAAACAGTGCAAGTGCGAGAGAGAAAATGATGTGCGCCGTCTCTTTTGCACGTTTTATTACTCCGCCTGCCACGAGTCTTTGCATTCAGTATAGTGAAGTAGACAAAGGTGATCAAATAAAACAGTATTGGTAGATAATAATTTTATATTAGTCGTGTGTTATACAATCACGCCAGGTAGCTATATGTGTCCTTCTCGCCCTCCGTGCGCTCCAAGTACTCCTTCTCGATCAAAATGTCGATGCATTTCTGGAACAATATTATGTAATATTACCACATTGTGTACAACTAAATGTATAAGAGCTTTCTTGCGACTAAAATAAATTTGAATATTATGTTTATCATTCATTCATGGGATAGTTTAACCGGTAATATGATTTTTAAACGAAATTGCTAACTCTTCATATTTTTCAAACATAGGTTAAATAGTAATATATAATATATTTTAATAAACGCTGATAGATTATGGATATTTATTGATTGATTAAAAAAAATTGTTTTACTAACTAATTTTATGATCGATTGCTATTGATTTTTTGACTAATTTATTAATCAATTATAGTGAGTTGGATAAATGTACAAGTCAAATTTTAATAAACATTATACAATTAGATACGCAACAGTCTTATCTGAAATAGGATAAGGTGGTTTATCTGACAAACTAAACTTACTGATTTAATGATTGACTGACCAAAACAAAACTATTGATTTATTAATATTATAAATTGATTGTAATGATATTTAGGCTACAATTTAGAAATAAAGAAATGGTTATAAATACTAAAAACACGCTTTTATAAAACTATTGAAAAGTGTTATTAGTTATTAAAAATTATATAAAGCATGCTTTTAGTCACTCAACTATTAAATAATACTAACTTATCCCTAGTATCAGTACTATACCTTAATAACAGGTACACGCGGCTTGAATCGGCTGGACAGCTGGTTCAGCACTTCCACAACCAAGTGCTGGTGTTTCAACGTCTTGCGGGTCTTCATTATCCTTACGATAGCCGCCTGAAACACCGTACGTTAGAGTGAGACGCGCTGATCATCTGTCTTTGTCACTCGTGTAGAGTAATGAGAAACATTATCGTTATGTCTATATATAAACTAAACCTTTGATTATTGATTACTACATTTTGTTTATTTATAATTCTATCCTTCTGTCGGTGCCGGTTTTATCGATAGACAACGACAGCCGAGCCATTTGATGATAAATTGCTAATTAATAGTCGTCAATGGACATCAGACATCACCAATCATATTTTTACCAATCGATTGACTAATTGTTGTTCAATTAATTGATTGCCCGACAAATAGTTTGATTAACTGATTGATTGTTTGACTAATTTCACCAATTGATTGATTGACTAATGATTGTTTGACCAACCTGTATGAGCATCTTCCTGTCCTCCTCGATGTGCTTGTGCGTGGCCTCCTGCTCCACCTTTAGCTCCGTCTTCAGCGGGATGTTGATGTTCACCCGCAGCTTTTTACTGGAAACATTTGATAGACGTTATTATTTAATGGTAGGTACCACTTATTAATGTAGAAATGTGTTGTGTGTGTTGTTGTTCCCTGGATTTTGTATGTGCACGAGTATGTACCTATATGTCCATAAAGATCTTAATTTTCATTATAAATAAGCTTAGGGGCCATCTATAAATTACGTCACAGATTGGGGGGGGGGGGGGGGTGTCGATGTAGTGTAACATTGTGTGACAAGTGGTGGGAGGGGTCCTAAATTTCGTGACGTCACATTTCTAAATCGAATAATTGGTATGTACCTATAGGTAAATATTAAAAAACAATTAATGGAAATAAAACTTATTTAGGAACTGCTGTTTTAATTTCATAATTTCTAGGTGTCAAGGAGGGGGGAAGGTCAAAAAATCGTGAAATTAGTGTGATGTAATTTATGGATGACCCCTTACTTGAACTCTAAAAACAATGTTCAAATAAGTCTTTCGTTAAGATGTCTTCATGTAATGTGTTAACAAGAGAGGATTAAATAATCTGATTTGCCCCCCACAAAGAGCAAAAAAAAACAAATGTGTAAAAGTGTGGGTATAAAAAAATGGTTGAGATTCAAAAACAGTCAATAACTGAAGGAAGTTTAAGAATCCATGCACTACACTAATATCACAATCATAACATTCGAGCAAGAATATAGAAAAAAACAACTTACTTCTTATATCCTACATAGAGATCTACAACGGACGACTCCGTCAGTTCAGACTCGTCGTCCTGGCAGACGAGTAGCTTGGCCTTCAGGAGGATTTGTAGTACCTGTCAATGTTATTACTATTAGAACAGGATAAATAATACTACTTATAAATAAGTACAGAAGGCGCACTGGCGAAAAATTCCGAAAAATCATTTAAATAAATAGCGACTCTTGCTCCAACGCAATAAAGTGTAATTCAGATCGCACAGCGCTAATCAAAAACGCGTAATGAGTTGCCTTCCTTTCTAACACTATTGCTTATCCTCTCTGGCAATATCAGGGTTATCTTTTTTGAAGACATGAAGAAAAGTGACAATTTTATAAAAATTAATTTTATATTTTTTCCTGAAAGTTTAATTTTTAATATGTGTAATAGATTACGAACGTATGACAGCCATTAAGAATTTTCTCAATTAGTTAAGACGTGTAAGTACGCGGCACGTACTTGTAACGTCATAGCTAAAATGGGGAGTGCGCTAGGCCTGCTATTAGTATCTTTTATATTACTACTTATTATCCCGGACCGCTAATGGGTGACCAACAGTAACCAAAATAGACACCTAAGTTGGTCATTAACCCCCATAGATTACCCCCAATAGATTCCGCATTAGTGAATATTTCTTAGACTTCAAAGTCACAATTTGGCGGAAGGTGCGGTTTGCGGGGTACGAAACAGATGCGCTGTGATTGGATATTTAAAATTCAAACTTGGAATTTATCGAGCTCAACACTGTCCATAGTGACTGAGTATGTATGATCGATAAATCGTACGATCAATGTTTGTGATTATCATTATTTACTTTCATCACATTTATACATTGACTTAAATATATATAGACTCGCTGTTCTTAACAAATTTCGTGTCACGCTTTCGTGCCACAGAGTACTCAATCACAGAGTCAATATGCGCCCAGTGTTGCCAACACCCTACTCCGAAAGAGATCATGGATACATTACTATAACTGGACATATACCATGGATATATTACTCTGTCTGGATTACTTTGTAGAGGTACCTGAGGATTAATTACGTCATAACGGAATGACCATTGTGTTCATCCATTCATTGTGTTATCTGTAATCCCAGGATATATCATTCAGCTGTGTTAAATTTTTTTTATAAGTGTTGTGCACTTAAAATAAAAGAAATGTACTGTAATAAATTACATTGTTTCATTTCATTATCACCTTCAACATCCGTTTTCATGACGTAAGGACAATTTTGAAGAAATTATAATAAAATGTGTTAATACAATAATATATTTTTTTACCACCAGAAAAATTATTAGAAAACATTTGGAAAATAGGACATAACACCCCACAATTATGAAGGATAATCTCAATCCGGTCTGCGATTGGTCAAATAGTCATTCCGTTGTGACGTCATCTGTCTTCAAGTACCTCGAAGTTATGTATCCAGTTAAAAGTTATAATTATATCCATGGCGACAATCATACGATTTATGCCTTTTTCCAGTTCATCTCGGAGTGACTACTATATATTTTTTTAACATCGTAAGTAAACATTAATAATTTAAATATGTATTTGTATGCATTGTTAGAAAATTATGTACGAGTATAATAGGTTCATGATATAATTATTATAGGTTCATAGATTTATCAATAGATGGCGCACATTATAATTACCTATGTCCCGATATTTCTACATTTATAATTTTGTATGTTATTATGTAAATTTATATTATAACTAGCTGCCCGGACAGACTTCGTTCTATCAAAAAAAAATTGCAATAAAATAATATTGCGACTATACATTGAGATGTAAGCTATCCTATCTTTCAAGTTGGATCAAACTGCACACGGTGTGCAAAGGGCAATGAACCTAGTTGGCATACCTACAAGTCCGCAATTTTGAAAAAACCTCGATTCGGCGGTCAGTGATGTAAAATATGTCAATCGATAGAATAAATGATTATGATCAAAAAGTATTCAGTGATGAAATGTCGTAAGTGGTATACTTTCTGAGATATTTGAGTTCAAACCCGTAGAAAATGAAGTAAAAAACTTTGTTTCGGCGGATATTGATAAAACATGTGTCAATCGATAGACTAAGTGATTACGATCAAAAAGTATTCAGTGATAAAATGTCGTAAGTGATATACTTTCTGAGATATTTGAGTTCAAACCCGTAGAAAAATAAAACATTGGTAATTAATTGTCTTTTTTATTTATTAGTGGATCAACACTATAACTATATACATATAAAATATCACAATATCATTAACAAAACTAAATAAATACATATTTATTCATATTTACATATATACATATTATATTATATATTAAGTACATAAATATTTATAACTACGTATATAACATGTGGTTGAAGACCACGGGCGAGGACATTCTAATTGCTTCAGGTAGTGCTGCCGGACGTGATTCTTGAAGGAACTTTTGGTAGTCTTTTGATGTCTACAAGCAAGGAGTTCCAGAACAGTATTGCAAAGGAATTCCCGAAATAAGCAGTGCTATGGGTTTCCTTTAAATAAACAGGAGAAGACACATTATTCAAAATAGCATAAAATGTTGAGAGAATTCTGAAGTTTCACCTGTGTCGAATTGGTAGCAATTTAAGTTAGGAATCAAACTGGGAAATGTGGTCATACTTACGTAAGCTGAAGATAGGTATATCGAAGTTTTTTTACTTTATTTTCCTACGGTTTTGAAATCAAATATCTCAGAAAGTATATAACTTACGACATTGTATCACTTAATACTTTTTGATCGTAATCACTTAGTCTATCGATTGACACATATTTTATCAATATCCGCCGAAACAAAGTTTTTTACTTTATTTTTCTACGGGTTTGAACTCAAATATCTCAGAAAGTATACCACTTACGACATTTCATCACTGTATACTTTTTGATCGTAATCATTTACTCTATCGATTGACACATGTTTCATCACTGGCCGCCGAATCGAGGTTTTTTCAAAATGGCGGACTTGTAGGTATGCCAGGTTCCATACAAAAATGTTGGAAGCCCTTTGATTAAAATCGGTTAAGTAGTTAAGGAGTCTATCGCGGACAAACAACGTGACACGTAATTTATATTTATAAAGATAAGAAGATTTTATTTTAATTTATAGTTTTACTTATTACTTTTCTTTCAATTTCGTTTTGTAGACCGCCATCTAAAACTAATTAAAGTTTTAGTACCTACATTAAATGAATCGTATTATTTTTTTTCTGGAGCCATCTTAGGAAATACGACTTTTATTTACCCACCGTACGATCTCTCACTCCGCGACGTCTGGCAACCCTGTTCCGTAGTGATTAAGTACTCTGTGTTCGTTCTGTCAAGTTTGGTTCAAGATGTCGGTATTAAATATTTGACACTAAATAATTTTTAAAACTGTAAATAAAAATATAGTTACTTACCAATTATGATTAAATAAAGTGAAATAAAGTTCAAATGTAAATAATGAGAACGTTTTAACTGTGCTCAATAAACAATAATACGTTATTAAGTGTTTTTGAACAGTCGGAGTTTTTCTAACGTGACATTTACTTGTGTAGCTTGCTCGCAACAGACTAAACTGAGGTGAACCCAATTGGGTTAACCTCAGGTGAACAAACTGTAAGTACTGAACAGCGTGTCTATATATTTAAGTCTATGCATTTATAATGAATAACAATACAATATAAATATCGATACTTTTAATAATATAATATTAACAGTGTTTATATTATACAATGTCCGATTAGATAAATCAAATATACAATGCTATTCGCGGCTAATTAAATTAAAATAATAACATAACTGTTCGTAGTAGGACTGCTTCTTAGCTTCATGAACTTAAAAACTATATTTTTGGGTTTTTAAGACATCATTTTTAGGAATTATTTTTATTACAAACTAGTTGACCCGACAGATGCTGTCATATCTAAATTTCATTAGGTTTGTTACTTTTCCTTTCGTGTGTATATCATTTTCATCACACTGATGTTTTTTCTGCTACGGTTTCAAAATTTCGATGTTTGTCATTTCATATTATTATTATTTTATTGTTTGGCTAATCCCTTAACTTCCAAATGAAGTAAAACAAACCATAATTTACTATAGTAATTCCTAATCACAATTTATTACTTTTGTTATAACAGCATTCCAATATCTCTAACTGTTAACTGGACCCTTATTAATGTACCACATGAAGAACTTCAGACCTCTAGTTTTATTACATTTTTATTTTACTTTAAATTCTCATTACAGTGAATAACTTTTGCTTAGTAGGCAAAATGGTATAAAAAAGGAAAGAAAAGAAAATATAATTATAATTATAATACGAAAATATGTATAACATATCGAGTTAAGTATATAACCATCCCTGTCCACGGTGTATTGATTCTTTCCATTTTTCCTTCCTCTCGGGGCATCTAGGAAATCTATAAAACCATTACCACAATGTTTTTTCATATAATAAATAATGTTATCCTTGACTACAGCAACCTTTGTCCCACTTCTAACCTGTTAAAAATTATCGATTTCATAGCAATATCCTCAAAATGAATATCGATACGTCTTTAAAATGAAAAGTTCACTTCCCTAGTATTGTCTTTAGTCAGAAACAAGATAACTATTTTGAATTAGGAATGATTTTTTTACAAAATGTCACTCTCAAAACCAGCTTAAGTTGAACTCTGCTTCATTATAAGAAAATTTGTAAAATAAATATGAATTAATAACTTATTAAATGATATGGCATCTTTTGGGTAACTGTTTTTTCGAACTGATTTTCCATACCATTTAACACTACAAATAAGCCATGGTTTCATCAGCAAATTCTTTTTTGAAATTAATTAAATTCTGAAAGATCCGCGTGTGTACGGGTCGAAGGTCTTGGTCGATACTAATGTCGTGAATGCTAGTATAGCTTTATGTGCATAGCAAAAGCACTTCTATGTTGCCGCGCGTCAGTTGCCTTGTATGCGGTATCTTTTGGGGGTAATCTATGTTAACCCCCCTCCACCACTGGAGCAGCGTGGTAGAGTATGCTTTAGCTTTCTCAAGAGGAGAGACCCGCTCAGTAGTGGGACGTTAATGGGTAGAAACCAGCGGGCAAATGTACATTATAAATATGAAAGTTTGTGCGTAATGTATGTATGTTACTCTTTAACACAAAAACCACTAAACAGACCAAGGAAACCACCTGCACAAGGAAATATCTCTTATTCTTAGTGCTGTTCTACTATATGTATGTATGTTACTCTTTCCCGCAAAAACTACTGAACAGATTCCCATGAAATTCAGCACACAGGTAGAGCAAGACCTGGGGTAGGACACAGGGTACTTATTATCAGAGAACTCACCTGGACAAGGAAGTCCCCCTTGATCCCGGTGTGCTGCTCCAGCTGACGGACGGTCCACGAGGTGTTCTCGTTGTACTGCAGCAGCACCGCCATTTGGAAAGTGCTGGCTTGCAGTGTGTACCTGTAGGGGGGAGGGGGAGGGATTAATTTTTTTTGCTTACACACTCATACCCCGCAGTAAGTTATTACCTGTGTCGCGGGTGGCATGGACGACACATATAACACATCACAATCACACCCTGCACCCGAGTACAGATATTTATCTGTCACACAAATATCTGCCCCGGCCGGGAATTGAACCCGGGACCCCTCGCTTCGCAGGCAGGGTCGCTACCAACTAGGTTCGTAATTTACGGATGGCTCCTTGTTGTTGTTATTGTTGTTGTTGTTGGTTGTTGGTTGTTGGTTGTTGTTGTCCATTACCTGTTCTTAAAGCAGTTGGTGACAAGCTCGCCCTTGCTCATGTTGTAGAGCCAGTTGAGCTTGCGGCCCGAGTGCTGCGACGAGTAGAACGTCGTGAACCTGTGCACTGAGCGCTCCAACTGGAACCAATTGGTGATATTTATTATCTGTGCTAATAAGGAAAAACGTATAGCCCCAACCTAAGATTCCGTGTTGGATGCCATGGTATACCATGCCAACACACGAAGACACCAACCTAGAATAGAAGTTTAACCTTATCATACAAATTTCTGCCTCGCTGAGAATCGAACCTAGGACCCTTGGTGCGACAATCTTGTATGGTAACCATAGCGACACCAAGGGCGGATCCAGCTTTGGCCCCAGGGGGGGGGGGGTCATATGGGGGGGGGGGGGGTCAAATCACAAGAAGTTATAATTTTATTTTGTTAATAATAGATACAAGTAAAAATAGGTATTTTATTAACAAATGTAAGTACTGTACTTAAATAAATCTACCTATATCTCTAATTTTTATTTTACGTCTTCTCCCGAAACGCGTTTTTGATGCGTTCGTTCCCGAATACTGCGTTTGCCACGAAAGTATTAAATTAAATTAATTAAATATTGAAAGTACTTAAATATCTATATTGTGACAAAAAATATATATAAACATTATGTTTAACAATTTTAATTAGTGGTCCACCTAGGTCCTGACCCCCCCCCCCCCCCCCCTGGATCCGCCCTTGAGCGACACGCGCTTAATTTGCCAATTGCATTGCATGCAAACCGCATAATAAAACAGCAATACGGCCAACGCGACGATTCTACTGTGGACAAAGACATTATAATTTTTGTTCCTGTCTGTGTTTATGTCGATAAATGAAATTAGATGGCATTATATCTTCGTCCCTATTTGTTTCTGTGTCTACATATCGCTCACCTAGTAATATAATGGCACATGTGCAAAAAATGCGAAATTTAGTTTATATGATATACGTGTTTAAAAGTGCATGAATTAATGTCTATACCAGTAACCAAACCCATACAATCTGATAGAAACGTAAAAAGAACCCATAAATTAATTTTAAACATTTTTTATATAATTTTTGAAATTCGCTTCTGTAAAATATGACAAACGTAAATGTGCCGTTGTTTTACTAGGTGAGCGATATCATGTACACACCTCAGTGGGCAGCTGGAAGGAGGAGGACTGCTGGAAGGGCCAGGAGCCGGACGACAGCACCTGGATGCTGAAGTCGATGTGCAGCGGCTGCTCGTTGCTGTTCGCCATGTACTTGCGGAAGTTCTCGTTCAGGTCCTTCGAGACGCCTATGTCCTGGGAATTATTAATTATTCATTAAAAAATAATGCTCACACTGGTATTCCCTGTGTCATGGGTCCTATGGTAGACATACAAAGACAAGACATACATTTACAAATCAGGTCCTTTGAGACGCCTATGTCCTGGAAATTATGAATTATTCATTAAAAAGGAATGATACACACTCATATCTTCACAATGGTATTCCCTGTGTCATGGGTCCTATGGTAAACATACAAGACATACATTAAATTTATACTCATCATTCAAAATTCTGCCTAGTTGGAAATCGAACACAGGACCCTTCGTTATTCCGGCATGTTAATCATAATGCCAAACGAGTCGTTAACTAACATTATAATAATATATAATCTTAATATATTATTATATAAATTACGTGTCACGTTGTTTGTCCGCGATGGACTCCTAAACTACTTAACCGATTTTAAACAAATTTGCACACCGTGTGCAGTTTGATCCAACTTGAAAGATAGGATAGCTTACATCTCAATTTATAGTCGCAATATTATTTATTACAAATTTTTTGACAGAACGAAGTCTGTCCTGGCAGCTAGTGTTATATTATAATATTTTATTATAATATAAATGTTATATTATAATATCAGCAGTAATAACCGAGCAATTTCAACGTTGGTCTACCGAATGCGGGGGCCCGAGTTCGAATCCTGCACACTCCTCTTTTAAAAGTTAATTATCACTTGCTTTGATGAAAGAAAATTTGCGAGGAGACCTGCACACCTGATAGTTTTCTTCATAATGTTCTCAAAGGTACGAAGGCTTTACAGATGTCCATCTATCATTATCTCGTAAAAACTGTATTAAACGGAGAAATGGAGTACACTCTAGTCTAGATCATAGACAGATCCCATCCGTGCCTTACAATGGACACTTGGACGGGTATGAGAACAGCGAGCCTCTTTTTTTTTACACTAATAAGTTAATGCTTGACCACGATCCCACCTGATGGTAAGTGGAGATGTGTTCCAAGGTGGTGAGCACATTAACTTAGTAAAAGCCTATTCACTCTTTTCTTCGCTCATAGATTCATCTTATTATAATTCTTAAAGAAAAATAACCAACTTCAAAATAACTCAAAAACTACAAGTCAGATCTAGCTCAAATTTAAGTGGGACCACATGACAAGCACCAGCTTTCGATTAAAAAAATAATCATCAAAATCAGTTCACCCAGTCGAAAGTTCTGAGGTAACATTAAAAAAAAATACAGTCGAATTGAATACAGTCCTTTTGAAGTCGGTTAAAAACAACTTACTTGGAACATCCGTTGTAATTTGCTAGTGTACTCGAATCCGCACGCCTGCTTTAGTTTTGAGATCATTGAAGCCTGGAAATAAATATATTATGTTATTTAATATGCTCATATTACTAGCCATAATAGGGCTGCGAATTCTGACTCCTTTCCCACGCCAAACATACAAGGGTATCATAAGCGGAAACAGAAGCCGGCTCGCTTGATGCTAAGGCTTCAAATAAGGATTATTATATTTCTTTCTCTAACACCAAAGGTATCACCGACGCGTTGACGTCCAAGAAAGTAAAGAAAGTACTCACTTCAGCGTCATCGCTAGCCGACATGTGTTGGACGAGCCGCTTGGCCAACATTTTGCTGTAGAACTTCTGGAACACGTCCTTGTCTTCTATGTATTTGAACACCACCATCTGAAAGTGTTAACATGAGCTTAATATATAACAGATTGTCATTTTAAAGTTTTATTTACACTAAACCATGGAGTATATAGGGTAAGGGGCCATCCATAAATTACGTCACACGTTAGGGGGGGGGGGTGTCGATGTAGTGTGACATTGTGTGACAAGGGGTGGGACCCCTCCCACCACTTGTCACACTAGGTTCTAGATTTCGTGACGTCACATTTCAAAATCGAATAATAATTGGTATGTATAGGTAAATATTAAAAAACAATTAATGAAAATAAAACTTACTTCAGAACTGCTGTTTTAATTTAATAATTTCTAGGTGTAAAATTTCATAATATGTGACGTCACACTAGGGGGGGAGGTCTCACAAATATGACCAGCTGTGACAAGGAGGAGGGGAAGGATCAAAAAGTCATGAAATTAGACGTAATTTTATGGATAACCCCTAAGGAGATACATCTCTGTGTATGAAACAACAACTCAGTCAAATTGTAGTTGTTCTGCACCACATACTTTTAGTAATCCTACTATCCTACCAATATTATAAATGGGAAACTTTGTGAGTTTGGATGTTTGTTGTTCGGATGTTTGTCATGCAATCACGTAAAAACTGCTGATCGGATATACATAGATGAAAGGACAATGTCCACTTTGTATGGACATTTGGCTATCAGTGAACACCACATTTCAACATAAATATTATATAGGCTTAATACCTTTACTCAGTTTAAAAACGAAAATAATAATTGTTTTGTAACCAGATGTTTATTATACTGGTTATTTGAATAAATATTTTGTAGGTATTTTAAAGAAAACGCCCAATTTCCTTGACATTTTTTTATTAATCTGACTCGTATGTTATTAATATATTGTCCAAGAACGGGGCTGGTGCATTAATATCATCTCTGTACCTTGCCCAGCTCAGAAACCAAAAAAACAGTCATTACATGAGCAACAATACAAACCAAGGGTCAACCATAGTTATACATACAATAGTGCCAAGGTCAACGTGGGAAGCAGAGTCTAAATCCATTTTCGTAAGCCAAAGGTCGTATTAATATTATTGATGAAAAACACAGACGAAACATGATGCGAAAAACAAAGCGAATGTGACTTGAAAGTTGAACGTAGATTACTATGCACTATTATCCAACGAATAACGATTGACAGTTGAGATTACCACAGAGTACTTAATCACTACGTTATGTCCAACGATTGACAGTTGGGGATGAAAACAATGCATCGATTCGAGCGTGTTTGCAAAACATCGATATATTGTTCACTATCGTGAATTATTATAAAAGCAACGTACATAAAATAATATGTTATTCTAGTAAAAATAATACCTTAGTTATAGTTTATTGCTTTTTATACGTGTATCTTACCAAACTTAACTTTTTGTCGTGAGAATTAAAACTTCGAAATAACATCGATATATCGTTTTATTATCGTTATCGGAATAATGTTGCAATTCTACTGACGTGAGTACTCTGTGTATGTGACAACAGGAAGTGTTTATCAGTAGAATGTTATATTAAATATATTATTTTAAAAAAGTAAATTGATACAAAATTAATTCGCGTGTATAAGTTAAAAAACAAAATATATTTTTTCGTGTAATTATTTATTTTTGAGCATCCTGTCCACGAATAGCCGAAAATGGACATTGCCCTTTGGCACACATATAGTTCAATACCTAGAATAAAGTATAGGATAATTTTTATAAAACTGTAGCTGAATGATGTCTGTAAATGACATATATTTGAGAAAATCTATTAGAGGGGCTATTTACTAACGCAATAGCTTACATCACAATGATTTTTAGAAATACTTAATAAACAATAAATAAACCTAATAAAGTTGATAGGTAATGTAATAAAACATTCTTATAATTTTATTGTACTGGCGCTTAGATTGTGTGTAACTGCATAATGCCTCGAATCAAACGTAACAGTGTGTTAGCGATCTATAAATAAATAAATAAATAAATAAGTAAATAAATAAATAAATAAGTAAATAAATAAATAAATAAATAAATAAATATACAATGATATACAATTGAATATACAATTGACGACCCTGTAGCCTAGTTGGTAGCGACCCTGCCTGCGAAGCGAGGGGTCCCGGGTTCGATTCCTGGCCGGGCAGATATTTATGTGGCAGATAAATATTTGTACTCGGGTCATGGGTGTTACTGTGATGTGTTATGTGTAGTCCATGCCACCCGCGACACAGGTAATAACCTACTGCGGGGGTATGAGTGTGTTAGCGTTTATTTATTTATATTATTTATAATGACTTTGTGACACTTGACAGAATACCTTAACCCAACCAACTTACCACTTGATTGAGGGTGTCTTCTAACTCAGCCTCCTCTGGGTTCTTGCTGGACTTCTTCAGCAATATGTCACAATACTTGGCCAGCAGCTCTGGACTCTTTGACGAGGAATTGGCCACTTTTGTCACTGTGTTGCCTGATGGAGAAGATTATTATACTACAGAAATCAGAGGTACACACACTGTTCATAATGTTCATACATTGAACACCATGTTCACACATTGTACACCATGTTCACACATTGTACACCATGTTCACACATTGTACACGAAGCATCACAGTATGCAGGGCATGATTAAAAAACCTGATATAATGTTTAATATTAAGCATTTTTACGTTATTAGCAAAATTTAATCAAACCTTACGTATACATTATAGCATTGAACATTGATAATAATACATAATTCTGTTATATTAAACATTACACAACCTTTTGATTCATGCCCTGCATAGGCTGCATATTTAACTCTTTTGCTCACTGTACACCATGTTCACCCACAAATACCATGTTCACACATCAAACACCATGTTCACACATCAAACACCATGTTCACACATCAAACACCATGTTCACACATCAAACACCATGTTCACACATCAAACACCATGTTCACACATCAAACGACTACTCACTGTTAATAAACCGGCCGCAGGCCTTGTCCAACGCGGCCACGAATCCTGAATCGTTGTGGAACGCGACTAACACTAGCGCGTTGTACTTCTTGTGGACTTCGAGAATTGTCGACACGTACACTTTGGGGTCCTGGAAATTATTATCAGTCACGTGTGAACTAAAATATTTATGTGTACAAAGTTATCCTTAATAAACTGCCATCGGGTACTGAAGACGTATGTATTTTATACCGATATTGCCAGTTGTATCTGGTACCTATAGTCTATATTTTAAACGAGTCCTATTTCCCCCCAAAACATGTTTTTCATATTTTTCTTTCTACATTCTGGAGACACGAGTTACCAACTACGCACGCACTCCCCAAGTTAAAAAATTTAAAACCAAACATTTAGCACACTTCGCTCCCCCTAGCCCCGCCAAGCATTTTTTTCTTTTTTTTAACTCACTGTATCGTGAGTACAGTGAGTTAAAAAAAGAAAAAATTCGCACACTCCCCACACAATATGTCGATCGCCTGCAGGCCTTGCGCGTGTATGTGGTGTCGAATGAACGTCTAACATATTCCTCCCCCCCTCCCCCAACAATACTTTTTTTTACTAACTCCAACATACACAACAAGTACTACTTTTTTCTGCAATACTTCTTCCCCCGCAGTCCCTCCCATTTTTTTCCTTATTAACAAAAAATCTATGTTATCTTTTATTTACGCTAACTGTACAATATACTCACGGTATGTGCACACTCCCCACACTTGTCGATCGCCTGTAGGCCTTGCGCGTGTATGTGGTGTTCCAGCAGGCGACGCAGCTCACACAGTCCGTCCGCGATGCGAGCCACCAGCCCGTACATCCTGCCCAGGTCTTCGTTCTTGTCGTCGTCTAGGAGTTTCTAGAACAGAAGATGATTACATGTTTATTATATGGTAAGTATGTATATGGGATGTAGCTTAATAAAAGCAAAAAAGCAAAGCAACAACCCATAATCGTCCCACTGCTGGGCTCGAGGTTTCCTCTCACAATGTGAGGGGTACAGGCCATAGTCTACCACGCTGGCCAAGTGCGGATTGGTAGACTTCACACACCTTTGAGAACTTCATGGAGAACTCTCCGGTGTGCAGGTTTCCTCACGATGTTTACCTTCACCGAAGCAAGTGATAATTAACTTGTAATACGCACATAATATTTGAAAATTAGAGGTGCGTGCCAGGATTTGAACTCGGGTCCCTGCGTTCGGGAGTCCAACGTTCTAACCGCTAGGCTATCACTGCTTTAGTTATGTAGCTTAATATGTTGTGTTAATATGTTTGTCTTGAGAGCCAGTCCTTCCTTTCTTTTTCTTCTCTCTTTCTTAGCCGGCAACAAATCAGTGATGTCTTTGGTGTTGCTGATGTCCATAGACAATAGCCACTTACAACCAGGTGGATCGTTAGCTCGCTTGTCGACTATTTACACAAAAAGGTCCGTCTACCGAAAGCCCGCTGTTGTTTAACTTTGTCGATCACTTAGGATCGACAAAAGCCGCCGGTTATACACCATATATTGCACCAACCTGGAACTCCGAGTGGAAGATCTCCAGGTGCTTCTCAATGAGCACCCGGTCGCAGGTCTTGGCCAAGCGGTCCATGGTCGTCTCGTGCAGGTACACCTGGACGCGGCGCTGCTCCTCTTGGAGCCGTTGTTCCGCCTGGAAGGTAGGTTACATGGTTTATATGTTGATGCTTGACCGCTATTCTACCTCAGGTGAGGTGAGGTTAGGGAAGGAGAGGCGAGGAGAGGCGAAGAGAGATGAGGAGAGGTTAGGTAAGGAGAGGTGAAACAGGCGAAACGCTCTAATAAAGAAAAGCACTCTAATAAACAAATACATATAACCCCTCTCAAGTATGTTTATTTCCCAAGCCATTTTTGTTTCCTTGTCATGTTATTTAGTGTGAATCTAAGATATACTTTGTAATTAGTATAAAATCAACAGGACTCCACCAACCCGCATTGGAGCAGCGTGGTGGAGTATGCTATAGACTTCCTCAAGAGGAGAGTGAAGCTCAGTAATGGGCCATAAATGGATTGAAGCCAATGTTACATTACAATACTAACCTTAATCATATACTCAGTGACAGGATTATTCCTCAAGAAGTCAGTGCTCTCCCTCGTATAGAATCGCTCGGTGTCCTCAAGGAACACCGCTTCGAAGGTGTCTTTGTAGATGACCAGGTTCTGACCACGAGCCGAGGGTTCCTCCTCGTTAAGGCCCAGGGCTACGTAGCAGTTGATTACCTGGAGACCGGATGACATACAAAAAAATGATATACACATGTCATGTAATTATCTGTAAATTAATAATTATATAAAGTCTTCTCTTAGGGCTATAACATGAGTTATTCAAGAAAGTTAGATAACCAGACGGGCCATCTTAAGGGAAGTGACCACTATCGCTCTGACGAAGAAGGGAAGAACTTGCTCTTAAGAACCCAGCTTTTCATTAGCAGAAAAATGGTGTTTTTCGAGTCAATCAAGTATACATGTTCCTAGATAAACTATTTCAACTTGTCAACGCATTACATATAACCAATATGGTATGGTGAGTAACCATAATTTTGTTGATATAAATAACCAAATCCCACTATCAATTTTTATGGTCCTTCGCGCCGGATGTTTGCCAAACATAAGAAACTTGGACCAACCTTACCACAAGCTTGCACCAACCATACCTCAAACTAGGACCAACCTTTCAAACTAGGGCCAACCTTCCAACAAACTTGTCTAACTCACCCCAGACACAAGTCGTGTGTTGATGGTCTCGCCGTTGCGTTCCCTCTCAATCAGCTTCAACACCGCATTTGTCACCTGCTTGTTCAAGCACTTGAACAAGTTGTCGCGCCAAGTCACTAGCGCCAGTTGGTAGATTTCGTATATCCCCTAAAAGGAAGAGCATGAAATAAGAAACAATCTGTTCCCAACACTCGTATTAATATAACAACTCTTTTTAATATAACAACTTTTACAGTAGAAATTGGCCAAAAGTTGTTACTGGAAGTAGAAAACGGGGTTGGAAGCTTTTGCGACTAAATGCTCCCTTGCATGAAGGAAGCGATAGTCAATTTCTTCTGTGACTAACCTCCAACTACTGGCCACACGTTTGTCCATGTTAAGGTACCTGTTAGGATCCAAATTCTGTCTCCCAGTACCAATACGCCTCCAAATAAAAATGGATGTTGTTTATTCACGAATAATGACGTCTTTATAATATGTTAGCAGACAAAGTAAGAGGCTCCTTATATTAAAAATTGTAGTGCAGAAGATAAGGTCTTCTTCATCCTTAAGACCAATAAGGTGTAACAGCAAAGTTAGGGAATGATTACCTATTAACCTATTAACTTTCATATAAAAGAAACATGTATCAAAGGGGTTCGAACATTTTTGTATGGAACATGGCATATTAGCTATAAGTTCGCCATTTAGAAAAAACTTCGTTTCGGCGGCCAGTGATGAAACATGTACCAATAGACGGAGTAAGTGATTACTATCAAAAAGTGTTCAGTGATAAAGTGAAACTAAAATATTTTAGAAAGTATATCACTTACGACATTTCATCACTGAATACTTTTTGATTGTAATCACTTACTTCGTCTATTGACACATGTTTCATCACTGGCCGCCGAAACGAAAATTTTTCAGAATGGCGGTACTAGTAGGTATGCCAATTAGGTTCAATGTCCTTTTGTCACTTGAGTCTGGTGACCTATTTCGTGTTATTTTAAAATCTTAGCCGTATTTGGGCGGCTTAGAATACTAACCCCAATCCCACGCCGGATGGGTGTCGTAAAAGGCGACTATATCCGGCCCGCTGGTGGTAGGACTCCTCGAGGGATTATATTAGTAATATTGATTTTAATTATTAATTAATACCATTATTACTATTATTATTTCTCCATGGGGTTCGCCTGGATAGCTACCACCCTTGAGCATGAGTCAGCCGCCAAACGACTCGTCGTGTTCCGGCTGGGGGCTTGAGAGCCAGTTCTTTCTTTCTTTTTCTTCTCTCTTTCTTGGCCGGCAACGCATCGGTGATGCCTTTGGTGTTGCTGATGTCCATGAGCGACGATAGCCACTTACCATCATTAAAACATTGCTCATCATTGCTAAGGAATGAATGTTAATTCAAGCATTAATGTTGCGATGTAAATTTTCTAAATGTTTATGTACAAATATTTTGTAATTATCATTGACTCTATCAGCTATCTTATCGTTCATATGAGTGTCAATGAACGTAATGGGTTCGTTGTTATAAATGTTAAGATTTCTGATGCGAACTATGAATAACTATTTATCATTAATGACATTAATGAATGTAAATGATTGTTTCATTGTCCAATTTGACTTTGGTGATAATCATAAATAACATAAAAAAGAAATAAAACTCAGTCCATCACTTATCGATATCGATAAATTGTAATAAGTAACCTCAAAAAATATTTTGCAAACTGACCAGCAAACACGTATTATATCAAACGATAAAGAAGCTATAAAACAAAAATATAACAAAGAATTTGACGCACAACTGCAAATGATAGAAAAATAACGAAGTAAAAGTTTACTGACTAAAGAAAAGCATTTGATTCTATCTTACAAGCCTAGAACGTGGCACAACGTTACAAAATTACACCAAATATTTATTTTACGAACAAAGAGTTAAATATTATAATAGGCGAAAAAATTTCAAATTAATCACAACGTGTGTAGCACATTCTCATATATCTTCAATACGGGGTTCACCAAGGCACCCATTTTGGACCCTCATCTTTACTGAATGTAATAACAGAATATGAAGGATTTAAATCAACGAAGACATCTAACTTTACAGCAAATATAAAAACACTAAATACTAAGCGAACACTGAAACCAAGAATATTGAGAGAATTCTTTCTCACAAAACTTAAGTTGGGAAATAGCCGAATAATTACAGTCTTTTTTTTATTCTTTATTGCACCTTAAAACATAAAGGATACAAAAGGTGGACTTAATGCTAAAAGCATTCTCTGCCAGTCAACCTCAGGGCAGTGAGAGAACAAAGAAGTAGTATATCTCTATATTAATTAAAATGTCCATTGCAGTCCTCCAATACCTATCTTAAAAAGCAAATTTTATATTTAATATGGATTGCTACCTTAGATAAAAAGACCGAAATACTAGTATGATAATTTGCCGAGCAAACTCTCATTTAGTAAACGCAAAGTAATAGAAATGGTGGTTGGTTGCAGCTTAACTGCTATTACTCTATCTATTATAACAAGCGATATTAATAGAATAACAACAATAATAAACACATACAAATGACAACAGTTTTAAAATAAAGTAGACTACAAAAATGTTCTACAACATCGCAAAAAAGGACTAACAAGACATAAAAGGCATGTCTACAAAAAAATCCTAAGACACATGCAAATAAACTAAAATAACTAAAAAACGAATAAAATCGTAAACAGAAACAAGCCAACACAACAAAAGATCCCGTTATTCGTATCAACAGAGTAAACATAATTTCATATTAATAAATTCCCACGTCGTTATCGACAACATTATCTTCAGATAAAACAAAATTATATGTATTTCAAACAATGACACTCGAAAAAATAATTATGTTACCGACAAAATTAACATCTTTTTTAACCGACTTCAAAAAAAGGAGGAGGTTCTCAATTCGACTGTTTTTTTTTTTTTGATGATTGTTTTTTTAATCGAAAGCTGGTTGCTGTCATGTGGTCCCACATAAATTTTATTGACATCTGACAATGGCATCCATGAGAAAACCAAATAAGTCGTAAATTTGTGTTAAGATGTGCGCGACAAATTGACGAATAACTCAATATCACGCCAACCGATTTCGATGATTCTTTTTTTAATCGAAAGCAGGTGCTTGTCATGTGGTCTCACATAAATTTGAACGAGATCTGAAAAGTAGTTTTTGAGACTTTGAAGTCGGTTATTTTTTGTTAGTAAAATTTAGATTATTGCTTCTAAAGTTTATCAGGCAAGAAAAGGTAATATCTATCATAATGGTAAAAACAAATCACTATACTATCTGAAAAAAAATGGTAAACTACAATTCGCTAAATAATTCACTATTTTGAAAAAGACATTTTTGAAAACGTCTTAATAATAATAGTTTATTTATTTGCTATAAACGTGGTAAAATCCCGACGCGAAGCAGGAAGAAATTCGTACATTGACCTGTTATTACCTGTCTCTGTCACTCTTGCGTAAATATAATGCGTCTCGCTCATACAGTGCAATGGCCGCCGTTCTATGCGACTAATATTACGAGAATATTACGAGATAATACGAGATCATAATAAAACATTACAATTTTATTAATATAAAATTTTAATTTTTATACTCCTATTTCAATGCTGCCAACATTACGCCCAAGTGCAGATTTAGTTAAAGAACACAATAAGGTGGGGCACAATATGATATATGCTATAAACATTTCCAAATATAAATAGAACTATTTATATTTGTCTTAATCTGTCATATTTTGCCCCGACTTACCCTACTATTTGTGAGAGTGTTGCCCCAGCAAATTTTTAATGTTTATAAAAATTTAACTCAAATTTCACTTCACATTTATTCAACGCACTATAGAATGCCTTATTCATTAAAAACAGTCCTAAAAATGCAGATATACTATCAAAACCAAAGAAAAAAGAAGAAAGAGATACATACCTTTCTCCCTTCCTCGCATTCCCGCTTCACCCAATGCCTATTGAGATAAGAACAGACTCCGTTGAGTACGCGAGAAGAGAACTGATACTCCTCCCACTGTTTTGTGTAGAATGCCAGTACATCTTCTCCCATCAAATCGGCACCATTCTGTGAAGAGTTTTGAAAGTTAAAATACTGTTATTTAACGCACTGACCGCGTTTTCCGAAATAATAATACCCTACAAGATACTCCAGATCATGGTCTACCCATGTGCTAAATTTCATCAAAATCAGTTCAGTAATTTTGCGTGAAAGAGTAACAAACATCCTCAAAAATATTCACAGTTAATATTAGTAGGATTGACTCTCCTAAGTTAGTACTGCATACACTTTCCTAAAATCCGGTTAAGACATATTAAGTAGTTAAGTTCATAACTAAATTTTAACTAAATTTTAAGTGAATATTTTTTAGTGCGCGTAAAAACGTAATAATTTAGTAAAGCTCTTTAGTTCATATAATTCTTTACAACCTACTTAATTACTTACTAAATTAATTACTATTTTTTACTGAAAAGTGCCTGTCCAAACGTGTTAAGGGATAAACCGCGCCCACCTACTTAACAAAAAATAGAAATATATATAAATTATTTGTTTACTTGCGTACTAAATTTTAACTACTAAATTGTCCGTTTACACGTGTAGCGGAGCTACTCGATTTTTTATTTTGTACATTTTATTTTATACCTTTGTAATCTAAATTTTAATGTATAATTTTACTATATATATTCGGTCGGACAAACAGACCATTTTATATAGTAACGTGTCATCCGATGCGCTTTTCGCTGGGTTCCGCGAAGTCGCCCGATCACTGCCGAACAACATTGCGTGCTCGCTTTGTTCGGGAGCGATCGGGCACACTCGTACGCTATCGGACGGGCCAGCCACGGGTCGTCTTGGTTACGAAAACGTGTTACTCATTCCTTGGATTTAAAATTTTTCTCGATCGTTGCTTTTATAATATCGCTCTAATACACTCCTTATTTTTACTTGTATATTTAATTCCGTGTATATCTGTAAATAAACTATTTACGTTTCGCCTTTATATTATACGAGTAACCACCCTCGCTTTGCTTCGGTTTTCTTATTTTTTTACACCTTGGGTTACATTATGGAAGTTTTATTAAGGATCCCTAATTTTTTTGAAAATATAATATAGCCTATGTTACTGGGGGATAGTGTAGCTTCCCAATAGTGAAAGAATTTTTGAAATCGGTTTAGTAGTTTCGGAGCCTATTCAATGCAAACAAAAAATCAAATCTTTCCTCTTTATATATTAGTATAGATTTACTTTCCGACATCCTATACCGGCGAATCCTACACACGTATTAATTTACTTAAAATTTAATTAACTACTTAACTATTTAATATGTATAAACCGAACATAATATCAATCTTCTTCTTCAAAGAAACCGGCCAAATGCGTGTCAAGCCACGCGCAATGTAGGGTTCCGAAGAACATAGAATATTACTCATCTACTAAAGATAACCTATCCGTGATAGTTTTCCTTATAAATTCATAATATACACTACCCCCATGAATTTTTTCCTATCCAACACCATTTAGTTGGCAGAGGATGAGACATTTAACTACAATCAAAATTTGTCTTTAACTGAATGAATAGAGTATAGATCCAATACACAAATCTATTTTACCAGTTAAAGAAGTAAACCTCCAATGTAGAACAAAAAAGAGAAACAAACTTACCTTAAGTAAATTGATTAGGTAAATCCTGAGAAACTCCCGCAGTCTCTTGTACAGCTCCAATCCGACCAACTGCGCCCCGCCTTGCACTTGTCCCGTCTGAAAGGTAACGAAAATGTCCACTTATCAATAACGGATCAATAAATTCATCAGTCCATAATTTTAGGAGTTAAAGAGCGAATTAGATTTATTTGATCTTGGGTGAGCGAAAAAACGGGTGAGCTTTTTTGTCCCGACAAATCCCGACTTTTTGAAGTTTTATCCAAATATATCAGTCTTGACGTCTGGGAACACTAATCCCACCTGACGGTAAGTGAGAATGTGGTCCATGATGGTGAGCGTATTAACTTAGTAAAAGCCTATTCACTCTTTTCTTTAAGACATCCACGTCAAAACGTGAGAACTTTATGGAGAACTCTCCGGTGTGCAAGTTTCCTCACGATGTTTTCCTTCACCGAAGCAAGTAATAATTAACTACTAATACGCACATAATATTTGAAAATTAGAGGTGCGTGCCAGGATTTGAAGTCGGGCCCCTTCATTCGGGAGACCAACGTTCTAACCGCTAGGCTATCACTGCTCATATATATATAAATATAAAGAACTCACAGGGTTTCTCTTGCCGAAGCCAGCAGGGTTTCTGCTGCCATTGGTGCTGCCGCCGCGGCTGCCGGAAGGCGCGGCGCTCTGATGGTGGACCGAGGTGCAGTAGTTATAAACGTGACTGGTGACCGTTGAGGAAACTTCATGGGATAAGTATAGCAGAATCCCTAATTCAATGGTCTTAAGTTAACCTTAATAAAAGCCTTTTTATGACTTTTTAACTCCCGACCAAAAAAGAGCGGTGTTATAAGTTTGACGTGTCTGTGTATCTGTATGTCTGTGGCATCGTAGCTCCCAAACGGATGAACCGATTTTGATCTAGTTTTTTTGTATAAAAGTTGACTTAATCGAGAGTGTTCTTATTTATGTTTAGTGTAAGTAAAACTGTCGGGGGTTTTTTAAATTTTAATTTAATTAACTTTTTCGTATTAACAAAGTGTCAGTCATCCATGGACCTGAAAAAAAGACGGACGTAACCTCGTCTAATCGAGAGTGAAGCATAGCAATGGCCGCCCGGTTACCATGTGTGCGTAATTTTTGATTCGCGATTGAAGCAGTGAAGTGTCAATGTGTGGGTGTGTGTACTTGTACGAATAGAGTTGGTATTACTATGGGTGCTTCACTGAATTTGTTGTTGGGATTACGTCCGTCTTTTTTAGGTCCGTGCAGTCATCTAGTAAATTTGAATTTGTTTGAGCAAAGTCTAAGTTCGTTTAAAGATCACCCTTAGATCCCAGGTTCAATTCGCGAGGTATCAAATAAATGTCTGTATTTTAGTCGTTATGTCCATGCCACCCGCGAAACATGGAATTCTATGAGCGTCTGCCATGGTGATTGGCAAAGCAAAATATAAACAAACAACAAAATATTTCCTTGATGATCATGTATGCGCATCGATAATCATACAATTACATAACAATATAATGTAGCAAATAACAAAACCACAGTGTATATTACAACGTTACGAGTAACATATCACCTTTCAGAAGAAAAACCGAGCCGTCTAGATATTACGTCAATGATATTATAATGCAAAAAGAGGTAGATAACATGTCACTAGCACGCCGACGATGAAGAGTGTAAGAACAGGCAATTGACCGTTCTGCTCGCAGTCGCTCTGTCAATACAAGACGATACGCACGCTTTAGTTGTTGTCAGAAGTGCTTGACATTTGACATACAGCGTTAAAATGCCTACGTGTAATACCAATGTGATTGGTGTAGTGAAACAAAAGATAAACGTGTGTGTTGTAACTCTATTTCAAACAGATTTTTTTGGTTGATTTGTAAGGGTACAACATATTATATACTTTAAATATCATTTATATTTAAAGTATATAATAGGGTTGTCGCTAACACAAATAATATCTTGAAGAAACTTACACGATCTTTTTATTTGTAATTTAAAAATAAAGCAGACCCAAAATGATAGTAGTTTAAAGACGACTAAACATTTAATGCCAAAATTAATTTGTTCACCATTAATTATTTTTTAAATCAATTTAAATTAATCTTTCCATAAAAAGTTGTGATAAGTTTTTTACCAAATAAGTCTCGTCGAAAAAAATTGAGTATATTTAATACGAGTAACCGCCCTCGCTTTGCTTCGGTTTTCTTATTTTTTACACCTTATTGGCGTTTTATTAAGGATCCCTAATTTTTTTGAAAATATAATATAGCCTATGTGACTCGGGGATAGTGTAGCTTCCCAACAGTGAAAGAATTTTTGAAATCGGTTCAGTAGTTTCGGAGCCTATTCAATGCAAACAAAAAATCAAATCTTTCCTCTTTATATATTAGTATAGAGGTATAGATAACTCTAACGGTGACAGAAAATGCAAAGCCTGACTCTAGAACTACAATTATTTAATCATCCTCTAAGGAGGTAAAGTTATATGAATAAAAAATTATTTTAACTACGTCAGTAGTATAGTATTGGGCATTCTGCCCCACTTGTTCGCTCAGGCGTCCGCCTTCGCGTCATGGGGCAGAATGCCCAATAAGATTTCTGGTAATTAGGGCTTATACATTTTGTTCCACTGTTTCACTCTTCTATACGCCTCCTCCACGTGGAACAGAATGCCCAACACTGTTTCTGGTAATAAAGCGTTATACCGCGTTGTCGATGGATGAGATCTTCAGTGTACTTACTACATACGATAATAAATGTTAATGTGATGATTCTAATTACTCATTATCAATCAGACTACTGCACACTCAAATCATGAAATTTGTAAAACAACCACAATCGCTGAGTTTTAACACAATCTGTGAAGAAGTTTGTAAGGCTCATTCTCGTCATGGCGAATTATTGCCTAATTCAATACGATGCATCATATGCGGGCCTTCCAACTGTGGAAAAACAAATTTGTTAATTGGTCTCCTTTTACATGAAAATGGCTTGAGATTTCAAAATGTTTATATTTATTCGAAAACTCTACAACAACCGAAGTACATATTTTTAGAAAATGTTTTAAATCTTATACCTGTTATTTCACTTCATAAATATCAGGGAAATGAGGAAGTATTAAGGGTTCAGGACGCAAAACCAAATTCTATTATTGTTTTTGATGATGTCGCTTGTGAAAATCAAAATAATATGCGTGATTACTTTGCGATGGGAAGACACAAAAATATTGATGCTTTTTATCTGAACCAAACGTATAGTAAAATTCCTAAACAGTTAGTTAGAGATAATGCGAACTTGATTATACTTTTTAAGCAAGACGATATAAATTTAAAACACGTTTATGAGGAGCATGTTAACACAGATATGACATGGACTGAATTCCGCGAAATGTGTTCGGAAATTTGGAAGGAACCCTTTAATTATGTTGTAATTAATAAAGATTGTTCTAAAAATAAAGGATGTTACAGAAATAAATTTGACACTTTTGTGGTATTTGATTAAAACAAAAAATATTTAAATCAATTACTTTTATGAAATCGTTATTCTTTATACGACGGTCAATCGATCACTATCTTGCTATCATTATGGAACAATCAATGAAAAGAAAAATTGTGAAGGCTGCAGCAGCTGTAAAGAAAAAAGTAAAAATTATGAGGAATATTGACATCGATAATAAGCAAGCATTGGAGACAGTTTTCAAGCCTGTGACTAAACCTCTCAACTTAATTGCAAACTCAAATAATCATTCTCTCCTTCCTACTGTAGACGACGAAGAAACTAAAACACCATTCGTAAAAAGCATTATTCAAAAAAATGTTACCCCTAAAATTAACACTGCAAAAGTCATCGATCCAGACGAATCTCAATCTGACATCGAAAGTGAATCTTCATATCAATCAATAGAAGAAAGCAAACCAGATCACGATACATCATCCTGGTCAGTATCATCAGAAGCATTAGAAGATATTCCATTTGGCGTCAGAATAGAAAACGGAAAATTAATGTTAGGTTCAGCTTGCGTAACAATTGGTGATGATTATATCACAGTAGCTGGACGCAAATATCATAGTACACCTGGTATAAAACAGTTGCTGCTAAAAAAAGACGTTGATTTAAGTTTAGTCACAGACAATGATATGCAAAATTATAAATCAATGTTACTTGACACCAATGCACATCGACGGGACTGTGATCCAAGTAAACCAATAAAGAGTAATAAAGGACAAAAATATTTACAAATTGTAAAACCCCTATTTAAACTTCAAACACAACACAAAGGAAAAGGTCTACCTTTAATGAAAACATGGAAAACAAACATAGATTATGTGTATTGGGACGATCCAAATGAATTGGTGGAGAGGTTGAAATTATTAATTGCGTCTCGAGATGCTGGCAATACTGGATTAGACAATGAAATTATATCAATTATTGAAGAATTGCGTGAAAGTAAAATTATAAATAATTGAATAAATGTTTGCTAATGATGGATGTTTTTCATTACACTACTGACCTTCGAATAAAGTACACTTTCAACATGAACGTGGATAAATTCGGGCACTATATTCATAAAAGAATGCGTCTGTCTGAACTATTTGACGTTTATGATAACGCTTTAACAAAAACAGAAAACGGAGAGTTTGATTTAAAATCGTCAAGACTTAGAGGAATTAAATTACCCATAGAAGCAGACGATGCTGTGAATAAGGATTATGTTGATAATTTTCAGGATAATTTGATAAAAGAATTACATAAACTGAATGAGACATTGCGTTCACAAACCATGACACATATTCAAAATTTTGTTGAAGCTACTATAAAAACAAAGATATCAGACGTTTTGGCTCATTTGGAAGATAAGTTTTATACCAAATCAGAAATTGATAAATTACTTAAGAAATCTTCGTAATGATGAAACAACAAATAGTTAACGAAATACACAAACAAGCACGAAGAAATTTTCTTCGAAGACCTGTTATTCTAAAGGGAATAGATGACTTATGGCAAGCCGATCTGATAGACATGCAAAATTTAACAAAGTTTAATAAAGGTTTCAAGTACATTTTAATTGTGATTGACTGCTTTTCTAAATATGCTTGGGCGGTGCCAATCAAATCAAAAAATAAAATTTGTGTTACCAATGCATTCAAATCTATATTATACAACAGTCATCGAAAACCGATTAATTTGCAAACTGATCTAGGGACAGAATTTTATAATAACATATTTCGGAATCTCATGAAGACAAACAATATAAACCATTATTCAACGTTTTCTACCAAAAAAGCTTCGATTGTCGAACGATTAATTAAAACTATCAAAAATAAATTATATAAATATTTTAGTTTAAATGGAAGTTATCGGTGGTTAGGATTACTAGAAGTTGTCATAAAAACATACAATAATACGAAACATCGTACTATCAATTGTAAACCAATCGATGTAGATAAATCTAACGAACCTTTAATTAAACAAAATATAAAAAAATCCCATAAATATATATCACTAAAGAGTGGACCAAAGTTTAAAGTCGGTGACTATGTTCGAATAAGTAAATACAAACAGCATTTTGAGAAAGGGTATACTCCTAATTGGTCAACTGAATTATTTACGATAAAAAATATTAATAACACAGTTCCAGTTACGTATCACCTACAAGATCAACGTAAGCAAACTATATTGGGAACATTTTACGAACACGAGTTGCAAAAGACTAAATATCCTGATGTTTATTTGATTGAAAAAGTTATAAAAAAGAAAGGAAATAAGCTGTTTGTGAAATGGTTAGGTTTAAGCAATGATGAAAATAGTTGGATTGAGAAAACTGCAATTCAAGGCTAAAATTGTTATTAAATAAGAAGTTTAGTCATATTTGTTTCATTGCAACTTTGACGATGCAAGGAGGTGGGCTAGTTAATAGTATCATTAATAATTTACCGTTTGAACTTCATTTGCCTGGTTACAATTACTGTGGACCTGGAACAAAACTTCAGAAACGTTTACTACGGGGTGATCGAGGGGTGAATAAGCTAGACGACGCTTGTATGCAACACGACATAGCATATGCAAAACATACAGACCTACCTAATCGTCATAAAGCTGATTTACAACTTCTAAATATGGCAAAACAACGCCTTAAGTCAAAAGATGCTTGCAAAGGCGAAAAACTAAATTCATGGTTAGTGAGTAAAGTTATGAAAGCCAAACTTAAAACCGGTGCTGGCGTCAAAACGTTTAAAAATTTTGTATCTAAAATAAGATCAAAAATCAAGAAATTTAAACACAACGATAGTAAATCTTTAATCGACGCTGCTTATTCAGCAGCTAAGAAAGTATTTCCAAATAAAAAGAAAATTCGAATACCACGTGTAATACCCATACCAAAAACTGGAGGCATTCTACCTTTGATTCCAATTTTTGCTGGTTTATCGGCATTAGGGACCTTAGCTGGAGGTGCAGCTGGCATTGCGAAAACCATTAATGATTACAAATCCGCTCAGAAAAATTTGCAAGAAACACAACGACATAACAAAGCTATGGAGGGTGTAGTATTAGGCAAGGGTCTATACATTAAACCGCACAGAAATGGTCACGGATTATTTATAAAACCCTCAAAAAACTGAAATGTAAGCTACCTAATCGTCCTCTAAGTAATATAGATATAATAGAGTACGCATGTGACATCCCTCACTTCAGAGGAGTTTTTATGCGAGATCAATTACCAAGAACACCAAAGGAGATCGAATGTGGTATTGTTAATTTGGACGAGTCTAAGAACAAGGGGACGCATTGGGTGGCTTATGTTAAAATATATGACTATTGTGAATATTTTGATAGTTTTGGCGATCTGAAACCGCCTAAAGAAATAATTCGTTATTTTAAGAATTGTAATGTTTGTTATAACTACACAAGATATCAGTCATTTAATACAGTTAATTGTGGTCATTTATGCTTAAAATATCTATGGCAATTTTGGAATAAAAATGTATAAAATATGTATCATTCTTTTATTTTCACCATTTGCAACATGTCACTCACTTTGTCGATAACAGGAAATTCATCAAGTTTATCCACGTACTATCCAAACACTCTGCAATTAGATGGAGAGTATGAATGTGCTTTATTGCATATCTCAACATTTAATTCCATTCCGAATATTGATAAAACTAATAATAAGTTATTCTATGGATCTAATGACGTTATTGAAATCCCTGAAGGGACCTATGAATTACAAGATATCAATGATTATTTAAAATCTGAAATAAAGGATGCGTCAATCAATCTACAGTGTAATAACAACACATTGAAAGCAACTTTGTACTGTACAAAAGATATTAATTTTTCTAAGGAAAATACCTTTAGAAACTTGTTAGGGTTTAAAAAACAAATATTGAAAGCAAATAAATGGCATGTGTCACAGTTTCCAGTAAACATTTTACCAACAACCGTGATCAGGGTTGAATGTGATATCGTAAGCGGCTCATACATAAACGGCGAATCAAGTCATATTATTCATGAATTTGCACTAAACGTACCACCTGGATATAGGATTATAGAAATACCTAAAAACGCAATTTACTTCCCCATTAACCAGAGCAACATAAGCTGCATTAATATTAGACTTTTAGATATAAATAATCATTTAATCAATTTACGTGGTGAAGAGGTACAGTTGTATTTACATCTTAGAAGAAGAAATGATTGACTATAATAAATATACGCATCAACCAACTACACGTATCAGTTTGAATCAAGAAATCAATCATACAAGAGCTCGTAATAAAAAGAAAATAAAATTAACGAAAAGCAATACGGCATTCTTAAAAGCGATCGGCTTATTAAAATGAATATTTTAGACGTTTTATCGACTCCATCTTACGACAATAGTGTAGAAGGAATTGAATATCATTCTTACAAACCCTACGTAACTAGTTTTAATAGAAATGATGAAATCCGCATACCAATCAATCAACAGGATCTATATGTACTACCATCAGCAAGCACCTTGTATTTGGAAGGGAATGTTATCGTTAGAAAACGAGATTCTAAGGATCCTGTCACCAGTGTTCAATTTACAAATAACGCTTTATTGTACTTATTTCAAGATATACGGTATGAGCTAAACGGAGTGGAGATTGATAAAATAAAGAATGCTGGCGTTACGACCACCATGAAATCTTTAATATCAATGAACGAAAGTGAATCTAAGATAGCTTATTCTTGGGGGTGGAATATTGATGGTATAAAAAATGGAGGTAAATTTTCTGCTTCTATACCACTTTGTAACATAATGGGCTTTGCAGAAGATTTTAAAAAAGTTGTGATAAATAGTAGACACGAACTAATATTACTAAGAAGTAACACAAACTTGAATGCTGTGAAACTCAATACCGGTGAAATTGTAGAAGACGTTCAAATAAATAAAATTATTTGGCGTGTACCACATATCAAAATATCTGACAAAGAAAAGCTTAATTTTTTGAAACTGTTAGAACGAGATAAACCGCTTCAAATGATATTTAGAAATTGGGATCTGTATGAATATCCAGCTTTACCTAAAACTACAAAACATACTTGGGCAATTAAAACTTCGTCACAAATAGAAAAACCAAGATATATTATTATTGGTCTACAAACAAATAGAAAAAATAATGCAAGTTCTGACATGTCTCAGTTCGATCACTGTCTTCTTCACAGCGTTAGAGTCTATCTCAATTCAACATACTTCCCTTATGAGAACCTAAACGTTAACTTCGCAAACAACAACATTGCCTTATTATACGAACAATATGTTAGATTTCAACAGTCATATTATGGTCGTCGTCCAGAGCCCTTGTTGAGTGAGAAACAATTTAAAAATTTAGCGCCGTTATTTGTTATCGACTGCTCTAGGCAAGTAGATAATTTGAAGACAGGTCCGGTTGTGGACGTTAGAGTGGAAATTGAAAGTGATTCTGATATACCAGATCAAACCGCCGCGTACTGTCTTATATTAAACGACTGCATAAT
This sequence comes from Thymelicus acteon, assembly GCA_951805285.1. Taxonomy (NCBI): domain Eukaryota; kingdom Metazoa; phylum Arthropoda; class Insecta; order Lepidoptera; family Hesperiidae; genus Thymelicus; species Thymelicus acteon. The sequence goes on from OX638239.1 coordinate 5,629,301, forward strand.
TGAATATAAGCCACTGAGTAATACTGTAAAAAAATTATCATGAATCAGGATACCATCATAGTGGATATTCAAGGATTTAAAGATCACTACAATAATTTTATAGTAAAAGAATTAGCATTCGCAACACGTGATTATACACAGTTATTCTTAATAAAACCCCCATATTTATTCAAATATTTAACAACTGATGAAAAAAGACAAGTAAAGTGGTTGGAAAGCAATAGAGGTATTCATTGGAACGAAGGACACATTGATTATAGAGAATTTCATCGTATAATCGTTCCCTATCTAGAAAACAAAAATATCTTAGTGAAAGGTTTGGAAAAGGTTAAGTGGATAAAAAACATTTGCGAAAATTGTAAAGTGTCAGATCTTGGTGAAGACCAGTGTCCTAACATGTTTGAATTGCATAAGAAATTCTGTGATAACAATTTAAATTGTAATGTACACACAAATCATTGTGCTTTAAAAAATGTGTTATGTATAAAAAAACATTTGGGGTGGCACTAAAGTGATATGTTTTGGTTTTATAAATAAAAATAATTTCTTCAGTAAAAATGCATTTTTATTTTTTAAACATCTTATACATCTAAGAAATAGAAGAACGCAGGTGAATCAATATAAAATAATAACTTACAATAACAGTAGTATCTTTATTAAAAATCATTGTCTATTAAAGATTTCGATATTTTCTTAACTAACGATTCTGTATCGTCCATAACACTATCCATAGCATCCTTAACAATGTACTGCGCACTTATCACAACGTTCTCACTTTCACTATCGCTGCCGTTTGTTTGAGAATTGTTGTTGCAGAGATCAATAACAGAAATTTTTATTAACCTAATGCCTCGTCGTTGTAATCGGCTCATAACAAAAGATTGTGTAGCGTTATGTTTTTTCAAAGTGTCTCGGCGACGTTGCTTGGACTTTTTCTCTTTCGATAGTTTGCATTGCTCGGGTTCACAGTGATAGAGCTCGGAAAATCCTTCGTAAGGATCCTGAGCATACTGGCTAAACACAATCTCTGAATCAGATACCTGAAACAAACATTATCCATTTTAAAATCTGATGTACACACACTAATATTATATCACATTCAAATAGGTACTTTACTTACCGTGGACATAATTATTATAATAACACAAGTACTAGGTATAATAATGTAAAAACAACTTCTCAATTCTATTAATATTCCGCAAATAATAAAAAATAAACTAACTATCAACTTTATATATTCAAATCAATCTAAAATTGTTAAGTTAGCATTCAATCAAGGCTATAAATTAGTTGTTTGAAAATCACTCTTTCGGATATAGTTTTATAGTTCAATATATTAAAAGAATTTAGTATAAATTATAAACTGCAAGTTTGCATAAATATATCATACCTTCCCATATAGTGCGATGAACTGTAACATGTCATAACATGTTGCGTGTATCAATAATACATACCATTCTGGAGCATTATTATTATTACGTTATAACCTACAAATTATTACCATGAATTGTGAAAGCTAATTTATGTATTGAGAATAAAATACAATATAAATATCAAGGAAATCCTTCTAAAGGCATAGGTAGAAGCCACCTTCGGTAAAAAAAGAACTACATATATTAATAGTTTAAATAGATCAATAAAACAAAATTTATATTTAACAAAGGTTGTTTATTTATAAGTATACAATATTACATAAAAACTTACTAATTACTTCTATAATTTACAATCTTATTTATGTACATTTAAGTTGTAATGAAACTTGGACACTGACTGAATACAAATTATAGGTTACTTATACTCGTAGTTATTGCAAAATCAATTACAGAAATGTTTATTAACTTTATTATTCTTCATATACTTACCTAAGTACATATTTTACTAAGAACATTTACTTAATCTCTACATAATATTATAATAATAAAAAAGAGATGATATTTACATGCTCACTAAAACCAATTGCGAATATCAATATTTAGAGGTAATCTAATGACCTTTTAAAATTGAAGAATGCCCCCACGCTCGGGTTGCAACATTGCAATTTGATATAGCACGTTTATCATCATTACTTGATAGTGCTATTTTATTCACACTTTGTGTAAATATTTCATGCTTAATTGATTTGAATAAGATATTTTTTCGATGGATAACATCTCTATTAAATAATACATTCTGGTAATCATCGATAGTTAAATCACGTACCACGCAGGATTTAATTCCTTTTGCTTTTTTAATTACATTATTCAGAGTTTTTAATGAATATAACTTAGACCGCAAGCCAACAAATTCAGTAATAAGTTTACCTCCCATTTCATCCTTGAACAATCCTGGCACTTTTTTATTAATCTGAGGTATCATGAATTCATTTTGTACGGTATAGTTGCTAGTATCAAAGTACTCTAAAAAATTACATTTTAAGTCTTTGTAGAAATCTTCTGTGTATATTGAATAAACAAAAGAATCCGTATCGGTGTAGCATAATCGTACTCTGTCGCCATAAAAAGGTTTAACTATATTATAATGAAAATGATACATATGTGATTTGGATAGCTCTAAAACAGTAAAGCCTATATAAATTGGTTTATCCAAAATGAAATGATCGGGGTTCATTTGTATTGCAACTAAGTTTTCCGATAAAACTGATGCACTATGAAAATAAGGATTGCTTACGAGTTTTTCAGCGCAGGTAGTTTTTTTTGTTTTATTTTTTGAGCTATTCCAAGAGTTAATTAAATGAACACTCACTCTTTTTTCGGTATTTTCTAATGTTTTCCCAAAAACGCTGTTGTTTAATAATTTGAAAAAATCCTGTTCAAATACACTTTTTGCGTTTTGTCGTAGTTGCGTATTTAGTTCAATATATTCCTTCAAATAAGCACTTTGTCGAAACGTAATGGCTCTGTGTATTTTACGTAATATTAATCCATGTTCAATACATTTCTTTAAATGAACATAATGAATCACATAGTTATACTTATTGTAAAGATTTGAAATAAGTTTTTCTGTTTTGCCCCCTGGCGGTATGCATTTTTCAGCACAAAAAGGTAAATCGTTGTGTAATATATGTAAGGTTTCAGGGTACAAAATATCTACTTCTAGTATAAAACCCCATTCTGCGTTGTCGCTAACATTTACTATATCTAACTGATCTATTTCGTTTTGATTTAAAAATCGAAAACCTGAGTGAGGTAAATATTGACCCATACTATAGCCGTAAAGATTGTTACAGTCCAAATAACTTATGAAACAGGAAGGTTTTGTTGCATCACACGAAGGCATATATTTATTATTAGCTTTTGCATAGCGATGAGAACACATACATAAACCTCCTCTAATACCGCTTTGTATCATTCGTACCATAGACAAGTCTGTTATGAGTTCTAATTTAACTCCTGTTTTTAAAAGCATTGCATCAAATGATAAACTAGGTGCAGTAATATAAAACGCAGGGTCGAGTTTATAATGCAACTTACAAGTTTTTCGAAAATTTTCAAATATGTCGGTAAGTAAAAGTACGTCAGTCTTTAAATACAAGTCAGTATATTCACCCAATGTCTTTATGTTGAATTTGTGCCATACCACTTTAGCGTGGTCATAGTCTTCCTGTGAAATATGTTCATTGCTTATCGAATTGAAAAATAAATGTTTCGATGGTAATGATTTTTCTTCATAACATTTCCAATTGCTTACATAATCGTAGGGATAAATGCCTTTTCGTGTAAGTAGTAGAAACTGATGATTATCAGGGAAATGATACCGCAAATTAATAAAATCCTCAGTTTGCATAGTTTTCGACAGTTTATCTAAGCTAGTGCCTAAGAAATGAAATGAATCTAAAAATCTAATCTGTACATAGTCGTTATCGTTGACATGCATAAATTTTGAAAATGAAATATATTTTTCTTTGCTTTTAGGTATGATATTTAATTTACCAGGCGTTTCACCTAATTTTTTAATAAACAAGTGACAGTCGTATCCTGACAAATTATGAAAAAATATGGGTATGAACATGGGTATCTTATATTGTAAATTACAATGTCGATGGGCTGCACCACGATATCGACCAGTAATATGACAATGATCTCTGACTTTATTATTCCATAACAGATTTTCACATATGTGGCATTTCCTAGCTTTTTTAAAATCAATAGCGTCTTTTTCTGAAAATATAATCGAGACATTTTGGGTCAATATATTGTAAATTCTCTTAATGTCTTCAGTAAGAAAATCTATAAATTTGGAAACACAATCAATTCCACGATACGTTTTAAATTCATTGAATTTGTCATTGCACGATGAAACAATATTATACGCAAAGGCTGAAGGAATGTGTCGTTGTAAGCGAAACGTATTTGTGGTATCAGATTCATGGTTGGAAATTGGTTCAAGTAATGTTTCGAAATCGGCATAGATAGTGAATGGAACGTCTTGTTTTCTATTATAATTTTTAAATTGTAAATATGAACCTTTTTCAGGCAGAATAGTAGCAACCCCTCCACACAAATGACTATCAAATTGATCTTCACTAGGAAAAAACACTAAACAGGTTTCGCAAAAATATAGTTTGCCGTGATGCTTAGTTATTTGACTTTTAACGAGACGAGGTAGATCTTTAATGAGGCAATAATGAGATGAATTACCATTTTCTAAAAACAGTAGGTGAATTATTTTGGATTTATGATAGATTTTATCGGGTTTATATAGAGGACCTGTTATAGTCTTACTACCTCTTAACCCGTAAATATAAATATTCAAAAAAGGATTGTTTCTTTCAAAAATATTTATATCTGAAAAAGTGATTGGAAATGAAATATCATTTAAGTTCAAGACCTCACGAAAATGAGGATATGACGTGACTCTCTCAGGATGCCGAGTACTTGGATATAAAGCAGCAACTACACACCACAAAAAACAATACCTGTCATCGTTTTGAATATTCAAACACGCTTTCTTACTCTTTATAAATTTCGGTAAATCTATAAATCGTGATCCACTAAGAGGTTGATATTTGTTAATATTAATTTCTAAATGTGAATTATTTAAAAACGTCCATCCACTATCTCTTTCTTGAAACTCTTCAATTTTTTTTAATAATATTGTTATAACTTTTTCATAGGTGGACTTGAAACTGTAATTTAAATGAATGATAAAATTTTTTGTCGCAAAAGATTTCAACTCTTGTAGATCATTCTTCAGCATTAAAAAGACTCCGAAATATTCAAAATTTATTTTAACAGATAAATGTTTTTGAAGCGAGCTATCTATTAAAGATTTAACTTGATCATGAATATTTTTTAAGAAACATTCTGGGTAAATATTTGCTTCGGGTTTAGATGTAGTAATCCGATAACTTGTAATACGTCCTTTGAAACAGGAATGTATAATTTCAACGTTGTCATTGATACGAATAGTACTATTATTTTTATGTCTGTTACTTCGCAAATGACTAATCCAACAGCGTGAATTCACATCAATGTTGCAAACCGAACAGAATGGCATTTTTAGAATCACAATATCTAACAATAAAATTATTATTCAGAAATATTGAGTTAACTGCTAAGTATTTATTACCAAGTAAGACTTTATTACCAGTTACTGCAGTAGGTCTTCAAAACTTCACATCTTCAATTGCATCTCTCAATCTCTGATCAAAGTGATGTGCTCTGGAATAAGATACGAACATAATTTAATAACACATACTAATAATACCTAATTTTAATACACTTTTAATTAGTTTGTTACGGTAATAAATCTTAAACAACAGATACAAATAATAATCACTAAGACACAGCTACAATTGATTTTGTAATAGAATAGATGTCAGAACATTAATATTATTTTAATGTGGAGATCGAACCCACAAATTAATACTTAGCCCACGAGCAGGGCGAGGAGATACCTAATATTATAAGCCACTTTTTCATTCATCATACTTAGAATTAATTCTTTTAGGAACCGCGAAAGTACTCAATCAGATAAAAATAATGAAAACTATCATGGTAATATGAATTAACAACTAATTACATACCCAATATTCACAATATAATAATGTCGTCTTTGTTAATTATGTCTCAAGTATTAGCATTCCCTCGTTAAGTAGGTATTTCTGTATCTGCAAATGTAGTCAACAAATAAAATATTTGCTTCAAACCAGCACCTCCGCTGCCTCACAGTTCATAATAAGTGATGGTCTGAAATAAAAAACACACTTATTATAATTATACTAATAACGACAACAAAATTTAATGAAATGAATATTACTATTTAATAGAATATAATATTTAACATAATAATTACCTTATAAAAATTTTGCGACCGATTTTACCATTATTATAAATACTTATAACTTGTACTCACAATCAGTAATCGAATTAAATTTAAATTAAAATACACATTTTGCGTGCAAATAGTACCAATACCTATTGTGTTTTGTCAAAACAAAAGTGTCGTGTTCCATCCGGTTGCAGTACCTAACGGTATTTTGCAAGATTTTTCATTTCAATCAGGGTTGACATCCAAATGCAAATAATTATGTATTATTATTACCCATTTACTTAAACAAAATGTTGTATTTATTTCTTAATTATTATATACAACGTTTATCTACGTTAAAAATAGGTATAGATTATGTTTTTAAGAGTGCTAATGGTCTGTTAATTTACCGGATTATACAATATTTTCTCGATATGTAATTACCTACACAACAATATAAAAGACTCAATGAAACGTAAATAACAAGTCCTTTTAATCATATATTTTGATTTTTACAATTTAAGTTGCGATGTTTTAAATTTATATCGTTTGTCAGCCCTAACAAAAATATCATATTTTTCAACACAATACTTGTGATTATTGCACACCTATTTAAAAGTGTTATTCAGCAATACGAATTTTTATTATTACGCTGCTAATTTGGTTATGGATGTCACTTCCACATATTTTAGTGTAAAAATGGGATCATCAGTCCATACATAGTACGTAGCATGTATGATAATTATTTTGGTAGCCCTAAGTCTTTGTGATGCGTTAGCAAATAATGATTCTAGAAAATTCTTAGTTATAATTTTTTTACAAATGTAATACGTACAAATAAGAAATGTCTCAATTGTGTATTATTTTGATTAAACACACTTACATTTCATTTAACAAATTTACATGTCTTTTCTGACTTATAAGCTAACGTTTTCGGAGCTCGGTACATCAAATTCGAGCCTCTGCTAGGAACAAAGTACTCCTACAACGACTACAGTGCGACCAGCGCCGAGTGCCTCCACTCTGCAGTTCAGTCCATAGAACAGTGGTTGTACTGGTAATTATACTTCAAGTGGCTGCCATTTAAAATGTAAGTCTTTATCATTTTTATTAATTTTCATATTTTACTCCAACCAATTTATATTTCAGATACAACATGTAGCCAAATACTTTGACATTTTTTTCACTAACTTTATTTACTCATAATTATTATAATCGTCAATAGATTAATTACAAGTGCGAGTAAATAGTTTTATTATTACTAGTTCAGTCCAAGTAGATAAACATTAACTTAACATTTTATCCTTTTTCAGCATAATAATATTTCAAGTAATAATAATTAATTAAAATTTAACAATTTACAGGTCGGACTCTGAGTGCGATCAACGCAGCAACTCTACAGATGTTGAACACAGTGCCGAGCTCCGGCGAAAACATTCTACTCCTACAAGCAAGCGTAAATCTACGAAGAAATCGACTGCCATTATAAGGTAATCATACTAAATTTACATCTACTCGTTATATTTAAATTATAATATTTCAAATTATGTACTTACGTTCGATATATTTATGTGGCGTTGCGGTCAGTGGTTGATTTTTTATTATACATTCATTTTCGTGTCAGTGTTCGCATAATAATATGTAATCCATAGTAACACTACACTTTTATAACTTAATAATTTTTTACCAACTACTAAGAATTTATGTGGTCTATATAAAAATGTAAAGTTACAGGAGATAAAAAAATACATTTTTACTGTTCAATGATACTCATACGGTTACTGAAATAGTTTATGATATATAAATATGGGAGATATTTTTTTATTTATTTTCAAATAACCAGTGCCTATGCGCTATTACTACAAATGTCGATCAAGTTTATGTTTATTCTTGTTCAGGATTTATTTTAATATCTAATCTTATGATTGCACAGAAAAAAATTCTTTCTTTCGCCTTCGGTAAACTTGACTTTTGAGGTAGATTAAGTTGATTCTTAATATTATTTAATTGTTACTCTCACTTACAAGTAACAACAATTTATTTACATGACCATCACTACAATTTTTGTATTAATTTACATACTGCAATGAGCCTGTATGTATTCATTGTGTTATTTTTCGCAATGATTTTGAAAACCGACACTATGTAATATCAGTAAGTTATTGTATACTTATACGGATTATTTGTGTTTGTTACAGAAAAAAGGGGAAGACTGTGGACATATTCAATCTTAGTCGTGATGGCGGCAAATCCAAAGATCCTCCATCGCGCGTGCTGTCCACGTACTTCGTCAACAGGGTTGCAAACGGCAACGAACGTCGGGCGATTAACACAACGGGGGACTACCTTATCGATTTAAAAGTATATCAAACCAACGATGCGCGCAATACTGATGCACAAGAGCTCTGGAAGAAAGCGCTAGTACGAATAAAATTCCAGACACAAGACGATACACCGCAATGGCGAAAACTTCAATCTTTGGTGCACTCGGTGGATGAACTGTGTGAGGACCATCCTACATTTATATCAAATGAAATCTGTAATTAACGTTAATGTTATAACTATGAATAAATAATTTTTACATATTGTTTTGTTTCCTTTCGCAGCTGAACCCGCGTTATTTACAACAACAAACAGTTATTTTCTAATTATGAAATTTTAATGAAGCATTCTGTCCCACGTTACCAGAAATCTTATTGGGCATTCTGCCCCACGACGCGAAGGCGGATGCCTGAGCGAACAAGTGGGGCAGAATGCCCAATACTATACTACTTACGTCAGTAATATAATATACGGGGAACATTTTATGTGGGAATCTAGACAAACGACCTGACGATCCACCTGATGGTAAGTGACCACCGTCGCTCCTGAGTACGATCAACGGCATCACCGATGAGTTGCAGATCAAGAAAGAAAGAGAAGGAAAGAGAACTAGGTCCCAAGCCCCTTTCCAGAACAAGAGGAGTCGTTAGATTTGATATTAAAAGGATACGTATATAATGCCATGTATCTCTGTTTTGCCATGAACTCTCGTCTGTACACCTGCTCGATCCCTTCTCGAAGATCGCCCCATATCTGAAAAAAAAAACAAATATTTTTAATGTATGTATGTTACCTCGTAACTTTTTACTGGGTGGGGCGATTTCGATGATTGTTTTTATATTGGAAAGCTAGTGCTTGTCACGTGGTCGCATTTAAAGAGCGATATCTGACGAATTTTTGAGTTATCCCTAATTTTGAAGTCGCTTATTTTTTGTCAAGAATTATATTAATAATCTGAATTTTACCAAGAAAAAATAACCTACTTCAAAATAACTCAAAAACTGCTCGTCAGATCTAGCTCAAAAAGTGGGACCACATGACAAGCACCAGCTTTCGATTTAAAAAGAATCATCAAATCGGTTCACCCAGCCGAAAGTTCTGAGGTAACAAACATAAAAAAATAAAGTCGAATTGAATACCTCCTCCTTTTTTGAAGTCGGTTAAAAAAATAGGAAACAGAAATGAATCAAAGCATTAAATTATTATTCATTCAAATTATTTTCGTATTGATACTAAATAAGGCAAGAATAAAAAAAGTTGACAGTGTATCTGTGTATCATTCGACAGCGCTTGTACGGAGTTATACTTCTGTGTATCATTCATTATATTATGTGCCCCGCGCGTGCGCTTGCAAACTCAAGATCTAATGAAAGTGAATTTTGCGTTTCGCTGAGTGCACATTGACGGCGTCGTATATTTTTAATACACGCTGGAATCCCGCCAATGTATCCAAACACTTATGATATAAAGCAACAGCGAATGCGTATCCCCGACGACGTATTATTAGAACGAAACATTTTTTTTTGTTAGAATCACACCGTATTTAGATGCTTGGAAATTGGCCCACCTTTTTTTGTCCGTGTAAATAATAAAACTAACGCAACTGAATTAAAAGTTTATTTTTATTTTCGACGATACTTTTCATAATATTACTTTTTATTTATAATTCTTGCCAAAAAATAACCGACTTCAAAATTAGGGATAACTCAAAAACTACTAGTCATATCTCGCTGAAATTTAAGTGCGACTACATGACAATCACTAGCTTTCGATTAAAAAAATAATCATCAAAATCGGTTCATCCAGTCAAAAGTTCTAAGGAAACCAACATAAAAAAGTACAGTCGAATTGAATACCTCCTCATTTTTTGAAGTTAGTTAAAAATTACTTTATTTATGCGTAATTTAAGATGGTTTTTTGACGTTTCGTATTGAACATATGTGTATGTTTATTTATGTATTTTTTTAATTTACTTGTAATATATCAGTTGAAAATTGAAATCAAAAATTAAAATTCCTAAAAACTAGATAGAATACCTACTTGTATGTGGGTAGACAACACACACATTTACCGCACCGGCGTACACAGCCGAAATACGGTCAAGAACAGGGCTGTCACATTAAAAAAAGCTTATTGTTAATTTTTTTACATGTGATATTAATGCTTGACAACAACCCCACCTAATAGGCAGTGGCGATGAAGTCAATGATGATTAGTAACATAGGAAAAGCCTTCAATTTTTTTTATAATTCCCACGACGCGACGCTGTTATTGATAATAGGATAAAAAGTACTATTTTTATCCGTAAAAAAGTCTATTTGAGATTCTATTCTTGGGACAAACGGCGAATGACCAGTAAAAGTTAGTATGTAAACTATTGTACACTTTTCTAAACGCATCCTCCAAAATCAGAAACAGAAAATGATAATTAAGTTTTTGATAAGCCCTAAAATTTTCACAAGTTTGACAAATGGTGTTTTTTGGATAGAATAGAAGATGAGCTATAATTTAGAGGGAAGTCAAGGACAATTTAAAAAGAACCAGAAAACTAATTAACATGCAATAGATAGGTACTTTTTCTACAGCATGGATTGCGAAACAATGGTCGCAATCGCAAACAGATTTAAATAGGCTTTATTAGTACTCTTATCAGTTTTACAAAGCTCCTTTAACCGTTAGCAACTACAACAAAAACCTGGCTTCCAAACTTATACCTATGTTTATTGCCTGGACTAACCTTGGGCTTACATTTATTTTAATATTGGTTGTATTTCAATCAATGTAAAAAAGCCCGTTAAATTGTTTTTTATAACTTTTTTCATTATTTCAAGGTATAAGCTACGCCCCGGTCGGCGGTTACTGGTCAATGGGTTGACCCAATGACTCAACTCAACTCAAAAGTCTACAATCGACAACCCTAGCGATGTGCAAACCGCAGTTACGTGAGACAAAGAGAACAGTTATAACGATTAACTGTGTCGGCTGACGAAACGTAAACGCAATCATTTTGACTACAGAATGTCACGTAGTTAACTCGTACTTATAGTCGATCGATACGATAGCAGTGATAGCACATCCCTATCATATAGGGATGTTTTTTCACAGAGTACTTCAAAAGTAAAATACTTTAAAACTGTTTTGAGCCGGCAACGGTTCTCTTGGAAACAAAATGGTCAAGTGCGAGTCGGACTCAAGCACCGAGGGTTCTATCCAAAGCGTTTTTTAACCGACTTCAAAAAAGGAAGAGGTATTCAATTCGACTGTATTTTTTTTATGTTTGTTACCTCAGAACTTTAGACTGGGTGAACCGATTTTGATGATTCTTTTTTTAATCGAACGCTGGTGCTTGTCATGTGTTCCCACTTAAATTTGAGCGAGATCTGACGAGCAGTTTTTGAGTTATCCCTAATTTAGAAGTTGGTTATTTTTTGTCAAGAATTATTTATGTAACTATTTTTATTTTTAGGACATTCTTTCTTGCCATATATGTATATTCTAGGTCAATAGGAAGTACCCTATAGATTATATTATGATTTCCTTACGAGACAGGAAGTGCCTTATAGATTATGATTTCCTCCCGAGTGTCAAAGCTTGTTATTTATACAATCTAATTAAAGCTTAATTTTGCACAGCTCCAAGGGATTATTGGAGTATTGGATATTAATTGCAACTTGACACTTCCATGCGTTTTTGAGTAAAAGGGGCGCCCCTCCAAATTTGGCACCCTAGGTCGTCGATACATAGTATAGTGAAATTATAAAAATAATTACCTGATCCAAGTCAATTTGCCGCAGAGGCAGCTGCGGCCGTAGGTTATTACTGACCGAACTCATTGTTCACTCATATGACAAACAGACAGACGATATGCACTATATGTGAACACGATTCATGTGAGATTAACAAAACTTCAAAACTATCCTATATTACAAGCTATCTCGAGATCACAGTACAGTGTTATTTACAATAACATAATTTGTTGAAAGTTTCATTTATTTAATTTTAACGGCACTATTCGGCTGATTTCTTGTCTGTGCTTGGTAAACCTGAAAAAGAAGAGAATTTATTAAATTCAATGTAATGGATAATGCTTAATGCAAGAAATTTAAAAATATTTTACTTATAACATACATATGACATCACAAAAACACATATGACCAGAGAACTTATAAATGTCTGCCCCGGAATCGAACCCAGGACCCCTCCCCAGCTGGATAGGTCACTAGTTACTACCAACTTTCGACTTTTTGAAATGACAAAAAAGTACATGTATTTTTCTTATGTAAATAAATGAATATCAAGTTCATTAATGCATAATTACATAGTTAATGATAAAAGTAATTTCATTAAAGGTAATTGTCTAGTTTAATGATGTACCTACTCCTCTTAATTGTTTTAACATAAAAGTAACTACTGCAATTAAGTTTAAATGTCCTTTGAATGTCTTAAATCAGTAATTAATGTGTTCACCATTAGTGTCTACTGGAAATAATCTAAATTTTACTAACAAAAAATAACTGACTCCAAAATTACTCACAAACTAATTGTCGGATCTCACTCAAAATAATGTGGGACCACATGACAAGTACCTGCTTTCGATAAAAAAAAGAATCATCAAAATCGGTTCACCCAGTGCAAAGTTCTGAGGTAACGTAAAAAAAATACAGTTGAATTGAGAACCTTCTCCTTTTTTTTGAAGTCGGTTAAAAAGTGTAAAAGAAATTTTTATTTTGTAAAACTAATTGTAAATATAAAAATGGCTAGTTATTGAATGTGGCCAGTTCTATACTATAATTTGAAATTTATTTATTTATTTATTTATTACATTCAAACATACAGCTTCTTATTATTATCTTATTATTATTATTATTATCGATATTATATGATGTGGCAAGAAGCAATATCTATTTAATCCACTCCAACCAACGTTAATAGAAAGCTTATTATGCAACTTCTTGGCATCTTTTTTATAGAAGTATAAAAAACATAATTACCTATAACACACTGTTATATAATTTAACATATTGGTGTAGCAGAAATTACTCAGCATTCGTTACAATTAAATATAATCAAATTGAAAACAAAAAGAGTTTAAATGATTTTATGCTTATATTTCATACCCTAGTAGGATTCCTTAAATTATGGGTGCCATGAACAATGCAAATAGGACCGTAAAATTATGCTCTAAATCTTATATTTAGTGCATTATTAACTCAGGTATTTTACTAACCCAAATTAATTATCATAAGTAAGTCAATGTCATTGATACAAAAACAGGACAAGCAAATCTATCAAATAATTGAAAAACAAATGGTTATTTATGACAAGGTCAAATCTTTGTTTCTATATTAAATAGAATACTTAGGGCTTGTTTCACAATTTTCAAGTAAGTCCGAAGTAAGCTATTCGTTGGTTAAGTTGACATTTCGTGTATGTAAAATGACACTTTAACGTCACTTTAACCGGCGAATAGCTTATTCAGGACTCTTAGGGCTTGTTTCACAATCTTCAAGTAGAGTCCTGAATAAGCTATTCGCCGGTTAAAGTGACGTTAAAAGTGTCATTTTACATACACGAAATGTCAATTTAACCAACGAATAGCTTACTTCGGACTTACTTGAAGATTGTGAAACAAGCCCTAATCCTATAAACATAATTATATGTAATTGCTATTGGTCACTGTGTATCTATTTAAATTGCAATCTTATTCAAGGTTAGTCACAAATGTCTATATTGCTCACTAGAGCTCTGCACATGGATTTATCTGCGTTTTCCGGGATATTAAGTATCCTAAGCTATTATTCCAGATCAGGTTTATCTGTGTGCTGAATTTCATTAAAATCCATTCAGTAATTTTTGAGTGACAGAGTAACAAACATTTGATGACTTGCCTGGAGTATTGGTTACCATGCAAGCTGCCATGCCAAGTGTCCTGAGTTTGATGCCCATTAAGGCAAAAAAAATCTGTTCTCCATGTGGGTGTGTGTGTTCATGTCTTTGTGTGTTGTCCATGCCACCCATGACACAGGGGATCCTAGTGTGGAGCTATGAGTGTGAAACATTAATTGTTTATTTATAGAATTGAAACTGAAATAATGTCTATAACCACGACATTGCATAAGAAATAATAAGTAATGACAACAAGCTAAATTGCAAAAATTCCCACACACTGACTATGAAAATATATCAAGTTATTAAAACTGTTGTATAACAAAAAGTCAAAGGTAATGTTACATTCATAACTGTAATGTTATTGAATTATTTACAGTAACTAAATGATAATTTACAAGTTATTATTTATGTATGTCAATGAGACAACTTTAGTGAATGCATGAGAAAATCTATAAATATTAGACATACTCTATGGTCAAAATTCAACCATATTAAAATGCTCATACACTCATACCCCCTCAGTAGGTCCTGACCAGAGTCGCAGGTGGCATGGACGACACATATAACACATCACAATATGTGACAATCATATTACATGACATGTGAAGATTTATTAATATAAAGTTAAAGTATTATGAAACCTTTCTTATTGCAACATGTTCTTGGAATGTTACACTAATGATAAAACAATCAAGATGTTTATTTTTAAGTCTATTATATATCTATAATTATTATTCTTATCATATCATCCTACTAATGTTGTAAATGTGAAAGTTTGTAAGGAAGAACTACTGAACATATTTTCATGAAATTTAGCACACAGGTAGACCATAATCTGAAATAATGTGTAATGTACTTATTATCCTGGAAAACCCAGAACACGGGCAATTCCGTGGAGTGCCACTTATCCATCAATATCAAAAACAAAGCCATCAGTAATCTAATACCAACCTAAAAATTAAGGGCACTTGTATCATTGCTGGCCCTCTGATAATCTGTTTGTTGATTTTAAGGTAATGGTAGCTATCCAGCCATGTTGGTAAATACCAAAGAAAAAGTAGTTCCTTTAGTAAGGTGAATTTATCTAGGTACTTAATTTATGTACTTTTCAAAGTAGGTTTTTACAAATGCTTCTCAAATATCAAAAGTAAAATATATCTTAACATTTATCATTGACTCATTTTTGTAATTCAAACTACCTCACTTTCTTTTTATTTTCTTGGGGCTTTTAACTAATGATTTTGCTTGTAATTTTATTCATATTGGCTTCGTTATGTGACTCCAAAGGTTAAGAGGGCTTTTCACATTAAGTTCCTTTAAATAAACAATACTGTATAATGAAAGTTTAAAGCCAATTTAAAGTATTTTATTTGAAGTGTATTGTTTACAATCAATCGTCTGTTCCACAGTTTTTGATTCTGGCAGATTCAGAAATTGGTAACACAATAAATGTTATTATAGCCATACAAACAATATCAATTTGCTTTGTTTCTAAAAAACAAGCAGTTATGTAAACAATATAGACATGTTTATGTCAAAATAACTAGTTAAACTGGTTGCATTTTCAAATAACAAATTACTAAGCAGTTGGGAGTTAAGTAGAGCGTAAACTGTGCCTTATTAACATACCCTCCTATACGTAATAATACAAAATAGACAATGGCGAAAAACACCATGTATCCCATCGTTTATCATCCCTACCCCTTCAGTGTAAATAATGGGAAATCGCACCAAACAAGGAACGAAACGAAGTTACAATAAAAAAGTAAAAGTATAACGAAACTGACAAAGGAATCGAGATTTTGCAACCAGACAAGGGCGCAAGAAAACATGTTTTATTTCACTTCCTGCCATCTGTGACTTACCTTCCTTATTCCTCTAAGATTTCACTACACTGTCTTCATTGCACTCACTTTATTATTACAAAAATGTAATAAAATAAACGAGTCAACACAAAATGAACTACAATTGCGCTAAAAAACGCCAGAAGAAGGTAGTGTCTATCCAAGGCACAGCGATCAGAACTCGGACAGAATCACCTGAATTTTACCTGTCATTTGACAATACTATATAGTTTATACTACCAAATAAAAACGACTAAATATTATTTCCATTTCGAGCCCAAAAAATTCCACTTTTAACTTGGTTACATTATACTTACGTAGCAAGCACCCGTTTTACACTGTCATCTACCACATTTCACTTTTAGATCGAACACAACACGATTATAAATAACTAATATAACAGCTTTTCATCACACCGTGATATATATTTCTAAAGATTTTATATTCATTACTACGCAAAACAGTTTTAATAGGCCCTATTTCGGTAAACCATTTTACGCACTCAATTCGTCAAATGAAAAGAAATATTTGAGACTGAGAAAGAGTAAAACTATGACTGTGTTGTGTGAGCGAGAAAATAGTATATTGATTTCGGTTGCATTTTATTGACGCCTGCTGACTTACCACAGAGTAGTTTTTAACATAGAATAATAAAATTCAATGACTATAACTACCTATTTGGTTTTTTATTATAATGTTTGATGTAAATTTCAGGTAATAAATCATAAATGGAAACATGTGGAGAATGTTCGTATGGATGGAGAACTTGTTTTATTTTTTTTATTATTATTTTATTAAACATAGATAGGTTATATGTCTGTACCTAGTCGTAGGCAGTCTGTGTTATATTTGACATTAATGACAGTGAATAATGATAAACGTCTATTGTCTATGTTTTGATGGACGACATTGACAATTGACATATTATATTTGACACTTGACGTCGGTGACGTCACTGTCTTAGTACAGGGACGCTGTTTTTATTTTTTTATTTCGTAAGTTTGTTTATGTAGAAACTATAAAAGCTAATTCCTTTTATATTTTATACAATTTTTATGAAATATCTGCTAATATTTAGGGTAAAACATGTGCTACGTGATAATAACCGGTCGCAGCTTAGCATGGCTTCTGCTGAGTTTGGTTGCGTTCATGTTTATATTAACCGGTATAATGACTCCTAAATGGTTACTTGGACAACCAATTGTGGTGAATGAGCATAATGTCACCAGTTTTTATGTTCCCAGCGTTGGCATATATAATCGGTAAGGAATAATTGTAATGCATATAATTGATAACAGATATGAATCATATGAATGTAAAACAGCTGACTTACCATTATATTGGTACAATTATGTCAATAATTCGCACACTCAGTGGAAAAAAAGCGTAAGTCGTGTTACTTTAAATTTTAGTTATTAATATGATTGGAAAGAGGGAAAAAAATTATATGCAGCTCAATTTTTTTCAAATTTTTATCATTAATATTGATGGTTTTGTGCAAAAAATAGTGATGACGTAAATTCCTTTGACTACTTACTGATATTTTAACAGTTTTATTGCTCTCCTGTAAAATTGCAATTTCCATCTTATGCCTTTTTTCCACTGAGGGTGCGAATTGAATGCTTCTCCGATTCTTGAACACTCAGCTTGAGCCACGATAACTCTTGTATAAAATGTACAATAAAACCAAGTAAAGCCCAATGCATATGTAACGGGCTTTTTCTCGTCCCATATGGGCCACATTCTGTACGGGATTCCGTTGCGTATGCACTATCATATACATTTTCTATGAAACGATGTTTCCAAAACTTCACATCCCGTCCCGTATGGGAAAAAACCCGTTACATATGCATTGGGCTTTAATCTTATTTACTTGCTACTACGCAAACGCAGGCAAAGCCGTGGGCAAAATGCTAGTAATGAAATAATATAGTGTTACATTTTTATGATAGTTAAAAACATTATTAAGCCCTGGAAGAGACACCTTTGGTTGTTAGAATTGAGCTGATAGGCCATAGAACTACCGCATTCAAAACTAACCGGAGAAGCATAGATTTTTTATGGTATTCTTAAACTGTAGCCCCAATTGTATAAACTATCCCCTTCCCCTCCATCTCCTCCCATCTCCAAGGGGGATTGTAACAAATAAATGTTAAAAGAATTTCTTGTATTTTTTCAGCTGCATTCGAATGACCAATGATCGCAACAACTGTGCATCATTCTCTTTCTACGGACTGGCCACTGACTCCACGGTGTACCCGGGTCCGTGGAAGGCAGCCATGTTCTTTTTGTCTTTGTGTAAGTATATAATTATTGTCGTATGGCTTTTTTTTTCTTTTTTACTTAGAATAAGCTAATGCTTGACCACAATCCCACCTGATGGTAATATAATATAGGCTTGCCTACATTTAAAAGTTAGCTTTCATAGATGAGTAATATGAGCATTCTTTAATCAAATACATGCTATGAAGGCAAACAACATGTCGTCATTGCGACTTTAAGACATCTTATGTGTTATGTGCCACTTTTGGCAAAATCACTTTTTTACATCAAATGATTCTACACGTTGAAGCACTATTGAATTCAAAAACTCTCATGTGTGTTAGACATTTCCATCGTAATTTATTCACCAAATTCAAAATCACCTATGTGCTTGCTACACAAAACTTCATCGATATTTATCGATTCCCTCAAAAAGCTGATTTTTTACACATAAGAGGTCTTAAAGTCGCAACGACGATGTACCGTAATAAATATTGTGGTGGAGGTTTGACTTTTTAACCGACTTCAAAAAAAGGAGGAGGTTCTCAATTCAACTGTATTTTTTTTTTTTATGTTTGTTACCTCAGAACTTTGGACTGGGCGAACCGATTTTGATGATTGTTTTTTTAATCGAAAGCTGGTGGCTGTCATGTGGTCCCACATAAATTTTATTGAGATCTGACAATGGCATCCATGAGAAAACCACATAAGTCGTAAATTTGTGTTAAGATGTGCGCGACTAATTGACGAATAACTCAATATCACGCCAACCGATTTTGATGATTCTTTTTTTGAGACTTTGAAGTCGGTTATTTTTTGTTAGTAAAATTTATTTACATACAATACAAATATGCTTTATTTCGCACTGTCAGTGGAAAAAAAACATAAGTCGTGTTACTGTGAAAGTTGAAAATTTACTCCATGAATTGACCGAATGTGCCTAATGCATTGTTTTAGTGGTCTCAAACCGCCTTTGGATTGTTGCCTTTAATGAAACCATTTTGAGGCATATTGGTTGGATGGTTTCAGAGTCTATAAAGGACATCCATACAAACATTTTTGGTGTTTTATTTTATATATATATAAATGATAGTGTAGTGATTGAGAATGACATAATATGTTTGTCTATACTAATATTATAAAGAGGAAAGATTTGATTGTTTGCATTGAATAGGCTCCGAAACTACTGAACCAATTTGAAAAATACTCTCACTGTCAGGAAGCTACACTATCCCCGGGTGACATAGTTTATATTATATTTTCAAATCTATTAGGGATCCTTAATAAAACTCCAATAATGCAACCTAAGGTGTAAAAAAATAAGAAAACCGAAGCAAAGCGAGGGCGGTTATTCGTTATAATAATAAAGCACCTAATTCTGGTATTAGAGAATCATCCTATTCCAGTAGCACAACTTATAAATGTCTCTAATCTGTGTGCCTTTTCACATAGATCTATTCTAACCGCTCATTTACACGCGCGTGTCGCGGACCGTCTCGTGGCGCGTCCGTAAGCCACGCCCCCTACGCGCGTGTGAAAACCGCGCGAGCGCTCGCGCGAGCCCCTTTGGCGCGCGCCTATAAAACCGCTCCCGACGCGTTTTTCCATTGGGGTTCTACTCGTATAGCCACTTGTCTTTCTTGCACATTTTCTCAGTACATTTTTGTTAATTCCAGGTGCAGCCATTCAATTCGCGACTGTGCTTGGCGGAGTCTTGTCATGCTGTGTCCAGTCAGTGTTTAAAAAGAGTGTCATATCACTCGCTGGCGCTACACAGGCTCTCGGAGGTACCTATCTTATAGCTAAGAATAATCTATATGTCTATACTCTATAAAAATACATAAAATTGGAGTGTCTGTTTGTAATATTAAAATAACCGCTTTTTACAAAGTGCATTTGGATGTAAACACGGTACATATACCAAAACAACATTTTTTACAATTTTTGTCTGTCTGTTTGTTCTGGCTAATCTCTGAAATGGCTGGACTGATTTTGACGGGACTTTCACTGGCAGGTAGCTGATGTAACAAGGAGTAACTTAGACTACTTTTATTTTAGAAAAAAAAATAGTTTGGGGTGAGCTAGTACATAATAAGTGAGTGAAGATTAAGACACAATGTGATTTAAAGCAGTATACGATATTCGTGACTTATGTGTACTAGTGATTAGCAGCTAAACTTAAACAAATACACGCCTGTGCAATAATACACCAATTTCTAGGTCTATTTGGTGTATTGCCACAATTTACTATTTATTAGAATTATGATTGTAATATTATTATAATTAAACCACTAATGATAAACTTTGAAGGAACAATTGACATATAAGATATCCTGTTTCATTAGCAAGAAATGAAAGACTTTTTTATTTTTATTTTATAATATTTATTAATTTTGGATTCTAGGTCTGTTCGGCGTGTTGGGCCTTCTTCTGTATCCTTGGGGATGGGGTGCTCCACGGGTGAAGCGACTCTGTGGGGAATACTCCGAGCCGTACATACCTGGGGAATGTTCTATTGGTGAGTCAATACTCACCAATTACTACGGAATTACTACGGAAGCCTAAAAAACAATTTTTTAGGCTTCCGTAGTAAAAATGGATATGTGAGGGATGTTGTTAGATAGGTCTTGTAATTACTTAAGAATCCGTTTGCGAAATATTGAGTTTCAAAAAGCTTTGGTTAGAGTCAAGTTAGTGTACTCTTCTCTTCTAGTTAAATGGTTGGTGTAAGACATGTGAAAAAATTTAATATAATAGTCGCATTATCTCGCTGCACTGTTGACGAAAAGTGCGAGTAGGGCGAAACATATTGCGCGCTCACTCGCACTTAGGTCTTAGGTCTAAGCAATATGTTTCGCTCTGCTCGCACTTTTTGTCAACAAGTGCAGCGTATAGCGGTGACATTTATGATGAATTTATAAGGAAAATATCACGGCTAATATCTTAACTATATAGTTGGTGAGTAATACCCGATAAACTTACAACAACGGAACCCATTGCGCGTGGCTTGACACGCTAAGGTCCGGTTTTTTTTGTTTTTTGTTTTTTTTTTGACATAACCATGTATTATTCACCTTCAGGCTGGGCTCTGTTCGTGACAGCAACAGGAGTGGCTCAGGTATTCCTCGCCAGTGCGTTATCCAAGGCAGCAGATAAGGCAGCCAACTCGGATAAGGTGCAGTTCCAAATGGATGAAGGGAAACAGCTCATATGTCTCGCTTGACTGAATATTTACTTCAAAGACTTGTATTGTTAGTGTTCATAGGTAAAGTTAATATATACTTAGCTGAATTAGTAAGTACAAGCCACAAAATATATAAATAAAATAAAACGCCGGCGCCGTACCTTTGACGTTGCCGCCAAATGGCCGCGGCGGTGCCATAAAGCCTAACTTCGATAATAGCGGCGAATACAAAGCATTGCGAAATTCATTCATGTGTCGCGCAGTGTCTATCATTAATGTATTTTAAAGGATCATTTGGGTAAAAATTAAGGTCAGATTTTTTTTACGTATTCGGGCTGAGAATCGTGAGGTAAACGCCCCCCTGAAATATTTATTTTGATTTCAAGGACACGCTGTAGTTTTGTAATTTTTTTTGCTCGGACTGTTCAAATTTTAAGTTGGTAACCCTAGTAATTTATTGCTCGGATTGTTCAAATGTTAAGTTACCAACTTAAATCCTACATGAGACCCGGATATAAACACGTATAAATGTCTCATTCGAATCCGTTTTGTCGAAATTCAAACATTTCGGATTTATTTCTGTTTCGGATATCCGCTAGTTTTGATTACAGTTACAGAGATACATGTCAATCCTAGCATAATAGCATAACATAACCATAATTATTATACTACAGTTAGATTTTTTTAGCTCTCTAAGCTTGATGATATTGACCACAGACTGAAATTATGACTTCCATTTTTATATTCACGTCCATAGTACAACAATATACTTTTAAAGGTGCATTTATATACAACATAATATATTTTTTGTAATGTGGATTTTGAAGATTTTTTTGTTATGTATGTAGTCATTTAAGCTGTAATGTTGGTACGTAAAAGATTGCATTAGATTTTATGTATTTCATGATAGTCCATTCATTCTAGATTTCAATGTATGGGCGAAACTGCAATTTTATAATTTTGTGAAACTGCTGTGTTGTACATGAGTATATTAATTTGTTTTTGTGTATTTTTCCTGAAAATTAAGAAGATCTATAAAATGGGACACGTTTTATGGAGGGGAAGAGTTGTTTTTAATTAATTAACTCATATATGAAGAAGATAGCAGCATTTTTACACAATTATGCAGTGTTAGAACTTCACTTACAGGTAAGTTCGTTTAATCATTAAATATAAATATTGCCGCCAAAATTCTAGAATTAATGACTATGAATGAAAAACAAGAAGTATGATTAACAATTCGCAATTGCAACTATCGATCATTGTGTGGTGTGTCGATCGAAGCAGGATTTTACGATCATAGTAGGATTTTACGATCGTGGTAGGATTTTACGATCGCAGTAGGATTTTACGATCGTAGTAGGATCTATTGATCGTAGTAGGATCTATTCATCGCAGTAGGAGTTTTAGATCTATCGAAACAACAAAGTTGGATTTGTTGTTCGAAGGTGGATCTATCAATCCCAGTTTGTTCAATTTTTTTTTATATTTTTATAAACTTGTCAATAGTCATAAAATTATCAAAGAGTTACTTTTCAAATACTCAATTTTTAGTGTTTAAAATATAATAACTACTTTTAAGTATGTAATTCTTTTGGTATAAAATTATTTGTAATTTTCATGAATAATTTAAAATTTAAATAGTGCCATAAATCAATTTTTAATTGGAATCAAGTATTAATTGGAAAATCAGTATTATTTTGGATTAATTAAAATTATTAATGAATTGAATGTTTTAATTGGTTGTGTTCATTATTGGTACTTTATTTGGTGAATTAAAGACTTATAAGACCAGATTACATAATAAATAGTGTAATAAGTGATTATTTTAAGTTTTTATTAATAGTAAATTTATAATTGTTTATGTTATTCCTAATGTACCTATACATCCATACAATAAATTGTTATTAGCTCGCTCAATCATACGTGTAATTAAATGTACCTATAAATAATTATACAAGGTGTCTTGCAATTAGCGATAATTTAAGGGCATAAAATATAGCAATTTTTATCGACACTTACCCACATATATGTATTTGCAAGACACCCTGTATAGCTATTGCATTATGTATTGTAAATGTGTGTGTACATTCATCCACGTGTGTGTAAAACACTTTTCGTGAGTACCCGTACTACCCATAATATAATACATACATATACATATACATAACATACATATACATAATATAATACATACTACAACAAATAATCCTGATGTGTAATAATGTAAGTTTTAAAATCATTTTAGTTGATCAAACAAGAAGAAATATTTTTACAATGTTCTTTATCTATACAAAACAGTTTTTATAATTATATACAACCTAACCTAACTATTAGATTTAAGAATATTTTAACTTTTACACGTTAGTAGTTTAAGGTTTTTCTGTATTTTACAATATTTTACTGAAATATACATAATTGAATTTGACTGATATGTGATTTTTATTCTGATTATTTTTATTAAGTAACCGACAAAAGACACTTGTTGGCGGAGGCCTTAAGTGACAACGAAGGTATCACCGATGCGTTGTCGACAAAAACAAGCGAGGTTACATTTTATACTGCTCATTACTGAGCAAGGGTTTCTCCTTTTGAGGAGGCCTAGAGCATACTCCACCACGCTGCTCCAGTGCGGTGGGTGGCCAACCCAAGTGTCGGAAGCTTGCCTGGCTATAAAATATTGCGTCTGCACTATAGTAAGTAGACTATAGTCTATACCAAAGCAACATTACTTCAAACCCACAAAGTACTATCGGACCTGAATCGCGCGGTATCGAAGTTTTCTATACAACATTTAGGTATATACACACATACCTACAAATATAATGAATAAAAAATACGGTTAATTTTTATAGTAGAGACATTGCAGTATCAAATTGATATCACCAGTTAAGCACTACAGGTTCCGAACCTGAACAATCGGAATACGGCTGAAACAGAGTATCACCTACCATTCATGACCTCATTATCACTTACCATAAGGTCAAACCCTTCTTTCCCACAGGGCACTTGCCCAGAGCCCCGTGGTCGATAGGGGCCCCCTAGTTCCTGCCAGATCACAAAACGATAACCGATATTTATAAATTACCGAAAAACTTTATTAATTCGAATAAATCGAACCTAAATTACTAACTACAATACGACTTTGCTTATTAGCTTTTGCATAAATCTAGGGGCTTGCTTATCTACTTTCTTTGTTTATTCTTACAAAATAGTGATCTGGCAATGTCATAGGGGCTCCATTATCCTAATATGTCTAGGGCCTTCTAATAGGTTAAAGACGGGCTTGCATAAGGTGTAATTGTAGTCAAGCATTAACTTACGGATATTATAATTTAAAAGAAAAACTCTGATAAAGTAGGATTAGTGTAGGAGGAATCTGCTTAAACCATTGACTTAAATATATAGCTTAAACTGTCCTGTGAAGCGCTAAAGCACTTATCTATACTAATATATAAAGAGGAAAGATTTGATTTTTTGTTTGCATTGAATAGGCTCCGAAACTACTGAACCGATTTGAAAATATCTTTCACTGTTGGGAAGCTACACTATCCCCGAGTAACATAGGCTATATTATATTTAAAAAAATTATGAATCCGTAATAAAACTCCAATAATGTACCTAACCCAAGGTGTAAAAAAATAAGAAAACCGAAGCAAAGCGAGGGCGGTTACTCGTTAATGATAATAGAAAAGACAGGAACGAAATAAGTTAGACAAGAAACTTGATCTGATAACGCTAGCACCATGCTCTACTGTAATGAAGGAATTCCTAAACGTAGCTGTCGTATTCTTAGAAATAGTTTTATTTTTCGACAAAAGATGGCGGTATACGATATCAATAAAATCAAATAAAAATTGTTCAATAAATAAAATAAGAACGATATTATTATTAAGAACGCAAGTGACCAACCTAAAAAAAGCGTCGTAAAAAGGACAGAATTTTATGTACCTATTGTTCGCGCCAATAGTGGAATTAATAACCCTATGAAATCATTTGCATGTTTCCGCCAAAGTTATTATTCGTCTTATAGTGCTTTTCAGCTAAATCTGCAGTTGGGCGTAATGTTGGTAGCATTGAAATGAATGTCTTTTATATTTCAAAAACCATTTTAATGGACATAATATTAGCGTTGTTCTAAAGTTCATCAAAGATAATAACGATGTGTATTACGAGATACTTACCTAATATAAAACATTACATAATAATAAGTATAACATTTTAATTTTTATACTCCTATTTTAATGCTACCAACATTACGCCCAACTGCAGATTTAGTTCAAAATCACTCTAATCGCACCTCGTGTAATTCTATTTATTTTCTATTAGGTAGGTACAGCGCGGCAAACCATACCTTCGCTTTTTAATCTCACTCTCTTTCAGGGAAGCGCAGTTTTATATAGCGGATTCACTTGCATATCGCGCAGTTTGAAATAAGAACTAATGGAAAAGAAGAGAAGTCTTCCCGCCGATATCAAATGCAATAGATACGCGTGCGCCCATTGACAATTAATAATTAATCGGCATCTTTTTAACAACAGCGCCGCCAAAAAAATTCGAGTTGAAGCAAATATCGCCGCATTACCGCTCCCGCTAAATAACTTTCGCTAAAAAACGTAATTTTACTATGAAGTGCAATAGTGAATCTTAACAACCGTACATAAAAATTATAGAAAAAAGGAAGACTGGCGAGCTGGCGACATTGGAGTAGCCGCTAAGCCGACGACGCAGCTTACCTATATCCATCTAATACCTTTAAACGAGCTATTCTTGTATATACTTATATTTTCTGAGTCTCTGAAACGGCGCCAACGATTTTCATGAAATTTAGTATGCAGGTTTCAGGGGTGATAAATTGGCTCTTCCTGACATCTATTGGCGAGTAATAATACTATTATTATTGGGAGCAACTGCTTCAACGACACAGAGTTACTTCAGCAGATGGCGTTGCTAAGCAACACTAAAATACCGAGTATATGCTAGGTCATCCAGATATTTATTACCATACCAGTCCTACAGACCAGGTTATTTGCTTATCAACCCTCCACATAACCTTTGACTTCTTCCACAATCTTCGATTCTACAACCGTAACTCGCTCGCATGAACCAGTAGGCAGTCTTCAAAGGATTGTCCCGCATTTCATGCAGGTAACTAAGTACTATGAGTATTCATTCATAATATAATATTATATTAAAATTTAAAAGACCCCCTACAATTTTACTTACACTAAACATAGCTAAGAACATTTTTGAATAAGTCACCTTTCTTAGATACAAAAAAAATGTAGATCAAAATCGGTTCATTGGTTTGTCTGTTATATTAAATAAAAAAAAGCCTTTATTCCACCAAATTCTTAAAACAACAATTTCATCATAATACATTTTTACTTAATTATTAAATAGTTATATAATACAAATAATTTAAAATTTCATTAATTATTAAATTTCTCATAATTATAATAAAGTCATAATTTATTTAATTATTATTTAAATTAATTATGTCACTACACATTATTATTTAAATTCATTATGTCTGTTATATTATACTTACCTAACCCATAAAATTAAGTAGGCAGCCCTACATACTTAGATTCCTTAATACCTACTTGTTAGCTTCAAGCATTTAAGTTAGGGGAAGGCACATAACAACAATCCAATTAGATTGACAACCTCGTCAATACTTACAAATCAATTGGCTTCGTATTTCAGCTTCAATAATAAATTTTAAAATCACTACGAATACAACGATATCCATGTCTTTAATAACTAGTGTCCGACCGAAGCTTCGGCTTCGGCTTCGGCTTCGGCCACCTTCGGCCAAAAAAGCACCTTCGGCCAAATCTTCGGCTTCGGCCAAAAATTTGCCGAAGGTTTGGCCGAAGCCGAAGGTTTGCTAGTTGTCAAATATTGAAATTTACTGAACGATGCTAGAGCGAGGCGGAGAGTGTGCAGAGCAGCAGAGTTTCGCCGCGCCGCCGCACCGGCCCAAACGATTAACGAATCGCAGTTAGTAAACTAAACGAGTCAAAACAAGTTTGAGAGCGCGTCTTAAAATCTAATAAGTATCTAATAAATTAAAAAAAATGTGACTGATTATTTGATTATTTTTGTTAAAATTACTTTAAGTAAATAAATATTTAATTAACATTGTATATTTGAAACTTTTATTTTTGACAATATTTTATTACCTACTTGTATATGTTGGTCACTCGGCTCGTTATTGGGCTAAATCTCTAAAGCTCTCACAATATGTATCTAGTATATTCTGAGATCAAAGTAACTATCGTATTTCTCAAGGTCAATGACACCTTCGGCTTCGGCTTCGGCCGAAGGTTTTGGTGAATACCGATTAATCGGCTTCGGCTTCGGCTTCGGCCAGAATTGCACCTTCGGTCGGACACTATTAATAACCAAGTATGAAAGTTAATAATACCGAAGAAAATATTGCATTTCTACGTACCTAATAGGCGTAAAATGACTGGTTGTCATGTAATACGCGAAATTAGGGTTTAAATAATTAAAAAGTCAGCCGGTACCGATTCATTATGCTATGCCGCCATTAATTTTATAATGTTGGTAATCGTGGCGGACATTTTGATTTGCGTTTTGAAATTGGAATAAAAGAAGGCAAGTATTTAATACTACAAATATCTACCGTCCAATCCAATTGTATTTGTTAAACTAATAATTATGTATCTAGTTAAATGGTAGGTACCTACCAAACAAATGTAGGTAGGTACATACTTACGCATACTACGAAGTAAAAACAGTCGCCTGCAGAGAAGAATAACCGATCTGTTACCGTGTGTTAACAGATGAGTTACTTTTCTTTTCTACTTCTCTTACTTGGCTTCAACCCATTAACAGCCCACTACTGAGTACGGGTCTCCTTTGACGAGGCCTAGAGCATACTCCACCACGCTGCTCCATTGCGGATTGGTAAGGGGTTAGTGTTCAACCAAAGCGTCGAATCTTTTCATTCTGCCCAAAGCCAAAAGCCTCCGACGTGGCTGATGGCTTAAATTAAGATAACAAATTTTATGTTGCAGACTTATATTAGTTTCTGATAAAATGATTGACAAAAAGCGGCCAAGTGCGAGTCGGACTCGCCCATGAAGGGTTCCGTAGCAGCAAGTAACATAATATAAAAGTTCTTGTAGTTCGTTGTAACTTTGATCAATGTTTTTTGCGGTTTACGATTTATGACGTATTAAAAAAAAAACTACTTACTAGATCTCATTCAAACCAATTTTCGTTGGAAGTTTGCTTGGTAATGTACATCATATAACTTTTTTTGGTTTTATCATTCCCTTATTTTAGAAGATACAGGGGGGGGGGGACACACATTTTACCACTTTGGAAGTGTCTCTCGCGCAAACTATTCAGTTTAAAAGTGGCTGTGACATACTGACGGACAGACAGACAGACAGACAGACAGACAGACAGACAGACAGACATGACGAATCCATAAGGGTTCCGTTTTTTGCCATTCGGCTACGGAACCCTAAAAAGGTAATTTTTAGGAAACTGATAGCTAATAGAAGGAATAATTAAATAGGTAATTGATTAAAATAATCCCAAATACTTACAAGTGAATAACCAGATCTTTCCGTTTTTAGAAAACAGTCAAAGATTTAACACCAAAGAATCATAGACCTATATTATGTATTACAAAGAATTCAACTATTCAAAATCAAAAATCGCTTCTATCAATCAATCCGTTAAGCCTCGAGGAGTTTTCGAATTCCATCCTAAGAGCCGCCATTTTGCTTTTACGCGCGGGAAAACGTACTTGTCAAATGCGCTCCGTTTTACGCGTATAGAGTTGGAGTTTATAATCGCTTGAATGTTTTTATGGAGTGTGGAATAAAATGCAAGGGTTTTGAGGTAAATCAATCAAGCGTATGCAAGCTGGTGATTATATAAGACTTTACCGCAGGGTGGTTCGATAGCAGTGCGGGGTATCAATCATTTGTTCCTCTATTTTTCCTTTTGATACACGAATCGGACTCGTTAGGCGAGTTGAGGTTTTAGATTGTAAATCATGTATAAGTGTGAAGGTTTTAGTTTTAATGGCTCTTGATTTTGTATACAAATACTTTTAAATCTAAGCTTCAATCGTTTATGTAATATTATTGTTATTTTATGTACCTATAACAAGTATGATGTGATTGTTGTCGTATGTAAATCATAAGGGAAAGGGCATCGAACCTAATTGGCATACCTACAAGTCCGCCATTTTGAAAAAACCTCGATTCGGCGGCCAGTGATGAAACATGTGTCAATCGATAGATTAAATGATTATGATCAAAAAGTATTCAGTGATGAAATGTCGTAAGTGATATACTTTCTGAGATAAGTGAGTTCAAAACTGTAGAAAAATAAAGCAAAAAACTTCGTTTCGGCGGACATTGATAAATGATATGTCATTCGATAGGCTAAATAATTACGATTAAAAAGTATTCAGTGATGAAATGTTGTAAGTGATATAATTTCTGAGATATTTCAGTTCAAACCCGTAGAAATATAAAGCAAAAAACTTCGTTACGGCGGACATTGATGAAACATATGTCAATAGATAGGCTAAATGATTACGATTAAAAAGTATTCAGTGATAAAATGTAGTAAGTGATATACTTCCTGAGATATCTGAGTTCAAAACCGTACAAAAATAGTGCATTAAAAATTATCATTTACTTATTTTGAATTTATTAGGTCAATAATGAAAAATAAGTATATTATGCCATATGTGTATGTGCTGCATAGGTACTTGATTTATTAA
This sequence comes from Thymelicus acteon, assembly GCA_951805285.1. Taxonomy (NCBI): domain Eukaryota; kingdom Metazoa; phylum Arthropoda; class Insecta; order Lepidoptera; family Hesperiidae; genus Thymelicus; species Thymelicus acteon. Next base: position 5,659,833 of record OX638239.1, read on the forward strand.
TAACGGGTAGGTTTGAATTAAAAAAAAAGCAAAGCAAAAGCAAACTACTAGGTTGTTTTATAAATAATTTATTTGCCACCAGCGGCTACAGCTTTGGCAATTACTCTAAACCAAAAGTTAAAATTCATTATTGGCTTAGTTTTCTCTAACATGTCTGACAATCACTGAATCTAAAAATTCCGCTGGTGATAAAGGCAATGTTTCCTGATGTCGAGCCCATGCTAAGAACCATATAACACACATTATATGGGAACAACAGGACAAGGTTCTTTTTCCCACTATGCATGAGCAGTACCATCCCGCGATTTTATCTCTACCCTTAAGTTGTTTGTTTGACGAATTTGTTTAATTTTTATAATTCATAACGTAACTGAGGTAAGGAAAAAAGTGACCGTTACACTTCAATTGCTGAATCGCCATAAACACTTAACCATAAATATGCCATAAACACTCTGGTCATCCCTCACCTTGATTATGCTGATGTGTGTTGTTCAGATTTGTCAGAGGAACTTCTGAGTAAATTGAAGCGCCTTCTTAATAACTGTATTAGATATATCTTTGGTTTACGTAAGTATGACCACATTTCCTAGTTCAATTCCTAACTTAAATGGCTACCCATTCGATACAGGCGAAACTTCAGAATTCTCTCAACATTTTATGCTATTTTGAATAATGTGTCTTCTTCTGTTTATTTAAAGGAAACCCAATGCACTGCTTATTTCGGGAATTCTTTCACAATACAGTTCATACTGTTCTGGAACTCCTTGTTTGTAGACATCAAAAAATCATAGACTACCAAAAGCTCCTTCAAGAAGTCCGGCAGCACTACCTGAAGCAATTAGAATGTTGTCGCCCGTGGTATTCAAATAGATGTTATATATGTATTTATAAATATTTATTTACTTAATAAGTATATAAGATGTTTATATGTAAATATGAATAAAACTGTATTTGTTTAATTTTGTTATGTATATTGTGATTTTATATGTATATAGTAATTATTCTAAATATTCTTATTATTTCTTATCTGGCATTACACTGATACAGTTACAGATCCACTAGAAATAAAAAGACAATTAATTACAAATGTTTTATTTTTGTACGGTTTTGAACTCAAATATCTCAGAAAGCATATCACTTACGACATTTTATCACTTAATACTTTTTGATCGTAATCACTTAGACTATCGACTGACACATGTTTTATCAATATCGGCCGAAACGATGTTTTTTTGCTTTATTTTCCTACGGTTTTGAACTCAAATATCTCAGAAAGTATACCACTTACGACATTTCATCACTGAATACTTTTTGATCACAATCATTTATTCTATCGATTGACGCATGTTTCATTACTGGCCGCCGAATCGAGGTTTTTTCAAAATGGCGGACTTGTAGGTATGCCAGGCTCCATACAAAAATGTTGGAATTCTCGAACATTTTGGGGAAATTTCAGACACTGAAATATAATGTCATAGAACAGACATCTCGAATAAAATGTGTGTCCCGCCAGGAGGTTCTATTTTCAAAATTGAGCCCCCGTTCTCCTTTCAAAGTCGAACGAATCCATTGGAAATTGAAGCCAATCGGCGCCAATTCATTGGGACACGCATTGTGTTCGCGGTGTCGGTTCTATATGCTAGTAATAATACTTCAATGGTCCTACTACACTTTTGCTTGAATCAACCGCCAAACAACTCGTCGTGTTTTGGAGTTAGATAGAGAATTGCGTTGCGAGTCAGTTCTTTATTTCTTTTATTCTTTCTACGTCAGCAATGCATCGGTGTTTGCTTTAGTATGTATTATTGGTATTCATGGACGACGGTGACCATTTATCATCAGTCGCTCGTCTGCTCTTCATCAGCCATTTACGTAAAAAACAGTGTTATCATTACCTTAAAAGGTACCTTTAATATAATGTAGTAGTTGACCCGGCGAACTTCGTATCACCTAACAAATTTATTTTTTCTAAACTAAAAGTAGCCTAAGTTACTCCTTGTTACATCAGCTATCTGCCAGTGAAAGTCCCGTCAAAATCGGTCCAGCTATTTAGAGATTAGTCGGAACAAACAGACAGACAGACAGACAAAAATTGTAAAACATGTTGTTTTAGTATATGTACCGTGTATAAGACATATAATTATACACCCAAATGCACTATACATATACATCCAAATGCACTAAGTAAAACGCGCTTGTTTTAATATTACAAACAGACACTCCAATTTTATTTATTTGTATAGATTATTATGTGCAATATACCAACGTACAGTGGTAAATAACATACGATATACAACGATACACAGCAATACATTCCAAGCCTGACACCGGGCCACGGGCCGGCTACATTTCAAATATGGCACCCATGAAATCGTGACCTGCGCCATGCCCCGAGCAGCGATTGGTCCACGCAATTATTGAATGCTACAGATAACACACAGACATACAAATTTATTATTTACTATAGTATATACTTACCTACTAGCTGTGTTTATTATTTACTATAGTATATAGGTACTTATCTACTAGCTGCGGTGAAGGTTTGCGCAAAAACTTCTTTGTACCAAAATACCAACATAGTTTTTAAGTCAAGAGAAAAGTGAATAGGCATTTATTAAGTTAATACGTTCACCATCTTGGACTTCATCGCCACTTACCATCAGGTGGGATTGTTGTCAAGTATTAACTTATTTCTTGTAAAAAAAAAGTCAACGCTCAACCCTTAAGGCTAGAAACTTAAAATTTCGCACACATATTCCTCTGTTGACGTAGGCATCCACTAAGAAAGGATTCAACCCCGAAGGGGGTGAAATAGGGGATAAATATGATAAGCATAATTTCCGCGTGCGAAGCTGCGGGCAACAGCTAGATAACAACTAAGACACCTAGTTGTCCGGAAATAAATATCTAAATAACGCCACACACTCATAGCCCCACACTAGGATTCCCTGTGTCGTGGGTGCCATGGACAACACACTAGACAAGGACATTCACATCTAGACCGAGAACAGAAATTTAAAACTCATCTTTCTACTACTTACAACAACTACAACTACTGGGCCACTGTTTACCACCTGACCCTATATTTATTTATTATTTATTTTTTCTTTGTATTTTATGGAGGATATTTTTGTTAAAATTAAGGAAGCCGGGGACATCGTAGCTTTACTCCCGTCCATCAACATAGGGATAGGGAGTGGCTGAAAAACAGCGCTACATTGGACCATCGTCCTATGTTAGCACAAGCTGAGCCACTCCCTTTTGCCCATCCATAAACTTTTTTTTTTGTCTTTTTTCTTACATTGTAATTTTTAATATTGTTTGTGTGGCAATAAATAATTTTTATTATTATTATTATTATTATTATTATTTCTTTCCGTCTCGCTGTAAGGTCGTCAATAAAAATTTTTAATTCAGGAAAATAAGTACATATTTTTCATATGATATAACATAAACTTTTTTCAACATTTACACAATATGAACACTAGGATTGCCAATGCGTGAAATAGACAAAATTGGCACAGACTTCGCAAATAAAAAATAATGTCACGTGCCGGAAATCAAACCCGGGACCCCTCGCTTTGAAGATTAGCCTTAACGAACGGCGTATTATGTATCGACTACATTTTACTATAATATGAGTACTCACGATATTTATTTTGTATTCCGATATTTCGACCCAGTTGCGGAGAAACTTTTGACAGGACTCCGCGCCACCGCAGTTCATCCGTGACCACGATCCATGCAACTGGGTCGAAATATCGGAATACAAAATAAATATCGTGAGTACTCGTATTATAGTAAAATGTGTTCAGTCCACGATGAGTTAAGTTTAAAATCATGTATCGACTATTCACATAAAATAGTCACTGTACATAACTAATATATAAACGACACTCCATCCGATGTTTCCATAAAGTCATAAATAATAAAACTTTATTACGATGCAAATGTTATCGATGTAGTCGTTTGTCCTTGTCGGAGCGGTGTAAATGTAAGGGAATATTGTCAAAGAAGCTATAAATATTAAAAAGTGCTTACCAGGTGTTTTCATGTGTTTTGTAAAGGAAAACAGGCTTCGAAAGTACGGACATACCTACTACGTACATGTCAACTTAAATTAACGGATAGATTACATGAGAGAAAATAAAATGAATACGAAAAAATTATAAAAGATAAGCAAACAAAAAAACAACTGTCTTTAAAGAAATTATTACAATAAACCACTTCAAATGATTGCTGAACATAGTAAAAAAAAATCTTTCTTAACTATATAATAATAAATGTAGAATAAATTATCGCGAAAATCTACATACCATTTGGTGGAATTGTAAATTATTCACACAGTAATTGAAATGTCCAATTTCAGTCACAATTATTAATCATTATTGATAATACTAAGCTAATAAGAACCAAACAAAAACGATAAAAACAATCAAATGCAAACACAGGAGAAAAGTTGTGTCACACAGTGTAAGGCATTTTTTTATAATCCATTTTGGTTGGTCGAAAAGAGAGTCATTCTAAAAACACTCATTCAGTAGATTATAATAACATACAACGAAACAATTAGTTACTGGTAAACCCAGCAATTATAAACATCAATTATAAAGAAGTTGCAATTAAAACTAAATTTTATAAAGCAAATGCTCAGATCATAGACAATAGTAGGTTCAGAAGCTATAAAGGGGGAAGGGAGAGTAATTCTACGATTTTTTAACGACTCCAAAAAAAGTAAAAGGTGCTAAATTAAATTATTATAAAATATTATAATTATTAAATTCGGTTGAATTTTTTTTTGTTGAAGTTTATGTATCACTCTGTTTATGTATCTCCGTTATTTATGTTTGGCATTCTCTATTTATTTTAAATACTTTCAGTCTGTTCATCAAATTCCATGTGAGATTGAGAAAAATCTTCAAATATTATCGGTATACATAAGGCGATTTGAATATAGGTTTTTCTTTAAAGTCAGTTATATTTTTTCGGCAATTTGTTTTTATCAGAATGCATCATTCATAAAGAAACTATTTATGGGGTTTTCTATAAAGTTAGATCGTTTTATTGCTCCTAATTAAAAGAGGGAGCTAGTCGCAAAAGTAAAATTCATTTAACTGAATTTTTCGTCTTTACCCAGTTATTATTAATTATGATTATAAGCAATTATGATGATTTTTTCATATTTCACTTTCTTTTTACTTTAATTTTTTAATAAATCGAAAAAAAATTGGTTAACTCAACATTTAATTTTATTTACGTTGTGATTTTAAGGCAATAAATATCTACCATAATGTCACACACCAAATTCTCGTAGATTGTAGTAGAATTGTACTTTCATACCGAAGAGATTAATACTAACCCGCGAGGTGTAAATACATTAGAAATGATAGCCTCTTGCCTCCGTTGCTTAATGAACATTATTATAAGCGCTGGGTATTTGTAGCCATTACTTCTGTAAGCGGTGAGAAATATGGATAGTTTTGTTCCTCAGTTCTCTCTAGAGCACTATCGTACTTCCTCATAAAATCTTATATATAAAATTCACGTGTCACGGTGTTAGAAGTTGAACTCCTCCGAAACGGCTCGACCGATTTTCGTAAATCTTTGCGTGCATATTGGCTAGGGTGGAGACATCTAGTCGGACAACATTTATTTTTCATCCCCCTACCCCTAAAATTTTTTTGGCAGAACAACGTTTGCCCGGTCAGCTAGTATTATATATAAATATTTGTCAGTCTTTCACGCAAAAACTGCTGAACAGATTTTTATGAAATTTAGCACACAGGTAGACCTTGATCTGGAGTAACATATGGGGTACTTATTATCCCGGAAAACCGGGCAAAGCCGCGGGCAGAGTGCTAGTGACAAATAAAGTTGGCGCTCTCGTTATGTGCTGGCAATGCATTGGCGACTCCGTTGCTGCATATTCAATGTGACATTCAGGTTCGATTTCCACAAGAGACATTTATGTGACTGACAAATTTTGCTCTAGAGTCGCACTGGCGTAGCTAGCCCTAAGAAGACCCCATATCAGTTTTTGTTGTGGGGCCTCCTTAACGTCAGCTGTCAAAAACGAGTATAAAAGGAAAGGAGTACCAACTGTAGCGGTCGTAGGCTGCTGGCGAGCTTTTTTTGGGATTGTTAGTGGGGGCCCCTATACGCTGGGGGCCCCGTATAATTGATATGGCTGATACGGCGGTAGCTACGCCCCTGTAGAGTCGTGATATTGTTATGTGTTAGCTATGTTGTCAATGGCAATGCCGCTCGTGACACAGGAAGTCTTATTGCGGGCGTATAAGTCATAGTCACACACAGATCACACAGTCACTGCTACTGAACACGCTATTATAATAATAATAACGCTTCACACTCATAGCCCCACACTAGGATTCCCTGTGTCGTGGGTGCTATGGACAACACTAGACAAGGATATTCACACCCAGACCGAGAACAGAAATTCAGATTCATCATTCAAATTTCCGCCTCGCTGGGAATCGAACCCAGGACCCTTGGTGCGTCAATCAGGCATAGTAATCATTGCGTCACACGGGTCGTCAAATTATTATTTGCACTTTATTTTACCCTTAAACCTAGTGGTACAAAAGGTGAACTTAAGGCGCGGTGTGATCTCAATATTCACAAAACTGGGTTTCTTTGGTGCTTGAGTACGAGGAAACCCAATGAAAATATCGCACGCAAAAAATACAGAGCATAGAAAAAGGTCTAAAGAAAAATGTTAACCGAATGGAATATTAAATAGTTGTTTGATATTCCCAATAAAAAATCGTAATTTGCTATACAAAAATAAACTTAATCGTCGAAGTTCTCTGTATTTTCAGCGGTAACAACATATTTTTTTTGAGAATATAATACGTATATGGTTTTATTAAAACTTAAACCGGACAGATATTGAATTTAATGTGTATATTTTGAATAACCTAAGGAAAACCCTCAAATTAAATGTTTATTCGCAATCTAGTTACATTGTTAGCAAAAATATGTTCTGCAATTTTGAACCCTATTCAGCGTCACGTAAATGTAACATTAGATTAACGCAGATATGCGGCTGTGTGAGTGAAATCAACGTTTTTAAATCGTAGTCATACTGCGCCTTAATGGCATTCGCTACCAGTTGTTTAAACTACCTTTGGTTTAAACAGAGAACAGCGAATTATGATCACAGTTACTGATCAAAACGGAGATGCAGGGAGGCTTTAATAATGAGCTGAGTATGTACACGTACTTACACAACTTATGAAAAACTTCAATTATTTTCAGAGTGTGTGCAGGAGTTGTTTGAATTAATTCCCCCATCCCCATTTCTTCATCGAATAACACGACGCACGGCGGATGTCCATCATTTTGTCGTGAAAATCCCGCTGGCATCAACGACGCGGTTTGCCTCGTCATTTGTTATGCACACTGAGAAGGAACGCGCTAAATTAGCGCGCTCACCATCCTGGACCTACATCTCCACTTAAATACCATCAGGTGGGGTTGTGGTCAAACGTTAATTTACTTTTTAGTAAAAGAACAGCGTGATTTAGGTCTGATTTTATTAGCGACATACATGTACTTACACCATATATTAGTAATTAATGTATGATATTAGACTAATTTTGCAGCAACCAATATGAGACTCAAAGCGTTTTGATGTTCCGATCAAATAGCCTTTATTTAATTGTCTGTCTGTATATTGTGTATACACATACATACATATAGAATGTAGTCGTATGCACGTCTGTTACTAATTGCGCTGGTCCGATTGGTTGATTATAGGGGATTCGATCCACGAAGGTTCTCACGGCGTGTGATGTATTGGGGTGAATGTATAGGTGATTGTAGGGTGGCTATGTTGAGGGGTTGAAAGAGGGTTTAAATGAATGAAGTTAAAGCTGGATTAAAAAAAGGGAATCGAAGTACACAGTCCGGCGATTGAAGCTCATATTCCGGAGGTTTATTTCTTAGTAATAAAGGTAAAATAATTTTTGACAAAAAACAACCGACTTCAAAATTAGGGATTACTCAAAAACTACTTGTCAGATCTCGCTCAAATTTAACTAAAATCACATGGCAAGCACCAGCTTTCGATTAAAAAAAAATCATTAAAATCGGTTCGCCCAGTCAAAAGTTCTGAGGTAACAAACATAAAAAAATACAGTCGAATTGAATACCTTCTCCTTTTTTGAAGTCTGTTAAAAAAGAATGGTACAGCCAGCATAGCAGAAAGCTGGTGTCGATCGTAAGTGATCCGTGATAAGTGAACCGAGTTCAGTAATGGCGTGGGATAAATACACATATCCACTATAAAATTGATCAACGTTTCTAAATGGAATATATTTGAGAAAATCTATGAAGGGATATTTAATAAGGCAAGAGACTGCGCAACAATGATTTTTAGTTTTTTTTTTTAAGTGTTTGTACACGTTAATATTTGAAACAGCTTAACCGTTTTTGATGCGCAGTTGACTTATTTATTAACCGACTTCAAAAAAGGAGGAGGTTCTCAATTCGACTGTATTTTTTTTTTATGTTTATTACCTCAGAACTTTGGACTGGGCGAACCGATTTTGATGATTGTTTTTTTAATCGAAAGCTAGTGGCTGTCATGTGGTCCCACATAAATTTTATTGAGATCTGACAATGGCATCCATGAGAAAACCACATAAGTCGTAAATTTGTGTTAAGCTGAGCGCGACAAATTGACGAATAACTCAATATCACGCCAACCGATTTCGATGATTCTTTTTTTAATCGAAAGCAGGTGCTTGTCATGTGGTCCCACATAAATTTGAACGAGATCTGACAAGTAGTTTTTGAGACTTTGAAGTCGGTTATTTTTTGTTAGTAAAGTTTAGATTATTATAGCAATATTGAGACAGTTTCCATTTATTTTTGTGAATATTTTAATCGGGTTTTTAAAGTAAGTAAAGGTCATTAAGGTATAATTTTCTTAATCTAAAATTTTCGGAAAGCAGTCTGACCCATTGCGTGAACTCTTACCAAACTTCTGGACACCCTACTAAATCCGAGCGAAAGCGAATCGGATCCATGTTATTTGAGAATTGCGAAAAATTTAGATCTCAGTATTGTATATTTAACGAATATAGCATGGATTAATTACTGGTTTATTAAACAACGCTAATTTATGAGGTGAAAATATAGAGTTCAAGTTTAAAATCCAACCTTTCTGTAGGCTGTTGTGGGTTCAGAAATGCATTTTTTAATGGAAATAGCCGGCCACACGAGCTGACGCTCCACCTTTTTTTTATATCTTATAAGTTAATGCTTGACTACTATCCCACCTGATGGTATGTGGCTATCGTTCGTTGCCCATGAACATTAGCAATACCAAAGTCATCAATGATGCGTTGCCGGACAAGAAAGAGAGCAGAAAATTAAAGAAAGAACTGGCTCTTAAGCCCCAGCAAGAACCCGATGAGTCACTTCGCGAATGACTCAAGCAAGTGGGTGGTAGGTATTGCATGATTAATACCTAAGGAAAATAATGTTTCTTTCTTTCTTTTTCTTCTTTCTTTCTGGGCCGGCAACGCATCAGTGATGCCTTTGGTGTTGCTGATGTCCATGGGCGATGATAGCCGCTTACCATCAGGTGGATCGTCAGCTCGTTTGCCGGCTATTTCCATAATTTTTTTTAAGAAAACTTAATGTACTAAAGAGTTTTTTTTTTAATATCTACTAATTTAAGCAAAGGGAAATTTCCCTGTACCTGTTGGGGGGCGAATGTACTCCGATAGTTTATGTTCTTAACTTCGCAATGTAGACTTCACATACGGTTAACATTGATAAAGAAATCGTATTCCGGCAAATTGAAGGAAATCCAACGTGACTTTTATATCCGAATTCGATGTAGGTACTTTTTTTGTTATTGTTATACCTTTGTTACCCTAAGATACCTGTTCAAGCTGCATCATCCAAACTTCATAGTCCCGGAGCGTTCTTCCTTATTTTGGGGACATGCATAGATAATTTTATTTATTTTTAGGTTTTCTAAAATAAGGAAGGTCTGGTTGTCGCAGGCTCTTAGGCTATAATTTTATCAATAGAAGAAATATATTTTTTCCAACTTGAAGTAGGCTCAATGCTACAAAATTATTGCTTGTCATTTAAAAGTCCTTTACCGATTGTAAATCAGGAAAAATGGAAAATTTTCTTATGAATAAATAATCTATTAATCGTGCTTCCTAGCTCTTTGGTTCTTATATTCTCTCTATTAATTTATCAATCTAGTTGATTTATCGTTTATAATATTGATTAATTTCTTTGTAAAGACAAGTAATATATTGAAAGTGCTAGGAATCATATATATAAAATTGTATGATTTAATTATGCTCTATTGATCTGAGGCTTTAATGCCCCAACTCAGAGTCACTAACAGTTACTTAAATCGCTCCTTAGTGAAGAATCACCGTACAAATTCTCTACTAAGGATCGATTTAAGTAACCGTTAGTGACTCTGAGTTGGGGCGTAAGTATTACATAAAAACGATTTAACAGTCTGAAAGAAGTACGTTTTTAGAAGAGTTATTTGGTAAGATTGCCATATAAAATGTGTGCGCTATTTTTTTTTGAAATATTAGTTTCAAAAAAAATAATAGGAAATAAAAATTTGTTTCAGCATTAAATGATAATTTGTTTTTAAATCCTATTATTTAAAGACACATTATTATTAATTAAATTACCAGTAAAATAGCGACACAAAACTTTATTTACTTAGCCCCTAAATATCCTATATAAAAAATTCAAAACAGCCAGTACAAATGTAATAATTTATCCAATTATAAAATCAAAGAAAAAATATATGGATAACTCAATGGTTGCGTACTTTTAATTACGACGAAATTGAAAATGTATTGTATTACACATGTTAAACTTTATACATACAAACACGCACTCACACACACAGAAACACACGTGCACACACATACACATACTCTCACTCACATACAATCAACATATACACACGCACCCACAGGTAGTTTTTTGATACTTATAAATAGGTACTACTGTTTAACTATTTAATATTAGTGTTTTTCTTTTTTAACTTTATATAAAGGTGAAGTAGCCTTATATTTAAGACTGTTTGTAACAAAATAATTGGGAAGGAGCTGTCTCCCAGGCCACAGTTCACACTTTTCAGAGCTCTTTGTTCCAAATGTACCTACTCTCATTTATGGTCAATAAATTTCATGATTTTTCAATGATTTTTAGTTTGGATCATACTTAGACTTAAATATGATCCGTGTGACATTTTTCAAGCATTTTTCATAGTCTGTGACAGCGCTTCGTTCGGTCAAGTTCGGTTCAAGATGGCGGATATCAAATATTTTGCACTATTTTTTTTAATGTAAGTAAAAATATAGTTATTTACCAATTATGATTTAAATAAACTCAGATAAAGTCAAAACGTAAATAATGAAGACGTTTTAACTGTGCACAATAAACAATTATGCGTTATTATGTGTTCTGGAACGGTCGGGGTTTTTCTAAAATGACATCTACTTGTCTCGCTTGCTCGCAGCCGGCTAAAATTCGTTGGCACCATCTGGTGTCAATAGGTCTATGGTTTGGATCACAAATCTAGCGACATTTCGCTGTGCTTTACGACTCCTCTCGAAAACCTTACTAACTCATAAGTTATGTCGGTACAGAGGTAGGTAAGGTACAACCAACCTATGATTACTACATAAAGAATCCACAACGCTCCTACCAGGACTTCATAACGCAATAATAACATTATCGCTATAAATCATGACTCGGATTATGAGTTATGACGCCGTCCCAGGTTCGATCCCGCGTAATCGCTGCCCCGAGCCTTGAATTACGTCCAATTAAGTGCACATTTCGACAAAACCTTTAAATTCACATTTTTTATTTGGAAACCTTTCTACGTTTGAAAATTGCTCTGATTTTCTGACCTTTTTTGTTTTAGGTCGCTTTTGCTTTTAGTCTACATATTTTTATTTATGTGAATAACGTCGTAAAGTTTTTTTTTCAAATGGATGTAATTAATGCATCGTGCAAAAGGTGATTTACTTTTTTCTGGTTTGCTTGTGGTGAAAACATCTTTGCACCTTTTTGAGGGCAGATGGAAGGATTAGTTGGCAAACCTTCAAAAGCCGGAGAACATGATTGCTACAATAGTATTGTGATACACAAATGAAGTAAAGAAAAAAATTACTAATTGTTGATTCAAAGAAAAAACAAATAAATATTAATATTATATACCTTTTCATTTAAACTACACTAACTACCTACTATGAAGGCTTTGGTAGAACAAGCCACGGATTTTCTGTTCTTAGGTTTCCGAAGAAGTAGTTCGGTCACCCTGAAATAGTAAGGTACCTACTTAGCTAACGAAATATTATTATTTGTTAGCTACTTAAGTCTATGAACTTAAAAATAAATGTTGAATTAATTAGGTAAATAGACACTATTTTTCAGTTGTACTTAACAGTTTTTGGCTACTCAATACTAGATGGCGTTCATCGCTAAATATCAATAAAATTGTGATATGTGAAGTTTCATGGAAATTATTTTTTAATAACTTGAATGTCGTATTACGAGTATAAATATATGAAATGAGCTAAAGTAATCGGAGGTTGATTAATTTCTACTTTCCCGTAGTTAAATTGAAAAATTGTAAATTATTTTGCCAGGATTCTGAAGGTTTTAATCCATTAATAGCCCACTAATGCACGGGTGTCTTCTCTTGAGGAGGCCTAGAGCATATTTCACCATGTTGCCACCAACCCAAGTTTCAGAAATTTTCATGCCACCCGAAGTTCTCCTACATGGCTTAACAACGGTTATTTTACGATAACAACAGGGACCGACGGCTTACCGTGCCCTCCGAAGGACAGAAACGCTCAAGAACTTTTGTGCCAACCCGAAAAAAATGTCACTTTTACAAAATCGAATAAGCGCCGCGGTAAGCCGTACCTATCAGATTAGCCGGAACAAACCTCGTTCAGTTAGGTAGGTAGTTTTATATTATACGAGTAACCGCCCTCGCTTTGCTTCGGTTTTCTTATCTTTTTACACCTTGGGATACATTATTGGAGTTTTATTAAGGATCCCTAATTTTTTTTTAAATATATTATAGCCTATATTACCCGGGGATAGTGTAGCTCCCCAACATTGAAAGAATTTTTCAAATCGGTTCAGTAGTTTCGGAGCCTATTCAATGCTAAGAAAAAATCTAATCCTTCCTCTTTATATATTAGTATACTTAAATTATGTGTGATGATGATGATACTTCGTCCATCTCAAAGTTGAATTTACATACATACTACATTTCTTAGAAGTCCAACCTGCTATTCAGAGGCCATTGCGTGTCTACGTCAATTATCTGAGAGCCTCCGCTTGGTTGTGTATCCGTGCTTTCGGTCCAATGGCATATTTTAAAACAATTTCACAATCTCGAAGAACAAACGACGCTTTTATTGTAATCCTACGTAACGTACAGTCCATTTTTTTCGACGAATTCTATTTGGTAACAATCTTACAGTGTGTTTTACAGTAATTTGTAATTTAAAAATAGGTTGACTCTAATTCTAAAGCGATGTTTAGCATATTTTTTTAGTTCTAATGACGAGATGTTTAACATATTTCTTTAATTCCGATGACAATGTATTTTTATCCTAAGCGTGACCTGATGCTACACAGGTTTAGCTCTTGACGAAAGAACTCCTTCACGCTTAACACTCCATTCCTTTTTTTTAACCGACTTCAAAAAAGGAGGAGGTATTCAATTCGGCTGTATTTTTTATGTTTGTTACCTCAGAACTTTCGACTGGGTGAATTGATTTTGATGATTCTTTGTTTAGTTGAAAGCTGGTGCTTTTCATGTGGTCCCACTTCAATTTGGGCGTCATCTGACGAGTAGTTTTTGAATTATCCCTAATTTTGTAGTCGGCTATTTTTTGTCAAGTATTATTTACACATGTATTGCACTATATAACTCGTACCGTGTAAACTCTGGGAAAACCAAGTATTTGTAAAGATGGCGACGTTGGAGGCCAGATAAAGAATTGTAGAAACAAATAAAAGCGAGACGGGAGTGGATAATTTGATGCAGTCACGCGACTTGCCTCGGCTTTCGTGGTGAAGGTGGAACATTTGTTTTGTATGTGGTGTGGCTATCTAGATGTTCCCAGGGATATTGGGAAATTGTACCTTAATGCGATAAAACATTTAAAACTTAAACTATCTTGCTTGAGACAGCCGAAACGATTAGTTGTATTTAGGGGACTTCAAAACCAGTTTTTTCATTCTTCTACTACTTTTTAAACAATTACTCTAGGTATCTATATGATTAATAAAAAGGTATATAGCATTGAAGTATAATGTCATAGAACAGATATCCCAAACTTTGTGTCCCGCCGTGAGGTTCTATTTTCAAAATTGAGCCCCCGTTCTCCTTTCAAAATCGAACCAATCCATTGCAAAATTTAAGCCGGTCGGCGCCAATTCATTGGGACATACATTGTGTTCGCGGTGTCGGTTCTATATGCCAGTAATAATACTTCAATGGTATTGAATTTCACTGAAGCCACAAAACTACTATTACTTTCATGTATTTACACGCATCGCGCACGCACATACATAAAAACTACTTCCCCGATTGACATGCTGTAACTTACACGAAAAAAACGTAATAGTTGGACGTGAAAATTCATGAATATTACAACAACAAAAAATTACTCAAAAACTACTTGTCAGATCTCGCTCAAATTTAAGTAGGACTACATGACAAGCACCAGCTTTTGATTAAAACACCAGCTTTCAACTGGGTGAACCGATTTTGATGATTCTTTTTTAATCGAAAGCTGGTGCTTGTTATGTGGTTCCAATTAAATATGAGCTAGATCTGACGAGTAGTTTTTGAGTTATTTTGAAGTCGGTTATTTTTTTCTTGGTAAAATTCAGATTATTGTTAGTAATATTTTATCTACCTTGTTTATTTATCTATTTATTTATTTATTTATTTATTTACTTATTTAATAGAACCACCAACAGAATTACATGTAATACATGATCCAACAAAATAAAGGCTTTAGGTTGCTATACATACATAATTCCACTTAAAAGCAGTCACAGCATGCATATTGAGACTATATAGAGTACGATAACCATAGACTTAAATATATAGACACATAGACGGGCTGCTCCGAACAAAATCCGTGTTACATTTTTCATACTCACTGACATCGCTTCGTTAGGTCAAATTCGGTTCAATAAGGCGGATATCAAATATTTTGCACTAAATATTTTTTTTAAATGCAAATAAAAATATAGAACGTTATTTACCAAGTATGATTTAAATAAACTCAAACGAAGTTCAAACGTAAGTAATGAAGACGTTTTAACTGTGCACAATCTATACTAATATATAAAGAGGAAAGATTTTATTTTTTGTTTGCATTGAATAGGCTCCGAAACTACTGAACCGATTTCAAAAATTCTTTCACTGTTGGGAAGCTACACTATCCCCGAGTAACATAGGCTAGATTATATTTTCAAAAAAATTAGGGATCCTTAGTAAAACTCCAATAATGTAACCCAAGGTGTAAAAAAATAAGAAAACCGAAGCAAAGCGAGGGCGGTTACTCGTAAACAATATGCGCTATTATGATATCTGAGATATCTGAGAGGTATCTAAAGAGTAACTGTCTCGTGTATTTGTCTCTAGTGAAGTACTAACTAATAAAGCGTGTTTTTAATTTTTGAACAATTTTTTAAACAAAGATCTGTATGTTCCCAAAATGGAAAATCTATCGGTATCTAGATCAATAGAAATATGGTTGTTAATTATACGTCCGTCGGGACGTGGTAATCGAGAGGTGGATTGTTGGAAAAAATAATATAATATATTGCCGCGAGAGGCTCTTTGATTGATCGGTGATGAATCGCCGGATACAGAAACTATGGAGTTGGCTTCAACACATTAATAGTGCTAGTGTTGGACTACACTAGCTGTCCTAACTTCCACAGTCCTTACTAACGAATAATAACTACTGATATTCTCATTAACATCGAATACTAACAGGATCTACTGACTACAGTACCTCCTAAGATCTGTGGGGTTCGGCTGCAGATATTGAGTTGATATTTATATTACAGAAAAGAGCAGTTCGCACCATTTTCAACCTCAGTCCTAGGGACTCGCTCTGAGATCTCTCTAAGGAAATCAATATTTTAACTGTGGTGTCACAGTACATATTGGAAAATTGTTAAGAAATATTACGATAGTTTTTTAAGAAGAGTGACATCCACAATATTAATACGAGGAACAAGGCTAAACTGATTGTGCCAAATTTTAGACTGTGTTAAATTGGTAGCTCGTTCATGGGAATATGTGTAAAAATGTATACTAAAATTCCATGAAAATTTACGGAAATGCCATATTTTAAATTTAAAACTCATATTAAAAGCATTCTTATGACGAAAGGGTAATACAAATTAGATTATTATTTTAGTGATAAGACTGCTTGGACATGAGTTTTATAAATATAGATTGTAAGTAGTTAATAAGTGCTATCTGTAGCTGTGAGTAGGAACAAAACACCCCGGTAGTTTCTTATTGCTTCTTCTTCCGGGCCCTCTCAGTAGGGCTTTGTTAAAACATTGGCGTAACTTGCATGACTTTCAAAAACTGTTTGTAAACCAAACCAATTTTGATTTTTTTTTGAGTCATATTCGAGTTTTGTCACAGATGTGGAATGGCTAGCGCCCATAGGTCGATTCACCGTCGTCACTCGAAGTCCTTCGGCTTCACGTGTCCTCCGAAGTATAATTATTTGAATATGTTATAATTTTTTGGCGTGTTAATAATTCTTGACAAAATATAATCGACTTCAAAATTAGGGATATCTCAAAAACTACTCCTCAGTTCTCGCTCAAATTTAAGTGGGACTACATGAAAAGCACCAGCTTTCGATTAAAAAAGAATATCAAAATCGGTTCACCTAGTCAAAAGTTCTGATGTAACAAACATAAAAAAATATGGTTGAATACCTCCTAATTTTTTGAAGTCGGTTAAAAATAGTTATAAACACAGAAGTTGCCAAGCATTTTGCTCTCTGCTGGCGGCTTTCCCCTGATTTCCTGGATATAAAATCCCCATATGTTATTCCAGACTATGGTCTACCTGTGTGCTAAATTTCATGAAAATCCGTTCAGTAGTTCTTGCGTGAAACAGTAACAGACAAATATCCTAACAAACTCACATTTATATTATAAGTAGGATTAATGATATTAAACGTAATTAAATTAATTATTATGTACTGGTACTTGTCATTAAATTTATTGACACTATGTAATGTAGTACAATGATTGAAAAATCCAATGGAAAAATAAGCCACTCAGGGCTGAAGGGTAATGTATATTATAATCAAGCGAGTGCTTTCTATTTCAATCATACTCGTATAAATATGATAGTTGCTGAGTAATGAATTAGTAGATGTAAGGGACTAATTAAATTACTTTTGAAATATATAACAAAAACTAATTATTATAATTTACTTTGTTGATTAATTTTTAATACATCGGGACAAAACGAAGACGTTACTGAAAAAACTGAGTTTGATATTTTTCCAGATAAATAACGCTAATTTGGGACTTCCAAAACATAGCAAGTTATACAAAGTTGTCGATTTCCTTTATAAGTGTAGTCTCTACTACTTTCCCTGTGAATATTTTAATTGATGCGTCGTTTACTTGACTCTTGTTTTTCGACATATTAATGTTTCCAATAAAATTCCTGAATGTATCCTCACTTGATTTAGTGCCTCCAGCGTCCGACGTGATCTTTAGATAATATGGATTAGTTTTTGAAAACTTTTGTTTATGGCTAAATGCTTTTGAATATTCTGCTTGTCCTCATAACGTTGTTGTTGCTTCAAATTTATGAAGCAATTTTTGATGTCTTTTGAGTGATTTAGTGAAAGTCTTCGATAATTTTACAATCGATAAGAAACTCATATGGAGTCGATGATCACTCGCTTCGGATACTAAAAGGTACTAAAAGATTACTGTATTTTTTAACGAGTCGCCTAAACTTTGTCTTCACAGGAGATATCTTTTTACACCTTTGCATCTTTGTGAAGAACTTCGTGATAAAGCGCTCCAGGAAAATCTTAGAAGATATAATTTGCAGTAACTTCAGAAACTATCGTGAAATCGGGCTGTGGAGGAATATTTTAGATCCCGTAGCCTAGTTCGTAGCGACCCTGCCTACGAAGCGAGGGGTCCCGGGTTCAATTCCCGGCTGTGGCAGATGTTTATGTGACAGATAAATATGTGCTCGGGTCATGGGTCTTATTGTGATGTGTTAAGTGTCTTCCATGCCACCCGCGATACAGGTAATAAACCTACTGCGGGGGTATAAATGTGTTATAGCGTTTATTTATTTTTATGTAAAAAGCCGACAAACGATCAACCTTATGGTAAATAGTCATTTGCCGATAGATCAGAACATCATCAACATTAAAGGTACCATCGATCCGTAATTAGCCTAGAAAGTAAACAGGCTCTCACGGAAAGATAATACTACCAACATGGATCTGAAAAAAAGATAGACGTAACCTCGTATAATCGAGAGTGAAGCATAGCAATGGCCACCCGCTTACCATGTGTGCGTAATTTTTTATTCGCGATTGAAGCAATATGGCGTCAATGTGTGGGTGTGTGTACTTGTACGAATAGAGAGTTGGTATTACTATGGGTGCTTCACTGGATTACCCACGTCCGTCTTTTGTTAGGTCCGTGACTACCAATAGTAATATTAATATTATTTAATAATAATCCATCATTACGCGAAGCCCTGCCAAGCGGAGAGGCTTTTGTCACCTTTTACGACACCCCGGTTTACCCAGCGTTGCGATTACTGTGAGTATGGGGCCATTTGCTGATAGGTTTGATTATAGCAGTAGGTATATGAATCATTACGGTATGGTGCATGTGCTGCGATATCGGGCCGTGCAGAGAGGAAGTGGGTTAGTTTAAGTTTAGATTGTAGTTTTTTAAGGTTCAGGTACCTATTACCTAGTACCTATTTTTTAGCCGTATTGGGGCGGCTTAGAATACTAACCTAATCCCACGCCGGATGGGTGTCGTAAAAGGCGACTAAATCCGGCCGCTGGTGGTAGTGGTAGCCGGTAGCTTAATTAATACCATTATTACTACTATTATTTTTCCATGGGCTTCGCCTGGATAGCTACCACCCTCGAGCATGAGTCAGCCGCCAAACGACTCGTCGTGTTCCGGCTGGGGGCTTGAGAGCCAGTTCTTTCTTTCTTTTTCTTCTCTGTTTCTTGACCGGCAACGCATCAGTGATGCCTTTGGTGTTGCTGATGTTCATGAGCGACGATAGCCACTTAACATCAGGTGGATCGTCAGCTCGTTTGCCGGCAATTTCTATAAACAAAAAACCTATGTCAACTAACATAGTGTAGATTGAGTGACCAACGCCCCAACTCAGAGTCACTAACGGTTACTTAAATCGCTCCTTAACACAGAATTTGTATGGTGATTCTTTACTAAGGAGCGATTTAAGTAACCGTTAGTGACTCTAAGTTGGCACGTAAGTTAGTTTGCTCACCATCATGGACCACATCCTTTCTTAACATCAAGTGGGATTGTGGTCAAGAATTAACCTAATTTCAAGTAAAAAAATGTATTTACTAACCACAGATCCACTGTTGGTCAATTTTTTTTATTTTTTTTAGTATTCCAGGCCGCCTTTACAGCCATTTCACGGCCAAATTTTTTACGAATGCTGACGATGGAAAGGACATTTTTTTCGTCCTAATATTTCACCTTTCGTCCTTCGATGATCTGATCTGACTGACGTGTGGGTGTCTAACGCACCCACATTAGAATTATGCAAATCATACTCTAATTTGTAGCTCTCCACAAGTTACCCCATTATTAGTTATCCCATATTAAATATTTTGCTATTTTTATTCCACGTAAGTATCTATTTATAACACTGGCAAATTGAAAGAAAAATTTTGCATTCGATTTTTGATTTTCAAATTGTTTTAATTCAAAAACCGATTTGACATTTCAAAGTTTGGGATTATTTTTATAATACCCGACGACCCGCGTAGCGCAATGGTTACCATGCCGGATTGCCATGCCACCCTTGACACCCTGGCCTTGGCACCCTGGGTTCGATTCCCAGCGAGGCGGAAATTTGAATGATTAGTTTGAATTTCTGTTCTCGGTCTGGGTGTGAAAGTCCCATGTCTAGTGTGTTGTCCATGGCACCCACGACACAGGGAATCCTAGTGTGGGGCTATGAGTGTGAAGAGTTATTTATTTATTTATGTATTTATTTATTTATACCTAGGTGAATTATTCATGATTAATCGCAACCCGTTAAGTAACTTCGACAGCATCAAAACTGGTTGATTTCATCAACAAATATGCGGCGCCACTTACCACTGGCTTCAATTTGTCCCACAACCAATTCATTCCATACTGGACTATTGACTAAAAAGCATTTCCATTCAAAAAATTCGGTATCCCATTGGCAAAGGTAAAAAATATTTAATAAAAACTAGAGAAATCTTTCCTAATAACATACCTGTATGAATAAATAATTTTGAATTTCAATTAAAATAACATCATTTGAATAAAACACTTTCAAAAACAATGAAAGTGGACGGTATTGCCGGATGCTGCATCATAAACATTTATTCATCCATTACCAAAACATCAGGAATTTTGGTCGAGAGGCCAAAAAACGAGCATCCGCCTCTAAGCAGACGGCCGAAAACATTTAAAAAATAAAAAATCACGTTCGGAAAATGGCCGCGGGCAGCCGCCGTACGTACAGATAGCAAATAAAACAACATAATAATAAAAATCATTACTGTTATAATAGTATGCATGACACAAAATCGTCAATATTTTTTTATAATACGGTAGTAATGCTAATTAAAAATGATCGCGATTACAGTCGCGATGCTGATTGCTGACGAATCCTAAATCCTTTCTCAACCACCGCCCTTTTGAGAGCCAACAGCAGTAGCCAACAGTTTTAAGCCCCATTAAGTTTTAATTTTAATAATACCAGAAATAGGAATAAACAGCCTTATGAAAAAAGTTTTAAGTTTCCATTTTTGCAACAAACATAATTTACTTTACGTTTTTTTGTTCGATCTATTTAATATGAGTAACACCAGAGGAATTGTTAATGCTTTAACGGCCCCAAAGGAGAACCCTTCTTATACCTTTTTTGAAATACCCCATGTCAAAGCGCTTCAGTAATATTTCAGAAGGAAGCTTATTTCACAATTTGCACGTGCGTAGCAAAAAGGATCGAGAGAAACGGACCGTAGAGGTTCCCAACGAGTTCCATCGGTGTAGATGGAACTTCTATGGCGAGTGGTGCAATGATGAAAAGGCGAAATAGGCGTCAGGTCCAAAAACTCCTCGGAGCACTCACCATTTTAAAGTCAATAGAACACACAGAGAGACCTATTAAATTATTAATTAAGCATTAACTTATTTGTGTAAAAAAAAGAGACCGATATAGACCGATATCTATTCTGAGACTCTGCAATCATTCTTTTAGTTGACAGTGACATCATTTACTTTTAGTATGACAGTGAAGCTCAACATTTTGTCGGCTTTTAGTATTACAGAAAACTAAAAGTAACTTTTTTGCTGACTCTACTTCCTCGTACTTAGCCTTCATACGAAATTTTTGTTAAGGCACGATTATAATAATTTTCAAAATTTGTAATTACAGTATCTTAGGCTACCGTATTCTCATAAATAAAATTATTTAGCGCACTTTTAAAAACGATATATTTATTTGCTTCAAAATTAATGACAAGATTTAAAATAGAATTTATGTGTGTATATTTCCCGTGATTCAACGGTTGTTTTGAATAATCTATCCGTCTATTGTCTGTATAAGTTATTAGGTAAAACTAACAATAAAGTTTTGGCACTTGCCAGTTATCTATCAGGATAATGGACACAGCATTTTTTGCTGCTTTTCTTCCAAGTGAACATACCCTACTTATATATTCTAGTAGTGTACCGTGTTAAAAATAGACGAAATAATTACGCATTGTCTACGCTGCGACATACTGGCCTGAATTTTGTATCTGTGCATAACGTGTTTAAGTACTCTGGTGTTTGAAATGTCATTGTCACTGTCAAATAACTACACGTCTACCGTCTATATGAACAGTATTATTACTAGCATATAGAACCGACACCGCGAACACAATGTATGTCCCAATGAATTGGCACCGATCGGCTTCAATTTTCAATGGATTCGTTCGATTTTGAAAGGAGAACGGGGGCTCAATTTTGAAAATAGAACCTCCCGGCGGGAATATATTATGTTGTTCGAGATGTCTGTTCTATGACATATACTTTAATGCCTATCGGGGTAAAATAGAGAGACGAAGTAATGGGCACTAGCTATTGTATACACGAATAGGCAAAGATACTCACTCGTAGAGCAGCCGGTTTTTTTGATATACTATTGACGAACTATCAATAAGGAGATTTCGAAAACTTACTCAAGAGTCCAGGAATTTGAAAGTTCAAGCTTTAGTATTATCTTACATTTTAAGCTGCTGGTTTCCTTGACAAATTATTGTAGTAAATTGTTCCTCAGCCAAATCACTCAAATCCTACATCTTTCTCGTAATATATTCATTCAAAACCCGTCAACTAATTCAGACGGATAAAAAATGCCCCGAAAAAGATATAAAAAGATGAAAAAAGGCCTCAAAAGATAATTCTTTGCCGATAAATTCATAATTGCAGGGTGTAACGTACACTTATCAAATTAATCTATCGGCTTTATACTGAAAGGTATTAAAAGGTTCTTGCCGGCTTCCGACTGCTTTGGTTTAGGGTTCCGCAGGCAGAGAGGATAGGGAACCACTTTTTGAATTAAATTAAATTAAATTAAAAATCCTTTAATTATATCATTTAATCCTATGACGGCCCTACAAGCCTTGTTGATAGAGATCCTGCCTGCGAAGCAAGGGGTACCGGGTTCGATTCCCGGCAGATATTTCTGTGACAAATAAATATTTGTACTCGGGTCATGGGTGTGATTGTGATGTGTTATATATGTAGTGCATGCCACCCGCGACACAGGTAATCCTACTGCGGGGGTATGAGTGTGTTAGCGTTCATTTATTTATTGAAGTGAAACTTCTATATACTTATGTATATCTAACGAGTAATCGCCCTCGCTTTTCTTCGGTTTTCTTATTTTTTACACCTTGGGTTACATTATTGTAGTTTTATTAAGTATTTCTAATTTTTTGAAAATATAATATAGCCTATGTTACTCGGGGATAGTGTAGCTTCCCAACAGTGAAAGAATTTTTCAAATCGGTTCAGTAGTTTCGGAGCCTATTCAATGCAAACAAAAAATCAAATCTTTCCTCTTTATATATTAGTATAGATATATAAAATTCTCGTGTCACAGTGTTTGAAGTTGAACTCCTCCGAAACGGCTCGACTGATTTTCCTGAATCTTTGCGTGCATATCGGCTAGGGTTGAGAATGGGTCATGTATTTTTCATCCCCCTATCCCTAAAAATTTTTGGCAGAACAACGTTTGCCCGGTCAGCTAGTATTCTATATATACTATACCCCTCGTATTAGGATTTTTCTGTCACGAAAAAGCGTAGACGGTAGACGATATATTGCGTGGTGAGAGGCGGCAGCGGCAGAGGGAGAGAATATATTTTGGAATATTTGTTTTGAATTTTTTTTTTTTTTTAATTTTTTAAACCAAAATTTTATTGAATTATTTGTTTGGATATTTTTTTGTTGAAATATTTTTTTGGAAACATTTTTTTAATATTTTTCTTTCAAATATTTGTTTTTAATTTTTTTATATTTTTAATGAAATATTTTTTTGCAGTTTCACTTCTATGTGTCCCTGCACACATTTTGTGTTATTTATTTATATTATAGGTATCACTGATACACTTTGAATGTTATTGAATCCTACCGCCATTTCGCAAAGGTGCGGTCAAGGAGAAGAAATGGTGAAATAAACTCTTGAGTAATTATACTTAATGTGGTGCGGTTAGTAAAACAGATCAGAGGAGGTATTAGAAAGAACCTGTGATGTAACAGAAAATCCTTACTAATCCTACTAATATTATAAATGTGAAAGTTTGTGGGCGTGGATGTTTGTCACTCTTTCACGCAAAAACTACTGAACGGATTTTGATGAAATTTAGCACACAGGTAGACCATGATCTGGAATAAGATATGGGGTACTTCTTATCCCGGAAAACGCAGCCAAAGCTATAGGAAGAGCGCTAGTTTAAACCTGTAATAGTAAATGCTACTAATATTTTTATGTGCATTATTTTGTTCACAATTAATAGAAGACAGCGTGTTCACCCTTGTGTGTACAACAAGTTTGTTAAAAATATATTTTTTAGGATTTCAACACGGACGTAAAAAAAATACGGACGTAATCCTAAGAACAAATTCAGTGAAGCACCCATAGTAATACCAACTCTGTATTCGTACAAGTACACACACCCGCACATTGACACCATCCTGATATGACATTGATACCATCGCGAATCAAAAATTACAAAATTACGCACACATGGTAAGCGAGCTGTCAGCTGTCAGCTTCACTCTCGATTAGACAAAGTTACGTCCGTTCTTTTTTTACGTCCGTGGATTTCAACTAGTTCCTTAACTAAAGTATTGTTGGAGACGAAATGAGTACATCACTAAATTATTATCTGTGCGTGTTTTTGTGGATATTAAATTATGAATATTGAATACCTATATCTTTGGCCAATTAAAAATTAATGGCTAAACCGCTAGAAAACTGCTTTTGAATTTTCACCTTTTAGTTATTTCAGTTTTAACTTTTAAATATTCGATGAACAGACAACAACCTTGTATCATTAATATTCATAATATTGTGTTTTTAAGTATTCAAAATGACTCCATCGATGTCACGAAGTTGTATTTTACATGACAATGTGTCTCTATGTCTGTTATTTCATAATAACCTTTATGTCTTCTAACTTTGAGTCCAATTTACAATTGCAGCAAACTTTTGACTTAAGTCGTTTTATAATTTTACGCGCGAGTTGAGTCTTGCGGTCAAAGACAGACAAATTATTTCTAAAAAAATAAGTCAATATTACCCTGTCAATACAAAGGAAATTAGGCTTAATACGGTTGAGTTAATGTATAAAGTAGTGTGCTGTTGTTCGGAATATATTTCATTGGATTTTCTTATCATTTGTATCGCGATCTATACGACAGTAACATAGTGTCATAAGTCCAAAAGTGACGTTTTTAATTTCAACCTTATTTTGAAAAGTTTTGGGTTGTTTTCGCGTCTAACTTCGCTTTTGAGTTTCCAGTAGGGTTTGTCGTGTCGTAGGTTCGATCCCGCCTGAGGCACTTTAGTACCTACACATTAATTATGAAAGGGTTAGTCGCGTGTTGTTTTTTTGTGGTTAGACAAGAAATTACCTTTTTGGTGGTGGACAGTTTTTTGTTTTGTTTTCCGTGTACTTTTTTATCAGTCATTTTATAGATAAAAATATCTGAATCAACTTTAATTTTGAAGCTTGATTGCTGTTTTTCATCGACTTCAAAAAAGGAGGAGGTTAAATTCAACTGTATTTCTTTTATAATTATTACCTCAGAACTTCGGAGTGGATGAACCAATTTTGATGATGCTTTTATTAATTGAAAGCTGGAGCTTGTCATGTGGTCCCACTAAAATTTGAGCTAGATCTGACGAGTAGTTTTTGAGTTATTTTCAAGTCGGTTATTTTTTTCTTGGTAAAATTTTGATTATTGTGGACTTATTAAACTGCCTACTAAAAACAGCTTAATGAATATTGCAAGATATTGCAACTCTCTTTTGAATTGTGATGCAATGAAATTAAGAATTCTGTAATAAATAGGATTTACAAGCTAAGTCATACTTGTATAATGAATGCGTTGTCGGCTAAAAGATGAGAGTAAAGAAAGTCTTGACTCTCAAGACTTTTGAGAAGTACAGTTTGGAACAAAAATAATTTCATAATTAACATTTTGTCCGCGTTTTCCTGAATAACAAGTACGTTCCCTACCCTACATGTCTTCGGATCATTTTTTTTATGGAAATAGCCGGCAAACGAGCCGACGATCCCCCTGATGTTAAGTGGCTATCGTCGCCCATGGACATCAGCAACACCAAAGGCGTCACTGATACGTTACCGGCCAAGAAAGAGAGAAGAAAAAGAAAGAACTGGCTCTCAAGCCCCCAGCCGGAACACGACGAGTCGTTTGGCGGCTGACTCATGCTCAAGGGTGGTAGCTAGCTACCCATGCGAACCCCATGGAGAAATAATAATAGTAACAATGGTATTAATTAACAATTAAAATCAATATTACCAATATAAACCCTCGACGGGCCCTACCATCAGCGGGCCGGATTTAGTCGCCTCTTACGACACCCTTCCGACGTGGGATTGGGGTTAGTATTCTGAGCCGACCCAATACGGCTAAATATGGTCTATCTGGGAGCAAAATTTTATGAAAATCCGTTCAGTAGTATTTGCGTATAACAAACATCCATACATCAGCACAAACTTTCACATATATAATGTTACTAGGATTTCATAACTAAAAACGGTAGGTACCGTCAACCGATACAACTTTTCACATTTAGGTATATACCTAAGTAGGCTACTAGGATATCTATACAAATAAATAAAATTGGAGTGTCTGATTGTAATATTAAAATAACCGCTTTTTAGGGTTCCGTAGCCGAATGGCAAAAAACGGAACCCTTATGGATTCGTCATGTCTGTCTGTCTGTCTGTCTGTCTGTCTGTCTGTCTGTCTGTCTGTCTGTCTGTCTGTCTGTCTGTCTGTCTGTCTGTCTGTCTGTCTGTCTGTCTGTCTGTCTGTCTGTCTGTCTGTCTGTCTGTCTGTCTGTCTGTCCGTCCGTATGTCACAGCCACTTTTTTCCGAAACTATAAGAGCTATACCATTGAAACTTGGTAGGTAGATGTGTTCTGTGAACCGCATTAAGATTTTTACACAAAAATAGAAAAAAAGCAATAAATTTTGGGGGTTCCCCATACTTAGAACTAAAACTCAAAAATGTTTTTTTCATCAAACCCATACGTGTGGGGTATCTATGAATAGGTCTTCAAAAATGATATTGAGGTTTCTAATATCATTTTTTTCTAAACTGAATAGTTTGCGCGAGAGACACTTCCAAAGTGGTAAAATGTGTGTCCCCCCCCCTGTAACTTCTAAAATAAGGGAATGATAAAACTAAAAAAATTATATGATGTACATTACCAAGCAAACTTCCAATGAAAATTGGTTTGAATGAGATCTAGTAAGTAGTTTTTTTTTAATACGTCATAAATCGTAAACCGCAAAAAACATTGATCAAAGTTACAACGAACTACAAGAACTTTTATATTATGTTACTTGCTGCTACGGAACCCTTCATGGGCGAGTCCGACTCGCACTTGGCCGCTTTTTACTAAGTGCATTTGGCTGTATACACGGTACATATACCAAAACAACATTTTTTACAATTTTTGTCTGTCTGTCTGTCTGTTTGTTCCGGCTAATCTCTGAAATGGCTGGACCGATTTTGACGGGACTTTCACTGACAGATAGCTGAGATAGCAAGGAGTAAGTTAGTTAGTTATTTTAGGAAAAAAATTGTTTGTTAGACGATACGAAGTTCGCCGGGTCAGCTAGTTTAAGTATATAAGTAGGCTACTAGGATATCATAACTAAAACTGAGTGGGTAGGTACGACCTTCCGTACTCTCGGCGTTGTTTTTTCCAGTTATCTGCGTACCATCTAATCACGGTAGCTGTCGTTCCCCGAACTCGGTAATTACAGTGGCGAGTGGCGCACCGCATTGCCGTGGGCTGCAGAGCTGGTTCGAAAGGCTTGAGGTCGATGTGTCATTTGGACGGCTTGAGGTGGTTCAGGACTCAAAGCTAAAAAATACTATAGCATAAATGAATATATTAATGACAAAGACGCCTGGAAATTAGTGCCGCATCCAGTTCCGCGTAGGTTAGAAGATATTATGTAGCTTTTCATGATTTTAAAAGATGTGCGAGGAGTTTCTTTCGGCTTTTCTTCTCCTCCATGACAAAGCACCTTTCCGAAAAGCTGGTAGATTAAAAAAATGACGTGCATAAGTGTATCAGTGATACCTATATGAATAAAAAATTTTGATTTGATTTGAAAAAGAGTTGTTTGATGGCTGTTGTAAGATTTGCTTGCAATGTGTAGTGTTTGATCTACTGTCACAAATATACATATACCTTACTAGCTGCCCGGACAGACTTCGTTCTGTCAAAAGTTTTTTTTATTTTGAGATGTAAGCTATCCTTCAAGTTGGATCAAACTGCTCACGGTGTGCAAATTTTATTAAAATCGGTTAAGTAGTTTAGAAGTCCATCGCGGACAAACAACGTGACACGTAATTTATATATATTAAGATTGAGTTTTTTGTTTTTAACCCCGACGCAAAAGTGCTGTGTAATAAGTTTGACGTTCTGTGAGTCTATGCGTGGCATCGTAGCTACTAAACGAATGGACCGATTATGATGCGGTTTTATTTGTGTTAAAGCTGACGTGATCTAGATGGGTACTAACACACTACACTAACGGTTACTTAAATCGCTCCTTAGTACAGAGTTTGTATGGTGATTCTTTTAAGGAGCGATTAAGTGACCGTTAGTGACTCTGAGTTGGGGCGTTACTGTACTAACTATATTAACTAATACTAATTAAATAACAATGGATTTCCGCAAAGTAACGCCTGATACTATTAGTAGTTTGACTGATGGACGAATTTTATATCTAATTTCGTACCTTAAAGCAAATCGTATGGCAAAACATCATGAGGAAACCTGCACAGTACATTCTTTACAATCTCTCAAGATAGAGTGTACAATTATTTGTACGCCATAATATGGCAAATGTGAGATAGATTGCATAATACTTGACCAACTTTGTAACCACATTTCTACAAATAAAGATATTTCATTCATTTCAATACTCTCAAGATTTGTGTGAAGTCTGTCAATCTTGGCCAGCGTGGTGAACTATGGAGGGGAACTGATATAGATATGGATGACCATAGTCTATACTATAATGAAACTCGAAGGGCAAATTTTCTGTACATAGTACATTTTTTTTTAAATTTCGATTCTTAATTCAATAACGTGTTAGAGACAAAAATATTTTTTTTAGAATTATTGTCTGTTTGTCTGTTTGTCTGTTTGTCTGTCCGGGAATCACATGAAAACCCTTGAACGGATTTTGATGAAAATTGGTAAAATTGTTACTAATACTCCGGGTCATATTTTAGGATACTTTTTATTCCGGAAAATAAAAAGGTTTCCCCGGGAAACGGGATGAAAATTTGTATGGAATATTTTTAAAACATCAACTGATTTGCTTCAAAATTGCAACAAATGTTCCTTGCTCAAATTGATGGAACAAATATTTTTTAGTTTTTCAAAATTTTGCAAAAAAACAAGAAAAAAATACAAATTAATGTGAACATTGCTTATTTTTCAAAACCCGCTCCTGGAGGAATCCTTTGTGATTTTATCGTGGGTTTCAGTATGTA
Source organism: Thymelicus acteon (assembly GCA_951805285.1). NCBI lineage: Eukaryota > Metazoa > Arthropoda > Insecta > Lepidoptera > Hesperiidae > Thymelicus > Thymelicus acteon. The sequence goes on from OX638239.1 coordinate 5,689,507, forward strand.
AATTACTAAATGTAAGTACTTCAATATAAATTCACAAATGTAATTTTTTTCTGCAAGAGGTACAAATAAGGTAAAACATAATTTCCGTATGCGAAGCTGCGGGCAACAGCTAGTCTAAAATAATAGTTTATACTCTCTGTAAGTTAGTTATTCTATGGTAACCGCAAATATGGCGGCACCACACCTTGGATAAGGGTGTGTCTTTGACATGGGGTTAATAGATATGTTATGGGTGGATAAATATAGTAGGTAGATATGTATGTATGTACAAGGGTAACTTTAACGTGAGGTGGTAATTTTTCCCATGCAAATAACAAAGGGAAGACAAGCCATGATGGTAAGTGGCCATCGTTGTACCAGGACACATACCAGGATATCAGTAATGCTAAAGGCATGGCCGATGCGTTGATGACCGAAAAAGAAGGGAGGTATCCGTGTTATTTAGTTATTTCTTGCTCTCCTATATTGTTTCCGGTACCTGGAAGGACAATTGAAAATATGTTAGATAAAGTAGTAAATAAATATTAATTAATATTACTAGTGTAATAAACACATCAACAAAGTCTAACGCCCCAACTCAGAGTCACTAACGGTTACTTTAATCGCTCCTTAGTAAAGAATCACCATACAAATTCTATACTAATGAGCAATTTAAGTAACCGTTAGTGACTCTGAGTTGGGGCGTAAGATAATAACTCGGTCCTTAATATTATATTTATTGTATGAAACTAATCGAAATACTGCCGCCGAAAGACCTTAAAAGTTAATAATCATAATTCTTGGCAAAAAATAACCGACTTCAAAATATCTAAAAAAACTACTCGTCAGATCTTGCTCAAATTTAAGTGGGTCTACATGATAAGCACCAGCTTTCGATTATAAAAAGAACCATCAAAATCGTTTCACCCAGTCGAAAGTTCTGAGGTAACAAACATAAAAAAATACAGTCGAATTGAATACTTCCTCCTTTTTTGAAGTGGGTTAAAAAGAAGGTATCGTAATAAAAAAAATTAAAATTTCAAAACTTAATTTCACTTTTTCGGATAAATTGGCGGCAAAACTGTAAGTGGTATGGGTTTCTCTCAAGAACCACTCTGGTTTCGACTTTTCTTGTTTAGATTTTTATGTCAGTAAAAAACCGCAATTTTTAAAGTAGGCACCAAAATCGTGTCTGAGTATTACACTTTGTTGAAGTGTCATCTTTATTTAAAAATTATATTTATATAAAACCTTCTTACACTATATGATTAGTTCATGCTACTCTCCAACAGATGGCGTTACACGTACAATAATATTTCACTTCATTACCTAGCAATGCTACACCGTTCGTTTTAATTATTTTAAATGCATGCGAATTAACTAATGTGAATGTTTCGCAAGTAATCTTGTTTTTTGCCTCATAAGTCATGTTCTTGCGTTGTAAATTAAATTCCTCAGTATTGAGTTATTACGACAAGAAATTACTCGTCTCACTGAGTGCTTTGGGAAACTAATGACATTCGATTTCATATTGAGACACTTAGTAGAAGTGATGCTACAAGACTTAGAACTCATTTATGACTTTGATTGAATACAGATTTAATATTAATCAAATAAAAATAAATATATAAAATAGAAATTATTTATTTCAGGCAATTTAATCCATGCAGCGCTCATAGCCCGGCGGCTTGCGTCGATCCTATGTGATCGACAAAGTTAAGCAACAGCGGGCGCGGTCGGTAGTTGGATGGGTGACCGCCAGTGGCAAAAATTTCTTGAGCGTTTTCGTGCCTCGGAGGGCACGTAAAGCCCTCGGTCCTGGTTGTTATCATTAGATAACAGTCGTTAAGCCATGTCGGAGGCCCTCGGGCGGTTTGAAAACTTCCGACACTCGGGTTGGCCACTAACCCCTCCACCAATCCGCACTGGAGCAGCGTGGTGGAGTATGCTCTAGGCCTCCTCAAGAGACCCGTGCCCAGTAGTGGGCCATTAATGGGTTAAAGCCAATTTAATCCATAGAGTTAGCAACAATTTTATTTCTTATAAACTATGTTAGTCTATTACAGTTACAATTATTTAATTTAATACTGCTTAATACACAATACAATTTACAATTTAAAATACATTACATTACACTGTTTATATATTATTCTATTTTGTAAATATTTAACACATAGATGAAGTTATGTGCCTAGAATTTCAAATGTTACCTAATTATTGATAACAGATTGAAGTCTATGTGCTTTTCATGATAATCCATCCAGTAGTTATTGCGTGAAAGTATAATATACTAGCTTTTGCCCGCAGCTTCGCCCGCGGTAGAGATCGATTTTTTACAAATCCTTACTTACTTTTACTTAGTTAAAATTAGTTGCCTATGACTTAAGTAATTTACATGTATCATTTGATAGCGTGAAATGCAAATGAATTTTACTAACGCCATCTATTAACAACATTCAGAACTAAATATCTAGCAACTAACAAAATATCGATCTTGCCAATGGGGATGTTTTACCGCGGTAAAAAGTAGCCTACGTTACTCTCCACCCTCCTCACTATCTCCACACTCAAAAACCATACCATATAACAGCTTCGTTGCGACGTGAAAGACGGACAAACAAACAAACAAACACACTTTCACATTTATAATATTAGTAAATATGGATTTGAGATTATGTTATTAGTGGGGATATTAAACGCATGCAACGGAATAATAAAAATTTTGAAGTTTTTTGTCAGTTTTTATGTGCAATTTTCCGCAAAATCCCTGAAGTAACATTTTACTGATGAATAAAAAAGATAAGTTAATTTAAACTGTATGAATTCTGTCTAAATATTTTTTCGAGTGCAAGTTCTAAGGCATACCTTTTTTGGAGCACAGCAAAGATGGTTACTTTAGTTTAACACATAATTATATTTATAAGTATGTACCTCCTTATGTAACAATAATACAGTAGATTTATCGTAATAAATTAAATTTTGAACGGAATCCGAACAGTTTTATACTAGGATTTTGGATGTTGTTTCTGGCTTGAAAGTAAATTAAATATTAAAAGTTTCGTACCTAACACATGGATTTAAAATAAGTAATAATATTATTATACCTAGAATGTCATTTTTTTTAGAAATTAAAATTTATAATTTATTTTTGACGAACTTCAAAAAAAGACGAGATTCTCATTTCGGTGTTATTTCAAATGTTTGTTACCTCAGAACTTAGTAATTTATCAACCAATTTGGAAAATATTTTTTTGTATTGGAAAAGATTCCATCTTGGTCCTACATTCATCAAAATTAATCGAAGGCTATTTTTCGGTAAATTTTGACTATTAAGTATATTGAAGTATTTTTTTTAATACAGAGTCCTCTGCCCGCGAATCCGTCATTCGGTAATTAGGATAATGTAAAAGACGAGAACGAACTGACTTACAATTTCACAGTCGTACAAAAATTTTTGGTACGAGGCCGAATGCGAATCATCGACTTAAGCCACTGGACTTTTCCAGCCTCTGTGGTATATACCTATGTGAATAATGTGATAAAAATATAATATAAATATAATAAAAATAATTTTGATAAATTACCTAGAAATCCTATAATACTATATTAATATTATAAAATGTGAAAGTTATGTTTGTAAAGCTGTATGGATTTTTGTTACTCTTTCACGCAAAAACTACTGAACATATTTTGATGAAATTTAGCGCACAGGTAGATACTTATTATCTCAGAAAACGCGGGTATAACCGCGGGCAGAGAGCTAATATGTAATAGTGATGCAATTACATTTTTACAGGCTAGAAATTAAGGTATTCGACATGTTTATGATATAAAAGATTTGATGATTCTTCGTTTAGCTGTTTCATCTCCATAATAAAGCATTAAGAAAATATCAAACCACGATGCATTGTGTATGTGTATTGACAATTTTACCTAAATGATTTTGGTATTAATTTAAAACAGCGTTCCTATTTCTTTGCTTTGGTATTTTTGCGTGGAAAGCGGTTTATAATATAAAAATAATCATCAGTAGATGTCATTCACTTATCTTTGTGTATTTTCTATTGTGCACACACGACACGGGGAATCCTAGAGTGTTATTGTGTTTATTTTGTGTGTTAATATTATTAGTAGATACAGTAATAAATAAAATAAAATAAAATAAAATAAAATAAAATAAAATAAAATAAAATAAAATAAAATAAAATAAAATAAAATAAAATAGCCTTTTATTTCTTGCACAATTTGTAACCATTAATAAATTATGAATTATTCTAATTTTTAGATTTTCAAATCAAATCTTTTGTAGTTAAAAGATAAATATTTTTTAAATTTGATAAAAAATAATTATTTTGAATTTATTGAAAGATACATTGTAATTAATGAATTAATTACATTTTATAAATTATATTATTATTAATTATCGTAATGTATGAAATTAAATTAAAGTTGAGAGTAGATACAGTAACAGTACTAAGTATTATAATAGAGTAAGTTACTTGATTTACAACTTCTTTATATCGTGCAACGTCGATCTAATAATCTCCAATAAGCGAGATTGAGTTTCTTCCATGACAGATATTAAAAAAATAAAAATGTCTAAAAATAAGTTAAGGCTTCACCATAATCCCACGTGACGGTAAGTGGAGATGTGGTCCGTGATGGTGAGTACAATAACTTAGTACTTAGTATTTGTTCACTCTTTTCTTGAAGTCATCCAAAGCTTTTTTTTTCAACGTACCTCCCCTACAGGTAACGTGAGGATGAATTTTTTATTCGTCGCGTACCCTAGGCCTATAGTGTGGGGTATCATTGAAAAGGTTTTTCAAAAATATTATGAGTCTTATAACACCCCAACTCAGAGTCACTAACGGTTACTTAAATCGCTCCTTAGCACAGAATATGTATGGTGTTCTTTACTAAGGAGCGATTAAATTTAGTGACTCTGAATTAGGGCGTAAGACCATTTTTGGAATTAAGGGTCCGTTTGCGAAATATTTGGCTTTAAAGTGCTAATATTGGTAAGAGTTAAGTGTCCCTCCCCCGTCGGCTAAACGGTTGGAGTTGGACAAGTGACAAAATTCTCAAAAATAGGTTATATGATGAATTTACAAGGAAAACTGTCACGGCTACGTTAGCATAAGTAGTTAATGAGTAATAGTCGATAAACTTACTACTTCGGAACCCTACATTGCATGTGGCCTGACACGCACTTGCCCGGTTTTTTTAAGTTGGTTAAAAATATCATAACTTTCCTCTTTACAAAGTTACTTTAGACAACCTTATTCGACACACCTGGAAGTCGTTACCTTATTAAAATGTCGTCTTCATTATGTTGTAATAAAAGTAGAGTTAATATAATTGAATACTTTGATTTCTAGGTTCAACTAGGTAGGTAGGTAGTGTTTTTGCTCGGCACTTCAAAGGACATCGCGGCGGCAATGTGCTTTGATGTCAAAGATCAGGTGAGGACAGAAGGTTGACAGAGATTTTGTGCCCACATGGCTTGTAGGGGTCAAACTTAAAGAAATGTTTACATAATTTTTTGCAAAAAGTAAGTATAAAACATAAAAAAATGTCTAATTAAAGAAAATTAGTGTGAATTCTTAGCATGCAGTTATTTTTTAAATCCAAATTTCTTTAATGTCATAGTTATTTAATATTATTTTTGTTTTAATATTATTTTAATTTTTATGTGATTAAAATAATTGTTGTAGTCAAACCAATTTCTGTAATAAATGTTTTTTTGAAATGCATTCTACAAACGACTAGGTATAAATTTGGAAAATAACAAAATGTAAATAATGTGAATATTCAAGATAAATAAAATTAATTTTAATTATTTTACGAGCATTGTTTAGTTTTAATATTTAAAGATATGGTAGGTAATATTGGAATCTAATGCCCCAACACAGAGTTACTAACGGTTACCTAAATCACTCCTTAGTACAGCATTTGTATGGTGATTCTTTACTAAGGAGTGATTAAAGTAACCGTTAGTGACTCTGAGTTGGGGCGTAAGAGACATCCATCCATCCTAGAGTCAGCAACAACCTCTGCTTGTGGTGCCCTCTGCTGGACCACTAGGAAGCTATTGCTTGTAGCCAGATATCTACTGTTGGAGGTCATTGGCCTCTGGACATTATCATTCTAAAATTGAACGTGAAATATGATACAAGTTTCGGATGCCGTGCCTGAGGGTTAAATCTATAAAGCGAACTTTGCTCAGACTTTGCCCAGAAAACAGTCAAATGTACCAGATTTTTGACACTTTGTTAATACGATTAAGTTAAAAGTCATATAAAAAGGCTAATTTTAAGGTTGATTTAGGACCATTGTTTTATTCGCATAATTTTAAGTTTGAGCAAAGCCTAAAAACTATTTATCGATTTTACCCTGAGTGCCAGTAATAATCAAGGCTTTCTTTTCGGGTGACAACGCATCAGTGATTCTTCAATCTGTGGTGTTACTGAAGTCTATGGACGACGTCAGTGACTTACCGTCAGGAGTCTCGAGTTTTTTCGTCGCCTGGCAACGGAAAAAGAATCACAAATTTTCTACGAACTTATTAAGTAAAATAGGCATTAAAGCTCTGAGTATAGCCCCTCTGTACCCTCAACAATCTAATCGCCTCTCGCCAGAATGCAAGGCTTGCTATGTCCGCGCAGGTTTTGCACTTCCCTCTCGCTCGCACACGACCCCTCTCGCTCTGACAAAGCGGGCCGCAGTTTTTGTGTTCACCGCTCGCGAGTTTAGCATTAACCAAGCCTTGAATCCCTTGAATCTCTTGCCGGTTCATTGTCGCCTGGTCTACATAAAAACGTAGTGACAGTCCGATATGATTCCAGCTTTTGTTTTGAGTTCAAGACAATGTTGTTTTGTACGTACTCGTATAAGCATATAAACATTCGTACAGGTTAATAATGATTTTTATCGATTTATGACGATTTCATTCGACAAAATTTTCATAGTTAAATAATCTGAAAAATGTGTATACCTACTTAGCGCTTTATAATCATTTTCTAATGAAATGTAACTAATAATGTAAAAGGCATATTTAGCAAGGAAGAAAAAAAATTTAGACAGCATTCTATAAATTGACATCTTTATTATTTCTGAAACTACACGCTGAATATACGCAGGTAGGTACCTATCAGTGAGAACTTCAATCATTGAGCAAGCTTTCTTTCTTTTCCTTCACCCTTTTTTGGCCGGCAACGCATCAGTGATGCCATTGGTGTTGCTGATGTCCATGGGCGACGATAGCCACTTACCATCAGGTCCACCAATAGTCAGCTCGTTTGCCGGCTATTTACATAAAAAACTGTCTCTGAATTAAACGGGGAAATCGCAGAGCTAAGCAAAGCAAAAAATATCCAAATAGGTACCTACTTACCAACCTTAGGATAGGATAGTTATTTCGTTCAGTATTTTTTATGTGAAAGAGTAACAATTATACATATATCATCACGAACAAACTTTCACATCTATACTATAATAAAACTCAAAGGGCAATTTAAAATACTTATTAGTAGGTTCTTAGCAAGTTCTTAGTTACTAAGACTAAAGTAGTAAGCTTTAAGTTACTCAAAAACAGAAAACATTTGGAAGGAGCAGAATAAAATATTTATTTAGTGAAATAAACCTTTATAAGTTTTTTTTTTTATTTTACTAGAAAGAAATAAAGAAAGAAAAACATTTATTTCGCTCACAGGGCACTGCAACAGATACAACAATAGGTATGCTTAAATCTAAAAGTAGGTACTGTGATTAAATACTAATAGGTCAATACTAAATAGGTCAATCCTCATTTCGCGAACCATACCTACTTTTTCATACCTAAAAACCACACTTGGCTAAGCCCAATCAAATGTAACTTTTCACAATACGTAATCAATTCCCTTTGAAGGGTCGTTCGAGCGAGTGACGTCACGTGCGACGTCAGAGGGTCCCCAATTATATCCGATTGTAAATACTTCTTTGTTGTATTAAATTGAGGTTATTTGCGGTTTGCGTTAACTGTTAGATGTAAAAGCAAATTAGTTAAATTACATTTTTAATCTGTGGCGCTTGGTAAAATGTTGACTTTTGTATATTTCACACATAAATAGATGAATCTTACAAGTAGAGATACGGAACAATTATGTTTTCAGCTACATGTGGACGAATCGGAATTATATGTATAAAAAATTCGTACACACTTTAAAACCGCAATAACCCTAAAATATTTTTCCAATAAAATGGTCGAGTTAGTTGGTTTTAGCTTTAATACGGCGATATAGATACTACCTTTATCTCTTTTTAACCCACTTCAAAAAAGGAGGAGGTATTCAATTCGACAGTATTTTTTTTATGTTTGTTACCTCAGAACTTTGGACTGGGTGAACCGATTTCGATGATTCTTTTTTTAATCGAAAGCAGGTGCTTGTCACGTGGTCCCACATAAATTTGAACGAGATCTGACAAGTAGTTTGAGTCATTTTGAAGTCGGTTATTTTTGTTAGTAAAATTTAGATTATTTTATTTATTTATTCTGCGAGGGTGCGCGGATTCTCACATCGCCATCCTTACCCTAAACATGTCATAATACTCACCATACGTTTCTCATTCACCCAGATGGAATAATCAGGACGCGTGTCAACAAAATTGCATAATAGGATTATTGTGCAATGTGCCTTAATTGTTGTAATAGTAACGCTTTTAATTTCGTTTTAATCTGTGCATTAAGCAACTTATAAAATACTCTACTTAAATTTTATGAATTAAGAAAGTTACTTCTACTGTCTTTTATATTTCTATTCTGCTTAAACTTTAGGAGTCAAAAATATAATTAATTTAACCATAATGACTCACCGTTTATGCTAAGGCAAATGCTGTGCCCGCACTTAGTCCGCGTGAAAGTTTATCCCTCGTAAATCCCATCCCGTGGGAATTTTTGGACAAAAATAATCTATGTATTGCCTTATACTTATAGCCTCTTCTATGTTCGAGTGAAAGTCCCATTAAAATCGGTTCAACCGTTCCAGAGATAAGTCCGCACAAACAGAAAGACAAAAATAAAAAAGTTTATGCTTTAGTATCATGTAAATAACTTTAAGCATTTGAGAAAACATTTATTTTAAAATGACAGACAGACAGGGTAAGTTTAAAATAGGCACTTAAGTTTTTTAAATTGTTTTTCATGTCATGTAATTTTAATTATCTATAGGTACATACAAATAAATAAAATTGGAGTGTGTGTTTGTAATATTAAAATAACCGCTTTTTACTAAGTAGACGCAAAACAACATTTTTAAAAAAATTTGTCTGTCTGTTTGTCTGTCTGTCTGTCTGTTTGTTTCGGCTAATCTCTGAAATGGCTGGACCGATTTTGACGGGACTTTCACTGGCAGATAGCTGATGTAACAAGGAGTAACTTAGGCTACTTTTATTTTAGAAAAAATAGTTTGTTAGGCGATAATTAAAATTGTTTTCAAGATGTTTTCAGTTATCTAAGTTCGAAAGCGTAACTTATTACGATGTATCTGGCCTTGTACAAATAAAAAAAAATACAATGAGCTTACCCTATTATGTATAAATTAATGAGACCTCCCGCGGGTCAGTCAAAATATTGTTAGCGCGGTATTGTTAGAAGATGGCGATGATGTGATAAGGTTGTCTGGAAAAAGGTTTGGATGTGGCATTAAGTTTTGGGAGTGAGTTCTCAGATAAGTATAATTTAGTTAAAACAAAACTATAAATTGTAAACAGAAATTAGTTTTGGCATTTAATGATTAGGTATATATGTCTTTAAATTCTTTTCATTTTATAACTGTCTTATTTTTAAATTACAAATTAAAATAAAAAGACGGTGTAACATTGTTTATTAAATAGGACTCGTCTGGACTGTACCTAACTTACAAATAACAAAAATGTTAAGGGTCCAATTTTGTATATGAAATATTTTTTGAAAATTTTAACACCAGTTAGTTTTGTTTTTAGTTGTTTATATTAAGTATCTAGGATATATTTTCGATCTAGGTAATTCGACACGAATACAAAACAGATTTGTGTATTCTGTTATGAGCAATTAAATTAGTAAATAATATTCCTATCAGTTTTTCTTTCTTTCTTTCTTTCTTTCTGTTCATCTTCTTTTTTGGCCGGCAATACATTGGTAGTATCTTTGGTAACACTGATGTCGACGCTGCGACCACCATGATCATTACCATTAGGCGTTCCAGGCTTTCAATTGCGCACACCAAGTACGCTCATCAAATACCGCATCCGTGACGTTACTTCATGCATCCAGTCATTATCCTCTAATAGGTTTATTCGCATATCAGTGCATCTCGTGGGACGGTCGCGAATCACCCCTTATTTGTTAACAGGGGTGTCACAATGAGGTGTGATTGAGTCTTCGTTCTCATGCAAGTGTTGCCGATTAATTATTGATTGAATGGCAAAAATTATAGTTTTATACAATACATGTTCGACGAGCAGATTTAGCGAACACAACCTGGTATAATCTTTGGCGATATTGTGGAAATATCCAACATACGAGCTAGCAATCCACCTGATGGTAAGTGGCTTTAGTCACCTCAGATGCACTAAAGGAATCACTGATGCGTTGCCTACCAAGAAATTGAGAAGAAAAAGAATGAAGGAACAAATTGGGGCTCTGAAGTCCCCAGCCGGAACACGATAAGTGGTTTGGCAACTGAATTAAGCGCGAGCAATAATAGTATTACTTCTTCTTAAGGTTTTATCCTCTATAATTCTAAATCTATCAACTGAGTAACTTATATGTACCTAACAGATAGACTGAATAAAGATTTTTTTTATAATTATTATGATCATACTGATTATTATGGTGCCTGATCTTTGAGCTCTGAAGCGTTATATAATAATCGGATGTTTTTCTTATAACCAAGTGCGGAGATTTTTAATCCAAGATGTTGTTCTTCGACTGAAACTTCTTTTACCATGTATCCTTGGATAGGTAATTAACTGCAGTAATTCCTACATATTGCTGTTTCTTATACCGTAGCCAATGATGTGCCAAAATACAGAAATATTTCTTTGATGGTTTTAAGCACTTGAAGTTCTTTCCCAAGCATTTGCAGGACTGTTACTTTCCGAATTTTTAACCCCCGACGAAAACATAGGGGTGTTACAAGTTTGATGTGTCCGTGTATCTGTATGTCTGTCTGTGGCATCGGCATCGTAGCTCCCAAACGGATGAACCGATTTTGATCTAGTTTTTTTGGTTAAATGGTGACTTAATCGAGAGTATTCTAAACATAGCTAATGTTTAGTGTCAATAAAATTGTCGGGGGTTTTTATATTTTGATTTAAGATTATATTTCTCCAGGATATATCACATTACAAATTACAAAGGCTTCCACTTTCTTGCAAATTACATCAGTCAGTGTCCACACTTCTACTTCGTACAAAATAATGGAGAATATCGTCGTTGCTACTTCAGAACCTCTTAGGTGTAAAAAATCTGCTTTTTGAGGGAATCGATAAAAATCGATAAAATTTAGTTTAGCATAATAGCATAGCATAGGTGATTTTGAATTTGGTAAATAAATTACGATCGAAACATCGTACACAATGACACCCTTATTAATAAAAATCGCTTAATCCAAGCATCATCTGAAGCTACACTTGGACTAGTTAATTCTGGATTAACTAAGTAATAACTTCGTAATCGCAATGTTATTAATAAATATGGAGTAACGTCGAACTAACAATTCATTTCTTAGTCCGGTTTCAGCGAGTAAAATATGGCAACCTTTGTAATTTAAAAGTAAAAAGAGTGAGTCAGTGAATGACTTCATGCATTAAAATGACAGTGACAACAATATTTTGGGATTGACAACTTCAAACGACGTGATCAGCTTTCAATTTCAAGCGCCTAATTTCGCTCCTCGCAGTTTGTTTCATGCTATGGTTACTTGTTAAATTTAAAATTGATTTACATGAACCAAAAACGTGTTCGCTCAGTTAACTGGGATGAAGAAGAAAAGGTCAAAGAAAATATCAATGTGAATGACGTTTAGTTAGAACAACGAAGTACTCTTGATATGCGTCAAGTCAACGTCAATAACGTCAATGTCGTCAATGCACGCCTAGTCCACGCCTAATCAGTCGCTAAACTATGTAGCGACATGGACTAACTTTGATTCTGAGATTAGACTCGGAGTAGCTTACTTCTTCGTTACTCTATATTTATTAATACTGAATTTAATTAAATCTTATTTACGACAAGTTTTAAAGTTACTCTTGCTTTAGTCTATGTTTATTAATATGGCCGTGAGAGTTTTTGAATTCGATAGTGCTTCAAAATGTAGAATCATTTGACGTAAAAAAGTGATTTAGCCAACAGTGGCACATAACACATAAGAGGTTTTGAAGTCGCAAGGACGATATGCAACAGCGTGCAAGGATATTGGGAATTTTAAGACTGAGACGTCTATTGCAAAGCAGTGTCTTCATTTTTAACCAACTTCAACAAAGGAGGAGGTATTCAATTCGACAGATTTTTTTATGTTTCTTACCTCAGGACTTTCGACAGGGTGAACCGATTTTGATGATTTTTTTTTAATCGAAAGCTGGTGCTTGTCATATAATCTCACTTAAATTTGAACTAGATCTGACGAGTAGTTTTTGAGTTATTTTGAAGTCGGTTATTTTTTTCTTGGTAAAATCAGATTATAAAGAACGCACTTCGGGCCTGCTCAATTTGAAACCTTATCTTTAGACTGTGATCACCGCTATCATCAACGTACCCACGTTCTTGTATAAATGCACTTTGTCTTGTTCTTGCCGTCTCATAGAAGCCGTACTTTGTAATAACATACTGTACTCTGTTTAATAACATCTGTAACTCTTCGATATTGTTGACGGTTAGGTCCTAAAAATGGCTTTCGAGTACAGGTAAAAAACAGGATAGCATACATACAGCCTTGTCTGACTCTCCTCAAGATTACGATTATTAAGACTTCTTCTTTTTTAATCTTTCTCAAAGTAAACTAAAAAACACAATATTTTCATAGAATTGTTTCCAACTTGTTTGCGTTAAATTCAGTTATAAATGTTAATTGAATTATTCCACGCAAATGATTTAGATAAATGCTACTAATTATCCGATATTCTAAAGGGGCCTCAAATAACAAAGGTGATTGGCGCATTTAAATTTAGAATTCTCTTGGCATGTACTGATTGGTGTCACGTGGCTAGCTCCCCTTTACACCAAACGATATTTATGTATCTATCGACCAGTTCCAATGAGCTTTGAATGTATGATAACTGCTTCGACGGACGGGTCTATTGATCTAGTTGACGATTTAACCAGTTTTAAAGAACTATAATTGTGTATTATGTAATTGTAATGGTAGGTCCGATGTTACATTGATATCCTGGTTGTCAAGTTGTTAAATGTATTATTATGTAAAGTGTATTTATGTTAATTGGCTTTTTGTTAACAATGATATTTAGTTAAAAGGTTTAGTTTTAATTTGCTTCATTATTTTTTGTTTTAATTACCTAGCGTTTGGTCGGTAATATATTATAGAATAAATTAATTTCATAAGGTAGGGGTGGTTTTTATTTCCCTAAAGAGACATTAAACTTATGTATCTATACTGGCGTAGGTAGACTAAAAGATCTTAATAAAACGCTTTGAATAAGTTTTTAGGCAGTTAATAATATTTTTCGGTAAATTTTTCTCATAGATTGAATAAAAAAAATCCTGGTGATATTTAATTTTTTAGTCTCACTTATATTAATTCTATTATTTTTTTATAACTTTCGTGATCTAAATTCCTATTGTCATAAAACCCAAACCGATTTTCGAACGAGCATCCTAATCGTGGTTATATTTTTTTTTTGAATTTGGTCAAAAATGACATGGCGTTCGAAATTCAAAATTACACGTTCTCTGCCAGTGCCATCTATAATTTGGCGCTATAATTCCTCTCTGGACACACTTTTTGTTTGTGGAACGAAGTAGGGTTACCATGATGTTTAAATAAAAACTTAATATAATTTAACAGTATCAGGCGTAAATGTATTGTAAAACTTTGCGGAAATGTACCTATTGTTATATTATTATTATTATATTACTATTATTATTGTCGACCCTGTAGCTTAGTTGGTCGTAGCGTCCTTGCCTGCGAAGCGAGGGGTCCCAGGTTCAATTTCCGGCCAGGGCAGATAGTTATATGACAGATAAATATTTATACTCGAGTCAGGGATGTTATTGTGATGTGTTATTATGTGTCGTCACATCACACAGGTAAAAACCTACTGTGGGGGCAGTGTGTAAGCGTTTAAGTTGTTTTTTATTATTATTTTATTTATTAGTAACAATCCGCGGCTAACATGTATGATGGTAAGTACAGGTATATTTTAAGACATGAGCGGCACGTCCCTCCTACAACGGAAATATGCACTACAATAATTAAAAGTATAATATTAAGCACATATATCCACTTCAACACGTGATTTGTTCCAAAACAGAGAATCGTCAGGGTAAGCTGACTGATTAGTCGTTAAGACAGTTAAAAAGCAGTTGTTTTTGACCATCTTTCACTTCATTGCAACTTACCATCAGGTGGGATTGTAGTTAAGGATGAAATAATTTTATATAAATAATTTTAAGATTTTATTTGACTTTCAATAAAATTAACATTTAATTTATATTTCAGGCTGATAGTGTTGAATCTACGATAGCTCGGTAAATTAGATTAGATGAAATTTGGATTGATCTCGGTAGGTACTTACCGCCACACCGTGCCGTAAGTATTCAAGGTTAGCTAGTAATGTCCTAGGATTTGGAATTCCTTAAAACATTGTTTCGTCATACATTGCACACAGTTCACAATTATTGAATTCAGGCTCACACAATGTGCTAGGTTGATTTATTGCTAATTTTTAGTTCATTTGTCGCGGAGCGCGCGGCGACGCTTTCGTTGCTCAGACGGAAAGGGTTTAGTTCTTTGATGGCTGCTAGGTGGCAGCATTAGTTCAGCTTTTGAAGGCGCGAACGCAACGCTGTATTTTGGCGGGAACGCGATGAAACCAAGACCATTCTAGCATACTGATATCTACCATTTCATTAAGGATATGTACGTATTGCAAATTACTCACCTACACGCCTACAAATAATTGAGAATATGAGGAAGTTGTTTTTAGAGATTTCTCAATAGTGGGAAAATTTAAAATTCGCACTTGGCAAATGTGAACCATGGTTATAAGGCCCGTATTAATAATCTCAGCTCAAGAGCGCCATCTCATAATTTATAAAATAATTGTCACTTTTACATAATTTTATTACGATCTGACGTATCTTTATCAGCGTCTCAAGCCGAATTGGGATCGTAGAGATCTTAGGATTGGTTTATTTATACGGGGCCAGAATTATTCTGTGAGCTCTCCAGAGTGTGACCATGATTAGAAGATGATCCAAGCCAAATGTCTCAACCAATCTCAGTGATTGCTGAAAGCATGGTCACCCTCTACACAATTATGTCGTGTTGTCGGCCAGTGTTTGGGAATCTTTCCGGTTTTTTTGACTTCCCATTTTTTGTGAGCACGCAATGTGTTTTTTTGTTGTGTTAAGTTTGTCTAGTTAATGACAGTTTTTTTTTAAATTTTAACTCCTAACGGGGTTTGTATAAGAGAGTTGTGCTCTGCCGTGTTTTCCGGGATAATAAGTATGGACTATCTGTGTGCAAAATTTAATGAAAATTCGTTCAATAGATTTTGTGTAACAAACATCCATCCATATATCCTCAGAAACAAACTTTCACATTTATAATTTTAGTAGGATTAGTAGGAGTAGCAAGTAGAATGATAGCCATAGGTTTTAAGTACCAGGACAACATAAGGATATCGGCAACGCGGGCAACGTGAACAAAGATTTTTTATTCAGAGATACTTATAGGAAAGCTATGGAAATAAAGCAAACGAGCCACCTAATGGCACGTTGTCACCATTGCCCATGGTCATCAGCAATACCAAAACATCAACGATGCATTGTCGTGCAAAAGGGATTTTCATTATTTCTGACTCATTGAGCGCAAAACGTGAAAACCTTTTCACGACCGACGTAAGGTACCTAGCTATCTACTGACTTGCATTGGTATTGTAGACTATTAAAATACCTGAGAATCACTATCTTACTTTTAAACCTGTTTTAGCACTAGTAATTAAGACACTGACGTCCGTGCATCACTAAATGGACTTACTGAAAATCAGCGCCGTAACTACCACTACGGCATTACGCTGAGTGAGCTCTATTTTCTGGGCCACTCGACACATGCGAGTGTTTTAAACCAATCAGTGGAATTTTTTTATTTTTTTTTTCTATTTTTTGTGTCTGAAAATTTTTATTTTTTTGATATCTATGTTCGTGTGTGTACCGAATTGGTACAGAAATAAAAAAAATTCTTTCTTTCTATTATATGTAGGTATGTAAGATGATTTGATCATTCTGACATACTAGCGCTTATCAAATTTTTCAGATGATAGGTCTGAGCGACACTGCAACATGCAGATTCTGCAATGAAGAAGAGGAAACACCTATCCACATACTCTGCAGGTCATGCAGAAGCCGTGTTCCTGTTCAAGGAGGTTACTCAACCCCAGTGGCGTAGCGTGGGCTCCCGCCGCCCGGGGCCGACCAAAAATTTGCCGCCCCTCCCCCCCAATGAACTTTGTCGCCCCCATATTATTTAAAATATTTTTTTATTAATTAAAAATTCACTTTTCTTGTTTTTTTTTTATAACACAATTTACATAAAAAATATAAAATTTAATTTTAATACATATTTATTTTTAATTTAAAAATCGAGTGGCTTGCCGCCCTCTCTTCATGTGCCGCCCAGGGCCAGGGCTCCAAACGCTACGCTACTGCTGAACCCCACCCAACTAAGTCAAAGAACTGGAACCCAGCAACATCCTACGGTTTGTCTGAACAGTAAGACTTGGCGATCAGAATAGAAGAAACTTGGTCCTTGGGATAGCTGTCCCAAGCACGATGTCTCAAATAATAATAATGTAAGTAGAATGATTTTAAAGAAAAATCGACACCTAACCGACCATGCGAGCCTGTTACTCATCATCTCGACCTTACTCACACCAGAGTATTTTTAGACTGTATGACCCGCACCCAAACTCCCTCTTACAAAGAAACAAAGCAGAAACTCAGAAACTATTCAAAAATCAAGATCGCAAATGAAAAGCGCCCACACTACAAAATCACACATCGATGCGAACGCAACATTGAGTATACTTCAAATTTAGAGTGCTCTTACCAACCGTCAAGTATTCCGCCTTGCCACCCTACATTCGTTACTCTATTGTTTCTAACCCATTCTTCATTGTAACCGCCGTTGTCTACCATTATATAATATTAACGCCATCTGTCGCCCGTTTTGATAATTACGCTCTTAATTACATACTTCGTAGTGCAATTGGTATTATGTTTTGCGTATTAAGGTTTAATGAGTCTTATAGGTTAGTTATTGGCTAAGGGTGAGTTAAAGGTTTTTAGGGTTCCTTGCAAATTATAGTCAGAAACTGGATTCCACCCGCGGAAGAGTGGCGACCTTCGACCTTGGCGAAACGACCAAATCATTCCAGGAAACATCTATCCTATATCCACGGACCTAAAAAAAAGACGGACGTAATTCCCAAGAACAAATTCAGTGAAGCATCCATAGGAATACCAACTCTGTATTCGTACAAGTACACACACCCACACATTGACACCATACTGCTATGACATTGACACCATGGCGAATCAAAAATTACAAAATTACGCACACATGGTAAGCGAGCTGTCAGCTGTCAGCTTCACTCTCGATTAGACAAGGTTACGTCCGTTCTTTTTTTATGTCCGTGCCTATATCCTAATTTTGGAATTTGTTTGCCAAGATTTACCTTAAACTGTGATAGGTAACTTTACGCGTGATGGAAATTAAATAATTAACTTGACAAACTTTCGTGAACTTTCGTTCCCATCTACTCCTATCCTAGCAGTATTTCCACATTGAAGCGCTCATAGCCCGGCGGTTGGTGTCGCTCCTAAATGATCGACAAAGTAAAGCAAAAGCGGGTACGGTCAGTAGTTGGATGGGTGACCGCTAGTGGCAAAATTTCTTGAACCTTTCTGTGCTTTGGAGGGCACGTAAAGCCGTCGGTCCCGGTTGTTATCATAAGATAGTCGTTACACCGTTAAGGCTTCGGGCGGCCAGTAATCCGCACTGGAGCAGTGTGGATGAGTATGCTCTACACCTCCTCAATAGGTTGAAGCAATTTCTGGGCTATGAATTCTAGGATAGGCAATGATATTTAAATTTACTTACAATTAGATACGTTATACCCTTACAAAAAGAACTCTGTTAGTACAATACACACGTTTATCTTTTGTTTCGCTACACCAATCACATGGTATAATACACGAAGGCATTTTAACGCTGTATGTCAAATGTCAAGCACTTCTGACAACAACAAAAGCGTGCGTATCGTCTTGTATTGACAGAGCGACTGCGAGCAGAACGGTCAATTGCCTGTTCTTACGCTCTTCATCGTCAGCACGCTAGTGACATATCGTCACCCTTAGAGTTGAGAAAAATGAGCTCCGAGTCCCGGACTCGAGCTCCGAGTCGGAGCTACTGAGCCTTCAAAGCTCGAGGCCTAAGGGCTCGCGAGCCTTGGAAGGCTCGAGCCTTTAGGGTTCGAGCCTTAAAGGCTCAAGAGCCTTCAATTGAAGACTCGAGTCGAAGCTCGAGCTTTATTTACTTAGCAATCTATCTAATAAAAATATTTTTGTTTCAATAGGTATACCAAATTGGGTTCTTTAAGAAACTTTGATACAAATATTTTTACTTTAAAATAAAAATAAAAATGTGTTAGCTCCGACGCACGCCTAGAGTTTAACGCCATCTAGCTTTCAATCGTTAAATCAGTCAAACAATGGATGATGATGATAATGATGGAGGATGATGTTGATGATGACGAATGGTGATTATGATGATGATGAATGATGAAAACTGGTGATAATGATGGACGATGATGATAATGATGACAATGATGATGACTAATGATGATAATGATGGTGATGATGAATGATGATGATAATGATGAGTGGTGGGGATGATGATGACGAATGGTGATTATGATGATGATGAATGATGAAAACTGGTGATAATGATGGACGATGCTGATAATGATGACAATGATGATGACCAATGATGATAATGATGGTGATGATGAATGATGATAATGATGAGTGGTGGGGATGATGATGAATAGTGGTGATGAATGGCAATGATGATAATGATGACTGGTGATGATGATGAATGGTGATGATGATGATGATGAGTGTTTATGATGATGACTGGGGGGTGATGACTGGTGATGATGATGACGAATGGCAATGATGATGAATGGTGATGATAATGATGATGAATATGAATAATGATAACGAATGGTGATGAGGATGAGTGGTGATGATGAAGATGATGACTGGGGGTGATGATTACTGGTGATGATGATGACGAATGGGAATGATGATGAATGGTGATGATGATTATGATGATGATGATGATGAATGGTGATGATAATGATGATGAATATGAATAATGATAACGAATGGTGATGAGGATGAGTGGTGATGATGAAGATGATGACTGGGGGTGATGATTACTGGTGATGATGATGACGAATGGCAATGATGATGAATGGTGATGATGATGAATGGTGATGATGATGAATGGTGATGATGATTATGATGATGATGATGCTGAATGGTGGTGATGATGATGAAGGAGATGATGAAGATGACTAATGATGACAACGATGAATGACGATGATGATGATGTTTCACATCATAAGAATAGGATGTACCAAGATTATTACTATCATTAGATGACGTTGTTACTGATCAGCCATCCAACGCCATCTAGATTCTGTGTTACGAATTACAAACATAACGCATAACGCTACCGACAAAGTTTGATTTTACTCCCTATAAAATTTCATACCGCGGGCTTAATTATGAAAATCTATACCTAAGGAGAAAACTCCGAAAATTTGAAATTCGCAGCGCGCCCTAATTTAAAATTTTAAGGTTAAGGCTTTTTTAGGGTTCCGTAGTCAAAACAAAGTACGTTTTGGTTAGGGGACCCTGAAATTACAGTGTTACAAAATGAGCCCTGAAGACAAAGCTCGAGCTTCGACTCGAGCCCTGGACCAGAGCTCGAACCTCCGCCTCGAGCCTTCATGTAAGACTCGAGGCGAAGGCTCGAGCCTTATTAGAGGGCTCGAGCCTTCAATGAGCTCTAGACTCGGAAGGCTCGAGCCTTTTATCAACACTAGTCACCCTCCCCGCTAACTGTCCTGACGAGCAATTGATAGTTTTCTAGGGCAAGCGTTTTTCGGTTTGGCGCTACAGTCATGTTACTGTGCTAAACTTAGCTTTTACTTTATTAATGAAGTGATTACGATTTACTATAGGATTTAGCTTACCCTTTAAGTCAGTAGTAGCCTTAAAGCCCTAAGGTATATATTTATTTATTTCTATTCATTTGAAACAGTTGTCTCTCTGAGAGAACTTCGTTTTATATTTTCTGTTAGTTAGGACGTCAGTAAGGTAAACATTGCAGACGAAAATTCTATCTGAATGTCCTATTTACATACTTCAAACATTTTCAAAAGTGAATCAAATCTCGCTAACTGCAGTATGTACGTTAGATAAGACAGGTAGTAAGAATATTTTTACGTCCTTTTGCAGATAGGCAAAAAAAATCGCAATTATCTTCTAAACGGTAAATCGCTCCTTAGTAAAGAATCACCATACAAAATCTGTACTAAGGAGCGATTTAAGTAACCGTTAGCGACTCTGAGTTGGGGCGTTAGATTTGGTAGGTATCTGGATACAATAAGTAGATCTGCCGTTTTCTTCTAGACAAGCGTGGCTGGGGGGGAGGGGGGGTACACTTGACTCCTTGACTCTAACTAAAATTATCACTTTAAAGCCAAATATTTCGCAAACGGACCCTGAATTCCAAAAATGGTCTAAGAAGACCCATAATATTTTTGAAAGACCTTTTCAACGGCGACCTCGGAGACCCTTCGTGCTAGAAACTTGAAATTTGGCATGGATATACATACATATTTTTATTAAAACTCCAGAATCGTACAATAAAATACTGAAAAACATTTTTTTTCAGGCTACCTTCCCTGAAGTGAAGATTAATTTTTTATTCGGCTAAACGGTTGGAGTTGGACAAGTGAAAAAATTCTCAAAAATAGGTTATATGATGAATTTACAAGGAAAACTATTACGGCTATGTATAAGTAGTTAATGAGTATAGTCGATAAACGTACTACTTCGGAACCCTACATTGCGCGTGGCCTGACACGCACTTTTGACATCTATTGCCCTGGTTGACCATAAAATATAGTGTCTTACCTACATTAGCAATATAATAAGCGTAAATAAATAATAATTTATAGTGTTTTATAATTATTAATTGATATTGTATTTTAACCGATTTTTTTTGACGAGCATTGGTTGGATAAGATCAATGGATTATAATATTTGTTTCAATCTTATTAGATACAAGTAACCGCCCTCGCTTTGCTTCGGTTTTCTTAATTTTTTACACCTTGGGTTACATTATTGGAGTTTTATTAAGGATCCCTAATTTTTTTTGAAAATATAAATAGCCTATGTTACTCGGGGATAACGTAGCTTCCCAACAGTGAAAGAATTTTTGAAATCGGTTCAGTAGTTTCGGAGCCTATTCAATGCAAACTAAAAATCAAATCTTTCCTCTTTATATATTAGTATAGACATACATACCTTCAGAATAAAAGTACATAATCTCAGAAATATTTACACGTAATAAAGAAAAACGTAGAAAAACATACCTATTCAAAAGATGGAAATTTTCCTATCCTAAATGTTTCCTATATTATTATCGAATTTCGCTCACTGGGAAAACACTCGTATATTTTAGTTTTTGCACACCTTCATATTATTTCAAACTCTACCTACCACAAATAGGTATAACTATATCTGTGGTATCTACCTAGGCACATTATTATACTGTCCTTTGTCAGCGAAATCCTTTTTGAAAAGGTGTCTGAACTTTAATATATTAAAATAGGTATAGTTAGATTATAATTTCAATACTCCCCAGGTCTTGCAAGAATTAAAATTACTTACCTATTCGTTGAACTAATCAACAGATACTTGTAGGTACGTAGAGGGATGATTATTCAAAACACAGCCCCCACGGAGGGGTGGGTTGCCATGGCAACAGACAAGGGCGGTGCAAACGAAGTGGGGGTATGGGTGTAGCTGAGAATTTGTAGGCTTTTATTATTTTTTAGGGTTTTTATATACTAAGTTAGTATTAGTCTACTCAGTTAGTATAAGTTGACTCAACTTACCCTGATGATGCTCCGTTTCGGGGCGAAACACGTGTTGGTGCTGGTATGTATGTTGGTATATACTTTTAATTATTGTAGTGCATGTTTCCGTCGTGGGAGGGAGGGAGGTGCCACGCATAACTTAAAGTATATACCATCATACATGTTATCCGCGGATTGTTGCGAAGTAGACTAATACTAACTTAATAACAATGGATTTCCGCAAAGTAACGCCTGATACTATTAACTATGTTTTTATATACATTGTAGATGAATCTAACTTTTAGTTTGATTGAAGCTCTGATCAATAAATTAATAATTTAATTTTGTTTCTCGTACTTATTAATCTATTAATAGATACATTTTAGAAGAATCATGGAAATCGGTTCACTCAGTCGAAGTTCTGAGGTAACAAACATAAAAAAAATACAGTCGAATTGAATACCTCCTCCTTTTTTGAAGTCGGTTAAAAAGAAGATAACACGAAAGAAACTACTCAGTACATTATTAAGAAGGTTGTATGTATTAATTATGAGAGTTCTCCATGATGGTTTTTTAACTTAATTAAACCAGTGTTCTAGGTTTTAAAATTTCATTACCTAGGTACATATAGGCTTTCGCCGTTTTGGGAATATATTCAGGAGTAGTATCGTCTCAAAATAGATATTAGGTATAAATCTGTATACAGATCTTGCTGCTTCTTTTTGTGATCGACATAAAAAGATGAACGAAAGACGTATGGAAGTAACTTTTAAAACTCTGGAAAATAGCCGGCTGAAGTGACCTGGACTTTCGGCTGGCCACGTAGCTCCAAGGACCGAAAACCGTTTGGGGAAGAAAAGTCATCGAATGGAGATCACGCCTTGGTAAAATATAGTGGGGACTTGGGGAGTCCAGTTTCTGAAAGCCCAGGGTCGATCACATTCACTTTGGGAGGTCTAAGTAGAGCAGTGGTCTTAAATCCTGGTGGATAGATGATTGTGATACCTTATCTATAAAAGGAATGATGACAGATTTTGAAATACTCTTAACTTTCCTCTAATATGAGATGGCCCTCCTTCTACAGACAATAATAATATAAGTAAAAAGCGGCCAAGTGCGAGTCAGACTCGCCCATGAAGGGTTCCGTAGCAGCAAGTAAAATAATATAAAAGTTCTTGTAGTTCGTTGTAACTTTGATCGATGTTTTTTGCGGTTTACGATTTATGACGTATTAAAAAAAACTACTTAATAGATCTCGTTCAAATCAATTTTCGTTGGAAGTTTGCATGGTAATGTACATCATATATTTAAATACCTATCCATAGATACCCCACACGTATGGGTTTGATGAAAAAAAAAATTTTGAGTTTCAGTTCTATGTATGGGGACCCCAAAATTTATTGATTTTTTTTTCTATTTTTGTGTAAAAATCTTAACGCGGTTTACAGAATACATCTCCTTACCAAGTTTCAACAGTATAGTTCTTATAGTTTCGGAGAAAAGTGGCTGTGACATACGGACGGACAGACAGACAGACAGACAGACATGACGAATTTATAAGGGTTCCGTTTTTTGCCATTTGGCTACGGAACCCTAAAAAGAGGGTAGATAATTTTTAGCATTAAGTCCTTTTAAAGCTCTTTGTTAATGGTATATAAAAGTTTAAATAAATAAAATGTGCGAATGAAACGAAATTTAATCCTGGAACAAATTTTCATTTCCCTCCATTTCCCCGTGAACCGTGTCCCAAGTTGTATTTCAGTATTAAAATGGTTGTTCGTTCCTCTAAAATAAAAAGCCCCAGACTGAAGCCTTCCGTTTACACAGATGAAATATACTTCTTGCTTGTTTTAAGGCTTTCACGAAAATCTTTACTCATGTTAGTCATTGGCAAACAAAGATGGCGTATAGTCCGTTTTTTAATCGACTTCAAAAAAGGAGTTTTCTGAAAATTTTTTTTATATAGATTTTTAAAGGGTTCTAAACTGGTACCACGGACGTAAAAAAAGAACGGACGTAACCTTGTCTAATCGAGAGTGAAGCATAGCAATGACAGCTCGCTTACCATGTGTGCGTAATTTTGTAATTTTTGATTCGCGATGGTGTCAGTGTCATAGCAGTATGGTGTCAATGTGTGGGTTTGTGTACTTGTACGAATAGAGAGTTGGTATTATTAAGGGTGCTTCACTGAATTTGTTGTTGGGATTACGTCCGTCTTTTTTTACGTCCGTGACTGGTACCTTATTTATTACTCGATTCTGGTCGGAAGTTTTCATGCCACCCGAAGGCGTCCAACATGGCTTAACGACTGTTATCTTGCGATGACAATCGAGACCGACGGCTTGACGTTACTTCCGAAGCACGGAAACGCTCTAGAAATGTTTGTCATTAGCGATCACTCATCCAGCTATCGAACGAACGCTGTTAACTCGGTCGATTGTCAATATCTTTCAAGCGTTTCGTTAGTAATTCTTGAAGTGGTTCGACGTTTCAAAGCTTTCTAGCTTCGGTCTAGTCAATGCTTTAATTTTCAGGATAAGGTCAGATACAGAAGAATAATATATTGAATCTCCTTTGTAGGTATAATCTTAATAGGCATGATGACAGTAACTAAAAATCACTAATATTATGTATTCATTTAATGAAACCCTATTAATGGATTACGAAACACGGATTTATCGTATTACTATGAGCGAGATTAACAATATTTTTGTTAAAATAAAACTACAAAATACGGCAAGCCGCCATGATGTCTTGAACGCCAATCAGTCGCAATCAGGGCGAATTACGTCACGCTTCTTTAAACAAACGAATATCACCATACTGATAATGACGTCTTGTCTATTATTTTGCTGAGGCGTGACGTCACAAGCGACGCCATGACACTTTGAAGCGTTTTGGTGCGAATTTTAAACTTATAAATTGAAATGTATTTATTTTATACTAAACCTTATTTTTTTGCGGAAATATGATATACGTTGTAATTATACATATTGCCCAACAATATAGAACAGTATTTCAAAATCTGTCATCATGCCCATTCTTAAAATTTCATTAATATTTTGGTTTTCGACTGCGTTGTGTAATGGATCCACGCCAGACCACCGTTCTAAGGGTTCGATTCCCAGCGGAGTAAAAATTCGAATGATGACTTTGAATTTCTGTACTCGGTCTGCGTGTTTTTATCACTGTTTCACCAACTCCATCATCTAACAAAAAAGTTCGAGGAATTTGAAATTTGGTATACAGTATATAATAGAATAATAATAATAAAAATATGTAATATATTAAAGAATAGACGAGTATTTAAATGACAAAGATGCATGGAAATGACCAGTTCTGCAACCAGTTCCGCTCAGATTAGTAAATATTTTTGTAATATTTTCTTTTTTTGTAATATTTTTTTTAAAGATGTGCGAGGAGTTTCTTTCGGCTTTTCTTCTCCTCCATGACAAAGCACCCTTCCGAAAAGCTGGTAGATAAAAAAATGATGACGTGCATAAGTGTATCAGTGATACCTATATGAATAAAATATTTTGACTTTGACTTTGACAGTATCTACTTGCATACATATTACAATTTTCTTCTCTTCTCTCTTTCTTTCACCCTTCAAACCTCTTAGGTAAGTTTTTCATTTAGATGTAGGACTTGTAGATTTAAAGATTGTAGTCAGGCTCCCTATGCGTTTTTATACGAGTCTTATTGGTTTAATGTTGGCACCACTTTTTAAAGAAATAATTATTTAAACAGAAATTTGTTTTGGTATTATATGATTATTAGGGTTCCGTACCCAAAGAGTAAAAACGGGACCCTATTACTAAGACTCCACTGTCTGCCTGTCTGTCTGTCTGTCACCAGGCTGTACCTCATGAACCGTGATAGCTAGACAGTTAAAATTTTCACAGATGATGTATTTCTGTCGCCGCTGTAACAACAAATATTAAAAAAAAACTATTTGCACCAGGACAGGTGATAAAAAAAGTTATAATATTATATCTAATGTTGTAGGTATAGATAATAGTACGGAACCTTTACGGGACTCGCACTTGGCCGGTTTTCTGTTTTTAAATTCACTTCATTTTACGTCAGTCTTATTTTTAAATTACAAATGACTATAAGAATATACTGTTGATTGTTTACCAAATAGGTTTTGTCTAAAAAAAAAGACTATATTTTAGTAACTCTTTAGGTACTTAGGGGCACCTAAATTAGGGCTTGGCTCAAGAGGTATGATAACTTTTTAAACTGTATTCTGTATTCTGTATAAGGAGCGATTTAAGTAACCGTTAGTGACTCTGAGTTGGGGCGAAAGTTTCATGCGCTTGAGTCTAGACAAACTTTTAGAATAAATGTTTTTGGTATCTAATTTAGTGGTTTTTACAGACATTACACAGATATTCAATAAAAAAAAGCAGCAACCCATAATTGTCCCACTGCTGGGCTCGGGGTCTCCTCTCACAACGTGAGGGGTACAGGCCATAGTCTACCACGCTGGCCAAGTGCGGATTGGTAGACTTCACACACCTTTGAGAACTTTATGGAGAACTCTCCGGCGTGCAGGTTTCCTCACGATGTTTTCCTTCACCGAAGCAAGTGATAATTAACTTCTAATATTCAATACCGATAATAGTCAGATATTTAATACCAACCAATAATTTCTATATTTCCTGGAACAATTGAAACAACTAAGTAGGTACCTTTTCTTTTTGAACTAGGCATCAGAATATCCGATAAAAATATTACGATTTTGTTAGTTACATTTAATTTTCGTCAAAAATATTGTGTTATAATGTAACAATAGTTCAGCTTTAGAATCACTCTTGGATGTAGGTATGTAGTTAAATATGTACCTACTCCACAGTCGATTCATGCATTCACTAGCCCTTATGTCCACTGCTGGACATAGGCCCTAACTTACTGCACTCTGACTGGTCCTAAGCCTTCTGAAACCAGCAGACACCCGCTGTATTCTTCAGGTCATCAGACCTGGTCGGGGGCGTCCTATACGCCTTTTTCCGAGACATTCGAGGATCTTTCCTCCACTGCGACTTAGGTACTGCACAACTGTGCACCTGTGTGCCTAAGGACTGAATCAATTAAGCGAACCTTCTTGGCTATACATTATCTTTGGTCACTGCTCTTTTATTAGTATGTTAATTTGTCATTTGGTTTTCAAGGTTTTCAAATTGGATAAGTAAATTAACAATCTGCCCTTAAAACTTCAAGTTAAAATTTTGTTGCGATTCATTTTGCCACTTGTCTGTTGCGTTTCGTTTTTCCACTTGTCCGTTGCCTTTTGTTTTTTCACTTGTCTGTTGCCATTCATTTTTCCACTTGCCCGTTGTGATTCGTTTTTCCACTTGTCCGTTAAAGTTTCTCTTCTTCAATGTGTCCCAGCACACATTTCAATTTTTTATTTATTTTAGGACCTAATCTATACTAATATATAAAGAGGAAAGATTTGATTTTTTGTTTGCATTGAATAGGCTCCGAAACTACTGAACCGATTTGAAAAATTCTTTCACTGTTGGGAAGCTACACTATCCCCGAGTAACATAGGCTATATTATATTTTCAAAAAAAAATTAGGGATCCTTTATAAAACTCAAATAATGTAACCCAAGATGTAAAAAAATAAGAAAACCGAAGCAAAGCGAGGGCGGTTACTCGTAAACCAATAAAGATATTGCACTGTAGGTAGGTACTTCTCGTTTAATGTAGAGGCTTTTTGTACTAATACAACTTATTAAATAACTACTAGCGACATCTGGTGTATTTATCTAGTCAACAAAAATAATAACCAACCTTAAACCTATCATTGCTTTCACTCATAATCCAATATTGACACAATTAAACTAACACGTATCACTAAACACCGTGTGACAATAACAACGCAACTCTAGCAATAAATAGTATTCAAATCGATTGACCAGAGAATCCTACAATGCCAATAAATCACGCGCAATACCATTAAAACATCATTTACAACCGAACTATAAATAAATTTCATGTTCGCGCCATTTGTCATTCGAGAAACCATGAAAAATATTCTTGACAACTTTACCATTTTAAACAGACCTACCTCTCCGCTCTTGGGCCAAACAAAAATCATTAACAAAGGGGATAACGTTGTATAGACGAGAGGTCTAGCTAACTTGGTAGAAATAATGCGATTCGGTCGTCACGACCGAAATATGACTATCTCAGTCGCTCATACAACAATCATAATAACAGAATAGGATGCACGATTAAAGAGGGTCGTATTGCATATCATTAAGTTATGTAAGTAGGCATCGGTAACGTAACGACGTCTCTTTTTAGATTTAGTAAAACGGGTAGTGTAGAGTGGGATAGGTAGATGTTACTGGTATGGATATAAGAGTTATTATGTACGTTTTTGTTTGGAAAATTTATAACACATTGAAGGGTTATGGTTACTTGGTTTATACAAGAGGCCGGTTTTCAAAACTGCATGAATGACGCAGCCTCTTGGGATTCTGTAAGTATTAAAAATTTTGAGTTTCTATAGGTTTGTGATACCCTGGTTGGTAATAAGGACATGCTTAATTCGTCCTAGCTGAAATTTTTATTACAATTATTTCGAACGAGTAACCGGCCCTCGCTTTGTTTCGGTTTTTTTTTTACACCTTGAGTATATTATTGGAGTTTTATTAAGGATCTCTAATTTTTTTGAAAATATAATATAGCCTATGTCACCCGGGGATAGTGTAGCTTTCCAACAGTGAAAGAATTGTTCAAATCGGTTCAGTAGTTTCGGAGCCTATTCAATGCAAACAAACAATCACATCTTTCCTCTTTATAATATTAGTGTATGTAGATAAGATGTAGAGTTTATGAAAATATGTCTTGTAGAGTTAGTTACGAGATCTGATAACTATTTGATGTAGAGCCATAATTTATGATCTCGTCTTGGCAATATTTTGCATTAAAATGTTATTGATGTGATGGGATACATTAGGTAAACCTTGTCTATTTTATTTTACAAGTACCTAATACCTAAGTATGTAAAATAATATTCTTTAACGTTCGATTTTGGTAGTGGTATAATAATATTTAGCTAGCCAGTTGGGTGGAAAATCCACTTCAATTTTTTTTATGGAAATAGCCGGCAAACGAATTATCGATCAACCTGATGGTAAGTGGCTATCGCCACTCATGGACACCAGCAACTCCAAGGCATCACCGATGCGTTGCCGGCCAAGAAAGAGAGAAGAAAAAGAAAGGAAGAACTGGCTCTCAAGCCCCCAGCCGGAACATGACGAGTCGTTTGGCGGCTGACTCATGCTCAAGGGTGGTAGCTATCCAGGCGAACCCCATGGAGAAATAATAATAGAGGCTTTAGGCCTCCTCAGTCATAAGGTGGGACAAGTGCTCTGTATTGGGTCATCAATCATTATCGGTGGTATTGGGGCGGCTTAGAATATTAACCCCAATCACACGCCGGATGGTTGTCGTAAGAGGCGACTAAATCTGACCCACTGGTGGTAGGTCCTCCTCTGGGGATTATATTGGTAATATTGATTTTAATTGTTAATTGATAACATTATTACTATTATTATTTTTCCATGGGGGTTCACCTGGATAGCGGTAGTAGGTGGTACCTTTGAGCATGAGTCAGCCGCCAAACGACTCGTCGTGTTCCGGCTGGGGGCTTGAGAGCCAGTTCTTCCTTTCTTTTTCTTCTCTCTTTCTTGGCCGGCAACGCATCA
Organism: Thymelicus acteon; assembly: GCA_951805285.1. Taxonomy (NCBI): domain Eukaryota; kingdom Metazoa; phylum Arthropoda; class Insecta; order Lepidoptera; family Hesperiidae; genus Thymelicus; species Thymelicus acteon. Next base: position 5,719,631 of record OX638239.1, read on the forward strand.
GTGATGCCTTTAGTGTTGCTGATGTCCGTGGGCGACGATAGCGACTTACCATCAGATGGATCGTCAGCTCATTTGCCGGCTATTTCCGTAAATAATAATAATACCGTTAATAAAGCTATAATTACTTTACCCCGTGATATATATTTAATCTATAGACTTGTCACATAATATACAATGTTATCTTAATAGAATTATGTATCTGTACTTCAATTTTGTTTATGGTCTTATTTTCATTTTTAAATAGCGGAAACTGCGTCAACAGACAATAGATTCTAGAGTGTTATTTCCGTCCAAAAAATAATCTGAGTTACCAACTCTCAAGTCGCGCCTAAGGAAGTTTTACTTCAAAAAATGATTTTATCTCAGTGAAAAATGTACCTATCTTTAAAGTTGCAGAACTACGTCCGCCCTCCTACAGCGTTCACGACCGACTGACCGAACACAATGCGCCTTGATTCAACTACCCTCTTCTCCGCGCAATTTCACAGCTATAATAAGCAAATTGGTCCTTTCACGGAGGGAATGTAAGACAATTTGACAACTCAAACTACTGGAAACTCGCTTGTTATCGCATTTGTTCGGTTTTTGTGCATTTACATTAATAATTGGGTTGACGAGTGCTTTATGTGTTATGATTCCCTGGTATTATTAATTTAAATATTTACGCTTATATCCCTGCACGGTGCAGAAAATTGCAGTATGCGAGTTTGTGTCGGCCTGGAATCGAACTCAGGGCCATTTTTCAGGCAGGGTAACATTAGTTACTTGGGCATTTTACACTTTTTAACAGCTAAAAAAACCCATTTGTCATAGCACCACAGTTCCAGAACATTCCTCTTAACATCTCTAAAAGCATTGGGATCCTTGGTGTCGACATCTCGAATGAAGTTCAGTTTCGGGACCACTTGGTTAGTAAGGCCAAACTAGCTGCAAGGAAATTGGGAGTGCTTAACAGAGCTAAGCAGTACTTCACGCCTAAGCACAGGTTGATGCTCTATAAGGCGCAAATTCGACCACACATAGAGTACTGCTCCCACCTTTGGGCCGGAGCCCCAGCTAGCCAAGTTGATCCGTTCAATCGAATTCAATGGCGAGCTATTCGTCTTGTCGACGATCCCAAGCTTACAAACGGACTAGAATCACTCGAGTTGAGGAGAGATGTAGGCTCTCTCTGCTTATTCTACCGTCTGTACAATGGGGAATGTTCTGATGAACTATTTGACTTAATACCTGCAGTTGGTTTTCGATACCGCACATCACGGGGTTCCAGGTTCCACTAACATCACCTGGATACCTGGCATTCGTCCACAGTTCGGTTCTCACGTAATTTTCCATCTCGCACGTGTAAACTGTGGAACAAACTTCCTGCATCGGTATTCTCTCTAAGCTATGACATGGGGTCTTTCAAGAAGCGGGTCTATCGTCATTTTCTTGGCCGGCAACGCGTTGGTGACGCCTCCGGTGTTGCTGATGTCCATGGGCGACGGTGATCACTTACCATCAGGTGACCCGTCTGCTTGTTTGCCTGCTAAAAAAGTTAGTGCGCTCACCATCCTAGACCACATCTCCACTTACCATCAGGTGGGATTATGGTCAAGCATTGGCTTATTGTAAGTAAAATAATAATAATAATAATAAAAGCATAAAAAAACATACCTCTTTCTACTAGAGTTAGAGTAAGATAAGCTTCTCTCATTCAGACGTCTTTAATTCAGAACACTGTCTATATATAACGGGTACGATTCCAATCCTTCGCGGTGCGCATAATGAAAGACGATACAAACCGCGTCGTCCGTACCAGCGGGATGTTCACGACGAAAGAGTGGATACCCGCCGTGCGTCGTGTCGTTCGATGGAGGAACGGGGAAGAAAGAATTAAGTCAAATAATTCCTGCGCACACTCTCCCAAAATGTCTCCTGAAAATCGAAACCAACCGTTACAGGAAAAACCATGGGAGAAACAGACATTGTTTAAAACCTTAAAACATTTTCCCACGAAAATATTTTAAGTTATAAAAAATAAGTCGTTCTACTTTGTTTAAACATTAGACAATTTATAACAGACTTAAGGACCGGCCATCATTTACATAATGAGCCATCCGGCGCCACGATTTGGCCCTAAATGTGAATTATGTCTCGTACAAAGTACATTAAAACTTCCTGTGATTTAAATATCATATTATATTACACAAACAATAAGTAGGTAGGTACCTATTAATAGGATGATTTCAGAGTATTAGTAGGCCTACCCTAGCTGACATAGGCTAAGTAGGTATCTATAATGTAGTTTTGTTTCTTAAAAAGCCGATAATATTATCGGCCGATAGTATATTACCTACTATCTACCGAGACATTACCATTGGATTAGCTAGAGATTACCAAATTAGTAACTAATTTTAAGGTAATATAATGTAATGTAATAAAATAATTAACTAATTGCACCGTTTATAATGTATGGTATGGTTAGTAGGTATAATTATGTCGTTATTGTTTTGTAAATTTCGACTTTCGTTAAGTGAGTAGATAGTGTAGATACTTAATAAAACGATAAAGTGACAGACAGACAATGTAACTTGAACCAGTGCACCTAAAACATTGACTTATATTAAAGACAATTCCGAATGCGCGCTAAAACGTGGCACTTCAATAGGCCTAATTTCACCAATGCTACATACATAATTTCAATATGGCGACGCTGATCAATTCCTAAGAGAGAGAGAGAGATGATGCTTTTGCGAGCAAAAAGACGGCGCTACTTTATGCTAGTATAGTTTGTTAGTACCTATTATATATGGTGGCACAAAAGTCATCACCCTATCGGAAGATGCAATCATTATTGCAAATGGCGGTAAATATTAATTGTGCTGTGACATTTGGGAAGTAAGTAAAGAGATAAAAAATAACATGTTAATAAGACATGAATTGCTAGAGCCTCAAGAACGTGGAATAATCATAATAAAATATCTCGTTTTGGTAATTTGCATTACCCGGCAAGATCACCCAATTTAGCCGTTGTTCTAGACTTCTTTTGGGTTTTTGGTGGGGTTTCTTGAAGTCACGAACGAGTCCATGTCAACAAGGCTCAGTCTAGAAGCTGGGTTCTAGAAAATCCGTCATGATTGCGGGAACCTATCGCCGGAAGTTCTGCTAAGAGTGATGGAGTATGCCATAAATCGGGCCCGTGTGGTCATAGATTCTGGCGGCGGACATTTGGCTGATATAATTTTTTCTACTCAACGAAAAAAATAGGACATCAAATAAACACAATCCAATAACAAAAAAAAAAAAAACATTTATTAAAAAAAATACAGTCAAAGGACATCGGGTGAAAACTTTTGCGCCACCTTATATAACATAATAATATGAAGCATTTTGAAACATAGTAGGTACATAGAAGGTAATTGAAAGCATTTTGAAACATAGTAGGTACATAGAAAACTTATAGTTCCATTTTTAGATGAAACTTATTTGGTAAACATTCTTAGCATAATTTTTATTAAAATATTAATTTCAATCAGTTAAAAATAATCAAATTGTAAACAGTAATGACTTTTGTTTTATCTTTAGTTTTTAACTTTGTTTTATTTTTGAATTAAAAATTATAATAAAAAGACACTAAGATTGTTTACCTCGTTATTTTCGAAACTCGAATGAAACTATTTCGACTATTTTTGAAATTTAATTCCGGCGATTTATTACGTAAATTTGTTACCCTACGGACCTCGTTGAATCACAAAGACCTAACGCTATCAATAATTATTCTCAAGAAAATTTCTGACCTAAAAAAATATTACACCATCTGTGCCAACAATCGCATGTGCATTTCAAAAAATCAATAACAAAATCGATTTGATTGACAAAACGCAACCCAGAATGACAGGCGAGGCGTCCCGAGAGTAAAATTACCCTTAAAACCACCAACCCCTACTTATTTCACCCGGAAACGAAAATGACTATATTTTTTCAAAACCGCGACGACAGACGATCGGCGCCTGCGCAGACGTTCCATTTACAAAATTTGAATTCAAAATTGGAATAATCGCGCCCCTGGCGGCCATCATTAAAAATAGATCATAGACTTTGAGTTTTACAGATTAAGGTTTTCGGATAATTTTAAATCGCTTAGGATTATTCGTGTTTAGTAATAATGCAATTTAAATTTCATAATAATACATTTTAATACTCATAAAACTCGTCCTTGGTATCAATATAAACTATTTAATATGTAGACATGTTTAAAGAATTAAATCGTCAGTAATTTTCAATCCATTAATATTAAGATAATTATCTAACATTTTTCTAAACATTTCTAAGTAATTAGACAATGATAGGAGCCATTCGGAAAATTATAAAGTAGAAATGTTTACATTAAGAAGAAAAAGTACCTTCAGAAAATAATAATTTGGAAATATTCAGATGTAGAAAAATCAAAATGCGCCAGGGCTTACCCAATGAAGCCGTTGTATTTTTGGGAACTTTTTTCTGAGCTCAAAGAAAAACTATAGATGTGTACTTCATTTTGAGGGGTTATACTCAGATGAAAGAATAATTCATCTGAGGGGTTATAATGTCAACCATTGTTAATATGACTATTATCAAACAATTCAGACAATTACTTATAAAATGTAACTCACAGGATAACTTTTACTTTGCTCGTATCCGCCTTAATTAGACTATTTATTCTCCATCAGTGAAATAAGTAGGTACCCAGTCTTCTTTATCTCGCAAGTTAAAGCACTCATGCATGTCTAAATTGATTCTGGTTTGTCACTTTAGTGTCCTAGTCTCCTAGTACTCTTGGACTATTGGCACCTTATACCACCGGTGTCTCTAAACTTCACCATAATCCTTATAACCACGAACACCATGTATTTCACTATGTCACCGAATAAATCGTTTCACCACTTTTTAACCGACTTCAAAATAGGTTCTACGTTCCATTGTATATTTTGAGATCACTTTGTGTGTTATCGATTAGTGACAATTACACTTACACAATAAATTTCACCATGATACTGATAAAATAGTTAAGTAACTTTATAACCAAGTATAAGTTAATACCATTTCACTAAATCACTTACGCCCCAACTCAGAGACTCGGTTATATGATATGTATGATTCGGTTACTTTAATCGCTCCTTAGTAACGAATCACCATACACATTCTTTACTAAGGAGCGATTTAAGTAACCGTTAGTGACTCTGAGTTGGGGCGTTAGTTTGGTATCATTATGGATTTTGTTTGTTTACAGAGATAAACCTGAGAGTTTAAACATTAGTTTAAACATTGCAAAAACTCCGATTCAGGTGACGATACCAAAAAATTAAAAAGACAGTTTTTCACCAACTTCCACTTTCTTACAAAACTTTTTAACACTACCATGTTTTAAAACTTCAAATTATATTCCCAACTGTTCACGGACGGTGGTACCACTGTAATGATAACCTTTCGAGTCAATGTGGTCGGCCAATCAACCATCAACCATCAACCATCGTAACAATTTGTATGGCATAATTTAAAGCTTGAAGGTTACGTTATCAATATATTTTTTGCGTAATTTCAAAGTTATTACGTTTTTCGCGCTTTGGAATGGTTCATTATTAATTATGCTGTTTTTACGTCACTTTTTTAACGGGTACTTACAAATTTTGTTTCTTTTGTATCAGTTACTTGAGAGTCAGTTGAGTTTAGTCGCTTGAGAGCTTTTCTCTTCTCTCTTGCTTGGCCGGTAACGCATCAGTGATGTCTTTGGTGTCGCTGATGTTCTTGGGCGACGATAGCCACCTCGTTGGCCGGCTGTTTCATATGTATGAGTCACTGTCCCGGTAGGAATTATTCTTGATTTTTTAATATGAATGGATATCAAACGAGCTTGCAGTGCCATCCCCTGCAAATGGACATCTGTGACTTACCTCCAATAGGACTGTGTGCTTAGGATGAGTTTTACTTGACATAACGCCGGCGTAAATTAAACGTACTTTTACTATTTGTATGGGACCGAAACTTTTCTTTTCACTGCCGCTAGATGGCTCTGCTTTGGTCCCATGAATGAAAATGTCATATTGTGCCCCGCTTTACTCTATTATAGTAGTGTTGCCATAACTGATTTTTCAATGATTATTAAAATTTGACATAATTATCGTCACATTTATCAAACAAACTTATAAACTATAGATCATCATAATTGCCTCAGCATTTCATGATAACTGACACTGACAGCGTAGGTACATACGACCCATAAGTCCCATAACATGTTATATACTGGACACCACTCACCATACTAGGTGTATGGTACTCAAACCACATAAAACTGTAATGGCGGACTCTGACCACTATAATTTGGCTCGCATACCCGCGTGTTCCCACACCACCAAAATCTGTTTAGCCGCAAATTTTCAACTTGCGGAAAGATAAGGTACATGTCGTATCGAATAGAAGCTAGAAGCTAGGATTTTTTGAAAATATCGCCTTTTGACTAACACAGTCACAAAGTGAAATTCCTCGCCAACAACCAGGCGTAAAGAACAAAGATTTTTTGCTAACTATAGTACAGGTAGAAAATGATACAAATCTTATGCGTGCAACGCGCGCGCAGCTCGTGCGTAAATAGCTTTTTCCCCTTTGATGTCGCAAAGATGTAGGACCTTACGACGTGGGCAGCACGCGCGCAGCTCCTGCAGCATTCGCGTACGGCGCGGGCGCAGGGGCAGCGAATGAACATGAAAGGCACGCGTGTAGTCGCGAGCGGCGCGCGCAGTGCGTACGCGACGTATTTGCCAGATCTGGATGCACCTTATGAAATACGAATCGTGAATTCTCGTTGCATTTAAATACAAATATTTTTATTGCACACTAATAACATTTAATTGAATGTATAGGAAAAGGAATAAATACATACATACAACAGCCATTACTAATAAGCGATCGACTAATTTTGTAGATAACCTCGTAAATACAAAGAGTTGCATATTTTATGCAAAACTAGCGCTCTGTGCCGTGATCATTGAAGTATAATGTCATAGAACAGACATCTCGAACAAAATGTGTGTTCCGCCGGGAGGTTCTATTTTCAAAATTGAGCCCCCGTTCTCCTTTCAAAATCGAACGAATCCATTGACAATTGAAGCCGATCGGCGCCAATTCATTGGGACATACAATGTGTTCGCGGTGTCGGTTCTATATGCTAGTAATAATACTTCAATGGCCGTGATATAATTATCTGGACTAATATAAAGGGTACTTATTATCACGGAAAACCCGGGAAAAGCTGAGGGCGGAGTGTCTTTATAGTAAAAACCTTGGTATTGCCATTTATTAAAAAAAATAAGTTAAATAAGGTTAATGTTTGGGGTATTCTTCTTCACCCAAACCAAGGTTTAATTCATTATCAACAATTTAAATGGCTGCTCTACCTATACCGTACTCTACACAATTCGGATATATAGCTTCGTTTCAATGACTCGTCGAGTTCCGGCTGGGGGCTTGAGGCCAATTCTTTCTTTCTTTTTCTTCTCTTTCTTGACCGGCAACAGATCAGTGACGCCTTCGGTGTTGCTGATGTCCATGGGCGACGATTGCCACTTACCATCATGTGGATCATCAACTCGCTTGTCGGCTAGTTACATAAAAAAATCTATTCGCTTTGTGTAGAACCGATACCTATATTATCACCGAAATATTGGCATGTATTATGTTCATAATCAAAAATGTGACGTCGCTTCCGATGGCTATAATTTGTTCGAAACATGTTGTTGACTTCATGAAGTAATATCCAATACAGAGCAGGACTTGTTTTAATGGATTTAGTAATAATCATCGGATAAATGTGAATACAATATTATGTCAAATTTTATAAGACACTGCATGTGCATACCCGGCGTGTCCTACTATGCTAAGATAAAGAAAGGGCATCGAACCTAATTGGCACACCTACAAGTCCGCCATTTTGAAAAAAACCTCGATTCGGCGGCCAGTGATGAAACATGTGTCAATCGATAGACTAAATGATTGTGATCAAAAAGTATTCAGTGATGAAATGTTGTAAGTGATATACTTCCTGAGATATTTGAGTTCAAAACCATAGAAATATAAAGCAAAAAAACTTCGCCACGGTGGACATTGATGAAACATATGTCAATCGATAGGCTAAATAATTACGATTAAAAAGTATTCAGTGATGAAATGTTGTAAGTGATATAATTTCTGAGATATTTGAGTTCGAAACCGTAGAAATATAAAGCAAAAAAACTTCGCCACGGTGGACATTGATGAAACATATGTCAATCGATAGGCTAAATGATTACGATTAAAAAGTATTCAGTGATGAAATGTTGTAAGTGATATACTTCCTGAGATATTTGAGTTCAAAACCGTACAAAAATAATGCATTAAAAATGATCATTTACTTATTTTGAATTTATTGGGTCAATAATGAAAAATAAGTATATTATGCCATATGTGTATGTGCTGCATAGGTACTTGATTTATTAATAACGGGTAGGTTTGAATTTAAAAAAGAAGCAAAGCAAAAGCAAACTACTAGGTTGTTTTATAAATAATTTATTTGCCACCAGCGGCTACAGTTTTGGCAATTACTCTAAACCAAAAGTTAAAATTCATTATTGGCTTAGTTTTCTATATCATGTCTGACAATCACTGAATCTAAAAATTCCGCTGGTGACAAAGGCAATGTTTCCTGATGTCGAGCCCATGCCAAGAACCATATAACACACATTATATGGGAACAACAGGACAAGGTTCTTTTTCCCACTATGCATGAGCAGTACTGATTTTATCTCTACCCTTAAGTTGTTTGTTTGACGAATTTGTTTAATTTTTATAATACATAACGTAACTGAGGTAAGGAAAAAAGTAGAGACCGACCGAACTTTCGGTTTCGGTTTCGGTTTCGGTCAGTTTCGGCCAAAAAATCTAGTTTCGGTTTCGGTTTCGGTTTTGGCAAAATTTGGCCGAAACCGAAACCGAAACCGAAACCGAAACTCTGTGTTCGTGCGTAATTTCGTCGTCGTGCTAAATTCGCGGCTAACTCGTGGGCGCTGACTTTTCCAGTGAAGTCATTAATTTAACATGTTTATTTTATTTGTTCATTAATTAATTGACAGGGTGCTTTGGCGCTCATTTGCATAGGCCTATGTCGAGCATAGGACTTTAATTTTATTGTTTTTTTTTTTTCATTTTATCTAACACTATTTAACTGTCTGTATGTATATACCATCATCGTCATAGCCATATAATGAAACTGTAACTGTACTAATATTTGAGTAAAACTTTTAATAGGGGTATGTATTAGCCTTAATAGATTTAATAAAAATTAATTTTTGTTTATTTGTCTGTGCGTTTGTTCCGGCTAATCTCAGGAACGGCTTAACAGATTTAGCTGCGGTTTTCACTGACTTATACGTATTGTAGTGAGCTTGGGTTAACATTTAGTGTTTGTTTTATTTCAAACGGTTCACAAATAAATTACGTTATGTAAATTCCGCCTATAATTACATTTATTGAGTGAGGCCCGAAAGTTTGATATAAGTACACTAAACATAGCTAAGAACACTTTCAATTTAGTCACCTTCGTTTCTCCGTTTGGGAGCTACGATGCACAGACATACATCAGATACACAGACACGTCAAACTTATAACACCCCTCTTTTTCGTCGGGGGTTAAAACAGCGCCCATTCATAAGTACATTTTTTCGAATTTTTGCCGTCTATGTATTAAGATATAAGTTTATCGAACTCAAGGCACGTACTACTATACAAATGTGTAAAAAAACACGCTATATTTCAGTACCTATAGCTACTGAAATACCTATAGGTACTTCAGTATAATATGTACCTATATATAGGGTATCCCGTAAGTAGTGGATCTACGTTAGCGGACAGATAGCTTGATGATTGACCTGCCAAATGTCAAAAAATGCCCTTTGTAAAATTTCAACAATTCGGTTTCTTTACCCTACTTTTTTTTGTTGAGTCCACAAATGAGCAGCTCAAAAAATACCTTAATGGTGTGGCCAAACGAGCATATTTTTTGAGCTGTGCGTTGTGTAAAATAGGGTAAATCGTAAAATCGCATAATATAAATTCCAAACAAATCAATTTGAACTTTTGTATGAAACCAGCTCATTTCACGTGACTCACAGCTCCAAAAATATGTTCGTTTGGCCTCACCCTAAGTTTCGGTTCGGTTTCGGTTTCGGCCGAAACTGGAAGTAAGGCCGAAAGTTCGGTTTCGGTTTCGGTTTCGGCTGAAAAACCAGTTTTGGTCGGACTCTAGAAAAAAGTGACCGGTACACTTCAATTGCTGTATCGCCATAAACACTTAACCATAAATACGCCATAAGGCTTCCCGCCCACGTCCGATAATCGGTGACCGCTTTTTTGTAGGTGAAAAATAGAACGTACTGATAGCAATAGTGCAACGCACACGTCCTTCAACAAGTCGGTCAGAAATAAAATCGGTGCATTCCGACCGATATCGGTGAAAAATGGAACGTTCGGTTCTCACCGACTCACCGACATAGGGATGTTCGATCCAGGTGCCTTGTATCGATACTCTGGATCGATACGGATCGTATCGCAGTGTATCGATTCAGGTATCGATCCAAGTGATTTGATACGATACTCTAGATCGATCCAGTATCGATGGCCTAGGCGTTTGGCCTAGTTTAACCTGAAATCGGGTTTTGCCGGTAACATATACATTGCAAAAACATAAAATAATTAAAAATAAACATTGCACTCACTACAATGTATTTGACGTTTGTGAAGTAATCCTTTGACACTTACAGTCGAATTTCTCTCTAGTATTAAATTAATCTTATAATCTTATTTTTCTATAGCCGATAATCAAAAGTACGCGTCACCTGATAGCACGTGATTTGTGATCCCTCTGAAGTCTCTGAAACTACTCTTAACCCGGCTTTTGACTATGGGATATAATATAATATATAATTATTACATTTTGAAATATAATATTTTATCGCTCGTCATACATTTTGTACGAGACTTTTCACACTGTGCTATAATATATATTACATCCCAAACTATAAATATGTTTTCGACCAGAGATATTTTAGAGATCTATATTTTACCTCACGTCCCCGGACACCGCACCTCCCCCTGCATCGCCCTCAGTTTGAATGGTGACGTTCATCTTACATCTTAAAATATATATCTTACAGTGTGAACAGCAATCGCGGGATGTAATATATAGCTCAAGATGTAATACTCGCATATATTACATTCCATAGTCGAAAGCCGGCTTTATCGTTAAATAGTGATACTAATGATATGTTCGCGGGTTTTTTGTGTATTGCCGGGTAGTATAAAATAACAAACGCTGTCGTCCGTGACTTACATAGGAATTACTGAAAATCAGCGCTGTAGTACTATAGACACTACGGCGTCATGCTAAGTGAGCTCCTTTTTCTATGCAACTGGACACTTGCGAGCATAATCTAGCAATTACTTTGTAACCAGCTGATTTTACAATTTTTAATTCTTTTTTTTTTTATTGTGTTCTTTTACGTGTGTAAATTTCTTATATTTGTGTTCGTGGCCTTAGAAATAAAAAAATGTTCTTTTCTATTCTATTAATAATCATATTCCAGATTATGGTCTAGGTACCTGTGTGCTAAATTTCATGAAAATTGAAAAAACTAATGAACGGATTTTCATAATTGAGCAATACCGGAAAATGCGGGCTAAGTCGCGGGCACAGCTCTAGTTTCCTCATATAAAGTTTCACTTTATAAATCTCAGACCTCTCTGTCTTGGCTCTACTCTGTAAGCTCATCATTATGTTAATTCAACCTACCTAGACTTGTTGAGTTAATCTTATGTATTATTATAATCAGAACCATCTGTCCACCAAATTTAGAACGAAAATTAAACCCAAAATTACCCAACTTGTTTTGGGATAACTTTTTGGGATTGTTTTTAAGCTTTATTATAAGGTGACTTATTGGATAACCTAATAAAATTTTATAGGTGATTATCTGCATGGTTTTATAAAGTTTGGCTTTATGGTTATTAGATATTTTATATAATAGGCATTATACATATTTAAAAAAATGTTAAAAACGCTAACACACTCATACGCCCGCAGTAGGTTATTACCTGTGTCGCGGGTGGCATGGACGACACATAACACATCACAATAACACCCTGCACCCGAGTACTAATATTTATCTGTCACATAAATATCTGCCCCAGCCGGGAATCGAACCCGGGACCCCTCGCTTCGCAGGCAGGGTCGCTACCAACTAGGCTACAGAGTAGTCAAATATTACCTGAAGCTGATGACTTTGTTCTTAAAAGTATTTTTTATATTTACCTAGGTACTATTATTACTGCCAATTTGACAAAAAAATATCCAAATCGATTAATTAGGGCTTGTTTCACCATCTTCAAGTAGAGTCCTAAATAAGCTATTCGCCGGTTAAAGTGACGTTAAAGTGTCATTCTACATACACGAAATGTCAACTTAACCAACGAATAGCTTACTTCGGACTTACTTGAAGATGGTGAAATAAGCCCTAAGTGTCCTAAAGAAGTTTAAGGTTTAAAAATGTAATAATCTAAATTTTACTAACAAAAAATAACCGACTTCAAAGTCTCAAAAACTACTTTTCAGATCTCGTTCAAATTTATGTGGGACCACATGACAAGCACCTGCTTTCGATTAAAAAAACAATCATCAAAATCGGTTCGCCCAGTCCAAAGTTCTGAGGTAACAAACATAAAAAAAATACAGTCGAATTGAGAACCTCCTCCTTTTTTTGAAGTCGGTTAAAAAGTACAAAGGAATTACAACCTCCTCTTTTTGCAGTTGTTAAAATTAGATTTTTAAAGACACTTTTCGAGTAATTTTTATTGATTTGTTTTTGAAATTTTATCCATTCTAATATATTAAAGCTAAAGCGTTTATTTATTGTTTTTTTGAAGGCGTTAATCTCTGAAACTGACCCCTATAATTATGGGTAGATACACTTATTTTAAGATCAGTTATTATTAGCAATTGTACATATAGCTTGATTCCTGTTTTATCTGTGTTGGGTGCCCTATAGAAAAATAAATAAAATTTGGAGCCGGATTTGAAAATTATTTTTGTGTAAGTTTGCTAGCCACATTCATTAGGAATGCTAGAAGGCATTTAAAGATTGTTTCAGGGCTACAGGGTGTCCTTTAAAACGAGAATGGTTTACTTTTGGGTAACTTGAACGCAGCTCATATTACTTTATTATACTGTGGTCAATAATTAACATTATAATTATTATTGTTTGTGTCCCTGTATGTAACTTCTTTCCGTTGCAAATTTTTTTATTTTTAATTTTTAAATAGGTAGTAAATAGGGCCATAAATTACGTCACACGTTAGGATGGGGGGGGGGGGGGTTGATGTAGTGTGACATTGTGTGACAAGGGGTGGGAGGGGGTCCTAAATTTCGTGACGTCACATTTCAAAATCGAATAATTGGCATATATAGGTAAATATTAAAAAAATAATGGAAATAAAACTTATTTCGGAACTGCTGTTTTAATGTAATAATTTCTAGGTGTAAAATTCCATAATATGTGACGTCATGTAAGGGGGGGAGGTGTTACAAATGTGACCAGCTGTGACAAGGACGGGGGGAAGGGTCAAAAAATCATGAAATTCGTGTGACGTAATTTATGGATGGACCCATACAAGTCGTAAGATACAGAAGTATTTTATTTTCTCACAATCCAATATTTTTTCCTACATAATATTTTTTTTACAGTTAGGTACTAGTCTTGTTATAAACATTGAAACACAAACACAAAACCTATCGCAAATAATACGCACCGCTTTGCGACGTAAGTATAGTGATTACCTTACATGACGGTAGGTACAGTCGGCAAAAAAAATAGGTGCACACCTATTGAAGTATAATGTCATAGAAAAGACATTTCGAACAAAATGTGTGTCCCGCCAGAAGGTTCTATTTTCAAAATTGAGCCCCCGTTCTCCTTTCAAAATCGAACGAATCCATTGAAAATTGAAGCCGATCGGCGCCAATTCATTGGGACATACATTGTGCTCGCGGTGTCGTTTCTATATGCTAGTAATAATACTTCAATCTGAACACCTATTTTTAATATTACAGAATGTTTGTGTTGTTATCAATGTTAAATCGTACCTTGCGTAAATAGGTAGCATTTTACATAGATTATAACACAAACATTTTGTAACATAAATATTACCCAACGTTTTTGTTTCATGTTTCATACCTAATTCTTTTGCCGACTGTACAACAACAACAAATACGTTGGACTGTCGGTCTGTCATGGTAACTTTGATTGCTGTATTGTTTACTTACTTAAAAACAAACGATGGTTTGTTTGAGGTAGTTGTGGAGAATTCTGTGTTTGTAGACATTTTCTCTGTTATATTATAATTACAATACTGTTAGAATTGGGGAGTTTTGTAAATGATAAACAAAAGGTAATTATAAATAATTATGTTAGTATACTACCTGAGCTTTGCACGCGTTTCCCGGGAAAATAAGTATTAAGTACCCTACTCTATGTGCTTTTCATGAAAATTAATAAAGTAGTTTATGCTTGAAAGATTAACAAATATTCATACAAACTTTCACATTTATAATGTTAAGGGCTTGTTTCACCATCTTCAAGTAGAGTCCTGAATAAGCTATTCGTCGGTTAAAGTGACGTTAAAGTGTCATTTTACATACACGAAATGTCAACTTAACCAACGAATAGCTTACTTCGGACTTACTTGAAGATTGTGAAACAAGCCCTAAGTAGGATAGGTATAGGATAGGATAGGATAGGACCATAGGTATAGGTATAATAAAACTACGTACCCAACTGATCAATGAAAGACAGGAGATATTCGAGAAAAACTGATTGTTGGATGGTAAATTATTAACGCAATAGATGTCATTACAATGATTAGGATTTTTATACAGGGTGTCCCGTAAGTAGTGGATCAACCCTAGAGGGCAGATAGCTTATGGATGGACCTTGCAAATGTCAAAAACTACCTCAGTAAAAGTGTCCCAATTTTCGAGGTTTTGACCTTTTTTAAAATTTTGAAAATTCGGCTCCTTTACCATACTTCTCCCTGTTGAGTCCACAAATGAGTAGATTTTTGATTTTTTTTTATATAGTCGATGGAGTATCTGTAAGAAAAGGGCGCTAGAGGGCCGCTGTTGACATGCTGTCCGAGACATTCCTCCAAATGTCCGGGATTTTTTAAATTTTTCTCGGGTTACATCGATTCAGATGAGGCAACCCTAGTTTATAGGTAATATTAATGAAAATCTTATTTTAAAATTTTATTTTTATTTTATTTTATTTTATTCAGGATAACAACAGCTTTAAATTACTAAAAAAAATTACACAATTACTTAAAGTAAGCCAATTATAGTTATCCACTTATTACTAACAATGTAATGCTACGTACAACCTTATTGCGCAAAATGCGAATTGAAACATCAGCAACTTGAGGTGGCAAACAGTGTAGCACAAGATAATATTTATATGTGTACTCAATAAAATTAATATTATAAATGTAAAATATATATATTTTATGTACATAGAAGTATAAATAAATACCTAATATATTAAGAATGACTAAATTATAAATAAATAAATAAATAAATAAATAGATAGATAAATAGATAAATAAATAAATAAATAAGTAAATACACTATATATGTATAATATTTTATGGTTCATCATATTACTGCGTTCAACCTACTGGGTCACTACAAACCATGTAAATTTAATCAACAGGAGCTGTGTTCAAAATGCATTCATACACTGAGTTTCTAAAGCTACTTTTACTACCTATAAAAGGATCAATGGCATTGAAAGTATTATTATAAGTTGATACCAAACGTGTTAAGACACTATTTTTACCGTATAGCGTGGAATGATGAGGAATACTAAACATAGATTTGATGGTGATTCTAGTTCGTTTTTTAGGCACATGAAATTCAATAGAATTTAGTAAATCTGGACAATCAATACCACCACGTAAAATATCAAATAAGAATCCCATGTCTAATAACTTCCGTCTTTCATCAAGCGTGAGAAGGTTATAGTGTCGACAGTCATCTAGATATGAGGAGCTGTTATGTTTAAATTTAAAGTTAATGTGTGAAATAAATTTACGTTGAATTCTTTCAATATTATTAATGTAAATTTTAAAAAATGGTGACCAAATCTGGCAGGCATACTCAAGGATGGATCTTACGTACGAAAAATAAACAATTTTAAAACTTAGTAGTTCCTTAAATGGAGCACATGTGCGCATGACAAAACCAAGGTTACGAAAAGATTTACTACAAATACTATTGATATGATCTCGCATGGTCATGTTAGCATCAAAGAGAACACCAAGATCTCGAACTACTTTGACCCTCTTAATTAGAATATTATTAAAGTTATAGGGAAATATTATTGGATCAATTTTCCTAGTAAAAGATATGCACTGACATTTAGAAATACTCACATTTATGCCGTTGGCTACGTAAAAGCTATATAATGAGGCAAGATCTCTTTGAATTGATTCACAATCTTCAATGTTACGAACTCTGAGAAATATCTTCTTATCATCAGCATAAAGTAAGTGATGGGAGTTACTAATATATTTATGAATATCAAAAATATATGCGTTATAAAAAAGAGGGCCAAGATGAGAGCCCTGAGGCACACCGGATGGGATAGTAATAAAATCTGACCTATAACCTCCAAGAATAACCGCCTGAGATCGATTCATTAAATAAGATTTTACCCATCTAAGCAGATCCCCATGTATCCCAAGTGCTTCTAGCTTTTGTAGCAAGATAACATGATTTACACGGTCGAAAGCTTTCTCAAAATCCGTGTAAATCACGTCAACCTGACCCCCATTCTCCATATGATTGAGAACATAATCAGTAAAGCAGGCTAGATTAGATGTTGTGGAGCGTTTTTTCAAAAAACCATGTTGTGAACTAGGTATGCCTTTTAAAATAATTGGATAAATATTATCAAAAACTAGTTTTTCAAAGACTTTCGCAACAGTACTAAGAATCGAAATTGGACGGTAATTATCAATCTTAGTTTTGGCGCCTTTCTTGTGAACGGGAATAATATGCGCCCTTTTCCACAATAATGGGAACATTGAATTTTGAAGAGAAAGTTTAAAAAGTAAAGAGATTGGGTAACTTAAACTATCAGCACAGGATCTCAAGAATATAGGAGGCACTCCATCATAACCAGCACCCTTTGATAAATCCAAGTTTTTAAGATATCTAAAGACAATATCACGGGACACATTTATGCTGGAAATTAGGTCAATACTTATATTAAAATGGTTTTGAAAATTACTTGAGGGGATGACTGAATCTGTAAATACGCTCTTGAAATAATTATTAAATGCTGTGCAAATGTCCAGACCATTAGAATAATTTTTATTGTTAAAAGAAAAGTGTTGAGGATAACTTGATGTTCCTCTTTTCGATTTCACATAATGCCAGAAGTATTTTGGCGAATTTTTTAAATTTTTTTCAGCGTTCGACGTGAAGTATTCGAAACAATTATTTT
This sequence comes from Thymelicus acteon, assembly GCA_951805285.1. Lineage (NCBI taxonomy): Eukaryota > Metazoa > Arthropoda > Insecta > Lepidoptera > Hesperiidae > Thymelicus > Thymelicus acteon. The sequence continues at coordinate 5,737,231 of OX638239.1, forward strand.
GTATACGGTGTTGCCTATCTCTAAGAAATTTGAACTCTTCATAGTCACGAGGATTTTTAAATTTTTTCCATTTTTTATGGGCTTTTGACTTCTCCCGTATAATATTTATCAATGCAGGACTATACCAACATGGGTAACAATTTTTGAATGAGGGTACAAGAGGTACATATAGATGAAAGCATTCATTTAATTTTTCATAGAACATTTCAACAGCATGATCTACTGACGCAGTATTTAACAGCAACTCATCCCAATCAACACTGGATAGGAATTCATTGATAACTGTATAATTACATTTCCGGAAATTATACTTGGATTGAGACTTCTCCTTTAAAGGTATGATGAAGAGATCAGTGACATCTACCGTGAATGGAGGATGAAAATCGTCGAGTCTAGAAAGGGGATCTGATTTTTTTATATCTAAATATAAGTTTGAGAAACACAAGTCAAGGACATTATCACATCGATTTCGAATAAAGTTATATTGATACATCCCCAAAAAGCTAAGATCCTCGGCCAGGGTATTAGCAGCTACTTGAACCTCTGATTTACCAATCTGTACTAAAGACCAACCATCATTATTCCATTTTAAACAAGGCAAGTTAAAATCACCTATAATCATAAAGAAGTCAGACTGGGACGATTGATAAAAACGCTCGAAAGTTATTCTAAACTCATTAATATACTCAGCTAATTTATCGTCATCCGGTGGTATATATACTAGTATAATATTCAAGTTGTTTTGTGAGCCCAGAGCTCGCGCTGGCAAACTAACGCAAATAGATTCAAAATACCTACATCCCCAATCCAGACGCTTGGTCGCACCTAATTCACTACGGATACACATCATAACACCTCCCCCCGAGCTCTTATTGGTAGCTACCAAGTCCCGGTCGCAACGGAATATATCAAACCTACCATCACATAGTTCATTGTCAAAAATGTCGTCTTGCAACCACGTTTCAGTTAGGAGTATAACGTTATAGTCACACGAAAGTATATTATTATACAACTCGAGGCATTTAGTACGAAGTCCACGTACATTTTGATAAAATATACTTAGTTGCTTATCTTTGGATATCATTAAGGAATAAATATGTATCTATAGAGTTTTTTAAAAATCTTCCCGTGCAACCAACACGGTGAAAACAATGAGTAAAGCCGGTGGGCGGAGGAAGTAAGCCGAGAAGTACGTATATGTTTACAGGTTTGTAGTACCTCAGAGGCAGACAAAAAATTAACAGATTCGAACACAAATGACGACACTATTCCTTTAATATGGTAAATAAGTATAAGTAAAAAAACATCTACACAACAAGTTAAGTATATATTTATAATATGAAAGTAATAATCTATTATAATATGTTTTACATACATTTTTTAAGAATATTTCATGAATAATAAATACGTATAAAAAGAAAAAGATAAAATAAATATATGTTATTATCATTATACTAAATATACATAAATACGTTTTATTATATGTAGCTATGTAAATAGATAAACAATAGTACTTACTATAATAATAATTATGGCCAAGCTTTGTGCACACTACAATATGTTCACCCCTCGTAGATGAGTACAGACTAATGCAAGTTACAAATATATCAAAATATACAACAAGTCAAATTATTTTTAAAAGATCCGCACTGTCCTTAATATGTAAAGAGCGAGTGGTATCGTTCTTCCTGACGAAGATCTTTCCATCCCGAACCCACAGATATTGATATTCAGCAGATTTTATCTTTAATTTGGTATCTTTGAGAAGTAGTTTATTAGACGGAGTTAAGTGTTCGTTTATATATATTTTGGAACTTTCGTCAGAAAAACCGATGTCACAAAGTCTAAGTCCTTTCTTAGCACGCACGGCAGCAAGGATTGAGTCACGCAGCATACGGGATTTCAGCTTCACTACGATTGCCTTGGGGCGACCGGGAACTGCCTTAAACGGACGAATCCTAGTTATATGTATTACGTCATTTGTAGATAATTCAATTCCCAAGAAAGTAGTTATAGCACGGATATGCAATGACAGATCTTCACGGGTTTTTTCTGGAATTCCCGTAATCTCAAGGTTGTTAAGTCTCGATTGTTGTTCAAACTCCTTCATTTTAACCTCAAGATTATGAACTTGCGCGGAGAGCTCTGCAGGTTGAGAAGAACCACTCTCATATGCTGTCAATCGACTCTCGAATAAATCCTGCCTTTGTGACGATGTACTGAGTGAACTTTCAATTTCAGATAGACGTGCAGTGGTTTCGGCGAGTGATTCATTAATTTTAGTGTTGTCCTCAGTAAGTTTTTTTAGGGTTAAGTTAATTTCGCATAAATTCGAAGTGATACATTTAGTCAAGCTGTCATTCAAATTTTTCATTTGCTGTTCCATCCTCTGTTCAAAAATTGCAAACATTTCGTCATAGTTTTCACGTTCCAACTGTCTTCTCCTGCGCAGATTGACGAAGGATTCCTTATCTACCGACATATTAGATAAGTCGGGGCTAGAGGAGACTTTGATCGGAGAGCGTCGCGGTTCGTCCATTGTTTACGACGCGCGACGGCAGCAACAGGGCTCACGGTGAGAGGAAGCGAGACGAAAAGTAGCAATTTGCTCTTCACACGGGGAGGTGAGGCGCCCCGCCAGCAGCGGAACGAGATCGAAACAAACAGCGGCGAAAAAACAATTGGATATTGCACTGCACTTTTTGCACACAGTAATAGTACTTATTGTTATTGACGCTAGGGTGATTATAGCGTGTACACTTTAAACGTATTTACGCAGAAAAGTTGTACGCGAGTGCTTGCAACGACAGTCACACGATGAATGCAAAAACACCTCGCCAGGCATGGGAGCTGGCTTATATCGCCTCTTACGACACCCTTCTATTCTTGTCTGATCTAATTGAATCTAAACAACTAGGATTCGATAATAACGCTCATTTTAATATAATGTCTACACCAACCGGGAATCGAACCCAGTGTCCTTCCCACAAGGTACACTAGAGTAATAGAGCTACAGGATGGTCTAATCAATATAATTATTCTTTGTAATATTAAGAGCAATTAGCTCTTTTAATATTTAATTCAACTACAATATTATATTTTCCTGTTTATAAAAAAAATCTTCCACATATCGACGGTGGAAAGGCATATTGTATTAACCGCCATTTTAGGCGATATCGAGTTATATACACCGTTGGAATCGGGAGAATGAACTCTTTCGAATGGTCCTAGTTTCAGCTCGATCTGACAACTTTTATGGTCGTTAATACACCTATGATTTTGAAGTTTTTCATATTTTTTTGTGTTTTAACTCCATAGTAAATTGTGGATTTTGTCATTAAAACACATCTCAACTAAAAATTTTACGTTATGCTACTTTGCCTTGCTTGACTTTAACTAAATTTAAATGATAAAACAATTTACCAAATTATAATATTATCATTTTTGTAATTGATACATTTTACCCAACTTGACTTTTCTTCATCAACAGAATTAAAACATTTTACTCCGATTTTAAATGTTAGGCATTGTAAGTTAATACATTTTACTCTACTCTAAAATGCTATTGTTTGCAAGATAATACATTTTACCTATACAAAATAAGGTAACATTATGCGTTGAGTCGTTTTGCTGTTCTTTCTAGAACCAATTTTAATTCAATAAAACAAATTTACTTGTTTTTTTTACAAATAAAATCTGCATTTAAACTGACTGTACTAGTTTTATTTTTGGCATTAAACTACTTTACAATTTTTTATCGCATACAAAAATTGGTGGTTAAATCATACAAAATAAAGCAAATTGCAAGTAAATCAGACGATAATATTAAGTACAGGTTGATGCGTAGGCGCTTCATACACCTCTCTTGTGTCGGAGAGGACGGCTGAGCGCACTTCGTGTCGTTGTCAAACCTCGGGGTTCGCCATTATTTAAGTATTTTAGGTATGTTATTGTTTAGTTACGTGTTGTTTATTGTTGAATTAATTTCTTTGATTTTCTGTCCTTACCATTATAACCTTTTTATTAGTAATTCTATTTTATTTTATGTAGAACTATAGATTAAAGCATAATGAATCGACGCCGCAGCGAAAAATTATTAAGAACTGCATTAACGAAGATTAAAAAGAAAATCGACTTTTCGATTACGGTAAATTTCAACAAGCAAGTTAGTGGACTTGGATAAGTCCTGATGGTTCCACGAAAAGCGAGATAGACTTCATTCTGGCAGACAAATGGCACATATTTAATGATGTCTCTGTGATCAACAGGTTCAAAACCGGAAGCGATCACCGTCTTGTAAGAGGCACATTAAATATCTGCCTGAAGCTGAAACGGTCACGCCTGATGAAGTCTACGCTTCGCCCAACATCCGTCCAAATCCAGTGATCCGAAAACTTTCAACTTGAGCTGCAAAACCGCTTTGCGTGCCTAGAATCGTGCATGTTAGCGGACGAGCTTAACACCAGGATGGTAACAACTATCCACGAGGTAGGGTCGAAGTATTTCAAGACCCACCCTAGTGGTAGATCTCAGGTTTCTCAGAACAAACTCTCGGTTTTATGATGGATCGACGAGAACTATGTGTGCAGTCTCCAACTTCTATGAGGGAATACCGACGGCTCAATGAACAGATTTCCAAGTGCAGGCGACGTGATTTGAACACAATTGAGCGAAACCAGGGCTCCAAAGTGTTCGTCAGGGATCTGTCTATTAGGCAAAGTCAGTTTAAAAGGTTGAAGACCGAGTCCGGCACCATGGTTTCGTCGAAACCAGGAGTTCTAAGAGAAATTGAGAGATACTCCGGACGCTTGTATGCCTCCTCTCAAGCTCCACCTCCTCCTGAGGAGAACGACAAGCGAGCTAGACTGACCCGACACTACACAGAGGATATCCCGGACGTCAGCCTGTATGAGATTAGAGAGGCTCTCAAACAGCTTAAAAACAACAAGGCACCGGAAGATGAAGGAATCACAACCGAGCTACTAAGAGCTCGAGGTAAACCCCTTCTAGTGGTGCTCCAAAAACTGTTCGATTCCGTCTTAATAATGGAACTACCCCGGAAGCGTGGTGGAGCGACAGGCGAGCTAAACTGACCCGACACTACACAGAGGATATCCCGGACGTCAGCCTGTATAAGATTAGAGAGGCTCTCAAACAGCTTAAAAAAAGCGGCCAAGTGCGAGTCGGACTCGCCCATAAAGGGTTCCGTAGCATCAAGTAACATAATATAAAAGTTCTTGTAGTTCGTTGTAACTTTGATCAATGTTTTTTGCGGTTTACAATTTATGACGTATTAAAAAAAAACGACTTACTAGATCTCATTCAAACCAATTTTCGTTGGAAGTTTGCTTGGTAATGTACATCATATATTTTTATTAGTTTTATCATTCCCTTATTTTAGAAGTTACAGGGGGAGGGGACACATTTTACCACTTTGGAAGTGTCTCTCGCGCAAACTATTCAGTTTAGAAAAAAATCATATTAGAAACCTCAATATCATTTTTGAAGACCTATCCATAGATACCCCACACGTATGGGTTTGATGAAATAAACATTTTTGAGTTTCAGTTCTAAGTATGGGGAACCCCCAAAATTTATTGTTTTTTTTTTCTATTTTTGTGTGAAAATCTTAATGCGGTTCACAGAATACATCTACTTACCAAGTTTCAATGGTATAGCTTTTATAGTTTCGGAAAAAAGTGGCTGTGACATACGGACGGACAGACAGACAGACAGACAGACAGACAGACAGACATGACGAATCCATAAGGGTTCCGTTTTTTGCCATTCAGCTATGGAACCCTAATAACAAGGCACCGGAAGATGACGGAATCACAACCGAGCTACTAAGAGTTGGAGGTAAACCCCTTCTAGTGGTGCTCCAAAAACTGTTCGATTCCGTCTTAATAATGGAACTACCCCGGAAGCGTGGGGCAGAAGTGTGGTGACGCTGTTCTTCAAGAAGGAGAACTACAGGCCCATTGCACTTCTTAGCCCCGTTTATAAGCTGTTTTCGAGGGTGCTCACAAATCGAATTGCACGCAGGCTTGACAACTTCCAGCCTCACGAACAAGCAGGATTCCGAAAAGGCTACAGCACCATAGATCATATACACACACGGTGGCAGATTATACAAAAGACTGAGGAGTATAATCTGCCGTTGTGTATTGCCTATGTGGACTTTGAGAAAGCCTTTGATTCTATCGAGACCTGGGCGGTACTAAATTCTCTGTAGCGGTGCCGGATCGACTACCGGTATATCGAGGTGTTGAAGTGTTTGTACTCATTATGCCACCATGTCTGTCAGAGTACACGACACAGCAACGAACCCCATCCAACTGCAGAGAGGTGTCAGACAAGGGGATGTCATATCCCCAAAACTGTTCACCGCTGCGTTGGAAGACGTTTGTAAGTTGATGGAGTTGAAACGACGTGGCATCAACATCAATGGTGAATACATCACACGCCTGCGATATGCCGATGATACAGTCATCCTGGCGGGTTCCCTGGAAGAACTTGGTACATTGCTCGGGGACTTGAACAGCGCCTCACAACGGGTGGGTCTTAAGATTAACATGGACAAGACGAAAACCATGTCGAATGTCCATGTCACACCCATACATTTACCTGGGACAAGTGAACCAGATGGGTAAGTCCAACTTCGAGAAAGAAGTCACTCGTAGAATCCAACTCGGATGGGCTGCGTTCGGAAAACTGCGTCATACCTTGTCGTCCAAAACACTACCTCAGTGCCATAAATCGAAGGTGTTCGAGCCGTGTGTGTTGCCAGCGATGACATACGGATCCGAGACGTGGTGTTTTACTATTGGCCTAATGCACAAGCTCAGAGTAGCGCAGCAGGCTATGGAAAGGACTATGCTTTGTATTTCCTTACGTGATCGCATTGGAGATGATTAGATCCGTAGGCGAACAAAGGTAACCAACATAGCTCAAAGAATTAGCTGGCTGAAGTGGTAATGGGCTGCCCACATAGTTCGAAGGACCGATAACCGTTGGGGAAGAAAAGTCCTCGAATGGCGCCCACGTCTCGGAAAAACGAGCATAGGATGCCCCCCGACCAGGTGGACTGACAACCTGAAGAAGACAGCGGGCATCCCCTGAATTCAGAAGGCTCAGGATAAAGTTCAAAGAACGGATTCGAAAGACCAGTCTTAGATCCTAGTATGCCTATTATTTTGATAAATATAATTTTAGTAAAACATTTACCTTCATTTTTATTTTATTTTTGCAATTTTCAGGATTTTATTAAGTTTTCCCAAGTTTAGTTTGTGGCTTAAATTATATTTAAGTGTATGGTTAAGCCACTTGGCCCTCTTTGTTCGAATAAAATGATGTCTGTACAACTGTTTTTACAGGTTCGCATAGATATGAAAAAGTTACATAAAAGTGTTTACCTCTCTCTGGTCATGATTGAATTTGTTTTTAAGTCATTTTACTCGATAGTAATATTACATTTATTTGGATATAAAACAATTTACTTGAAAATATTTAAATTATATTTTGGATATAAAACACTTTGCTTGAAATTTTTTTGTATAATATTTGGATATAAACTAATTTTACCTATCTGAGAATTTGTGGTATTTTGTATTAACTCCATAAATTAATACAAATATTAGACATACGTCATTTTTTATTACATGTATCCATTTCAATAAATTTTATTACTAATTCGCTTAAATTTCATAGAGATATCTTTAATACTTTAAAAGTTATGAAGTTTTTAAAACTTTAATCGTCTCTCCTGGTCATTTTACTAAATGGCGGTTAATACAATATGCCTTTCCACCATCGATATTGTGCACAATAAAATTATTTTAGTCAATTATTAAAATAATTTGCTTCACGCATGCGCTCGTCTATCTATCTTGTTTCTTCTTAACTAAACAAATGAGACAGAAAATAAAAATTATGTTGTTGTGTGAATAACTGTAGTTTACTATGAAACGAAACTAAGAAACCTATTAATTGATTTTACAATGCCATCTAGCGTTGAGTAGCATATCACACCGACGCCAGCGCCATCACGCTTTGACGAACGTTGCTAATAAACTTACGCCGTAGATCACTGACATCATAATTGTCGAAACAATTTACTTAAGAGATTTATTAGTGCCTAAACGCCATTAAAATAGCTTAGTATTTACGGTAATCGTACGCGTAAATCAAATTTAATTGTTCATTATGGATCTGATGATATTTTAGAGTGATTTTAATTGAGTGTAACTTGATTTTTTCTAAGCCGCAAATTATTTTGTAAACATAGAACATTTAGAAACTTATACTGTACTTACAATTAGTAGTAAATAGTTACGATAATAAAAGAAGTTGGTAATAAATTAAAATCATTCTGCAAATTACTTACAATGTTAAATGGTTACTAAAGTGAGTCGGCCATTACCATACCATACAAAGTGAACAGCTTGACTTTATTAATATTGATATTGACATTGAATGTTGGTATTGTTGATAATATTGATATTTATGTTCATGTTAATACTGATATGGCACTTAATAAATTACTGTACGCCACTGTAGCTCAATGTTTACTAGACAAAATTATAAAGTAGGTACCTGCCCAGAAAATTAAGATTATTTAACAGTTTTAAGAATTAGTTTCATTCAGTTTCATTTCATTATTTAAAACTGAAAAAAATGTTTTATCTTCGAAGGCTTTAGAAATGTGGTAAGTTTGCTATGATGTTAATTGCATCAAGTAGTAATTTGTATCTGGTTAACGTTATTTTAGTAGGTATAGTACTTTGGCTATGTGAATATAAGTACAAGAGTTATCAAATTTTAATAAACATTAAAAATCTGAATATGGCAAACTCTTGTCAGTAAGGTGGGTGAACCCCTGAAGCGACTCCTTTTTTTGTCAGAAATCATAATAATAAACAATGATATTATAATGTAAAAAAGAGGTAGATGTGCCACTAGCGCGCCGACGATGAAGAGCGTAGAACAGGCAATTGACCGTTCTGCTCGTAGTCGCTCTGTCAATACAAGACGATACGCACGCTTTCGTTGTTGTCAGAAGTGCTTGACATTTGACATACAGCGTTAAAATGCCTTCGTGTGTGATTGGTGTAGTGAAGCAAAAGATAAACGTGTGTGTGTTGTAGCTCTTTTCGGAACAATTTTTTTGGTTGATTTGTAAGGGTATAACGTATAGACAATATTTTTTATATATCATTGATAACAAAGCCTTTATAGGTTGCTAAGGCCTAGGTAGACATACATACAAATTTTCCCAAACTTTTATATTCTTAGCAGAGTATAAATTATAAAATATCTTAAACATCACAAAGAACCTGCAAACTACAGGTATATTCATAATATTCTTGAAGGTGTTTTTAGTCGTAATTAGTCATTATAAAATTGGTCATTGCGCTTAGGCCGTAGGTATCTGTAAGAGGTATCAGGTATCTAACTTCAGCAGGCCTCAGCCTATGAGAAAAGCTATGGTTTGTGATGCTGATGTAATAATATCCGCTCTTGTTTCGCTTTCAAAATCCTAGATCTTAGGTACTAATCTAAAAAATGTATAAATGGATTTTTTGGTTTGGCATAATATATATCATATCATATTGTATTTGTGAGGCGATTGGAAAAGGTCAACGCTACTCTAAGCCAATGAATACCGCATCTAAATCGGTTAAGATTCGCTTGATTGAAACACAGAAAAACAGACAAAAATTCTAAAAAACATTGCTTTTGGGGTAGGTATATTGTGTTATTAAATTTCCCAAAATGAAATGAAATGAAATGAAATGAAATGAAATGAATTTTTATTCGAAGTAGGTTTGTTACAAACACTTTTCGAAAGTCAATTAACGCCATCGCTTCAACAAATCCCTACCGTGAGTGGTCCCGGGAGAAGAAGCGGCAAGAAACTCCCGCGATATTTTTTTTCCTACTCACAGTTACAGACAGCACTTAATACTACTTATTGCAATATTTAATATAAAAAAATAAAAAAAACTCATGTCCAAGCAGTCTTGTCATTTAAATACTCCTCAACTTTGTAATATGCTTTCTTCATGAGAATACCTTTTACATGAGTTTTTAATTTACAGTATGGCATTTCTGTTAATTCTAACGGGATTTTATTATAGATTTTTACACATCTACCCATGAACGAGCCACCAGTTTTGCTGAGTCTAAAACTAGGCACAATCAGTCTAGCCTTATTTCTTGTGTTAATATTGTGAACATCACTCTTTTTAAGAAAAGTATCAAAGTATTTTTTAACATACAAAGCTTCCAAGTCCAATAGTTCTTTCAAATATTCGGTAAAATCATCTCCAAAGGCATCACTATTGCTTTGCTAGCCAAGAAAAAGATAAGAAAAAGAAAGAAAGTTAGATTTAACCTTTTCAAAGTAGAGGATATCTACTGTCCACGTACATACTTACCTATATACCATTCTTTAAATGCAATAATGGTTAGTTAATCAGTCGTCTTGCATTAGTAGAAATATTTAAATAGCGGTAGGTTTATAAAAATAGCGGATAGTTTGAAGCCGTGTAGCGGCACGCGGCGCGCGGCGAGCGCAGTGCGTCAAACGAAACGAAACGCAAGGAATGTCGCGACATGAATGTTGCGGGGACAGGGGCGGATTTAACTTTGTTTTTTAGATGAGTGTATATATAGCCCGTGTGGCGCAATGGTTACTATGCCGGATCGTCGCACCAAGGGTCCTGGGTCGATTCCCAGCGAGGCGGACATTTGAATGATGAGTTTGAATTTCTGTTCTCGTTCTGGTTCTTGTTCTCGGTCTGGGTGTGAATATCCTTGTCTAGTGTGTTGTCCATGGCACCCACGACACAGGGAATCCTAGTGGCTATGAGTGTGAAGCGTTATTATTATTATTATTATTATTATAGCTCAGTTAGATTATAGTCGTTTTCCATGTCGGAGGCCTACGGGTGACATGAAAACTTCCGAAACTTGGGTTGGCCACTAACCCCTCCACCAATCCGTACTAGAGTAGCGTGGTGGAGTATGCTCTAGGCCTCCTCAAGAGGCGTATCTAGCTCACTACCTAGCCTTTAACTATTTTGAACAATCTAACTTAAACAGTTACGATCCGATCAAAGCTTGTTAAAATATTTTCCATTGTGTTAAAGATCATTCTTGAAAATTTTACACTTATGTCTCGTTTTATTATGACTCGAATAGATTTTCTGAGTAATAAGTTTATCTAAAGTATTATCGTGCAGCCAACGCGTCACCTGATGCCCCTGATGGTAAATTGTCACCGTCGCCCCTGAACATTTAATTACGATTAATTATTTAATCGTAATTAAATGTCCAATTAATTAATTAATCAATGTATCCTAGCATTTTTTTATCACAAAATAGCGTAATCCCAATTCCGGACCTGTCGAAATACCGTGGGAGTTGACCATTTGACACACGCTATTCGCCTGCGAAAAGGACAGTTGCATACCATCTCTCTTGCTCTTTTTGGAGACGTCGACTCAAGTACTCGCTCGAGTACTTGCTCTAGTTCTGTTACAGCACTTTATTTCTATACACTTTTGAGCCGAGTTTTAACCTTGTTCCGTTTTAACTCTCTTAAAATGTCCGTTAAGGTAATGAACTAATTTACTTGTAAAATATAATTGTGAATGATTGTCTGGACAATCTGGACATAGAAGATTAGAAAAATTGTTGTTGTAGTGTGTATAATCTTAATAGATCCCATAACAATGAGTTTAAGAATTTTTATCTGTGTCTCTTAGCGTTCGTTCCGGCTAATCTACTGAGATGCTAATCGATTTGCATGTGTATTTGGTTAACATTTCATGTTTAATAATACAATATTTTCAATCAGTTCACAAATAAGAAAGATATTATGTTAGTTCAAAGAATATCGTCAAAGTTTTTTAGTATCGAGTTATTTATGTATTCCATTCCATCACATCCGCGATCAGGGAACCCTACTGCGGGTATGAGTTTATGTAAATGCGTTTTACTAGATTTCATTATTTATGAAAATACTCACATATATGTACACACTATTGTGTTAAAACTCTCTATGTTAAAGTTAATTTATTTTTAACAGATTAAATTCCTATAAGATCCAAAATAACGTACCTATCATTCTGCGATCGGATTTATAGAGATAAGTCGTCAAAAGTATCCGCAGTAATGATAACCAAAGCTTCTGAAATGGCCTTATCTATACTAATATATAAAGAGAAAAGATTTGATTGTTTGTTTGTATTGAATAGACTCCGAAACTACTGAACCGATTTCAAAAATTCTTTCACTGTTCGGAAGCTACATTATCCCCGGGTGACATAGGCTATATTATATTTTCAAAAAATTAGGGATCCTTAATAAAACTCCAATAATGTAACCCAAGCAAAGCGACGGCGGTTACTCGTGTATCATAACTAGGGTTGCCAGATATGGGCTTATAATTTCCGGGACAATTCTACTAGAGTCCAGTAACTAGACGAAGCGCTTACTGATTCAGCATTGCTTGGGGAGCGGCGTGGCAGCAAACAACGTTGCGCCCCACTTAAAAATGTTCGCTAGCCGCACCCTATATTTACTGTTGGCTATTCTGTCGGCGGAATCCGGGACATAGGAGTGTGATTCCCGGACACGGGACAAGACGTAAAATTCTGGCACAATCCTGGATTTCCCAGCATCTGGCATCCTTAAGGCCAGCCGTGTCATTCGTTGTTAGTTTATTTTATTACAACACTATTTAGTAGGTTTTCAGAATTCGGAACAATAAGGTCTAATTACTGGACACGGGACAAGACGCAAAATTCCGGGACAATCCCGGATTTCCCGGCCAACTGGCAAGCCTAATCATAAGATAACAACGATGGCACTTTAACATGATAGCATAGAAGGCGACTGTCATACATTTGACCAACATATGCCCGCTAGAGACCGACCGAAGTTTCGGTTTCGGTTTCGGTTTCGGCCAGTTTCGGCCAAAAAATCTAGTTTCGGTTTGCCAAATTTTGCCAAAACCGAAACCGAAACCGAAACTCTGTGTTCGTGAATTGTCGTGCGTAATTTCGTCGTCGTGCTAAATTCGCGGCTAACTCGTGGGCACTGACTTTTCAAGTGAAGTTATTAATTTAACATGTTTATTTTATTTGTTCATTAATTAATTGACAGGGAGCTTTGGCGCTCATTTGCATAGGCCTATGTTGAGCATAGGACTTTAATTTTATTGTTTTTTTTTCATCTTATCTAACACCATTTAACTGTCTGTAGGTATATACCATCATCGTCTAGCCATATAATGAAACTGTAACTGTACTAATATTTGAGTAAAACTTTTAATAGGGGTATGTATTAGCCATAATAGATTAAATAAAAATTATTTTTTGTTTATTTGTCTGTGCGTTTGTTCCGGCTAATCTCAGGAACGGCTTAACAGATTTAGCTGCGGTTTTCACTGACTTATACATATTGTAGCGAGCTTGGGTTAACATTTAGTGTTCGTTTTATTTCAAAAGGTTCACAAATAAATTACGTTATGTAAATTTCGCCTATACTTACATTTATTGAGTGAGGCCCGACAGTTTGATATACACTAAACATAGCTAAGAACACTTTCGATTTAGTCACCTTCGTTTCTCCGTTTGGGAGCGACGATGCACAGACATACAACAGATACACAGATACGTCAAACTTATAACACCCCTCTTTTTCGTCGGGGGTTAAAACAGCGCCCATTCATAAGTACATTTTTTTCGATTTTTTGCCGTCTATGTATTAAGATATAAGTTTATCGAACTCAAGGCACGTACTACTATACAAATGTGTAAAAAACACGCTATATTTCAATACCTATAGGTACTGAAATACCTATAGGTACTTCAGTATATATGTACCTATATATAGGGTATCCCGTAAGTAGTGGATCTACGTTAGCGGACAGATAGCTTGAGGGTTGACCTGCCAAATGTCAAAAAATGCCCTTTGTAAAATTTCAACAATTCGGTTCCTTTACCCTACTTTTTTTTGCTGAGTCTACAAACGAGCAGCTCAAAAAATACCTTAAAGGTGTGGCCAAACGAGCATATTTTTTGAGCTGTGCGTTGCGTAAAATAGCGTAAATCGTAAAATCGCATATAATATAAATTCCAAACAATTCAATTTGAACTTTTGTATGAAACCAGCTCATTTCACGTGACTCACAGCTCCAAAAATACGCTCGTTTGGCCTCACTCTAAGTTTCGGTTTCGGTTTCGGTTTCGGCCGAAACTGGAACTAAGGCCGAAGGTTCGGTTTCGGTTTCGGTTTCGGCTGAAAAACCAGTTTCGGTCGGACTCTAATGCCCGCTCCTGTGGTCGCTTAACTTTAGTATGATCGACACAAGCCGACGGGTTCAGTTTAATTGCACATTGACTTGTATTCAATGTTACCACACTAACAATATTAACATTGTTAACATTAACTCTAAATATTAACACTCCGGACAGTTTGGTTTTTCAAAACATAGCGCAGAAAACTATCTCGATGACGTCAGCATTCAAAAAAAACGTTATCATAATAATTGGTCCATTCGTGTGCCCCACGATGTGTCAGTTTCAGACATATAGACCCGTCAGACTCATATTTTAACTTTTGGCATCGGGAGTTAAAAATTACATAATTATATATGACCATAACAAAATAGGCACAATTTGCAAAAAGTTTATCATTAGATGTTATTAAAATCCTTGTTCCTGTGATAAAAGCACGACAATAAGCTTGTTTTCTTCAGCAGATATTACATAATTACCCAGTTATATTTAGGAAATATGTTTTATGATTTTAATTAAATAAAACCTCGCTGTAAGATTTTCTGACATACAATATACATAATGAAACATTAAAAATTAGGCTATAGTTTGTTTAATCAGATTCTTATAAATTTGTTTTTAAAGAAAATAGTTTATTGCTCTTAGATTAAATTTTAAAGTAAAAAAATAGGAATTAAATATTTTCAAGATGGCGCGTTTATTGAATTTTTAAGTACGCTACTTAAAACTAGATGGCGCTAGTAGCTGACAAATTACATTTGTTAAGGCAGGGCAACTATATATTAAAAATTTATTAAAAGAAAGTTATTTAAATTATTCATTTAATAAAACATATTTAAATACTAATGGGTTTTTCTTACGATATATACACATATATAATTTAAAGGTTTATTGTTTGTACGGATGTCCTTTATAGACTTTGAAACCATTCAACCAATATGCCCTTAAATGGTTTTATTTGAAAGCCAATAATGTGAAGATGTTTTGAGACCACTAAAACAATGCCTTAGACACACTTTCGATTTTTGACTTTTTTGACACAAAAAAAAATTGCGTGCGTTGTAGCACACGCCGGGTATCCTAATATCCGAGTACTAGTAAAGTATACATAAGATATTTATTACAAAGGTACCTATTACTATTTTAAGTTTCCGTCTTGGGTCGGCTTACAATATTGATGACAATCAAATACCGATAGGTACTAGGGTGTTGTATGAGGAAATAGGAGCCCGCTTGGTGATAAGGTTTCACAGAAAGATTATAATCATAATATTATTATTAGGTAACGCAGACGGGACGGGGACGGGACGTAAAGTTTTGGAGACATCGTTTCATGGAAAATGTACACGATAGCGCATACGTAAAGGAGGCGCGAACGGGACGGGAACGGGGCACGCACGTAGGTATATTATTTATGTCCTGTCCATGTCCCGTCCCCGTCCCGTCCACGTTACATATCGTCGTTGCGACTTCAAAACCTCTTATGTGTTATGTGCCACTTTTGACAAAATCACTTTTTTACGTCAAATGATTCTACATTTTGAAGCGCTGTCGAATTCAAAAGCTCTCATTCGTTTACGACGTTTCCATCGTAATTTATTCACCAAATTCAAAATCACCTATGTGCTTGCTAAACAAAATTTTATCGATTTTTATCGATTCCCTCAAAAAGCAGATTTTTTACACACACATAAGAGGTTTTGAAGTCGCAACGACGATATGCAGCGATCTTAAGTCATTCATAAATTAACTACTGCTATTATTACTTCTCCGTGAAGCCGGCCCATGTCCAGCAGTGGACCTCCAAGGGCTGATGGATGGATGGATGGAAGCCGGCCCAGTTAGTCACCATTCTCTTGAGTCAGCCTCCAAACGACTCGTCGTGTTCCTGCTGGGAGCTTGAGAGTCTTTCTTTCTTTCTTTCTTTCTTGGTCTCTTTCGTGGGAAACGCATCAGTGATGCGTTTGGTGTTCCTGATGTCCATGGGCGGTCTTACTATCATGGTTGTTAGACGGCTGTTGAAATTTAAAAAAAAATATCGTTTTCGAATCCTAATCGGTGGGTAGCAGCTTGGCTATTCGCCCGCGACTGATAATCGGTGACCGATTTTTTGTAGGAGAAAAATAGAACGTACTGATAGCAATAGTGCAACGCACACGTCCTACAAAAAGTCGGTCAGAAATAATATGGGAGGAAAAATCGGCCCCATCGGTAGCGATAGCTTTGGGGCATTCATCTGTAATTATTTGGCGCCTGTAATAAAATATGTAAGAAACGGACGCTCTGCCCGCGGTATCGTCCACGTTTTCCGGGATATGAAATAAGTAGAAGAAAGTAGGTTTGTTACAAACACTTCTCGAACGTCACTCAACGCCATCGCTTCAACAAATCCCTACCGTGAGTGGTCCCGGGAGAAGAAGCGGCAAGAAACTACCGGGATTATTTTTTTCCTACTCACAATTACAGACAGCACTTAATTACTTATGGCAATATTTAATATAATAAAAAATTCATGTCCAAGCAGTCTTGTCGTTTAAATACTCATCAACTTTGTAATATGCTTTCTTTATGAGAATACCTTTTACATGAGTTTTAAATTTACTGTATATAATAGCAACTGAAATTCGGAAAAAAATACTAGCAAGTTGGTAAAGTCTATTTTTACCCTTCCACTATTCTCCCATGCGTTCTATATCTACTCATTTTTATGTCACGATTCGCGCTTGCGCAGCTATCAAAAAGTCAAGTCCAAAATTTATTTAAAATAATCATATCTGAATTTTAACAAACTGTTTTATCTTAAGTTTTAGTAGCTGACCCGGCAAACGTTGTTCTCCCAAAAACTTTCTGGACAGGTATACTATAATCGCCTTGCGGTATGAAATATACTGTACGATCTATTCTCAGACTCTACCAAATATACACAAAAAAATCATTAAAATCGGTCGAGCCGTTTCGAAGGAATGCGGAGGGACAAACACCGTGACACAAGATTTTTATATATTAAATTTACCAGCTCATTAATCCAAGATTTAAACTGTAAA
The DNA here is from genome assembly GCA_951805285.1 of Thymelicus acteon. NCBI lineage: Eukaryota > Metazoa > Arthropoda > Insecta > Lepidoptera > Hesperiidae > Thymelicus > Thymelicus acteon. The sequence continues at coordinate 5,754,584 of OX638239.1, forward strand.
GATTCAGCATGACTATGTTATGTCACGAACTTATGTCAACCGTTGTAATACAAATAATATGAAGTCCGTGTTCGTACATAATCTAAATTTTACTAACAAAAAATAACCGACTTCAAAGTTACTCTAAAACTACTTGTCAGACGTAACAAGCACCTGCTTTCGATTAAAAAAAGAATCATCGAAATCGGTTGGCGTGATATTGAGTTATTCGTCCATTTAATTTTGTCGCGCTTACTTAATACAAATTTAAGATTTATATGGTTTTATCATGGATGCCATTGTCAGATTTCAATAAAATTTATATGGAACCACATGACAGCTACCAGCTTTCGATTAAAAAAAGAATCATCAAAATCGGTTTGCCCAGTCCAAAGTTCTGAGGTAACGAACATAAAAAAATACAGTCGAATTGAGAACCTCCTCCTTTTTTTGAAGTCGGTTAAAAATAACCGGCTTCAAAATTAGGGATTATGTATTCTGTAACTGAACTGATCGTCACATCTTGCTCAAATTATTATTATTTATTCATTTAAGTTTTAATTTAAGTTTTAATTTAAGTTGGACTACATGACAAGCAATAGCTTTCGAATATAAAAAGGATCATTAAAATCGGTACACGCAATAAAAAGTTATGAGTAATTATTATATTTTTTTTTATAATGATATGTAATCATTCGTAATCATAATAAAATAATGTACAGTTGAATTGAGAACCTCCTCCTTTTTTTAAAATCGGTTAATTAATTCGTTACTAGGAGATTCCTTTGTACTGAGAATTATCAACTGCTGGATAGATTGGAAATGGAACTTAAATCTTCTAACAAACATCTTAAATCAATCAAATTGAATTGATATCACGACTTCAACCCCTTTTCCTGTTCAGGGGTCAAATAGTACAACTGTATTTACAACCAAAACTCAACCTTATTGCCTTCTGCCAAAGTCTACATTCTATCAAGTAAGTTTTCTAAACGAGATGTCGAAATTCACAAAGGGTTCTAAGTGATAGTAAAGATTGCAAAAGATTTTGTGATGTATTTCTAAGTATTAGAGTTGAGTTTGGATTGGTGAAGATTCAAGTGCAGTAAAATTGAGAGGAAGACCCAATTACAGCCAATTCTGGGGAATTAGACAAGAGCGGGATTTTTGGTAGGACAATACCGGTGAAGGACATGTGGTACTATCAGTGTGGTTACTTGACCACACGCTTGTAAGGAGAATGCGGTCTAAACATTCATGGAGCCCTAGGGCCCTTCATTAATTATGCAAGGGTCCCTAGGGAGAGGGGAAATAAATCCTTGCGTAATATTTTACAAGTCGAAATACTAGTAAAATAGACCAAAAATCTTTGATTCACGTCAAATTACGAGTTTTGTCCAATTGATCATTTTCTTAAAACAGATAAAATCTAGTCTTTTATAGGGGGTAGAGTCAATAATTGCCCAAATTGTCCTTACATAATGAATGGCCTACACGAATGGAACTTAGAATGATCATCGTTCCTAAAAAATCTTACTGTCCACAGCTGAAAACATAGAAAAATGAAACTTTGTACAGAGGTTCCTAATTGTAAGGAGCACTAAGAAATAACTACTGGGATCATCCCCTAAAGTGATGAAATAGAAAAAAGATTGCACGAGTAATGAAACATGAAAAATAATTCCATGGATGAAGTTGCGGAAAATTGGGGAATTTTCAAATCTTTCAAGTTTTTTGGACCTAAAAATACCTTTGAAGTATAATGTCATAGAACAGACATCTCAAAAAAAATGTGTCCCGCCGGGAGGTTCTATTTTCAAAGTTGAGCCCCCCTTTCAAAATCGAACGAATCCATTGGAAATTGATGCCGATCTGCGCAGATTCATTGGGACATAACATTGTGTTCGCGGTGTCGGTTCTATATGCTAGTGTGATAATAATACTTCAATGGTACCTACCCTTTTTTGTAACGCACGTACGTAGAAGTCTAAGATTTGCTACAATTGAAGTTTGCCTATAGAAGAGCAGTTAATAATAATTACAAATACATTTATTAAAGAGAATACAACACTCACCGTGTCCAAGTGAATTAACTCTTAGATTAATTGACTTAAGGTCGAATTTCAAACGCAGAGTGGGATACTAAGTATTAATAGTTAAATGAACTCGAACTAAACAGGTGCTCCTAACTATTTTTAAACAGAAACTTAACAACTCTTACCGACCTCTGTCGTCCATTACACGATTTACCCATTTGTAAGTGCCATTCAGAATTACAATCGTATGAGACTCTTTTGAAAGTTACACTCAAACTTATTGACATTAAACAAGCGAAAACGATTCTTAATACTGTGGTAATACGGTCAATTTAAAGGCAAGGATATGTTTGTCAAATATTCCAATCTAACATTTTTATTTGTTAAGGATTTATGCTAAAATGTGTCTTATGGTTTACACAATAAGGTTGGTATAGGGTGTATGATAAAACTGGTTTCGTAAAGGACCCTTAGTAAAAGTGGTGGAATTGAAACCAATGTTGTTGACATCTGTTACGAATCTGATTCCTCTAAGGACTTTTTTATTTGGTGATTCGATTGATATTATAGTTACTTGGTTTTATATGTATTTACATGTATTTCACGGACCTTTTTTCGACGGAGTTAGATTGTTATTGATTTGAGCATTGATTTTTACTATGGAAAAAAGGTGACTTCTCTGTCGGCTGTTTAGATAAAATATATCAGTGTTACAAATTCGAGACTGAAGCACACAGACATAAAAAAAGAACAGACGTAACCTTGTCTAATCGAGAGTGAAGCTGACAGCTGACAGCTCGCTTACCATGTGTGCGTAATTTTGTAATTTTTGATTGGCGATGGTGTCAATGTCGTAGCCGTATGGTGTCAATGTGTGGGTGTGTGTACTTGTACGAATACAGAGTTGGTATTCCTATGCGTGCTTCACTGAATTTGTTCTTGGGATTACGTCCGTCTTTTTTTAGGTCCGTGCTGAAGTATTATAAAGCATTTAGGTACCGACTTCCAGGCTTTTTAATTAAGAGCAATTCAAAGGTGAACTAAGTACTTTATATAGTAAGTAAGAATTCTACGTTAAAAATTCCAACTACATAACTCATATTTTTCTTGGTCTTCCTTTAATTTAAGATACAATGTTGTTCAAAAGAAATTGATCTTTATGACCGTTTGGTTGGTATCATAAAATACAGGTTGTTTTTTTTACATTTAACCTGTTCGATTCCCAGCTCAAGTAGGTGATTTTTCAAAAATATTTGAATGCATTTTTACTTATTTTTGAAAATAAAGAATTGTTTCCTTTCAGTAAAATTGCCATCATCAATATTCAGGCCTTCAGGGTACTTTTCTTTAAACCACGGTCTTTTTTTTCACCCTGTATAATAAAAGAGTAGGACCTACTTGATCAATGTGTGTTACATGTAAAATACTAGGGTTATAGACGCAATTTGTCTGTGCGTTTTTTCTTGCTAATGTAGAAGAAGACAGTTCTCTGGGCAAATTCAAAGTCTAGTATGGTTTATAGATTTCACCCTTAGTGTTTGTTTTATCTCAGTTCAGAATTAAAATACTTGAACAAGTGTTTTAATTTTAATTAATTTGCACTGTAAAATACTATTATAATAATTAATACATTAACAGCTTACTTATTAATTTGAAAAAAAGCAAAGCCAATAAAATAATAACTACAAACAATACAATAATAATAAAAAATAAAATAATCAATAATTTAAAAAATCATAATTAAGAAATCATTATAAATAAGCTGAAAAAAAATCGAATGTCAACTCAAATTAAATCAAATCAAAATCTGTGAGTAATGTGTGTAAATTCTGGTGCAAAAATTGTTGAGAGTGATAAAAAAATAAACCTACCTGTCTTCTCAGCCTTTTCAATAGATACTTGAGAAACTTCCGTTTGTAAGAAATACAATAGTCACAATAGATTTTTTGCATTATTAAGTTGAAAAAGATCAGTTCACCTGCAAGTGGTCAGTGATTTATAAACGAGTAACTGATAATAATATAAGCACATCACTACTGCATTTTTAGTCTGTGCAAAATAGCGGAAAAACTTATAATGTTGCTTCACTTGCTTCAAAAACAATTTCAATGAATTGAGATTAAAATCATCAATAATGTCCCTCTGCTGAGTTGAGGTTTCCTCTGATAGCTAATACTCGAGGCAAAACGTGACTTATGTTCTATGACATTTGCAATATTTATTTTCATATTAGATAATTATATTGTCATATTATTGTCATATTTTGCCTCACCATACCCTATCTACATTTATATCTATAATCTATACTAATATATAAAGAGGAAAGATTTGATTTTTTGTTTGCATTGAATAGGCTCCTAAACTACTGAACCGATTTGAAAAATTCTTTCACTGTTGGGAAGCTACACTATCCCCGAGTAACATAGGCTATATTATATTTTCAAAAAAATTAGGGATCCCTAATAAAACTCCAATAATGTAAACCAAGGTGTAAAAAAATAAGAAAACCGAAGCAAAGCGAGGGCGGTTACTCGTAATTTTATAAAGAGGAAAGATTTGATTTGTTTGTTTGCATCTAATAGGCTCCGAAACTACGGAACCGATTTGAAAAATTCTTTCACTGTTCGGAAGCTACATATCCCCGGGTGACATAGGCTTTATTATATGTTAAAAAAAATTTGAAATCCTTAATAAAACTCCAATAATGTAACCCAAGGTGTAAAAAAAAACCGAAGCAAAGCGAGGGCGGCTACTCGTATTTATATACCACAAAAATATTTGTTTATAGACTCTGACACCATCCAACCGATATGCTCCAAAATGGTTTCATTTGAAAGGCAATAATGCGAAGATGGTTTGAGACCACTAAAACAATGCATTAGAAAAATTTGGTCCATTCGACTTTAGCGTAACTAGCACACGCCTTGTATCCGATAGCTAGAGATAAGAATTGGTGATATTTTGAAGTTTATTAAAAACACGGATCTGAAAAAAAGACGAACGTAACCTCGTCTAATCGAGAGTGAAGCATAGCAATGGCCGCCCGCTTACCAAGTGTGCGTAATTTTTGATTCGCGATTGAAGCAGTGAAGTGTCAATGTGTGGGTGTGTGTACCTACTTGTACGAATAGAGAGTTGGTATTACTATGGGTGCTTCACTGAATTTGTTCTTGGGATTACGTCCGTCTTTTTTTTAGGGCCGTGGTTAACATGTATTCATATTTATCCGACGCAGTGTACCTCACAATATGAGCAATGTGTTTGTAACCCACTAGCCTGTCATATGTGGTATTATCAACAATGGCATACGGTCCCACCACACTTCACTGAACACTTTTGTTAAGAGCATTTGCTACCTGTGCGACTCACACGAGGGACTTTTAGGTTTTGAAATAAAAAAATATGTAATTTAAAAATATATATAATTTAAATATAAAAATATTATAACAGATACACAGACACTTCTTTATAACTCTCTTTTTTCGTCGGGGGTTAAAAAAGTGAATTGCTATCACTGAACTATAACTACAAGCGTATGGAAGCGACACCGCGAACCTTATGGTTACGCAATGAATTGTAGCCAATTGGCTACAGTTTTCAGTGGATTCAGTCGATTTTGAGAAGAGAACGGGAGCTCGATTTTGAAACTAGAACCTCTCGGCACGACATACATTTTGTTCGCGATGTCTCTTCTGTTACTTAAGTACATTGTACTTCAATGATTGCTGTGTATATTCGTTGCGACTTCAAGACCTCTTAGGCTTCCCGCCCACGTCAGTCTTTTTGTAGGACCAATAATCGGGCCGATTTTTCCTGCCATATTATTTCTGACCGACTTTTTGTAGGACGTGTGCGTTGCACTATTGCTATCAGTACGTTCTATTTTTCTCCTACAAAAAATCGGTCACCGATTATCGGACGTGGGCGGGAACCGTTAAGTGTTATGTGTCACTTTTGGCAAAATCAGTTTTTTATGTCAAACGATTATACGGACGGTATGTTAGTCTTATACCAACTTTCTGGACTTAATCACTACTTCCTATGAATCCAACAATTAACTACTACTCATAAACACGCACGGACGTAAAAAAAAGACGGACGAATCCCAAGAACAAATTCAGTGAAGCACCCATAGTAATACCAACTCTGTATTCGTACAAGTACACACACCCACACATTGACACCATACGGCTACGACATTGACACCATCGCGAATCAAAAATTATAAAATTACGCACACATAATAAGCGAGCTGTCACTGCTATGCTTCACTCTCGATTAGACAAGGTTACGTCCGTTCTTTTTTTATGTCCATGCTCATAAATAAACAAGTTATCTGCAAGTTTAAGACCTAAAATTTGATGGGTAAAAATTAAATTTACCCAAAAGATTTTGTAACCAGAAAAAATCGTCCAGTGTGATCCATTCACCATCAAAACACATTACATGGCCGCTCGACAATAAACCAAATATTTAGCAAACAATATGAAGGGTCATCTTTGTAAGGGTAAGCAGATTTGCGAAATTTCTATGATCTGATTTATAAACTCAAACATGAAATCTTATATTGTATTTTATTTTATTTTATTTTATTGAAAACTTTTATTGTTTACTTCTATAAAGGTTTTGGAAAGTTGCCTTATTCAAAAGGATCTCAAAAAATATCGAGAAAGCAAGAAAATAAAGAAAATAAACATTTTTTCCAATAGATACATTTTTGTCGTATATATTTGCCTTTGATAACTCAGCCTTTACCCTCACGACATTATTTATCTTTAGTTCACTATTTTTTTTTGTAACGTACCTAGTTTTATTACAACTTTATACTTGTCAGAAACCATCAGGATGGTATTATCAACTCAACTACTTATGACGGATTTTGATGTGATATCCGCGATCACAATAGCTTTGTGAACTAAAATGGGGATTAACCCTTTGTCTGCTGTGAGGAAAAATAGGTCAGTTTACAAAGGAGCAATATGTTACAGTTCGGTACTCATTTTATATTAAATGGTTAAGTAATATTAGCTTATTTTCTACTATATTTTTTGTAGTTTCAATGTGTAACTTATAAGTACTTAAAGTATGATAACAATAATAACACAAGCATTTTGTAATATTAAACATAACGAAACGTTTTTGTGTCATGCCCTACATATGTTATTTTTTTGCTGATTGTACACTATTAATCACTGTGGCGGTTTCCGAAATAAACGTTTATCCCACTAAAAACATTTTCATGTAAAATGTTGCCAAGACGAGACCATATGGCTCGCACTGTCAAAAAGTGATCTCACGTAGAGCCAAGTTTTTAACTCTACGCGCCCTAACCTCAAAAACTCTACACCTTAGCCAAATATATATGTGGCTTGGCCGTTCTAGTAGTTGGTTTAAAATTAGTAAAAACTTTTCAGCTAATTTATTTCAAACTAAGAGGTTGCACCTAGTCGATAAAGCCGAAAATATTGGGCCCTCAGATCAGAAGTTATCCGAAAATTCGAAGCCGTTTAACCATTCAGCCGTTACTTTTTTATCACTATTTCTTTTTTTAACTAATTCATAGGGATGTTATTTAAGGGGTTTTCAATGTACATTTATGCCTTTCTTCCTTTAAACCTATGTTTCGCCTGGGCTCTCAGTTCATAAACGTCTGGATTGAGGGCCCAAGTAAAACTGCGATAAATCTGTAATGTTATTCTCTAGCCAGTTGAGAATGATATCAATCGTTTTAAGAAATTCTTAACTAAATTCTAAAATAAAAATTATTGACACAGAGGTAGTACTTTTTGAGATTTATACCATGCCATATGCCCATAACATCTTTAATTCACGTTTAAGAAATTTATGAATGTTTGCTTTAAGTTTTAACTATTTTTAACTAAATCCTCTATAATTTTCAATTCGCTACGCCAAGAAAAAAAGTGGGCCCTCAGTCCAGATGCACACCATAATATGTAATGTTTTGACATCTGACATTTACTTGGCCAGCTTGGTGCCGATAGCCCTCACATTGTGACAGGAGACTCGAACTTAACAGTTATGGTGTGCATTGACACAGGTTTCCACACTTCCCTTCACCGAAACGAAATCTTATTATGGAATAATAATTATGGAGACCGGAATCACATTTAAAACAGCGTCCATTACAAATTTGGGATCAAAGCATCGCTGTTTCTTGTTGAAGACATAAACAATTTATTAATATTGAATTTAGATAAAAAATGACCTTGATTTGGTGTGTTCTACACTGGGCTCTTTGGTGTTCACCATTGAGAAAATTTATGAGGATAAGCCTCTAACACTAGGTACTAAAAGACTAACTTACTAAAGGAGGATTTAGGTGGATTATAAAAAAAAAAAAAAAAATTGCTCTAAAAATCTGTGAGAAATGAATGAATGAATGAATGAATGAATGAATGAATGAATGCATTTATTTGTAATAGTATAGGTACACTGTAAAACTCTCTTTTATTTTTTATTGGAAATTTATTTCAGGTTAAGCCAAAAATACTTTTGTTATGGATATTTAATATTCATACCTACATCACAACTATTTTTTTTATCTGCTACGACATATAGTCTTGATTGTCTAACATTATAATGATGAATATTAATGATGAAATATTTTTGAAGATGGGATCGACGGGGACTTGAGGGAATTCCTTAAAAATTATAGGTATACATATGGTGATATTGACATATAAGTTTAGCTATGATTTTAGTTACTCAAAGAATATTTATTTGAAATCAGTAAATTTCTTGTAAAATTTTGTATAAGGTTTTTTCGGATTTTTTTGGAAAATTTTGTATTGGGTTTTTGTTAGTAATTCTTTTTTATTTTGTATATTATTATGTATGTTTTCTATATCCTGGGCCATCAACTGGCCCCAAGTGGAACACATGACAATCACGCCGCTTCCCGTACCAGTACGTCGGTGAGCGATTCATTTCGTCAGCACGGACGGACAAAAAACACATTTCTATATATCAGGCGTCCATCAAAAGAGAATTAATGTTGCCGTACAGAAGCGGAAAGGCTGCACACTTTTTGTTAAGACTTTTGGGGTCCTCGCGCCTTCCTGGGTTTTGCACGTATTTTTTTCGCTCGCTGTACTTAGTTTTGTTTTTTGACATCAGAGCTTCGACACTATTTTTTTATAGAAACAGCCACCAAACGAGCTGACGATCCACCTGATGGTAAGTGGCTGTCGTCGCCCATGGATGGCAGCAACACCAAAGGCATCACTATGCCGGCCAAGAAAGAGTTGAGAAGAAAGATTTGAAGCATTGAATGTAAACTTAGCTCACTTTTTATATACATATGTTACACGAGCTACCTGATGGTAAAGTTACGGTCGCCGATGGCCATCAAGAACACCAAAATTACCTTTAAACCAGGACAAAAAGATCAATGGATCTCTATTTTTACTCCACTTTACTTACTCTCTGCTACTGTAAGAGAAAGAAGTAAAGCATTTCACGGTAAATTTTAGGAGGTGGTAGATATCCAGGCGGGTAATGCCACCACGCAATGGTACAGAGAGCATAATACTACCAAGACACGGCTGCATATCTTCGTCCGTTATTCAAGTACCAGGCAGTCATAGATAGCTTCGTGAAACGTTAATATTACAATCGGGTTGCCAGTTGACATAGCTTCTCATTATTCAAACCGGCAGGTTGGAGTGAACTTGGATGGAGCTACCATTCATGTACCAGGCAGTCATATATTAGTGCAAGGTCAATTTCTCACTCGGGTTCAAGTCAGTCGACATAATATCGTCGGTTGTTCAATAGGGGAGGTTGCAGCAGACCCTAGGATGGATGGAACTCCTTTCAAGTACCAGGCAATGGAAGGTAGGTAACGTAACGAAAGAGTACCCAAGATGACTTCGTTCTCAGAAAACTACGTCATTTGATACAATCTCAACCCTAACCAAAACTGTTGTCATTAGTTTATAATTTAGATATATTTAACTATTTCTTTCTAGTTCAATTTATGAAAATAGCGACTAGAAACTTTCATGAAATTTTTATCTGGTCGTTTGTCCCAAGTCAGAATGACCTTAGCTGATTTTGATGCAATTTTCAAGAATGGATTTTAATATCGGTTGTTTTAAACCAGGGCAAATTTAAGACATACATTCCTACAGGACCCACAATTCCTGTGACCGCATACCCTTGCCAGTGTTCCCGATTAGGCCGGGGTTACAAAGAGACAGCAGGGCGCCGGCTTATCGGCTAATGCGCGCCGCGGGTGTCGTGTGAACAGAGGCTTAGGTTTGCCACAACTTATAAGAGAGTCATGAAAACGAATAACAACAACTGATATTCTTAGTAACAATTTATACTAGCAGGACCACGGACCTAAAAAAACACGGACGTAATCCCAACAACAAACTTAGTGAAGCACCCATAGTAATACCAACTCTCTATTCGTACAAGTACACACACCCACACATTGACACTTCATTCCTTCAATCGCGAATCAAAAATTACGCACACATGGTAAGCGGGCGGCCATTGCTATGCTTCACTCTCGATTAGACGAGGTTACGTCCTTCTTTTTTTTCAGGTCCGTGAGCAGGACCTACTAATTGCATACTCCTTCAGTTCGAGATTTCTCATAACTATAGATGTCTGCGACCGATGTCCACTGGTGCATTGAAAAATTAGATATCTGATTGTACTCGTGTCTTTAATTTACTTCAACTCACTCATTTTAATCAAACTACAAAAACAACTAAGAGAGTGGTAATTTTGTTCTAACATACCAAAGCGACAAAAACTTCTCTATACTTATTATTGTAAATATAAAATTTAACCTAAGTAAATACATTTGGATGAATTCTTTCTTTTCAATTTTAACAATACAAGAGTGGAGATATTTTTAATTAATTAACTTTTTACATTAGCAAGGAAAAGAAGAAATAGCGAAAGAAACTCCTTAGAACATCATTTAAAAAGATACACAAACATATTTATTACATGTGTCTTTGTCATTTAAATATTTAAGAGTTATCCAAATCGCTACCTCCCATCTCTTGTGCCGTCGATTGATCTTTTTGTACAAGCAGCTTTATAATGCAGTGGCACTAATGTTTTATTATTCCCGCTCCGATGTGTTTATACCTTTATATATCATTATGTATTGTTTAATACAATGAGTGTTTGTACTATATGAGGACTATACCGTTCACAAATTGAACGCTACTGATCTTGGATTGAGAGGTTGTAAATTCAATTCTTTGTCTGTTGTCCTTAGGTTTATAGTCGAACAGTTTATATACTCCAATATAAATTTTATAGCTTTTTTCGTGCGTAATGAAGTAAGTTTAAACTTGTTGTTCAGATAGAGGACTTTGTCGTATAAATGAAAGGTACCAGGTTCAAATCCCGTTCTTGACAGTTCAGGTGATTCACGTCTGTTCTTGATTTTTAAGATACTTTATTTATGTGTCTAAGTATGTATGTAATCCTAGTAAGATCCGCTTATTAAGTGAAAATTGCGAAATTTTGTAAGGACCTATACGTTTTCTCATAATAAACTAAGTCCACATACTTGTTAAACCCCATCCATCGAAAAGTTCCCATAAAACTGACACTTCAAAATGTACAGTTTTGTACACAATAAGCAACAAATACACAATGCGTAATAATATACCCCTCTTCCTGCAAGGGGGCGTGGCATACAAAAACCCGCCATTATTAGAAGGATAAAGCACTTCTGGTTTACATTTGCAAACTTTATGTCAATGAATTTTAGAATACGCAGATAATGTTTCAGAATTGACATAACATCGACTGTTTGCCTAAAAACTATACCTACATATGTTATTGTTATAAACGTAAATTGTTGTTATAATGAAATTTGCATGCCCTATATGGTGGAATGTGGAGGACATAATATAATGATTAATTTTAAGACATTGTTACATACCCACTTTCGAGCAAATAAATGAATTTGTATTTGAATATACTTTTGAAAAAAAAAATTATACATGATCTACTTCTATATATGGACGGTTTCTCTTAAGATTACTAGATTCTACTAATATTATAAATGTGAAAGTTTGTATATATGGATGTTTGTAAGTCTTTCACGCAAAAAACTACTGGACGGATTTTCATGAAAAGCATGTGTGCTTTTAGTAGACCACGGTCTGAATTAACATAGAGGGTAGGACTTATAATCTTAACTTAAACACTGAATGAGGCTATACAAGATTCCTCCAAAGGAGATCCGTGATACTTTATTTATTTAAACTTTATTGACCACAAAATCACGGTACAATTAGCGAGCTTAATGCTTAAAAGCATTCTCTACCAGCTAAGCATTAGGCCTTACCCAACCTTTACCCAATTTATAATACTTTAATACTTTATTCAGTAGTTATCAGATCAGTATCGTACTCTTGTATGGCAAAAATACCTCAATTGCTTGGTAAGTTACTATCCTTGTCTCGAATTAAATATAATTTTAGATGTAAGAAAGTAACATAAAAAAGCAATGCAAAAGACTTTTTAAAGACGTTCAATCTGTACTAATAGCGGTTTAAATAATCGTTAAGTAGGGGAGTGTGGGGGGAAACCGGACAGGGGGTAAAAACAGATAGTTGCTATTTTACTAGTAGGCATATAGCTATCTCGTTCTAAATAGTCAAACGTTATTTGGAAACACTCGGGCAGTTTGCTTGCAAAAGGCGGACAGGATAGAATTTCATTACGTGCTTGTACTACACAAAATAGAAAAAATTGGTAAGTTATCTAATATTTTGTAATTTTTGACGTATTCTCATTTGTTTTGGCCATGTACAATCATAATGTAACATTCTTTTCATAATAACTTGGTTATTTAAGTTAAAAAAACAGCTTTAATTGTTGCTGTGAGTCTAAGAATAAAATTTTGCAAGTAGTATTTTAAAAGTGGCACCTGTGGGGTACGACCGGACGGGGTGATATCGGGTATCCGATGTCACCCCCAATCATTGAATAGGTTATGTCTGCTTATTTACTTAAAATCTTAAACCTTTACTTTATTTATTTTTTCATAAGTATGTTTACAGGACCTCAGTATCACTTGAGTTGAAGAGAGACGTAGGCTCCCTATGCGTATTCTACAGTCTGTACAACGGGGAATGTTCTGAAGAACTGTTCGGTATAATACCTGCGATCGATTTCCGTCACCACGCATCACGATGTATCAGGTTCCATCAACACCACCTTAATACTTGGCGTTCGTCCACAGTTCGCTTTTCATGTAATTTCCTACCACGTACGTGTAAACTGTGGAACGAACTTCCTGCATCGGTGTTCCCACTAAGCTTTGACATGGAGTCCTTCAAGAAGCAGGTCTATTGTTATTCTTCGAAGCCGGCAACGCATTGGTGACGCCCCCGGTATTACTAATGTCCATGAGCGGCTGTAATCACTTACCATCAGGTGACCCGTCAGCTCGTTCTCTTGCTTAAGGCATAAAAAAAAATATCCGTATTCACCCCGTTGACTAAAAACGCGTATCCGGTTTTACCCATAGGTATGGGGTGAATCCGGATTTATGTTTTTTATTAAAATAAATTTCTACTTCTTTTTATATTTATTGATTTCGGATATTTTTTGCCAAAGTAATGTCTTACATATGTTCTTTGAGAAGCGTTGTTGATTTTTTAAATATATAACATTATAACGAATTTATGGTGTTTTTTTCTTAACTATTCGGTGTCACCCCACATTCCCCTAATTCTGAGTGCGGCAGTTAGAGCTCCAATTAATAGATTATGTGTATTTACTAAATAATCTCTCGATGAAAGCAAAAGTAGAAAATAGCTTAAAATCACATAACTTTTTTGAAGTTGAATGACACTATCTATCCTTCATCAAAATAAGCAATATTTGGCGGCTTCATCCAGGTATCTCTCTCTCTAAGTATCTCCGGCTTACTGCTTTTATGTTGTCCGCAACGCATCGGTGATAAAACTGATAAAATAATTTTATCATCTTATCACTCACCTAGTACTCTATTGGTACATGTGCAAAAAATGCGAAATTGAGTTTATATGGCATGGCATATGTGTTTAAAAGTAAATAATCTACATGGTGTGGAATATGTATTAACGTCTATACTAGTAACCAAACCCATAAAATCTGTTAAAAAAAACGTAAAAAGAACCCATAAATTAATTTTAAACATTTTATAAAATCTTTGATCCTCATTTGTGTAAAATATGAAAAATGTAAATTATGTAAATATATTACTATAGTCAAAATTATCTAAGATGCCCATAATGATAGCTGCTATTTATTAATATGAACTAACCTTGTATAGGTGTCTTTGAGCGAAATGGAATATTCATTTACTTGACATGAATAGTTGAATACTTACGGACAAAGGATTTTGCCAAAATTTGTTAAAAATCCCTACTCACTTTCATCGGCGTAGATTATAAATCATATTATACGTTAAAATCTAGTAAAAATCCCATCACATCATAATTTATGCAAAATTTAATAAAAATATATGACGTCGAAACAATCTTATATGAAGAAGCCTAAATCTAATCTGACGTAGGGTGATGTGACGGCTTGAAACCGTTTATAAAACCAATCATAATCGATACATTACTATAATCGAATTTAAAAATGAAAATTGATTAATTTAATTACATTGTTAAAAATGATTTGCTTGTATTTGAATTTAAAATTAGGTACCCAATAATACCACGACGAATTGGATGCTGACAAAGGACATTTTCCATTATGTATGGGCACTACGCCATCCATGGACAGTAACTGCAGATAAATATGTTATGTGTAATTATGTATTTAAGGTTGCGGTAAACATTTTTTTTTTCAACAAAATAATAATTATGTATACATGAATGTGCATGTTTCTTACGAAATAAGCAAGAATTTATTCACTGTAGTTTTTTCCTGACGCTCATAATATAATATTATGTCAAAATATTATTATGAAACTGAGCGGCACTTTCATTCTATCATGATCTACCAGTGATGCTTTTGGTGTTGTTGATGTTCATGGGCGAATGGATAAAATAATATTTTCTTGAAGTCGTAAATAGGTACATATTGAGAATATGCGGTACGAGATAGCTCAATCGAGGTAGTAGGTAGGTACCTAAATATTACAGTTTTTAGTTTAAAATTTAACTATCGAATCGATTAGAAGGTCTTATAATAAAATTTTGAATCGATTTGTTGTAAAAATTGGTTTCTTTCGTGAACCGATTTTTTTGTACATCTCTAATGTCACTGTGATGGCAAACGACAAATTGGGCTTCTTAGTTCGCGGTGACTATAGGTGAGCGATATATCATCATATCAGCGTCATAGATGATAAACTAACGGCCGGTCTCAATAATGTACTAACAGATGGAAGACTGTGGATAGGGCTACCATTAGTATGTTATCTGTCATATTTGTCAATTTTTGCGTCTGAAAAATTGACAAGTATGACAGATAACATACTAATGGTAGCCCTATCCACAGTCTTCCATCTGTTAGTACATTATTGAGACCGGCCGTTAATAGTGACATATCATCGGGAAGTCTGTTTGTATATTAGATAATAAATATCACATGCTAAGTACAAGTAATAAAATAATATAATTTAAAATCACGCGCGCACAGTAGGGGTTGTTTGCACCCTGGGTACTTTATTGGAAAATTACTGCTACCCTGTTCACCCCCTATGGATTGGAATTACTAGTTAATTAGGGCTAACTACAAAAGCACGCTTAACTAATTTATTTATTAAATTGAAAGTATACCAATGGCATTTAGTGGCCATTACGATCTATGGATAATAAATCTGTATTTCTTTAGTTAATAAAGAAATTGGCTCATCTTGTATTCATTAAGTAACTGATTTTCGTTACGAAAAACTTGATCTAATCAAAATAGGTAATTATTATCAGGTATTTTGCATTTTTTGTGTTCAAATGAACAGTTCACCAGTGGTGCAATGTTAAAAAGTGGTTCGTTCACCATAATAAATTCCTCTGTCTATTATAAAAATATCACGTGAATATAAGCATAAGACACGTTCTTAACATTTTCGTGTTTAAAATGAAAGAAAGAAATTTAATTTGTTTTATAATGATCATTAGTAAACTCTCACTACTTGACCAGGTGGTAGAACACCACTTTAGTTGATAAAAATAAAAATAACATTTGGCCCCGTGCCAAAACTTAAGTATTGTTCACACTTTTACCGTTACAACGCTGCCTTACAAAGGGCCCCACGTCATTATATGAAACTCAATAGTATGAAATTAAGATTTGAAGAAATTCGAATATAATTGAGTATTCTCCCGGCACGCGACATAATACGATACTTAAATTGGCACGTTTTATAGCCATTATTTTGTTCATTTTGATTTTTTATTTTTGACGTTAGTAATATCAATATTGTTATTTAATACATTGAAAACTATACAACAACACTCAATCTAGGTAGAAATAGGAAACTTTGTTACAAGTAATTTTAAGTAAATTTTATTATTAACCTTTATTGATACGATTTAACTTTTTCGGCAGTCAATTCAAAGTATAAATGTGAAAATTTGTGTATGAGGATGTACGGACGTATGTTATTATTTTATTCAAAAACTACTGAACGCATTTTCATGAAATTTTGCACACAGATAGACCATGATCTGGAATAGGATATGGGGTACTAATTATCCCCAAAAACGCAGGCATAGCCGCGGGCATAGCACTAGTCCTATATGTACATTGTCTATACTATATCTGCCAGTATTGGGTAGTAATGTATTCTGCCAATATGTAAAAGCAGTACTGTCACTTGGTACTGTACCTACAGTTGTTTGACAAAGCACAAAGTTTTGCGCATAAAAAAAATAACATATGCACATGACGTACAGCTCACACAAATGTCACGTATGGTAAAAAAGCTAAAAAACGAACCGGGCGAGCCCCAAAACTATTAATAAAACGGAAGTAACCGCCCACGGAACCCTTTTAAAAAATAATAAAAGTCTTTCAAAAGAGGGACCTTTTAAAGCTGTAACAAAGAATTAAAAAGAATTCCCTTTTTGCTTTCGACATCTGTCTCGTATAAGAAGTTGGGTGCTAGATTGTGGTTCATTTGAGGTAATGTTTTAATTCCTTATTTACTATTAAAGGAATATTTAACACTCTAAATATCCAAAAGATCGAATTTTTTACATTGACTATCTTTTTTCGTTTCTGAACCTTTTGAAAACAATTGTTTCAATTGTTCTCTGCCCCAAAAATAATAAACAAGAGGTGTTAAATCAAGAGACCAAGAGAGAGTGGCTCAGTATCATGGTCCTCCAAGGTCTCAATTGAAATAGAGGATTAATGCTGCTGCTACAGAAATAGGAGCGAACCTTTCGGAAGACAAAGAACGGCTCAAAGGATGTCATTTAGAGCCTTAGCCTGTATTAATGCCGATGGCGATCATTTTAAAACATTATGAATTAATTACTGTTTTTTTAGTAAATGATTTTACTCTTGTTTTTATTGTTTCCTTACATTTAAAATTATTCTATCAAAGAGCAAAAGGTATTTTTGATAGTAAGACACTTAAGTGTTCCACTAGCCTGGTTTTAAAAGTCTAATCTTCTTATCATCGAAAATTGGGTGCATATTTCAAGAGGTGGTAGTTCGGTAAGTGATTGAGATAACTACAAACATTTTTATGAGATTTTGTAGGTAATATCATTTAATTTAATAATAATTGATAAAATAATAATATAATATTCCTAGGGCATTTTTAGCGAAATTAAATAAAAGGGGTATTTTTTTAATTTCAGTTAATTTCAAAAATATCCTATTTAATTTTGGATACATTTTATACCTCGAATAGATAAACTATGATAACAACTGGTAAAACAGAATGAAAATAAATGTAAGAACAAAAAAAAATTCATAGTGCAGCAAGTCAGGTTTCTCTACAAAAAAAAACCTGTACTTTAATGGTATTTGTTGATAGTTTTGTCCAAATAATCAATAGACGCCGGGCGGTCACTTCGCCCTGGGACACCCTGTATAATGATATATTAAATTACTAGCATTAAAATTGATTGCCCTGTATTTTAATTTAATAAACGACTTAACTGGTGTACCTATTAAATACTGTAAGATTTTTTTGCAACGCTAAAGTTGTGTTATTGTAATATTAAAATGTTAAATATTATAAAATGAGAAAACAACACCGATATGTAACGATTTATTTCCAGATTCAAACCTCTCAGGCAATGCAATACCGAGATCACACAGCCAATACCAAGATTCAAACCAACAGTGAGTTTCTCAAATTGCACAAATCAATAATGGTTTCAAGTACCACCAAGATTCTTCGACGAACTTGTAAAGTAATTAGGGTTTTTGTTCTTAAAACCCATTACTCGAGATCAAATTTGCATGTCCACCATTGTAAGACGGGATTCCATGGCTTCCACATAATTCTTGGTTTCTCAAACTTCCAAGGATTGAGGGATGTTTTTTATGCAAATTAAGTGATAAATATTTAATTTTCTGCTTTTATGGTGACTGTGGCGAATGGCGGTTGAAGCAACGTAATATGTATCTAGTTTTTTATTTATTTATTGTAGCGTAGTAAAACAGGATTTATTGCCATAACCAGTCCTTTTATTTGAATAAAAAAATAAAAAAAATGTTAATTAAATATGTGGCTTTTATCAATTGAACGTGAGAGCGAGTTAAACAACAAGCGTAAGTTAGAAGGGATTTCGAGTTCCTTTTAAAGAAATCAATAATATTAAGTGTTGTATCACAACATAATACGTATAACTGGAATGTATAACGTAACTACTTATACATTCCAGTTAATATTAAGTTGGTATTCACATCATTAATACAAGGAACAAGGCTAAACTGATTGTGACAAGTTTTAGACTCAGTAAAACTGGTGGTTTGGTCCTCGCGTCCTATATTATATATCTATCCAGTATAAAAATAGTGCAATAAATAATTTATGTTCCCAATTGATAAAATAGCCAAATTTTAAATCTAAAACATTATTTTTTTTTTGAAAGCAAATAATCATCTGAATTTTACCAAGAAAAAATAACAGACTTCAAAATAACTCAAAAACTACTCGTCAGATCTAGCTCAAATTTAAGTAGGACCACATGACAAGCACCAGCTTTCGATTAAAAAAAGAATCATCAAAATCGGTTCACCTAGTCGAAAGTCCTGAGTTAACAAACATGAAAAAATACAGTCGAATTGAACACCTCCTTCTTTTTTGAAGTCGGTTAAAAATAATGTGTTAAAAGAATCATGACCACAAATTAAACAAATTACTGGAAACTTTATTGTGACTTTGAATGCGTAATCCATTAGTCAAGAAGCTAAGTTTATTAGTAGATAAAGAAAGGTTTTCTACCTGTCTTTGGTCCTGATAACTCCTTGCAATCGCCTATTACCTGTGTCCTTTTCAGATTCGTTACGTCTTCTTGTGAAATTCGATCTCATACAACGAGTACATACGCGTACCTAATCCCAACCTCGCTGAAGTGAGATTTCTATCTAGAACCTTTTGTTTTAGATGATTAAAAAGACTAACCGGGTCACGCCCTAGTATTTTTTCTCCTCCATTCAATATTTTTTCAAAATTTCTATTGCATTAACATCAACTGATTTGCCTTAAAATTGCAATAAACATTCCTTGCCTAAATTTATGCAATACGACTTTCCCACTTTTTGTTTATTCTGGAAGAAAATTAGAAATAACTGACTTCAAAATAATTCAAAAACTACTCCTCAGATCTAATTCAAATTTAAGTGGGACCACATGACAAGCACCCGCTTTCGATTAAAAAAAGATTCATCAAAACTGGTTCACCCAGTCGAAAATTCTGAGGTAACAAACATAAAAAAATACAGTAGAATTGAATACCTCCTCCTTTTTTGAAGTCGGTTGAAAATCATGTGTGTGTGTGTGTGTGTACTTATGTACACGTAAGAAGTTATACTTCTTTAGCGTAACAGAATAAAAATAGCTAAAGATTTCATCCCGTATGCCACAACTCCTTGTTTGTCAATGGAATCAGTTATCCAGCTAACTTCATCATGTCGCTTTTCGGCCGTCGATGTGCGCGCGCATTGTAATAATTTTACTCTCATATTTTTTTCCAATTGCGCCATAAAAAGTATAGCTTCAAAATGCAGATTTATTATTATTTAATCAGGTTTTAATTTTTCAAAACTCGCTTTTCTCGAAGTGAATCGAGGACGGGTTTGCTAGTTAGTTGGAAGTAACTAATAATAGCCAAAAGGAATAGGAATTTCTGTCTGTAACTGTGAGTGGGAAACAAACTTTCTAAGGCCTTTTCTGGCACAACGGACCATAGAGATTTACTGAAGAAATGGCGGGCGTAGTTTGACTCTTGAAAAGTGTTAGTAAGACATTTAATTTCATTTCGACGGCCGTTAGTTAGTTTTTGTCACACTAAATTTGGGTTTATTGAGTGAAACATAATCATTACCTATCATCACAATTGTAATAGTAAGTTCAATTGTCAACTTATGTAGAATATTCAATGCATTGCATGCAATGGTGGCATAATAATTTTTGACTCCATACTTCGATCACTTACGAGTATAACACACTCCATATCTTATATTGCACTTGAGTGGTGAAGTAAGAAGGCCTACAAAATTATGAAACAAACTCAGGAATCTTTACTGCAGAGCTTGTAAATTATATTTCTGGTGAAAAGATTTTTAAAAAGTACAGTGATTAGCCAATACTAATTTCTTGAATCATAACATTGAATCGTACAATAATGGGTAATTGGCTCCATAGATTCAACGGATATGTCCAACATAATTAACAAAATATTTTAACCTAAATATAATATTATTATCTATTTTGTACCAGTATTACCTATATTACTATTTGATAATAGTAGATCGCGGTATTTTATAAAATACAAAGACTGTGTAATGTAATATTGTACATAAGATGCTGGATTGTGCCTAATGTAAGAGCTTCATTTTAGTCTTATTTCCAGTCTGGAATTTACTGGAATTGACAAATTTAATTCATTGTGACAAATTAAATCAAATTGTATGTTAAATAATAATTTAATGTCATATTAAAAATATACATAATTCTAGAAGTAAACTGTTGCTAAACCTGTTACAAACTCCATCTATCGTTAAAAATCAAAACTAACAAACTTTGAGAAACTTATTATTAAAATTCGCCAACACTATTTTCACTCATTTTCACTCGGAAAACCATTTACGATTCAGCGCGAAGATAAATGTTTTTAATTGATTATATCAATTTATCTGTGGGCCACGTCCTGTCCTTTCGGTCCTGCGAAAAACGTCGCATCTGTAATTAAAATGGCGATTGGTAGTCAATTATACGTGTATTGAAATGTTGCAGATGTTTGATGGTACGTTGTTTTTACACTGCGGCGACAGGCAAAGGGATTTTTGTTTTTGCAGCCAACTCCTTATGGTCGAGACGTTTGTACTCTTTTACTGGCAAACGTATTTATTTAATTAGGCAGTAAGAATAACGGAATTATCCGAATCGATGTATCATTTTGTTGATAGATTAATAATTGGATATAAATTATACAATTCAATTATGTCATTGTTAATTATGTTATTATTAATTGTAATTATTAATTATTGTGTATCTTAATTATGAATTAAAATAGAATAATGATAGACTGTCAAAAGGTAGTTTTATTGGTAACTAGCGATTTTTTTTCTGACCAACTTTGAGTTAGCACATAAGCAAGATTTCGCTAATCTTTGCAGTGAAGGCACATTTTATAATAATTATTTTACGTATACAGTATAAAAAATACAGTACAATTGCGGATTTACAAATTATTGTAATTAACTTGTATTTTGAGCCGAATTACACTGGTAATAAGAAAGTCAGCAACAAAGTAAAAAATAATATCTACAGAATTTTCTACGAAAACCTTTCTAAAAATATTTTACGTACTGACAGTTGTCGTCCAACGAATTAAAGTTAATTACTAACAACGAGTTAGTCTTAAAGCCGATAAGCAGATGTAATTTGCGTGCCTGTAATAACTTTGACATATTGATGTAAAAATTAGTACCTTCGGTGACATGTAGCCGGCCGGTTTTTGTTTCGCACAAGCCTTGTTTTTATGAGCTGGTAAATTATATACCAGCATTCATTATTACCTAAAAACACGGCGATGTTCGTTACATGTGTTACATGTGTTAACGTGTGTTGCTAAGTAACAATTTTATTCAAAGCATTGCGGTAGGAATGTGAGATACATAGGTACTTGAGTATTTTTTATTTTTATTTTTTTAACGTGAAACTTTTATTCTATCGCCCCAAAATTTTTCGTCCATCCATCACATGTCGCATTACAGCCGGCCCTGGAGTAAGAATAATAACGGAGATTCAATGATTTAAATAAATATTGCTCTTAATTTTTAATGTGCGTCTATCATCTAAATGATTGTATTAATTATGTATTCCGTACTCTAATAGGCAAATTTAAATTTTATAATTGAATATTTTGTCTACTATTGATTTCCCATTATCATTCCCATTTCTCAATAATTAAGATTAAAAACGCAATTTAATACCCTAAATCGAATAATTATCTAAAAATTGTTAGTTAAATGCCTACAAACCGAAAAAAAATCACTTGCATCCTGGTTTCATAAAACCACACTTTTATGTTTTTTTATGTAACTGACAAACAGACGATTTTTTAAATTTTTGTTTCTGTACAGGCAAGCTTTCTGTCAGCCAGTCATCGACGTCCATGAACATCAGTAACAAAGACATCACCGATGTATCGCCGACCAAGAAAGAAATTAGACAGAACTGGCTCTCCAGCTCCCAGCCGGAACATGACGAGTCGTTTGGCGACTGGCGACTGACTGCTGGCCAGGTAGGCTTCACAGTAGGATAATAATGCAATTAATCCTATTATTTTTTTAAAGGAAATAACCGGCAAACGAGCTGATGATACACCTGATGGTAAGTGGCTATCGTCGCCCATGGACATCAGCAACACCAAAGGCATCACTGATGAGTTACCGCCCAAGAAAGAGACAAGAAAAAGACGTGATCTTTTTCTTTTCACTCAAGTGAAACTTTATGAAGATGTTTGGATATTTGTTTCTCAATCACGCCATAACTACTTAACCGATTTGGCTGAAATTTGGAAAGAAGATAAGCCTATATCCTGGATTAACACATGTACGTATCATAATAATAATTTATAACTAGTTAGGGGGCATTCATTAATTACGCATGGACGATTTTGCCTATTTTTGACCCCCTCTACCCCCATGTAAGGACACGTAAGATATCTGCCCCCCCCCCCCTTTTAACGTAAGATTTTACTTAATTTTAGAAAGGAAATAACTGCATTTAAATTCTCAATTTGATGGGAAAAAAAAATTCCATACAAGGGAATGATGGGGAACTTAAATTTTTTATTTATAATTATGTTTTGAACAATCTTACTGATTTTCAGCTTGTTGGGAATTTATGCACCTTTACTATCAATTTTTGGTCTAAATTGACCGGACTATTTGGTGTCCAAATTAGAAATAGTTTTTCGGATAAAGCAGACGTCATTTTTTAATAAACTTTATGCAATTGGATACGGCCAGATTCTTATCTGTACTAGTCGGGCTAAACTTTACTTAAGTAATATGACATTTTCAGTAGTATTAATGTTTTTCTTATCCATCATATTTTGCCCTATCTTAACATATGTGTCGGCGCAGTCTCAAATAAGTTCGTATAATCTATGAAATTAAGAAATAGAAGAACTGTCATTACGGTAGACAGATTTGTAGGATCGCGGAGTCAAAGTAAAACTAAATAACATTAAATTGATGAAACCGGGTGTTATCAGGCAATAAACGTAGTGTATCCTTGTGCCTGTCGAATTGTGTGTTTTATTTAGTATCCTGGCAGTCCTGAGATATAACTACGCCCACAGAGAGAGATCTTTGTTCATAGTACTGAAGTGCTCTTTGATACATGGCTTACAAATATGATCTGAACATACGAAAGCATACACTCCAACCCAGCCATCTACGATATATGTATATAAATTACGTGTCACGTTGTTTGTCCGCGATGGACTCATAGACTACTTAACCGATTTTAATCAAATTTGCACACCGTGTGCAGTTTGAACCAACTTGAAAGATAGGATAGACGAAAGGTTTTAATAAAAATAAAACTTTTGACAGACCAAAGTCTGTCCGGGCAGCTAGTATAATTATATATTATAATATGTGTTTATATAGCACACTGTGACTTGAACCCGCATTTGGATCACGCATTTCCGTGCGTAATGAACCCTTTATTATACGGCGCGAAAAGGAGTGATTTGATTTTCTTCTTTTGAGATCTTCGCAAGGTGTAAAAAAGGACAAATCTACTTTCTAAGAAGCGTGACTTTTAAGTAAAATTTTTATGTGTGGTATATTATTGCAAAATATACGCACCATATTGTCCTACACTATTGTAATCTTGTCCTTTTGCTTCAACTGCCTTTCAATTCAACCTAAAATTAAGCAAGCTCTTAATATCGTATACCTACATATATTTGAAAGAAAATCAAGAGCTTACTAATTATATTATAATGTAAAAAGGTAGATATGTCACTAGCGCGCCGACGATGAAGAGCGTAAGAACAGGCAATTGACCGTCCTGCTCGTAGTCGCTCTGTCAATACAAGACGATACGCACGCTTTTGTAGTTGTCAGAAATGCTTGACATTTGACATACAGCGTTAAAATGCCTTCGTGTATTATACCAATGTGATTGGTGTAGTGAAACAAAAGATAAACGTGTGTGTGTTGTAGCTCTTTTCGGAACAGATTTTTTGGTTGATTTGTAAGGGCATAACGTATCTATGTATATTTTTTTATGTCCAAAAAACGTAGGTAGTTTTACAAGTCAAAACATGTTTCTTATTCACCTGATAAACTTTGACTTGATTTTACTTTGTATATGATCTAGGCGTCCTCAATAGGAAAGACCCACTACTGACCCATTGGTCATTAATGGGTTGAAGCCATTGTATCACTGACCTCAAGGTCTTTCATAGACAAAGGAAATGTTCAACAAAATTCTGTGTGCTGTGTTAATTACTGAAGGCATTCCCTTTATGATATGTAATTTAAAGTAAAATTGTATGACTACTGTTTAGTATCAAGATCATTGAGTATAACATTATGTAAATTACTGTTAATAAGTTATACATATATGTATAACTTAAAAATATTATCCACTGTAGGAAATATCCAAAAAAGGAATAAAACACAAAATATCTTTTAAATATTTTTTTTTATTTGACAAAAGAAATTAATTCACTTTTTTCTTATTTCCACTTTCCTTATATAATACACTGTAATTATAAAGTAATTATTCTATCTATCTATATTTATATGTATAGTTTATTTCTCTATATATTACAAACAATATGTACAATACTATCTTCCCGTAGAGACCCATTATAGAATTAAATAAGTACTATAGTCTATTCTAACTTGAATAATTGTAGTACCATTATTATTATTACCAAAATATATGTGTAATTAATAATGTTTCAAGAGGATAGAAAATAAGTGAAGATATGAAATTACAAGAATATAAAATAAAAGAAATAAAATAAAAGAATATAAAATAGATTCATCATTAATCGATATTATTAATTTATGAATCAGTTTCAAATTTCCAGGTCATAAATACAAGAATAGGTGTTAAACATAAAAAAAATATGTTATTTATAATAATTATTAAACATCGAATGAACTTACATTTTAGAACTGTAAAACAATACCTAAATTTAGAACATAATAATAATAATAGTGCTATAATTCGCATGTCGAATAGTCTACAATATTATTACATTTGAAATCAGATTGCAATTAAAAGAAAAGTATTATTAAAGTGATAAATAAATTTGCATTCACAACATAACTTTTGCACACAAAATAATGTAATAAATACATTTTAGAGAAAATATCTTAGAAACTTAAAATTATTTATCACAATAGACTGGTTTGTGTATCCCCTTTGTTTTTTTTTCTAATTTATTAATTAAGCTAAATAAATAGAATAGGATTATTGTTTTAAGGCTTAATATATAAATTTCTTTAAAGAAATCGAGGGGCTATCCCAGATCATTGTAAAATTTTTTACAAATTCAATCTAAATTAAATTTTAAACGCTAATTGATAGCGTATACAAAAAAAAGTATAAAACAGTTTGCTATTATGCCAATAACAATTTATACAAGTATATACAAAAGATAATATTTATTGCATACGGGAATTTATGAACCAGCAATAATTCGTAATATTAGGTCAACAGATTGTCTCAAACAACCGCGCAGTTAGAGGGTCAGCTACGTCACGCGAAGTAACCACCAATCAGAGGGCTCGTAGATAAAACCAAGCTCTCTGATTGGTCGCTGAGTTGCGTGATGTTGACTTTCAACCCTCCGTCTGTCGTAAAGATCTATTCGATTTAGGTGACCGTGGAAAGTTGGGAATGTTTTGTTTCTGTTTTTTCAACTCAACTTCAACTGTAACAATTTAAAAATAGTTAAGATGGGAATGAATGGTACATGAAACAAAATATCTTTATGATAATAATGAAATGATATCTGTGTTTTAAGAAGTTTCAAAATTATTCAGCACTGAATTATTTGTTAACTGTTATCAGTCTTCATAATTTATTGATGATATAATTATAAAAGAAACTAAGGGAATGTCATTACAGTCACCTATCGCGAATAAATCATTTCACTCACTCAAAACTAACATTTACAGTAACCATTTTTAACAATTACACCTTATTTTATTATTTATAGTAACTTTAAAATGTACATTTATTAATTCTATTAAATAATTTCCTTAACAATAGAGTTGGTTGTGCCGATACAATACAATATTACAACGCGTATTTTGTTCGCAAATCCGCAATTTTAAGTGTTATACTTGCATTTAATAATATTTGTCTTTCTGTATGTTTGTCCGAAGGCTGTTACACGGCAGGCCATACCCTGTTGACAAACAATTTTTAATTAATAATGATTCACTAAAACCAATTATCAATAATTAATAATATATCAACAAGTGGTATTTTTTTTCATTTGGTAGTTGCATGCCAGTGATTTTGAAAAGATTAAATAATTTTGTTCCCGGACAAACACACAGAGAGTTATTTATTTTATTATTTTAACTTAAACAGAAATATAATACAAATAATTTACAATTGATCATCCTGTAAAGAATAGTTACACCTTTATTAAATCGTAATAACTAATTTTAAATTAAGCAGTGTCTTCGTTTAATAATAAAACTTTAGACACACCATAAATAATAATAATATAGGTACTCAACGGAAGGAAGCATCTTAAATGAAGTTGCGTCACCATCTACGTAAAATATTCAAAGCTTCAAAAAATTGTTTTAAGTGAATAGTCGTCAAATCAGTAGGCAAGCCACCTGATGGTCAGTGGTCACCGATGCGTTGCCGACCAAGAAAGCAGAGAAAAGAAAGAACTATCTCTCAAGCCCCCAGCAAGCAAGAGGGTGGTAGGAAGCCACGGATAATTAATAATAATAATACCAGTAATAATATTAATATTTTTGTTACGTTGTAATAAAGGCGTAACTATATTTTATTATTTACATGAAACTTGACACAATATTGTGTGTTTGAGGAACTATTGTATCACATATTAAGTAATATGTAAAAAAGGTGTGTTTTTACTAATAATATAATTAATAATACATTATTATGTCATTTATTTACAATTATTTTGTATAAAACTCGGCCAAATAGCTACAAAGATTGAGCAGGGTATAAGATGAAGTATGTGTATATTAAGTAATAAAATTATTAAACGTTGATAATTTAATATTGAGTAATTAAATAATTGGCTATTTCATGTGAATATTTATTTCTTGTATTAATGGCAAGAAAGTTAACTGTTAAGTCATGTCGAAAAGTAATATTTACTTTTATTTTTGAATTAATAAATATAGCTTTAATAACTGTAGACACAAATCATAATTTATCAAAATCAATTATTAAGATTATTTAGTTTTTATATTTAATGTCATTGTTTTGATGGTCAACATTTTACAAATTATTTTCTTATCAAAACAGTGTAAATTCAGATTTCTTCGTAATAATAAATGAACAGTTTGGCTTTTTAAAAGCTTGGAGCATTGCATTAAAATTGATAATAATTATGTCATTGAAAAATTTATGTACTGACTCTATTGTATTGATAACATTAAATGTGATGTTATTACGTTAAGTCTGTTTTATTTAAAATCTCCTTTGTGTTGAAAAATAACTGAAATGAGTATTTTTTTGCGTCAGAATTATAAAACACATCAGTGACTATCACAAAAAAACTAACATCAGTTTGAAACCATCGCTCCACCCCGGCTTCACACGTTTACTTGCCTAATAACTCAAAAAAAAATATTGCCTGCCATAATCTGAGAATTTAAATATACGCAATCCAACCTTTTTGAAGGCCACAGAGAACAAATACAAGGACCATGTTTTGCTTATAAAAATATGAGTTGGTTTTGTGAAGCACTTAAATAGTTCAAAATATTTTCTGACATCTCTTTTAACACAATGCTCAAGTTTTAATAATAGTTGTATTAATTTAAAGCATCTAGACACGAATTAATGGCTAAACAACTATATCCTCAGCTGTCATAGTTATGCTGTTCATTCGATCCCAAGAACTGGCTTCTTAATCCCATCCGATGAAACAACGCTAGTCCATTTTCGCTGTGAATAACATTTACTATTAATTATAGATACTAATTAATAATTAAGATAATTATAATTATCAAATATTGTTACTAATTATTAATTAACAGTTATTAATTGGACTGTTTTTACAGATTTTTCATGATAAAAATGAATATTTTTGTCTCGACAAAAGTTTCTATGCCATTTTGTTTTGGCACGTCATTTATTTTGACTTATTGATTAAAAAAAACACCTGATACTGGAGCTTGGAATATTCAAGCCTTCATAATCCGACGATTTGTGTCTTAGTGATCGCTCTATAGAAACGATTTCGTTCGATAGTTCGATCGTTCGATAGATCGGTTTATAAATACATGTCTATGATATAGGTTGATACTCACGTCAAAAGTCCCGGGTTCGCGTCCGCCTGGTACCAGGAGTACTGCGGCACGTAGGGCGGGTGCGGCTGCGGCGCCCCCTGGTGGTGCAGCGGGTGGGTGTGCGCGCCCTTCATGTCCCACGGGCCGGGGGGCGCGCCCTAGAGGGTTGGAGGAGATTGTTGCAATCAATAAATAGGTAATTATATAATTAGGTACTTACTAGCATCCGAAAATAATAAAAATAATAACCTAAGTATTTTTTTCCTATGACTTTGATAGATTACCTAGAAGCTGCTATGTAACGGTAAGGCTGCCTGATGTTGTTAAATAATTACTCTTTGTTTTACTTCTCTGTATATTCAATGGTATAATGTCAATAAAGAGTTGATCTCTCTATCAATCGCATATGTAAAACATTTCTTCTTTCTCTCTTTGGCATCAACACATCGGTAATGTGTTCGGTGTTGCTAATGCCCTGGTCCATGGACAACATGACCACTTATTTTATTGATTTATTTAAACTTTTGAACCTTACGTCTCTACGTTTACTATACGTCTACTCTATGTTTTTCTTATGTATCCTTCTTTTAGGTTGCCTGGAAGAAATCGCTATGTAGTGATAAGGCCGCCTGTTGTTTTGTACTTCCATCTTTTCTGTTATTCTTGTACTATTGTATAATATGTGGTGTGCAAACAATAAAGAGTTATCTATCTATCTATCTATCTATCTATCTATCTATCTATCTATCTATCTATCTATCTATCTATCTATCTATCTATCTATCTATCTATCTATCTAATACATACAGTATTACGTATGTAATCGCCTATTAGTCATAGCTACTTAATTCCAATGAATTTTACATGCAGTTTAAATGCTTAATAAAGCAATTTTTACGATTTTTTTTCTAAAATAAAAACTTTAAAATGCTCTAGTGTAAAGTTGTCAACATGTCTGGTAATTTTTGCCTTTCAAACGTCGATATATATAATAATTATGACATAAATATATATCTAACATAATAAGGGGATCATAAAAAAAGCTTTATTGAGATACTTATTTACCTATTATACCTAAGCAATGTCTGAAGAGTTTTTAAAAGTTAATTTACTGAAAGGCTTTCGGAGATCTTCACTTACTGGTTGCTCGTAAGTGAACTAGTTTCATAAAAAATTGTCGTTCCAGAAAACTGCACTATAATAAATAATGAAAAAAATAACTATAGTTAACCATAGATCACTAATATGACAGACTATTTGTACTAGATTTCATTACGTATAGATAACGTTACTCAAAGCAAATGAAACTAATTGTCATCAAACGAATGTAGTTGCGTGACGGACGGACATAATAATATAATTCTTTTACATAGCAAGGCGCGACCGCCCCACCCTGAAGCCGAATAACTTTATGACTTGATTGTATTCGTTATTAATTTAATTTAATAACTAAAAGATTACTTGGAATGTCTGTAACATGTATGAAGATTGATGTGTTAAATAAACTAATATAAATTAAAAAATTAGAAAAAAAAACTCGCTTGCTATCAAAAAACCTATCATGATACCTATACCTTTTTGGAATCCTTATGGAGAGCTCTTTAATTTGACACCCATATTGCATTATTCGATTTATACCTATATCCTGTATAGTAGAAGGTAGGTTAAGTGAAAGGTAGGGCGAAGAACACTTCTATAATTCTTCCTTCTTCCTTCCTTCTTGCTTCCACTTTGAAAATATAACCCTAAAAAGGCTCTATAAATCCTCAATGTCAAATATAAATATGTAAACTTTAGTTTTTTTTTATGCCTTAAGCAGGCAAATGAGCAGACGGGTCACCCGATGGTAAGTGATCACCGCCGCCCATGGACATTAGCAACATTAGGGGCGTCACCAATGCGTTGCCGGCCTCGAAGAAAAGAAAAGACCCGCTTCTTGAAGGACCCCATGTCATAGCTTAGCGGGAACACCGATGCAGGAAGTTCGTTCCACAGTTTACATGTCCGTGGCAGGAAATAACGTGAAAACCGAACTGTGGATGAACGCCAGGTATTTAGGTGGTGTTGATGGAACCTGGTACGAGATGTGCAGGTATTAAACCAAACAGTTCTTCAGAACACTCCCCGTTATACAGACGGTACAATACGCATAGCGAGCCTACGTCTCTCCTCAACTTAAGTGATTCTAATCCGTCTGTAAGCTTGGGATCGTCGATAAGACGAATGGCTCGTCGTTGGATTCGGTCAAACGTGTCCACTAATCCACTTGGCCAGCTGGGGTTCCGGCCCAAAAATGAGAGCAGTACTCCATGTGTGGTCGAATTTGTGCCATATAGAGCATCAATCTGTGCTTAGGCATGAAGTACTGTTTCCTGTACTGTGACAGATAAATATTTGTTCTCGGGTCATGGGTGTTATTGTGATGTTATATTATTATGTGTCTATGCCATCCGCGACACAGGTAAAAACCTACTGCGGGGGTGTGAGTATGTTAGCGTTTATATATAAATATGGATGCTGTAGTAAACAGAAGGTAGACTTACATATCCGACCCTCGGGTCCCACGACTGCTGGTGCGGTGGCTTCACGTCGCAGGAGGTGCCGTCGGGAGAGCGGCCGGCGTTCGGCTGCAACACAGTGCAATCGTTAGGGAGGCCATACACGATCAAGTACATGACTTTGGTATTACTTACGTATGTCCATGGGCGACAGTGGACACCGTAAGCAACACCAAAGACATCACTGATACGTTGCCGGCACAGAAAGAGAGAAGAAAAACAAAAAACATAATCTTAGTGTTAATTTGTGAGTGTGTATTATTCAAACGTCTCTTACATATCCAACCTTGACATCCCAAGCGGGCTGCGGTGGCTGCTTGACGTCCCAGGGGGTCCCCGTGGGGGACAGGCCGGGGGACAGTTCGGAGACGGGCGTGGAGCTGGGGGTCGGCGAGTGCTGCTGGGGGCCCGACTGGTAGGGGGTCGGGGAGTGCTGCGAGCCGCTGGAGCTGCCGCCGCCACCTAGGGGAGAGAGGTCAGGTTATATTTGACTAATAATGGCTAGATTTTGGTAAGAGAGTGAGATCACGTATATAGAAATATTTTTATACTGGCTTCAAGAAAGGAAGAGAGGCTTTTAGTAGGCATGATGACAATAAGTAAAAATCATAAAATAATGTATTTATTTAATGAAACCCTATTATTGGATTACAAAACAAGCATTTATCGTATTATTATGAGCGAGATTAACAATATTTTTGATAAAATAAAACAACAAAATACGACAAGCCGCCATGACAATTATCTTGAACTCCAATCAGTCTCAATCAGCGCTAATTACGTCACGCATAAGTAAACAAACGAATACGACAATACTAAGAATTGTCTTTTACTCTTGTCTATTACTTTCCTGAGGTGTGACGTCACAAGCGACGCCACGATACTTTGAAGTGTTTTGCTGCGAATTTAAAATTTATAAATTTAAGTGTATTTATTTTACTCTAAACCCTATTTTTTTGCGGAAATACGATATACGTTCTAATTATATTTCCCAACAATATATGTAGAACAGTATTTCAAAATCTGTCATCATACCCATTTATATAATGTGTGATATAATTCATGCAGTTGGTAATTACATGACTGGATTGTTCTTAGAACTTTTTATGAACACATGTGTGACATGCAAAACATATCCCTGTTAAACTCTGGACCATAAGTAACGATGTATATTTGGAAGAGTGTACCTAGTTACCCACAAGTGCCACGACACAGGGAATCCTAGTGTGTGGGAACTAAATCCTGCTAAGTATTGTACTGTTTCTTTAAATGCAAATAAAGTATTCTTATTATTTGTATTTTTGTGAGATATCTCAGGACTCCGTTTTATGAACCATTTGGAAAATTCTTCTTTTATTTAAAAGGGTAGGTATCCTAGGATATACCTACTTTCATTTGATTTCATTTTTATCCAAATTAAATTCTGATAATACATTAAGAATTGAGTGAATTTCCCAAATTTTATACGTATACAATATCCTAGCGCTTTAAGGCTTTTTAAGGAAATAACAAAAAGATTAGTCGACATCACAGGAGACCGAAGAGCAGGCAGCTACCTTGGACAAAGAATTAGTCTAGCTGTTCAAAGGGGGAACGCTGCCAGTATCTTCTTAACCTTGGCTAAAGGGACTCCCTTTAATAATAATATATTTTAATTATTGTATTATATTTTTTAAGGTTTTTAGTTTTAGGTTCCTTGTACATTAAGTATAGTATTAGTTATTTTGTGTGTAATACGTCATAGGACAATTTATAATCTAAATGATATTACAACGTATATGGGCATTTTTAACCGACTTCAAAAAAGGAGGAGGTTCTCAATTCGACTGTATTTTTTTATGTTTGTTACCTCAGAACTTTCGACTAGGTGAACCGATTTTGATGATTTTTTTTATAAAAGAAAGCTGGTGCTTGTCATGTGGTCCCACATAAATTTCAACGATAATATTTAGATAAAATTTAAATTATGATACATGTATAGGTACGTAAAAAATGTTCAGTGACAATAATATCAGTGGTTCTTTTTCCAAGACAGTCTTTGAATCCGATACTTTTGGTCCAATGACTATATTCTAAGTAGGGAAAGGTAACTTAACGTAAGGTAAACTTACCATGTAACAGCTGGTTGTTATTGGGCGGGCTGCCCGGCGGCAGACCGAGGCTGGGCGGCGGCGCGCCCACCTGAGCAGCTTTCATCATCTTCTTGTACTTGCTGCGCCGGTTCTGGAACCAGATCTTCACCTGGGGAGAGGGGTTGGGGTTAGAATGTGGTAGAAGTATTACATGAAAACCACTGTCATATTAGGCTAATCTACTAAATAAAATTCTCGTGTCACGCTTTTTTGAAGTTGAACTCCTCCGAAACGGCTCGACCGATTTGCGTGCATATCGGCTAGGGTGGAGAATCGGACATCATCTATTTTTCATCGCCCTACCCCTAAAATTTTTTGGCAGAACAACGTTTGCCCGGTCAGCTAGTAGTTATATACTCGTCATTACTCGTACAAAGACTTCTAACTATACCACTGAGTGGGTCTCTCCTCTTGAGGAGGCCTAGAGCATACTCCACCACGCTGCTCCACTGCGTGGTGGAGGGGTTAGTGGCCAACCCGATTGTCGGAAGTTTTCATACCACCCGAAGGCCTCCAACATGGCTTAATGACCGGGACCGACAAAGCGCCCTCCGACGCGAGGAAGCGCTCAAGATTTTTGCCACTGGCGGTCAACCTTCCAACTACCGAACGCCTCCGCTGTTAGGTACTTAACTTAGTCGATCATTTAGACAAGCCAAATTCAAGCAAAGTAACTGGCTAGCCAGCGCCGAGTGTAATATTACACGGACCACTTGGTGCCGCTTTTGACCCTTCTATAATTCCTTCTAAAAACCTCTTTAACGTAAACACATAAAACTACGTATGTTTAATTTAGGATATACACAAGCCGCCGGGCTATCAATCAGCGCTTCAGTTGAAGAACATTCGTAACCAAATCGTGTTGATATACGTACCTAACTGATAACCTTTACCGAAATCATAATTCGTAACCTTTTTCAAAACCGTTTTTATTACAAAACTTCATACCTGTCAATAAAATCGCCTATCACGGATATACGAGTAATAACGTGAAGATAATTATC
This sequence comes from Thymelicus acteon, assembly GCA_951805285.1. Lineage (NCBI taxonomy): Eukaryota > Metazoa > Arthropoda > Insecta > Lepidoptera > Hesperiidae > Thymelicus > Thymelicus acteon. The sequence goes on from OX638239.1 coordinate 5,789,482, forward strand.
TTAACGTTATAATTACTATTGTATTAGTAACTTAGTTATTGCGTACAAGACTCGTTGTATTATAACGTCAAATTGATATGTCAACGTGAAACAGATTGCACTAATGCAATAGGAATTGTTTTTTATGCTTATGTATAGTATCATTGATTCAAAAAATCAAAAAAATCAAAATCTTTTATTCATATATCATATATCATCACTGATACACTTATGCACGTCATTTTTTTTTAATCTACCAGCTTTTCGGAAGGGTGCTTTGTCATGGAGGAGAAGAAAAGCCGAAAGAAACTCCTCGCACATCTTTTAAAATCATGAGAGGTTACATAATATTATGTTATAACCTACGCGGAACTGGATGCGGCATTAGTTTCCAGGCGTCTTTGTCATTAATATATTCATTTATACTATAGTATCCTTTGCCTACTAGCTGAGATTTCACATATCTCTTAAACATTTGGATTAATGATATGTTATCAATGCAAGACGTCGTGTAAAGGCGCAGAAGAAATAATAGTACTTATAATGTTAAGGTTAAAATTTTACAGGTACTTTCATAAATTTATTACTTGCAGTCATAGACGTAAAAAAAAGACAGACGTAATCCCAAGAACAAATTCAGTGAAGCACCCATTGTAATACAAACTCTCTATTCGTAGAAGTACACGCACCCACACATTGACACCATCCTGATACCATAAATGTCAATCGCGAATCAAAAATTACACACACATGGTAAGCGAGCTGTCAGCTGTCAGCTTCACTCTCGATTAGACAAGGTTACGTCCGTTCTTTTTTCAGGTCCGTGCTTGCAGTGTAAGATTAGTCTATCCAATAAAACACTTATTCTTCGCACAGATTATATCGTTGCGTGTAACACAACACAAGTTTCATATACTTATCTTAATAATATCATAAATATGAAAGTTTGTTTGTGAGGAATGAGGATGTATATATGTTTGTTACTCTTTCGCGCAAAAACTACTGAACCGAATTTCATGAAATTTAGCACACAGGTAGGCCATGATCTGGAATACGATATAGGGTACTAATTATCCCGGAAAATGCGTGCAAAACCCCGGGAAAAGCGCTAGTGTTTAGGTAAGTCGAGCACTGGCCAGTAGGATACTAAAATTATAATTCAGAAAAAGTATAAGTTCTTTTCGCTCCGAGAAATACGTTTGAACTGATTGTAATAAGACCAGGTACTTTTTTATTTTGACTGTAACGGGTACTGATGATTATTGCTCGTACATATTTTATAGGGTGAGACTGAAAGTAGAATTATATCCTAGCTAAGGTGGTCGAAATATCGGTATAAAATTTAAAAAAACTTTTTAGTATCCGATGATATTATAATGTAAAAAGAGGTAGATATGTCACTAGCGCGCTAACGATGAAGAGCATAAAAAACAGGCAATTGACCGTTCTGCTCGTAGTCGCTCTGTCAATACAAGATGATAAGCATGCTTTTGTTGTTGTCAAAAGTGCTTGACATTTGACATACAGCGTTAAAATGCCTTCGTGTATTATACCAATGTGATTGGTGTAGTGAAACAAAAGATAAACGTGTGTGTGTTGTAGCTCTTTTCGGAACAGATTTTTTGGTTGATTTGTAAGGGTATAACGTATCTATATTTTTTAAATATCAATGCAAGTACCTACAAAATCTCGTAAGTACAGTAAAAATGCGTATATAGAAGTATGAATATTGTTTGTCATACAATCCATTGCGTAGGTAGCTCTGGAGTTAAATTCCATATTGGAGTATATAGATATAGTATATTATAGCTCTTCTATGGGGTGCGTGATCGTAGGCGGAGCGTAGGGTGCGGTAGTGAGGGGACAATAGTTATCGATATCGATATTATGATGTCATATTCATAAATTAAAAATAAATGGTATTCTCGAGCAAAATCTACGTTATGGTTATATAGCGAGTATGTTCTACTAAATTGATTAGTAGGTATAATGTGTAACTTATTTCAGATCACATCAGATACCTGAGTGCTAAATTTCATGAAAATCTTTTCTGTAGTTTTTGCGTGAAAGAGCAACAACATCGGCACATACATCCTCATACACATTTATTTAACATAATTGTATAATAAGTAGTACTAGTAAGAATTAAGGTAAATTCAATAAAAAATAGGCGGTAGTTAACGGCGTTAATAAATAATTTAATTAAGATAATAATAATAAAAACCGTCTATTTTATCTTTTAAACACTTAATCTTTAACAAGCATTTTTCATTGAACACCTTAACGATAGGTATTAACATAAAATATATTATTATACTCGTTCTATAAATCGCTTATTAATAAATTGCTGATTGAATTATTTATTATCTGTGGCATATGAATGAATTAAGTATGTATTTATTTTCCTACACAAACCAGTTTGAAAAACGCTACGCTTTGGTGTTAAAATAGAAATACATTTTAAATGTGAACGTTTTAGTAATAAACCATTACATATGTATATCTTAATTTTTTTTTCATTAATTGTCCCACCAAATATAGAAGCAACCCGCGGTAAAACTGATTCTTGATAATGAATGTGACTCGAAGATGCTATGCTATATCAAATGAAAATCAATGTGTAAGAATTATCAAATTGTTTTCGAAGTCGAACTTGCAATTCAATGGTGGTAAATAAAGAAAAACATCGATACATCACTAGTCCGGTACATCCCTATCCCCTTACCGATTACCCGGGTCAGAAGGCATGACTTAACCCACGGAGCAGGCACACAATTGTAGGACTACTTACCTAAACCTATTGTGATGGAACTTTTTAATGCTGATGTATTATTTATGTAATAAAATAAAATTGAAAAATCGTGTATTTATTGTAACTTAGGTATATACTATACCATCAAATTCTGAAAAGGAAAGTCAATGACGACCCTGTAGCCTAGTTGGTAGTGACCCTGCCTGCGAAGCGACGGGTCCCGAGTTCGAATCCCGGCCGGGGCTCATATTTATCTGGGCTCATATATATCTGACAGATAAATATTTGTACTCGGATCCTGGGTGTTATTGTGATGTGTTATGTGTCGTCCATGCCACCCGCGACATAGGTAAAGGCCTACTGCGGAGTATGAGTGTGTAAGCAAAAAAAAAAAAGACAGATAGATAGACAAGAACTTTTTATAAATAAGAACTCTAAACAAAGGTCAAAATCTCGAAAGCGGTGATACTTTTATTGAGGTCATTATTGACATCTGGTAGGTCAACCCTCAAGCTATCTTCCCTCTAAGGTTGATCCGCTAAAGTATGATATACATACTATAACTTTTAAATAACTTCTGCTTATATAGTAACAGACAATATTGTTACAAAGAACCTAAAATACATTTGTGGCAGAATAGTATTTTATTGTCCACTAAAAATGCACTTTAAAAAAACAACGAAAAGAAAATGGCGGCACTACTACAACATATGGGCGCGGAAACCACAATGTAACAGTCAACTGAATTGTTCACTTACTTCCCGCGTTTGTGTATTCATCTGTTGTTTTTTTAATTCCTTGTTTGTGGTTTTTTTATCTCATCGAAATTGGGGTCGAAGAAATTGGCGCGACGTTGCCACAGCTAAAAAATGATGTAGTTATTAAAATGTGTTTTAATAATTCCGTATTTTTACAGAATAATTATATTATTTAATAACATTGGTTGTGCTTTTTTCAATGATTCCAATCTTTGAAATTTTTACCAAATAAATAAACTTTTGGGTTAGTTACAAAATCAGTTGAAATATGTTAAAAAAGCATTGAAGTATTATTACTAGCGTATAGAACAGACACCGCGAACACAATGTATGTCCCAATGAATTGGCGCCGAGCGGCTGCAAATTCCAATGGATTCGTTCGATTTTGAAAGGAGAACAGGGGCTCAATTTTGAAAATAGAACCTCCCGGCGGGAACACACATTTTGTTCGAGATGTCTGTTCTATAACATTATACTTCAATGTAAAAAAGGGTTTCCATTAACAGATTATGTTGAGAAAAAGTAGAGTTTATAGAATAAACAAGTTTCTAAACGCTTTTATTTAACTCATCCTGTTTTTTTGGGTCAAATCTTGCAAACTTAATTAGACCTCCTTTCTTATCCTAAGAAGTTGAAATTTTACATATTGCTTTAGCTCTGATGTTATTGCCATTTTTATGCTAAACGTCACCTGATACTGTACAAAGGTTTGGTTTCAGACTACAATTTTTTTTCTTCAGTACATTGACTCTATAAATAAAGAAATTGACACACTCATACCCCCCGCAGTAGGTTTTAACCTATGTCGCAACTCGCAGGAGGCATGGACGACACATATAATACATCACAATAACACCCATGACCCGAGTACAAATATTTATCTGTCACATAAGTATCTGCCCCGGCCGGGAATCGAATCCGGAGCCCCTTGCTTCACAGGCAGGGTTGCTACCAACTAGGCTACAGGGGCGTGTATTTAGTTTTGTCTATAGTCAAATTTAAATATTTTATTCATATATGTAGATATCACTGATACACTTAGGCACGTCATAATTTTTTTTATCTACCAGCTTTTTGGAAGGGTGCTTTGCCATGGAGGAGAAGAAAAGCCGTAAAGAAACTCCTCAGCACACCTTTTTTTTTAAATACTGAGCGGAACTAGTTCAAGAGCTGGTCATTTCCATGCATCTTTCTCATTTAAATACTCATCTAGTACTCTATTATATCCCTTGCCTAACATCTGTGTTTTTACAAGTTTTTGAAAGATTCTATTGGCAAGTCACGTATTGATTTTGGAATTTTATAATAGAAATGTACACCAAAACCTATAAAAGTCTTAAATGTAAGATGTTCTGTGATTGAGAGAAGTTGGGGCCTATTCGGAACTCTTCCAAACACGGGTTCCTACTTAATTCTCGACCGAAGTAAATATTGATCATGTGAATGTTGTCAATTTACTATTGCATGTTTGTAAATTTGTTTGTACATTCGCGAATCTATTCAGTCCTACTTCCTACTATCCTACTAATATTGCAAAATATGAAAATTTGTATGGATGTTTGTAACTCTTTCACGCAAAAACTGCTTTACCGATTTTTATAAAATTTAACAAACATGTAGATCATGATCTGGGATAAGATTTAGGTAACTTATTATCCTGTAAAACGCAGGCAAAGTCGCAGCAGAGCGCTAGTAAAGTATAATGGAAGGTAATTGTGTAATATACGTAATGTTATATTTACCTACATATCGACGCTTGAAAGGCAAAAATTACCAAGCGACATGTGACAACTTTACACTAGAGCATTTTGAAGTTTTTATTTAAAAAAAATCGTAAAAATCTCTTTATTAAGCATTTAAACTGCATGTAAAATTCATTGGAATTAAGTAGCTATGACTAATAGGCGATTTTTTTACGATTTTTTTTCTAAATTTTAACTTTAAAATGCTCTAGTGTAAAGTGTTCAACATGTCGCTTGGTAATTTTTGCCTTTCAAGCGTCGATATTATTAAGTACCTAAAGCTAACGTAGTAATTAAATAGATTTATCATAGTGCTAAAATGCAATTGGCCGAAAACTAGTAATTGCACGAAAAAAAAATTTGAATCCGCTCTCAAATTCTCGCCTTTTCGGATCCCATTCACCAATTTTCCCACCACGTCCGCGCAAGCATTTCGTCAGGCGTACGAAGCATGCAGTATACCCAACATACCTATACGATGGACGGCGGTATTCGACATATACAAGCGGCGGAGTACAAAGAAATATCGGACATAAGCCGCATAGCACCGAGAAGTTGGTGCCCTCGCGAATACAACTATTCCATCGGACCGGTTCATACCGCAGTACACTATTTGTGATATGTGAACGACGTTTGAATAGGAGGGTTTATGGCGAACAAATTTGTGACAAATGTTTGCTTGTGATTAAAGGCGGTTGGTTCTACGTTTGAAAGGGATGGCCTTGTTTTTTTCTTTTTTTTATTGTATATTGCAACGTGTAGGCAAAAGTTTTGCTATGATATATTTCTATTTTATCTACTACTAGCTGCCCGGACAGACTTCGTTCTGTCAAGTTTTTTTTTTTATTATAAGATGTAAACTATCCTATCTTTCAAGTTGGATCAAACTGCACAAGGTGTGCAAAGATTAAAATCGGTTAAGTAGTTTAGGAGTCCATCGCGTACAAACAATGTGACACGTAATTTATATATATTCAGATTTACAATATAGCCAAAAAACTAGCAAGTTCAGTGGTCATATTAGTATTTGTTGGAACGAGAAACTTTAACAGCCGAACCGATTTGTCTATTTTTTTGTTTTATACTATTCGTGATGGTCTAAACATTGGTAGAGATTAAAGGTCTCAGGTTTTTGTACCTGATAAGGAACACCAAGGGATCAGCCAAACTATTAAAGTTATAGAAATATCTTCTTAGCAAAAGTTATGTGTGAAGAGCATTTACCAAAGGTAGGTCGAGATTAAAAGTCGAAGGAGATTTACGAGAAACATCAAGGAATCAGCCAAACTATTAAAGATATTAAAATGAAAATACTAGCTAAGGGGCCATCCATAAATTATGTGACACGTTAGGAGGAGGGGGGAGGGATCGATGTAGAGTGACATTGTGTGACAAGGGGTGGAAGGGGGTCCTAAATTTCGTGACGTCACATTTCAAAATTGAATAATTGGTATGTATAGTTAAATATTTAAATAAAACAATTAATGGAAATAAAACTTATTTCGGGACTGCTGTCTTAATTTAATAATTTCTAGGTGTAAAATTTCATAATATGTGACGTCACACTAGGGGGGGAGGTCTCACAAATGTGACCAGCTGTGACAAGGACGGGGGGAGGTGTCGAAATGTCATGAAATTAGTGTGACGTAATTTATGGATGGCCCCTAACTAAAAAGCTAAACTGCTTCAAAGATAAGTTAAAACTGAAGGTCTGGAGTACTAAGAATCTATAAAGGATCTATAAACTAAAACTGTTAAGAGATGTGGAAGTGCTGTCATAGCAAAAGTTATTCAACATTTACCATAAACAGGTATCATAATAAGTTAAGGACTGGATTAGGTACCTACTTGATTTGGAATTCTAAGGGATAAGGCAACCTAATCGATATACTAACATGCTGCCATGATAAAAGTTAATTAATGTGATGATCATAATAATTACACTAGCAAATGTAGGTAAATTATTTGAAATTTAGAGATGACAACGTCTATCGGGTGAACTAGTTATATGATAAAGATGTGAACACACCTATTTGATTAAATAAAACAGTGTATATAAAGGTGAATAGGTATTTAGGATAGGTAATTAGTAAGCGTTTAATCATTGATCAAATAAAATGACAGTGATTTTTGACATCAAACTCCATCAACATTTAACAACAAGAATGATAAATCTTATCAAATAATACAAACCATCAATCACAGTTTGAACGACTCAATCTGAGCATTGCTCACAGAACATAATAAATAATTAATTAAAAGTTATTAATATTTATGGTTTGTTCGGTAGTGCATGAAGCGATTCTTTAGTTTTTTCACACAGTAGCTGCGCGGCTGCGGTACAAAACTGCATGCCAAGGCCGCACAGTGAGTGACGTAGAGACTCCTTTAAAATGTTATGCATTAATGAATCATTTATGGGAAATACTAAATAATGAAACTCATGGATTCCATTTTAATACCTTTTGATTGTTTAATTACTTTGTTCTTGCAAGTGCGCGAGAATAACAGATTTACGCATGTTTCATAGCACGTTTTGGTAAGCAAAATACATGAGATATTTCCTTTAAAAGAGAAAGACAAGGAAAAGAGGCCACTCTAAATACAGTAGAAAACATAGTTATTATAATATATAACGTTATAAAATACTATGCTTAATTAACTTATAGAATTCTGCAGTATAAAAGCCATCTTACATCTTGGTCCTAAAATTGCTCTTTGGTTTTCAAGATACTCAGATAATATTATTATTATTTAATTATCTATTAAACCTAAACGTTTTTGAACAAAGAGTTCTAAAATCGGGTCAAAAATAAAATCAGTTTTAGAATACACAGTAACAAAATTATTATAGCATAAATAAATATACAACATACTTCAGATATGCACTAATTAAATCACTGCGACCGTAATATGCATTATAATTATAGTTTTTCCTTGTATTTCTCAAGCTAGGTATTATAAGATGAGATGAGACACTTCAGAATAATATCATGTCCTATTATTTGCAACGATGAATCAAGAGATTATACCTTAGTCTCTTCGTATTGAGGTTATTCGACATTATTATTGCTTTGAAATACTATAGTAGGTTTGAAAACATAGTTGTAGCAATAATTTAAATTCTGCTAACTAAGTTGTAGGTTAGCTAAGGCTAGTAAAGGTAAGTAGCTAAGGCTAGTAAGGTAGTAAGGTTAGTAGGCTAGCTAAGTTGTACTTATTTTATTTATATTTTTGTATGTATGGTATGGCAGAAATAAAGCGCCATCAATTTTATTAATTAACAGATTTAGATACTTATACATATATTTATTAATCACGTTGTATACACGATAAGTTTGTCTGTCAATTTTGCAGCGGACTTGATTTGGCATCCAGTTTGCATAAGCGGTCGTCCATACATAGATGGCCATACACCGTCAAGTTTACTGGATGCCGCTTCAAGTTGTAAACTTGACAGGTAAACTTGATCGCGTATGGCTAGAATTTATCGAACAATGCTTCAACCCATTAAATGGCCCACTACTGAGCACGGGTCTCTCCTCTTGAGGAGGCCTAGAGCATACTACATCCTCCAAGTACCGGAAGTTTCCATGCCACCCCAGGACCTCCAACACGGCTTAACGATTGTTATCTAATGATAACAACCGGGACCGACGGCTTTACGTGCCCTCCGAAGCACGGCAACGCTTAAGAAATTTTTACCACCAGCGATCACCCATCCAACTACCGACCGCGCTCGCTGTTGCTTAACTTTGTCGATCACATAATATCCACATAAACTAACAGGCTATAAGTGCTTCAACAATGCGTTTGAGGTGATAGATTACAAAGAGATTTTCACATTATTTCCAAAATATTTAAATTGTACACACGTTTTTCTTGTTAAACTCAAGATTAGTATTTAGGTTCAAAAACCTGTATATAAAACGAGGTTATTACTAAAACTAGGTCTATGAGTTATTGAATATGATTAGTGACGTATTTATGCATGTTAATTTAAATTATAATCTAGGCGCTGAGGTGAGTTGTGTCGGTCTAGATTATTGGATAAAGTCCTTGGTAAGATATTAAGGTCTGCGTGAACTTTAAGACCTAGGTATATGTCATCTTATGTTTATGGCATCTAGGAATAAATTAATCTCGGTTTGAACGTAATGATACGGTCTATTTGCTTTTATATGGAACAACAAAAAACATTTCAATTGAAATAAAATTTTATGCTAATTACTTATTAATTTAGTAACTATATCTAGTCTCAATAATTATAGATTGGGCAATCCCTACAAGCCTACCTAATGTAACCTAACCTACCTACTTGACTTTCTTAAATAAAATATTAATAAAAAGTTTAGTAGAACTAGTAATTGGGAATTAGGTCATTTACTACCCGCAGAGTTTAATCCAGTATTTTTATTTAACACACGCAAGTAACTCCACAGCAGTCAGTGTTCTTTTGGCATAAATACGTCAACAAGCGTTGCTGCGGCCGGATCATTCGGTTCGCGGTGAAAATAACAGTTTTATTTTTATTGCAAGTAAATTTCGCAATTTGAAAGCAAAGGCTCGAAGGTGGTGATCCGACAAATTTGATTAAGTGATCGTATTGCTGATTTTCGTTTGTTTATAAGTTTTTTAACGATGTTTTTTTTAATGAGCTGATGGGTCAATCTGAAACACGTGTTTGTCTTATGTTATTTTCAAACTCTTTAGTTGTACAAGAAATGGCCATTCCTGGGTTAATCTTAATTAGCTTATTCAAAAGCATTTGAAACTTTCAGTCTCAACTTTTTGGCATATAATTTTATTACGTTAACTTTAAGAATTAATAAACCAGTATAACTTTAAAAATTAAAAAAAATCCGCCTACTATCAAAAAAGCCACCATGATATACCTTTTTAAAATCCTTATGATGAACCCTTTAATTTGATACCCAATTGCATTATTCAATTTATTTTTATTTTTGATACGCAAACAATGGCATCTCACAGCCAGCATATTTTTTTTTAATTTCACTTATCTAGGAACACTTAGGTTATCAAGGCGAATCTAACGATATCTTAATTATATTAATCCGTTCAGCGGTTTGGAAGATACGAGGTAATAAAGAATGTTACACGCATTCATATACATACATACATGATACGCGAAAAAAAAACATAACCCTTCCTGGCAAGTAAAAAATAAACGCTCATAGCCCCGGCCTTTGTCGTGAGTGCCATGGTTAACACACTAAATGTCAATGCATACGTCATGTGGACTGGACGGGGACGGTGAAGTTTTGCAAACATCGTTTCATAGAAAATGTAAACGATAGCGCATACGCCACGGAGGTACGCACGGGACGGGAACGGGGCACGCACATATGTACATATATTTATGCCCCGTCCACGTCCCGTCCCCGTCCCGTCCACGTTACGTATGCAACGATCTTAAGTTATACACACACTCAGATCAAGAACAAACATTCAAATTCATCATTCAAACTGCCTCGCTAGGAATCGAACCCAGGACCCTTGACACACTGTAAAGTCTATTCACACCACAGGTCTTCTAGGTAATAGAAGAGCAAGATTCGAACCCAGGATGTTAAATTGTGAGATTTACTTTCAAACCACTTAATTATGTGCATGGATTTAGTTGGGAAAAAACTGGCTGTAGAAGTCTAGAGTTTCCTACGGCAAGGTGTTTGCTCCAGTGATGGACAATTTATCTTAACATAGTTTTCTTAAATCCTCAAAGTAAAGAATTTTCAGTATTTGTGTTAATATTGTAATATTGCAAATGTAACAGATGCCTGGATAGCAAGTATTCATCAGAGAGATTTTATTAAAATTAATTCTAAAACCTGATAAATATTATTATTTTGTAAGTGTTTCTAAGAATTCAACTAATAAATATAACAATAAATGCAATAAAATATTAAGATATTTTATTGAAGTTTTCTTAAAGTCCATAACCGGTACAGCCACCCTATGCATTATTCAGTAACATTTAGCACAAAAACATTAAATTAATTAAACTTTCTATAAGAGGTAAACATAATGTCTACACATAAATCGAGTAAACAATGTGATAATAAAAAGCACTTAGATACTTTCCCAATGATTTATAATGGTATCTATCAATGAATAAAATAAACTCACGCCTGTAGCACAGTTAGTCTGTAGTCCCGGGTTCGATTCCTGGCAGACATGTTAAAGATACAAGTTTTTTTGTCAAGGTGTTTGTAATTTCATTTGTGTATGTGTATAACAGGCGCGACTAATGTGTGAGCCTCTATTTATTGTGTGCTATTCACACACAACTTTGTGTATCACGGATATGATTTTTGATATCTTGAAACCGTAAAGAAGGTTGCTGGTGTGGTGTTAAATACCGTGCAATAATAAGTCACTTGAGTGTCATATGTTACTTTACTATTGTAATACTAATAGTCCGGTCAATTTAGACATTCGAAGGGGCATAAATTCCCAACAAGCTGAAAATCAGTAAGATTGTTCAAAACATAATTATAAATAAAAAATTTAAGTTTCCCATCATTCCCGTGTATGGAAAAAATAAATTTTACTAACAAAAAATAACCGACTTCAAAGTCTCAAAAACTACTATTCAGATCTCGTTCAAATTTATGTGGGACCATATGACAAGCACTTGCTTTCGATTAAAAAAAGAATCATCGAAATCGGTTGGCGTGATATTGAGTTATTCGTCAATTTGTCGCGCACATCTTAACACAAATTTACGACTTATGTGGTTTTCTCATGGATGCCATTGTCAGATCTCAATAAAATTTATGTGGGACCACATGGCAGCCACCAGCTTTCGATTAAAAAAACAATCATCAAAATCGGTTCGCCCAGTCCAAAGTTCTCAGGTAACAAACATAAAAAAAAATACAGTCGAATTGAGAACCTCCTCCTTTTTTTGAAGTCGGTTAAAAATATTCAAGGCCAAAGGTCAAAAAATGAGTTTTTCGCGATTTTCAGCAAAACGGTGAGTTTTATCATAAAGTACCCCAGACAAAAATTGTAGATCATAAAATTATCTATAAAAATGTATCAATACTTTTTTCCCACGAGCCACCGTTTCTGAGATATAACGATTCAAAAACGCACTAAGTACACTACCATGAGGTAGCAGGGTAAACGTGTGCATATTGCGACGATAAAAACTTACAACTTTTTGAATCCTTGTATCTCAGAAACGGTGTTAAGTTCGCGAATTAGGTCACACTGTGCAATAGGAATATTACAGTCTAAATAGAATTTATATTATAATGTAAACACCCTCCTATTTCTAAATACAATTACTTAACACGTTGTAAACAGTATAAACATTACAATTAACTTCCATATATGTTAACATGTACATAATTCAATTATTGTGTTAATTTAACATAAAAGGAGCACGATGCAATTGATACGACACGACAAGAAGACAAGAAAGGCGTAAATAAAACGCTGTTATACGATTCGCGTTATACGTACAAAGTACGAAATTTCTTTACGCGATGTCCCCATTGATTGCTAATAAACTTTATGGCGTATCGATGTAGGCAAACGTTTTTATCGACTAGCGACCCGTCACTAATCGCGCGTAAGGAATGCTCGATACTTTGCCCTTTTAGGGATGGGAATGGGTTTGTTTTATTGAGGTGAAATTGAGAGTTTTAGTCGAATTTTATATATCTACAATAAGTACCTAAGTACAATTTTGCTCAAAATGCTATGTCGAGTAAGTGTGTCGTTTATTTATTGTTTTCTATCACATTTTATTTGGATTTTGATATTTGTTGGATTGTATAAATATCAAAATATATACCTAAAACATTAAAAAAATCTTTCAATAATTAATAAGTACCTATATATAAATATACTCGTATAAATAAAGCTCAGCTCATTTTCTTCTCAATTTTGAGAATAAATATACACAGCTTAAGTAAAACTTAGTTACTTCATTTTTAATTTATTTTGTACAATTGAATCCAATATTAAAATTTAAGGTCTGAACTTTAGCGGACACACAATAAAAATTTTAATCTCAATAAAACTGTATTAACGAAATCCCACGACCTGGGTTAAGAAATTAAACAAAAGTAAATCAGGAATTAATTTGACACTTGTCTTGTCAAGAACGATACAATACACTCAAATTGAAATGCCAATGTCTTTTGAAAGCGACCTACAATGACCTCTTTACAAAATTAAATGGTTACGTATGATAAGTACCTACTCGAACTCATTTTAAAGTAAATCATTTTACAATAATAATATAAAATATCTCTTTAATTAAATTATATCATAAGTGATTGTAATACGTAAGTATAGTGATCAAGTACTTTATTTTTGATAACAAGCGAAATATGACAAAAACGGTGCGCAACATACATTGCTAATTAGCATTTAAATTTTTTCTGATGATGAGTGGTCATCGCCAACAACATCAGCACAACAGTCAACACTAAAAGTATTAGCAACGCATTGCAGGCCGGAAAGGAAGCGCAAAATACAGTTTTATTTACTTTTTTATACGATTTCCAACAAAAGAAATAGTGTTATAGATTTTATACGTACAGTTCATTACGTTACTAAAGATAGTACCTGGATGACCGAGCTTTGCTCGGTATTTTTTTTTGGTAAATCGTGTTCTTTTGAAAATTATTAGTGTTGCTTAAAAACGCCATCTACTGAAGTAGCTTTAGTGTTGCTACTCGCCAATAGATGTCACGAAGAGTCTATTGTAGCAGTTTTTCATTGCCTCAAAACACGGATAAAACGACATTTTCTAAAAATGAATCTAGATCGATTTATCGTCCCCGAAACCCCTTGTATACTAAATTGCATGAAAGTTGTTGGAGCCGTTTCCGAGACTCAGATTATACATATTATATACTATGTATACAAAAATTGCTCGTTTAAAGCTATAAGACTTCAATCTCAATACCAAAAGTGTTTCTTTTAATCGCATAAACTTTTTCTAAATCTTCATTTTCTCAAATACCTACACTCCTTCAAAGATTCTAATGTAGAGAATATCTTTTTAAAAATAGTGAATACCCTGAATTCAAACCCGGACCTCCATAGTAGATTTAAAACTGGGATACCTGAACTTTAACAAACACACATAAGCCTAACTCCTCGTCTCGAAAGTGACAAAAAGACAAAACAGTTGTTTTTGCGGGTATAGGTGAAAGCGCGCGGTACGCCCGCAAAATGTCTTTATATTTGCCGACAGATTTTTATTGCAGCGGACGCGCAAGCTCGCGGCCTTTTTGCGCGGGACCGCATCGATATTTTTTATCGATACCCAAAAAGTTTGATTGGACATCACTAATTTCGGAGACGTTGCGGAAGGAATTTTGAATTTGGAATTGTATTTTGATTTTTAAACGGTTTTATTTAGCTTACCCCGTATGTGGGGGAATCTCTGCAACATTATAGACCCACTTCCTCTGATCCTATGGAGTTGAAATTGCTCATATTGGTTTAGTTCTGATGACCATGATTTTTTTACGCAGCTCACACAATCACACACACACAAACACAAACACACACACACATACAAGTAAGAATTATAAATTATTATGTGCTATCATGTTCTTCAATTTCTCTTCTAATATTATGTACTTCTGTAATTTTATAACGAGTGGGTAAATCCTAGTCTCCCACGACACAGGGAATCCTAGTGTGGGGGCTAGTGTACATGATTTTATGTAACAAAGTTTGTGAAATATTTTTTTTTTATTTTTTCAATTTTTATAAGCATGACCTGATATAACTCAGGCTGGTCTCCAGACGAAGGAACTCCTTAAGGGTTAACAGCACCCTTACAATTTTTGTAATATACTAGATTGACACTATAACGCTCCCCGCCCACGTCAGACTTTTTGTAGGACAGATAATCAGGCCGATTTTTCCTGCCATATTATATCTGACCGACTTTTTGTAGGACGTGTGCGTTGCACTATTTCTATCAGTACGTTCTATATTTTTCCTACAAAAAATCGGTCACCGATTATCGGACGTGGGCGGGAAGCGTAAATCTATTTTGTTGTTAAACTATTAACTTGTTAAATTTAACTTTATAGTTGATAAGAGATAAAACAAATCGCAAACGGAGTAGAAAAGCTAATAGAAAAATTAAATGTGAATGAGTTATTCTGTGCTTTAGAGGGTACGATAAGGTACCTATTGATTCTGTCGATCACTTTATGATCGACTGTTTTGTACATAATATAGGAGCACTTATCTATGTGCTCCCTCTCGTCTCATGTCTCTTTCTTTTTCTTATCTCTTTCTTGGTCGGCAACGCATCAGTGATGCCTTTGATGTCGCTGATGTCCATGGGCGACGATAGCCACTTACCATCAGGTGCACTGTCAGCTCGTTTGCCGGCTTTTTCCATAAAATGGACTACAACAAGTACAGAACCATCGCTGTCTTCGTCATGTATAGCCTTGGGGTGAGATCTATAAACCGTACTTAAGCTTTGCTCAGACTAAAAATTATCCGAAGCAAAATTATGGTACTAAATCAACCTTAACATTAGCATTTTTATATCACTTTTTATTTTTTCTTATAACAAATATCCGAACAAAAATAATGGTCCAAAATCAATCTTAACGTTCTCCGTTTTACATGATTTTTTTTTGTATTAACAATATCAGTCATCTAGTACATTTGATTGTCTGAGCAAATTCCAAGTCTAAGTGCGCTTTATAGATTTCACCCTTAGTCTTGCTCTGAAGATAATTTAAGCAAAGTCGATACCATACAAGATGGTATGGTGTTTGATGAATAATTCATGCATTGTTTTTGGTAGTCGGTCGTGTCAACCAGTAGGGTAAAAACACCGGTCGCGGACCATGTCGATACGGCAACTGTGAAATTCGATTTAACACCACATTAATATTCATTGGGTTTAAGTTTTACTTTAATTAAATTGATTCGTTTATGTTGAATTAATGGTGTAAGGTTTAGATTGTTCAATGATTAGTTTATGCTATGCTATGCTAGTGCTATTCTGTTACTTTTGCTTTATTTATTCTTGACGCTAATTTTGATATAAATTGATTAAATAATTATTAAATAGAGTGTCTTTAATCTAAGGAAATATTTAGTATATTTTATTAAAATTAATTAATTTATTCAAAATGTGACTTTACCTAGAAACAATTAAAAGGAAACATTAAAATAATGTATTTAATTTAATATTACATTAACTTCGTTACAAATTGTTTATTTGTAAATATCACTGCTTTTTCTTACATACTGTACTTTTATAACTAACCAGGCAAAAATCCCACAAATTATCTTGTAAACAAGTTTTTATTGATTCATAAATCAAAATCCTTCAGACATCGAGCCAAGAATGTTTTTCTTAAAAAAACCGCAGTTTAAATTAACCTATCCAACGACGAACAAGTGACAGCAAATCAAAATTCCGTTTTTTCCTAAAATGGTGGTAGTAATAAAAAGCGGCTGTCCATATTTGGTACTTTCACCTTGAGTCGTTGGTTTGTGCCGATGAATCACTCGAGTACATCGTGTTTACATCTAACCGTAAGGTTTTCATCACCATCATCTTCATTATTCATCACTTGCGCTCTGCCCGTGGCTCTGCCCGTGGCTCTGCCCGCGTTTCGAGGGATAATAAGTACCCCATTTGTTATTCCAGATGGTCTGTGTGCTGAATTTCATGAAAATTTGTTCAGAAGTTTTTGCGTAAAAGAAACAAACAACCATACAAATTTACACATTTATAATTTTTTAAAGATTAAGGTCCTTGCATAAGTAACGTGGACGGGACGGGGACGGGACGTGGACGGGGCATAAATATGCGTGCGTCCCTGTCCCATCTCGCCCCGTCCCGTCCGTGCCTCCATGGCGTATGCGCTATCGTTTACATTTTTTATGAAACAATGTTTCCAAAACTTCACGTCCCGTCCCGTCCCCGTCCCGTCCACGTTACGTATGCATCGATCTTTAGTAGGGAATCATAAACAAACAATAAATACTGATTAATGAGCCATCCTTATCTTATAACTAGGGTTGATACAAACAATGCGATCGCTAATTGTAATTGCCGACCCAGTCGCGAATTTCGTAACCCTCACCATTGAAATATTATTGCTATCATATAGAACCGACACCGCGAACACAATATATGTCCCAATGAATTGACGCCGATCGGCTTCAATTTTCAATGGATTCGTTTGATTTTAAAAGGAGAACGTGGGCTCAATTTTGAAAATAGAACCTCCCGGCCGCGACACATTTTGTTCGAGATGTCTGTTCTATGACATTAGGTATATTTCAATGACCCTCTCATGTTATTTCGATACGAAAATGTTGAGGGATTAAATAATTACGCTACACAATCATAGTCCCACTAGGATTCCCTGTGTATGTACATGTCGGCAAGCGACCTCTTTGGTTCTACAACGATCGGCCGATGCAGAAGCTGTCATACAAGAAGTCATGAAGTAAAACTAAATATTTAGATTAAGGAACGTGTCAATCTATTTAGAACAATACGTGTGGGACATTCGATGGGATATGGAATAGTGATCACGGAATGGTAGAGATTATTATTGATGTGAACGTTAGCAAAAAGCAAAGCAACAACCCATAATTGTCCCACTGTTGGGCTCGGGGTCTCCTCTCACAATGTGAGAGGTATTAGGCCATAGTCTACCACGCTGGCCAAGTGCGGATTGGTAGACTTCACACACCTTTGAGAACTTTATGGAGAACTCTCCGGTGTGCAGGTTTCCTCACGATGTTTTCCTTCACCGAAGCAAGTGATAATTAACTTTTAATAGGCACATAATATTTGAAAATCAGAGGTGCGTGCCAGGATTTGAACTCGGGCCCCTTCGTTCGGGAGACCAACGTTCTAACCGCTAGGCTATCACTGCTTTACTGAGACAGAACTGGAAATATATCATGGAGCAAAGTAAAAGGAATATTAATGAATAACCACTTATAGCCACTTACCATCAGGTGGATCGTCAGCTCGTTTACTGGCTACTTCTATAAAAACACACATACATACACGTACATATACCCAGACCGAGAACAGAAATTCAAACTCATCACCTGTTCTTGTTTGTGAATATTTGTGAATATACATCACCCACTTGCTCATGAAGACCTTACACTTTTTAGGGTTCCGTAGCCGAATGGCAAAAAACGGAACCCTTATGGATTCATCATGTCTGTCTGTCTGTCTGTCTGTCTGTCTGTCTGTCTGTCTGTCTGTCTGTCTGTCTGTCTGTCTGTCTGTCTGTCTGTCTGTCTGTCTGTCTGTCTGTCTGTCTGTCTGTCTGTCCGTCCGTCCGTATGTCACAGCCACTTTTTTCCGAAACTATAAGAGCTATACCATTGAAACTACCATTGAAACTTGGTAGGTAGATGTATTCTGTGAACCGCATTAAGATTTTCACACAAAAATAGAAAGAAAACAATAAATTTTGGGGGTTTCCCATACATAGAACTGTAACTCAAAAAAATTTTTTTCATCAAACCCATACGTGTGGGGTATCTATGGATAGGTCTTCAAAAATATTATATTGAGGTTTTTAATATCATTTTTTTCTAAATTGAATAGTTTGCGCGAGAGACACTTCCAAAGTGGTAAAATGTGTATCCCCCCCCCCCTGTCACTTCTAAAATAAGAGAATGATAAAACTAAAAAAAATATATGATGTTCATTACCGTGCAAACTTCCAACGAAAATTGATTTGAACGAGATCTAGTAAGTAGTTTTTTTTAATACGTCATAAATCGTAAACCACAAAAAACATCGATCAAAGTTACAATGAAGTACAAGAACTTTTATATTATGTTACTTGCTGCTACGGAACCCTTCATGGGCGAGTCCGACTCGCACTTGGCCGCTTTTATTCATATAGTGGAAGGCCTGATCACAGAATATTTTGGGTCCTTTAGGAATTTTCGGATGAGTACAATGAATGACAGTTTAAAGCTGGAAGCGTACGTGGCACTCATTGTAAAAAATAATATTTTTAACAACATATTGGAGGTAAAAGTTAAATTTTCTTACAAAGAATTTTTAGGAAAGGATTGTTCTATTCAGCCTAATATTTATTTTTATAAACATTCTTCCAATAAAATATACGTTATTGTCGTACACATTGTATGTTAACACAGTAAAAGCCTGTTCACTCTTTTCTAGAAACTTCCACATCATAGAATGGAAACATTATTATTAGAATTAAACGATATTACACTAAATCTTGCTTTTGGTATCGCTCTAACAGTAAAACAAGGGCTTACATAAGGGTGTTGCCAGGGTGATGTCAGACGTCAAAAGCTATTTTCACCATATGGTTCTGATTTTACAAATGCGGGGTGCACACCTGTAGAATTTGACCCTCTAACAACCCTTATTTTATAGCTCGTAGCTTAGTAGTTTAAAGCTCCATGGAATGACGGATCTGGGTTCGATATTCGATGAACCCCCGACGGTAAGAGGGGTGTTAAAGTTTGAAGGATGGAAGGATACGAAAATTTAAGGTTTCGTTTTTATTGCGGAACCTTAAAAACGAAATTGAAAAATTGAAATCGGTTTATCCGTTTCGAAGCTGTTATACCAGAGACACATAAAGATCTTATATCCTACTGATATAAGATCTTTATTATTATTAATGTGAGAGTTTGTATGGATGTTAAGTTGTTAGTCTTTCACGCAAAGACTACTAAAATTATTTTCATGAAATTTAGCACACAGGTAGATCATTATTCGAAATAACAAATGGTACAGATTACACTGGAAAACGTGGGCAAAGCCACGGCCAGAGCACTAGTTAAGTTGAAAGAAAGAACGAAAGAAAGAAAAAGCATTTACGATTAGCGAAGATATGAAAGCCCTCTTTTACGGGACCTAAAATAGATAAACTAAACGATTTACTCTTAAAACTTGCAGAAAAATCTCCAGTTAGTTACGTGTATCTTCTAGAATGAAAACAACCCTTTGAACGTACAAAATTAACCCCATAAAGCTAACAGTATAGTAATAATAGTCTCAATTTGCTAGAGAGCCATCTATTAGGTGTCGGTTTACTCTTCATTATTCTGCAATTCGACCCCCGGGGTAAGTTATTGCCAGTTAAGGGTTGTTTGCGATTTGAAATTAGCGGAAGTTAAGGGTGAAGTAACAACTATTTCTTTGTTTCGTTAAAGGCTCTATCTATTTTTAAAAGCTTTTTGTACTAGTAGTGAACTCTGAGAAATAATGGATTAGGCCAAGGATAAAAGCAAAGTATTTTTTACACGGGCCACACCAAAGGCACCACTAATGTGCCTTTGATGTGCCACCAAGAAAGTTAGAAGAAAAAGAAAGAAAGAACTGGCTCTCAAGCCCAAACATCGCAAGCCAAGCACAGGTTATATCTTCGGTTTTACTGATGTCATAAAAAGAGAAAAAGAGAATCGTCATAATTTGAAATATTAAGTACTACTACAGAACTTACGCCCCAACTCAGAGTCACTAACGGTTACTTAAATCGCTCCTTAGTAAAGAATCACCACACAAATTCTGTGCTAAGGAGCGATTTAAATAACCGTTAGTGACTCTGAGTTGGGGCGTTAGTATGTTAAATCTCACACTGTGTGTGCTATCTTTTAAAAGGTATTAAAAGTGAATTAGGCGGAAATTGAGATTTGTCGAAATTGGTGCAAAAATGGATACAATACAACACACACACGTTTATCTTTTGTTTCACTAAACCAATCACATTGGTATAATACACGAAGGCATTTTAACGCCATAATGTCAAATGTCAAGCACTTCTGACAACAACAAAAGCGTGCGTATCGTCTTGTACTAACAGAGCGACTACGAGCAGAACGGTCAATTGCCGGTTCTTACGCTCTTCATCGTTGGTGCGCTAGTGACATATCTACCTCTTTTTACATTATAATATCATTGATCCATGGGGTAAAAAACCCAGAAAATTATATACGACGATTATTAAAATACAACCATTACCTGTACGTATGTATGTCAAAACAAATCATAAAATCATCGGTCATGAACCTGCTAAACAATGAAAACCCCATCTTTTCTCACTATTGTCTAGATGATTGCAGACGCATCCAAAGTTTTTGGATGCGACGAAAAAACTGTCGTCCATTTTTCGGCACGAAAATTTTTCTCACGACGTAAATATGTACGACAAACCGAAATTTTACAATTGTGACTAATTCGAAAATAATTATGGAAACTTCCGTCTTAAAAAAAAACAATCGTTGCGTGTTCTTAATGCAAGAGTGAGACAAAAATATCCACCTCTCACTCTATCAAGCTTTTGTTTTCATAGAAATAAAATCAGAGTTATCTAGAGTGGAAAGTATATACAGAAATACAAAGTAATTCAAGCTCTATTACAAAGGAAATAGATTCCAATTCACGTTGTAAGAAGTTTTGGTGTAAAAGCAAAGAATGTAAGATTAGCACGCGACCCAAAAATATTTGTTTTAACAATTTACATGTAGGAGAATTAAAATGGACGTTTTTGTGTAAATGTATAATTGTATACTAAATACTTCTACTTAAGTACAACCGTTCTGTGACCGAAATTCAACAATAATATATTTTGTCCAAGAGTTACTTCCCACTGACATAAATAAATATTTTTTTTAAGAAATGTATTAATTTAGTTTTCTGCGTTTCTTTTCATCTTTCATTTTCATTTCATCTCAGACTCCTTTGTGCCTGCATTATTATTAAAAACTTAACAAGTGCGAATTAAACTCGCTTGGAGCCCTCTCCTTTTTAAATCAATGGGTTTGATTCCTGGCCAGGGTTATTAACTTTTCAAAAATCTAGTGAAGTAGTTATAGTTTTCATCAAAATCGGTCCCGAGACTCCTTTGACCATGTTTTGCTATTCCTCATAGTTTCTTTGGCCATCTACGCACACTTGAAAAATTCACCTGTATACACGGACGTAAAAAAAGAACGGACGTAACTTTGCCTAATCGAGAGTGAAGCATAGCAATGACAGCTCGCTTACCATGTGTGCGTAATTTAGTAATTTTTGATTCGCGATGGTGTCAATGTCATGTCAGTGTGTGGGTGTGTGTACTTGTACGAATAGAGAGTTGGTATTACTATGGGTGCTTCACTGAATTTGTTCTTGGGATTACGTCCGTATTTTTTTACGTCCGTGCCTGTATATAAGATTATATTCCATAATGCGTTTAGAATTTGTTTTTGATATAAATAAAACAAAAGAAACAACAACTCTGTATTATTTTATACTCAAATGAGCGTACCAATATAATAATAGAGTATGGATTTAATTATATTAAACAAAATATCTTAGTTGCATCAGTCTGTGAGAAAATTTATTTAATATTGAGTCGATCCCAGATCCATAACATTAAAATATTTATAGGTAGATCTGTTCGTGGCCTACGTGAGAAAATTCCGCACTCATAGTTATAGTAGCGAATAGTTATAGCGAAAATCCTTGAAAAGTCGGATTATGTCAGAGTTAGATACGGATCTACCTTTGTTTACCATCAATGTACCATCTCTATATACATACTGGCTACTTGTCTCTATCTATATGCTATACTAAGAACCGCCCTCGCTTTGCTTCGGTTTTGGTACAGATCCCGTATTTTTTTAAATAAAATAAAGCCTATGTTACTCAGAAACAATAAAGCATTATAACTGTGAAAGATTTTTGAAATCGGTCCAGTAGTTTTGGAGTAAATCCATTACAAAAAAATAAAAAAAGAGAAAAATTAAAACTTTCCTCTTTATAATATTATAATATATTGTATGGTTTGCCATGTTCAACTTTTATGGTTGGTATATTTCCGAAGCTCCCACCCTGAAACCCTCAGTGAGAAGGAGGTTCGGTTTCCCCAGCAAATATGTCATTTTCTAAAGCTTTTGACAGTATGGTACTCGTTATTATGTTATCATTATATTCTATTATATTTTAAGTTCTTATTATTATTATCTATACTAATATATAAAGAGGAAAAATTTGATTTTTTGTTTACATTGAATAGGCTCCGAAACTACTGAACCGATTTGAAAAATTCTTTCACTGTTGGGAAGCTATACTATCCCCGAGTAACATAGGCTATATTATATTTTCAAAAAAATTAGGGATCCTTAATAAAACTCCAATAATGTAATCCAAGGTGTAAAAAAATAAGAAAACCGAAGCAAAGCGAGGGCGGTTACTCGTATTTTATAAGTTTAGAAACTCAGGGTAGAGACAAACCAGAATAGTGAATAGATAGCTTTTAACAAGATTTTATTTAACTTGCTTTGTTAGTTTGTTAGTATGTAAGTCGAGCTGAAATCTGAATTAGAACTACTTTCTCTCGTTCTACGAATTTGAAATTTCACAATTTGTGTTGGTATCGATGATAATGCATTTTAATGATAATGGTGACCTGATACAACGCTCAGGGTTGGCTCCAGACGGGAGAACTCCTCAGCATCCAACAGCATAAATACAAATTTTTAAAAGCCTGTTTTAAAAAATATTATTTTCAGTCTGATTGGTGGTAGGACTGGTAGGGCATCGTAAGGATTATTATGAATATTATTTTTATTTAACTTCTTAGTTAAAACTCGTCTTCTTGGGACATTCTTGGGACATATTATGAATATTATTACTTTTCGTAAAGTCTATCTGTCCAGCTACCAAGTCAGCCGCCAAACGATTCCTTGTGTTTCGGGAGAGCCAGATCTTTTTTGTTTTGTTAAATTAATTTTTCAAAGGATCCTTATAAATCATGAATATGAGAACTGCTAACATTAGACAACGCTGACTGACCGGATATTAGGACAATGTATGTAAGATGAATCATTGAGGCCAGGCGTTGATAACCTCTCGGCTTATGAGAGCCTAGTACTTACGGATGTGGAGACTTATCTCTGGTACTAAATTAATATTCAATTTGTACGTGAATAAAATTTGCATTAATGATTCTTTGTTATGAAATTTATTTATTGAACTAAATAAGTATTTTAGTAAGCAACAAATAATAACATTTTCTCATCTATGTTTGTGTACCGATTTTCTTTTTTTTGTTTGGTAGGAGGCATACTTATTTTTTTTATTTTTTTTTTTGAATATTGTTTTTGGTTAGGCACTTTAACCAGTAGGTACCTATGGCGTCAGGTCGGCAACTTGTCGGTAATATTTGTGGATAAGGCCGGACGCACAGGATGCTATAGTTTGTAGTCGGGCGGTAAGAATCAACTGATCTATGCCAGTCGGGTTTTGCCCATCGATCAACATTGCTTTAGTAGTGACAACGCTGTCGACAACATATAAATCTTATAAGCCTTCTATCCACGTCATACACATGCTATCGTCAATAATATGTGGGGTTATCTGGTAGAGAGGCATTATATCTTTTACTGAGTGGTCTTAAAAAACAGTTTTACATAATAATATTTTTTTACTTATCTGTCTACTGGTCACAATAGTCTTGTCATGGATGCTAGGCATCCACTAATAAGCAATTGGACACGTGTAACTTACACGTTACATATTAAAGAATTCCTGCGCGTTGGTTACATTTTGCCGTACGGCCGGCCGTGTTCAACTCACGTTGCGTCCGTCTCGAGATCTGTCATTACTGTGATAACGCTGTGTGTACGTGCGTTTGCGCAGGAAGGCCGTGCCGTCGTTGTATCGATAGAACGATATAGCGTTTGAATACCAGTGTTAAATAAGACAATAATTGTAAAAAATAATGGCCGTTCTCAATATTATTTTTACAGTATTTACGTCAGATGCCTAGCAATTGTCAAAAAGTCACATTATATTGTTTGTGGTTGTAATTTTAACTAATCTATACAGATATAGATTATTGAAAATAGTCGAAAGTAGTATTAATATCATATTGAATTGTTATTTAAGATCAAATTTCGTAGTATTATTGTTGTGTAATAAATAGTTTCTGCTACAGTTTCGGTAATCCGGTTTATCATTGATGAGATTTCAATTTTTTAAAGCATTGAATGGAGATAGAAATTTTAAATCAATGTCACATTAAAAGGCTGTAACAGTCACCATAAGAAGTGGACTAGAGCAGGGTACTTTATTTTATTGAACGAAAAATTTTACTACTGATAGATAGTATCGTACATTTCAGAACACATGTATTGATATAGCAATGTTCACTTTTTGTAAGTTTAAAATGTTCCAAAAACAATCCTAAGAAATCATATTATATAAAACTTTGAGCTTTACTATTAGCTTGTACTGGTATTATCAAAGTACTTTATAGATAAACAAGTTTTGATGCAATTATAAATATTGTTGTACTGTTAGGTAGATATTCAATTATTTAATTTCCACTTCTGTTATTTACAAATAATTTTATCTTAAAAGTGAATGATTTCAATAAAAATACTTAAGTAAATGAGTCAAAACGATCATATTCAACATAGTAGCGTTAATAATATATCGTGTAACGTTGTCAACCAATTTACCGGTTCAACTGGTTAACCAAAGTGTTTAACAACATAATAACTTAACGTAAGACCGAGATAATAACACAGGAATTTAAAATCAATAAATTCTGTTCAACAAGCTACATTTACTGCCATGAAAGAAATCTTGTATCTTTGACGAACTGAACTAATTAAGAAACAATTTAAATTTACTGGAATCCAGAGTAATTTTGGTGTTTAAACTATCGAGCAGTGATGATTAAGACCAAGTTTTTATCGATAGAATCATCGACAACCAGACATCACTATTTACAGAAAGATACGGTACGCTATTGGTAAACATATAATTACTTGGTAAGTCGATGCATATCGTATGGTGTTTGTGTGTGCATGTGTGTGTGTGTTCTCTGTGAGCTGGAAACTAGTTTTGCAAGTGAGTGATCGTAACACACTTCATTCTGCGACCACACAGCTTACAATGTTTATTTAATTAATGCGTTGGATCGTTCGTTTTGTTACTGTTTCGTGGGTCGTTCCCATCACTATGATGGATGACAATTTCCTAAGACTACATGTCTAATAGACGGCGTTAGTGATGTTTGGTATTAGCAAATTTATGACCTCATATTAGTAACAGATAATTAAAGATTATGTAACTGCCGCGCTTGTTAACGTTGTGCAATAATATATTTTTGTACTATTAAATCGTACAGAGAATAACTTTATATATTTTTAACCGACTTCAAAAAAAGGTGGAGGTTTTTTTTATGTTTGTTACCTCAGAACTTTGGACTGGGTCAACCGATTTTGATTGATTCTTTTTTTAATCGAAAGCAGGTGCTTGTCATGTACTCCCACATAAATTTGAGCGAGATCTGACAAGTAGTTTTTGAGTAATTTTGAAGTCGGTTATTTTTTGTTAGTAAAATTTATTAAGAATAATGCTCGAGCGCAGCAGTCTGAGATTTTGCATAATTCAAGTTTTCGTGAAGAAGACATCTTTATTTTCCAGTTCTCTTCAAGAATTGAAATTCGACACGTTCATATTTTCAACTGCTTTATTATAGTAATAATAGTCGCCAAATAATAGCTAATACAGTTTAATAGTCTTTTTTTTAAACAGAAAAGGGCCATTGTTAACTCGTCTAGTGAAGCTCATGTCCAAGGGTGACGGTGACCAATTTACCATCAGGTGATCCAGCTGACTTTTATGACAGGCATAATAATAAAGCTATAAGTTAAAAAAATATGGGACCAATCTGGAATTTTCCCTTTGAAATACCGCTGCAGTAGGTTTTTACCTGTTTTTACCATCACAATAACACCCATGACCCGAGTACAAATATTTATCTGTCATATAAATATCTGCTATGGCCGGGAATCGAACCCAGGACCCCTCACTTCGCAGGCAGGGTTGCTACCGACTAGGCTAGGGTCGTCTAAAGAATAATTTTAAAAGAATTTTCCAAATTGGTTGTTATAATATTATGACGGAGTTTTGATGGACTTTACATTTAAAATCCACTAATCCGTACTGGAGCAGCGTGGTGGAGTGTGCTCTAGGCCTCCTCAAGGGGAGAGACTCGTGCCCAGTAGTGGGGCAATAATGGGTTGAAGCCATTACATTAAAAAAAATTGAGAACCTCCTCCTTTTTCTGAAGAAGAAGAAGTACAGGCAATCCTCGTACTTACGGCATGTTAGGTTCTCGAAATACGCGGCGTAAATCGAAACGACGTAAGTCGAGACATATTTTTTCATATCCACACGAACTCGAAATTAAAAAAAAACTGCATTTATAACAAAGGTTATACATACTTTATTATCAAAAATAAGTTCTTAAAATAATTATATATGCACTTATGAAATTGCTAGTTATTTTTCCTATGCCGGAAATCGAAACAAATGACGTATGTTTGAGGAATAGTGTCAAAACATTGTTGGACGTAACTTGAAACGACGTAAATCGAAACGACGTAAGTCGAGGACTGCCTGTACTTCTAAGTGACTGTAAGTTTTTTCTTAATTAAGTTTTGTCTTAAATAGCAAATTAACTAATATTGATTTACTACGACAGTTGCAGATATAATTTTATTTATGAGTACAATTCTCACGGTCGCCAGGTGTTCGGTAGGATGTAAGTTTGTTTGTTTGTTTTACCCGCCATCGATTAATTATCTATGCGCGATAATTTTGAAAGCAGGTGTTAACGAGATATCTTAGTTTACTTGATACGAGTATTTATATCTATTGATGTACTATTCAACGGATATGGAGCTGTGAAGTAAAGTGGTGATAAATACAGATTATAGTCATATGTAACCTATCTGATACAGGTCATAGGCATTTGTAACAAGGATGTTTATTTGTTGATATAAAAGTGACAAACGAATATGAAGTTTATTTGGTGCTAGCGCTACCGCGGCTTTGTTCGCATTTTAATGGATAATAAGTACTATGTCTTATTACAAAGACAATGGTGGTTTGCCTGTGTGATAAATTTTATTAAAACCCGTTCTGTAGTTTTTGTTTGAAAGAGTTACAAAAATTCTCACAAACTTTCACATTTGTAATATTAGTAGGATATTTATAAAAGTATCAAACTAATATGAAGTTTATTTGGTATAAGGGGCCATCCACAAATTACATCACACGTGGGGGGAGGGGGGGGGTCAATGTAGTGTGACATTGTGTGACAAGGGGTGGGAGGGGGTCCTAAATTTCGTGACGTCTCATTTTAAATTCAAATAATTGGTATAGGTAAATATTAAAAAACAATTAGGTAATGGAAATAAAAATTATTTCGGAACTGCTGTTAATTTAATAATTTCTAGGTGTAAAATTTTATAATATGTGACGTCACACTGGGGGGAGGTCTCACAAATATGACCAGGTGTGACAAGGAGGGGGGAAGGGGTCAAAAAGTCATGAAATTAGTGTGACGTAATTTATGGATGGCCCCTAACGTGGAATATAGGCACCTGTAACTAATGTAATAGTCATAGGCATTTGTATCTAAGACGTGTATTTGTGGATAAATGACGTGAATTTAACAGAGTAAGTCCGTTTAATTATTAATTTACCAACACAAACAATAAACTAATCTGGATAAACTAACAATAGTTAAAAAGATAATAAAACCACATAATTATTCGGTCGGTTACCTATGCAAAATTATCTCTAAACGTTAAACAATTGCACTGGCTGTTGATACAAATCTCTAATAATTATTCGCCTAATAAAAAAATTGTATCATCTTTGTTATCTTCGTACTTAGTTCTAGTATTTTAGTGTTATCTATATTTTGCAGACATAAACAATTCGCGCGCTTTAACTGGAATTACATTATTATTTTTATCTGTTTTATATTTCATATTTAAGTAAAATCAACACAATTATAAGATGTGTTATTGTAATGTATTGTATATAATATTGTACTGTCATAACTATACATCGATATTGTACATATTGTACAAATATCTGTTACATCAAACTAAAAAGGCACTACCAAATTAAGCTGCTCGTAATATTATATGTAGGTAGGTAGCTAAAACAATTTTGTATTAAACTAGTAATACCCAGCGAGTGTGAAAAGCCCAAAATCGACTTCATGAATGTACCGAATGTGCCTAATGCATTGTTTTAGTGGTCTCAAACCACTTCGCATTGCCTTTCAAATGAAACCTGTTTGGGGCATATCAGTTGGATGGTTTCAGAGTCTATAAAGGACATCCGTATAAAACATTTTTTGTGTTTTATAAATATAGAAGATCATGATCAATCAATGCAAAAAATGTTTCTGTTTGCTGTTAAATTCTTATTAATATTATTTAAAGTACTTATTTTTATTTAAAGTAGTACCAACTACCAAGATTGTTTAACAATTAAGATTGCTCTAAAAACTCAATCAAACATACATACCTACCTATGTATGAGTTAGTAAAGTTAGTAAGAATAGTTATGAGACTGCCCGTTCCGTAAAAAAGTACCGGTATCGGTGACGTCGACTTTATTCACCAGAGTTAATTCACCCAGGTGTCTTAAGTCTACTTTTAGTGTACTTTATTCACCTATGCACCAGGTGATTTAAATCTACTGGCCGCAGGTGAATTAAGTATACTAAAGCGGTAGACCTAAATTCACCTAGGTGATTAAGGCAAGCTATACACGAGCCTCGGGTCTCCTTGAATGAGAGTTGATGTTCACCACGTTGGCCACGTGCAAATCAGACTCTACCAAGAATTTGAGACCATTATGGAGAACTCTCAGGTGTACTTCCTCCATCCATCCAGCTACCCATCCATACATTCACCAGCCTTTACAAGTCCACTGCGACAGGCCTTTCAAAATGTTCTTTCTAATAGGCACTTAAAAAATAAGATGATCAACCTTAGCCTTGCAACCAGTAGTCAAAGTACTAGGGCATCATAAAATTTAACTAGCTATTTTAATTGCTGTTTAACGTTTGCATAAAGTTAATATTTTAATATTCTTAGAAATACTGCTATAATTTTATTGCGTAGTAAAATTGAATTATAACTACGATTATAATTCTAGGTAGTTTAAATAACATTACCTGCCTACTCAGCGTTTTTATCGATAATAAAAAAAAACTTGAACTTTTTTCAAGTCAGTACTATTCCATAAAAAATAAACGCATACATTATTCCCCGTGTATGTGAGATCAGAAACACCCGACAAAAGTAATATATCTCGAACGGGAAACGAACCTGAGACTCGGTAGAAATTAGGAAACAATAGAACATCTATTAGATCGTTGTATCGCAAAATGTCTAGATAGGTATCGAACTTGAGACTAAACTAACCTTGGGAAAACCACTAACTTGTACCGACATCTGTTGCATTACCTTGGACGGCAATCGCACCATGGACCCTAAAGGTTTGTCCATTCGTGAGTACAATTTGATATACTATACAGCATGATATTATATGGGTCAAATAACATATTTTTATATTTGCCTGACCTCCCGATGTCAGTTGCCCTCGACGGACGTTCCGCGCGCCGCCTTCGTAATTGATGTGCATAAACACGCCGTTATACAGGCTGTTTAGAAAAAAAATCATTATTTTTTTATAAAAATATTAACATTTATATATGAGTAAATTGATTAATCTAATGGTGGTAACTGTCGATGAAAATTACCAATAGGTTCAAAAGCAATAATTAGATGAGTAAGAAGCGTCAACATACATAAGGCAATTGCGTGACGCTAGTGATAAAAGTATATCAACGACAATGATATCGAAGATTCATCATCATAGTTTAATGTAGGATACTGGATCTACTTTAAGTTTTACAATTTCGTGTTTTAAATAAGAATCAATTATCGTTATCATTAAAGTCATAATTATCCCATTGCTGGGCTCAAATGTCTTCATATGTGTAGGGTACAGGCCATAGACCTTGGCCAAGAACATGATAGATTTTTCATACCTTTGTCAACATTGTGGACAAATCTTAGCGACGTTTGATGACCAAAGTGATAATTAACTTCCAATACACACTTGTCTTGATTTAATAAAATTTCAGGAGCTAGATTCGAACCCAGTCCCCAACCGTCGGAGACTAGCACTAGCAATAATGGTTTCATATTGATTTTGTCAGTTTCTCTAGTAAATAACAAAGCATTACCCACTGTATCAACCGCTACACCTCTTTATGTAAATGTGTGTCGTGGGACTGTTCTCAATCGTGAATACAGAATCTGTTTGCTGTTGATGTATAAACATTTTTGTCTCAGAATATACATGGTTATTAATTATTGAGTTATGTATCTATTTCATTCTATCAAGTTAATAAATAGCAGATGTTACTACCGTTGTCTAAGGACGTTTGCTAATACGAATAATAATATTAACAGTAATATTATATATTATCCACTTTGTGCACCACCCAACAACTACATTAAAGTGTCTCAATGTATTGGACCTGTGTTTCCAGGCAAGCCTTTTAATATATCGAGTCCACTTACACTTTGGGCGCGAGATTTTACAAACTGTAATAGCCAAAATAACATTTTCAGAACAACCTATAACATCAGACTAACAAAAATTTAGAAAGCAGCCACGAAAATCGTAATTAATCAATCATCAACGCTCGTGAGCATCCTGTATACAACACACACAGCCGCAGTGGCCAGCAGTGCGTGAATATATTTTGTACGGACAAAACTGTTATTTTAAAATAATAATTGATGTGCTCACAATGATGTTCAGTTGTTCACATAGGTTATTGTCAATGGTATTTTTTTTTCTTTTGTGGCTTTACCACGTCATTATCTTTGCTTGAATATGGAGGGAAAAATTGTTTTCCGCTTATGCAACCAAGGTCTGTGCGGACGGACGTTTCGTTGTAAAAAACTAATTATTTATGCGTGATTATTCATAGGATACGTTCGATGTAGATTGATCGATCATGTTTTGCCAGGTTAACTGTTATAATTTTGCTGTGTTATATAACTTCATGCCAAAAAGTTAAATTTATTGTTTTGTTGAATATCAAATGAGAAAATGTAGAAATTTTTATTTTGTTAATTATAATTTTGAAATTCGATATTGTCCAATTCGACCGTTCGATATTTAAACTTTTCTTGAGACAGTAAACTTTTGTTATGTAGGTATTTACTTACACTACAAACTCAATATTATTATAATGATATAAATAAAATATTTTAACAATTACCAAAACCATCAAACCAAACCAAGGAAGGTACCAAAGAAAAGAATATCGGAAAAAAATGGAAGGATACTTATTACTCTTTTCCCTCATTATTTTCGTAATTTTTAATTGCAACAGCGATTTTTATTTTTTATAACTATATTTTAAGGTATAAATCGCACGGTGTTTTCGTATAATATTAAAATTGTGCAAATATAAAACGTAGTATCCAGGTACGTGCGAATAAGATCTAAAATCATAAAAATTATATTAGGTACTAAGCTCACTAGATAAAATTTTATTCGGTTATTCAAATTACTGCCTTGGTCAGAATATAATTGTAATTTTATAATGTAATTTTAAAATCATTACAAAACTAACGTTAAGTTTTTACAAATAGTACAACTGAGATTAACATTACATTAAATTATTTTATCATTTGAATTCATATGATTTATGAATAGTTGCAGTTTTTATGGATCAAACTTAATTAGTATTTTTTGCTAGAAACAGAAAATAGCCGACACTTCAATGTTAAACGAGAAGTTAATGTAACTAAAAAACAATCTCAAAATGTTTACTACAAGATATAAACAATCTTGGTATTATTTTTTATTGAAATGTTTATTTAAATGACATTAAAAATAATAATAAATTGTAAAGAGAAAACAAATGGCATTAAATTATTGTCTTTAAATTTTGTTGCAGCCTTATTATTAACTTACAAATGACGAATTAAATTACAAAGAAACTGTAAGATTGTTTAGCAAATAGTCTAAAAACACCAGCCAAGTGCGAGTCGGACTCGTGCACTAAGAGTTCCGTACCATTACTACAACATTAGACATAATATCATTCCCTGTCCCGGTGTACATATTTTTTTTTTTTTTTTTAGTATTTGTTGTTATAGCGGCTACAGAAATACATCATCATGGTTCATGACATACAGCCTGGTGACAGACGGACGGACAGTGGAGTCTTAGTGATAGGGTCCTGTTTACCTTTTGGGTACGGAGCCCTAAACATCGACTGTACTGGAGTTGGCCAATAATTTCTTCGTCAATCCTTGACAAGAAACGTAAAGTACCAGAGTGTTCTCCATAAAGTTCTCTCAAGGAAATGGAAAAATATTATAATGTTTTATTAATTGTTAGTTTTGTTAATTTTGACTTTTGAAGTAACTAGTTCCTATCATGGAAGATAGAGTAGAAGGAATGCCATCTCTGCATATGAAAAGTGTCCATAAAAACGCGTCCAATTACGGGTATCGAATATCTATTTTTCAGACACTAGCGCCATTCATTACGAGTGACGCTGCGGATGCACTAGGCGTAACTCAGCAAACTTCACTCCGTCTACAACAGCTATGTTCATATCGTATATTTTCATCTTTCCCTTCGTATGAGATGACCCTCCTTCTACCTCAAAACTCCATGGTTCCTATGACGAAAGAAATAATTTTACTTTGACATTAGAGTGTATACGTTGATAGTCTGTAGCTTATTAAAAGAGACCCTAGCTAGCAGCTGTTATTCCCTACTACAATTCAACATCACAGATTTGAAATAAGAATAACGTAACGCAATAAACTAAAACACCTAGTGATAACATAATTAACATGTTAATTAGTAAAATTAATTGCAACTCATTACATTCGGCAATTACTAAGTTGCTACGCAGGTGTGGAATTCCTAAAACAACTGTCAGATAAAACAATTTGTAGCGACAAAAACTTTGAAATTTACAAAAAAATGTATTTTTACTACTATAACCTTTATATCTAGAGGGTGATACAATTTATAAAGACGATAGGCTTGTGCTAATTGAGCAACGAAGCGAAACGGGAATAACAAAAAATAATGAAAAATATTTTGCAACATCATTTTTTATGCGTTGTCTATTCTATTTGTCTTTCGCTATCTTGTATGGTGGTGTGTAGAAGATAAAGTTGCATGTAAATTTGTTTTTTTTTTAAATATTTTTTTTGAAAAATGTGTGTACAAAATAAATATCGCTTGAACCAGTGATTTGAATCTTTTACGATTTAGATTTATTTTTAATAATAATGCTACAGAATTTTTTATTACTAAAACAATGGTTAATACTAAACATTGTTAAAACATGGGGTAACGGCTATAGATAATAACAATTGAAGGGTTAACGTGCCTTCTAAAGCACAAAATCAATAAATTCAGCTATCGGTCCATCCAACTACCGACCGCGCCCGCTGTTGCTTAACTCGGTCACAAGTCGTCATGCTATGCGTTTACAAGAATGAATTTTTACAATTTTATTGCCAATGAATACTTGAATATAATGTAGGTATCTGTGGCAAAAAGTGCATAACTAAGAAAATATTTATGACGACTTTTTGAATTTAAAATTTTATTGGCATTGTCATGCGATTTTTTGTTAATTTGTTAATATCACGCGATGTTATTTCATGATAAAATTTTTAGTACTAGATTCTACTTTGTTACCCTTGCGGTAGGGGAACATTTTATTCGAATTTAATACATATTAAAGTACTTATTACACTTTACCTAAGGACTTGTGTATTCATGAATACAATTATTGGACACTGGTATTTATTTCTATTCATTTATTTCATTGTAAATTTATAACATGAAATAAAAAAGAAATTGATAAAATTACAAAGGAATTTATACACAATATAACTAAAACTTTTCAGTAACGTATTTTGTATTATAATAATTTCGTAAAACAAACTTCAACTATATACAAGCTTACACTTTACAATATCTAAATAATTACCCGTAGGAAGAAAAAAGTAAAAAAACACGCTGTTTTGTTATATAATATGATTAATGTTTTTTTGTCCAAAAAAGTTATTTTTTGTCCAACTTTGGACAACTCCCGACAGTCGCTACCGACTGCGTCATTAAAATCGCATAAATAAAGTCCAGAGTCGCACTATAGACATCTGTCCGACAGACTGCCCTTATAAAAATAAATACGCGACATGTATGTAGCCCTCACAACGGATAGACATGGCATAATATTTAAATAATAATTATTTAAATTTAATAATTATTTAATAATAATAATTTTAATATAATAGTTATTGTAATGATTATTTTATAATAATTATTTAAATATTATGACTTAATGTGTTGTACTTAAGAATTCATAATTAATACGATTATCTAGTTATTGAAATTGTTTTAAGTACATGAAATAAAACTTTTGGCTTTCACGTTTAAATTCTTGTATTTTATTTTTAAATTGTGTTTCATTACTTTCGAGGTTATATTAAGGTGAGAAATACGTCGAAATATGACTTAAACTTTTCCCTTCAACACTTATCACTAATTTTATGTGGCCATTAATTCATTAACTTGGATACCTTGTAACTACCACCCACTTTTTACGCTTTCTTTTTATATTACGTTAACGACAAGGTTGCCTAGAAGCACGGGCGGAACCAGGTTTTAGATTCGGGGAGGTTTAAGAAAAAAAAACGACTAAAAGTACATAAAATAACCCGAAAATTGAGAATTTAGGGAGTCTTTTATTTTTTCACACGACGTATGTAGCGCCATCTATTATTTTTCAAGAGATCTAAAGATAAAATATATCGGGTGAATAGTAGATATATGTTAATATCTTAACTTTTCGGGGGGAGGGGGGGGGGGGGTTGAACCCCCAAAACCCTCCCCCTGGCTACGCCCGTGCCTAGAAGTTTCAGAGCTAGTTCTTTCATCCTTCTTTCTTCGACGGCAAATCATCGTTAATTGCATTTTCGTTACTAAGGTCCATGGATAATGATGCCTACTTACCACCTTGCCTAGTCACCGCTCTCAGATAATTACATGAAATAGTAGTAGCATTTTTACTATGATATTTGTACTCACAATAAACTAACTACTTTAGCCGTGACCACGACCTAACTGGGTCGTCCACAATGTATTAAAGCTTAAATTCATGTATATTTTTTTTGTTGTATTTTTGTTCATTATTTTTAGTATTCTTTCGTGTTTACTTTCCCTTCATTTCGAAGTGTGCGTAGATGAATAAATGAAGCGTGATTCGTTTCAATATGTGCATTTACCGGTTGACTGGATAACTTTACTTGACGAGTTAATTTGTATTGGATACGGTTGAAACATCGTGCGAACTACGAGTGAGCCTTTGAAAATATTTGTGCGAGTTATTCAACTATTTTCGAATATAACCAAAATTGGTTATTCGACAGCGCGAATGGTAATTTATTAATATTAATATATTGGTTGTGAATGACATTCAGTTTTATTTAGCGGGCCAGAATTATATATAACGGCATAATTACAAATAATTCGTAATGTGCATAAAATAAAAAAATGAGGTCGTTAACACGATTCTAAATTCTACCATCGAACGAAAGACTGTTCGTACTACTTTTTATTTCTGGTTTTTTATAAGCGGAGCTTATGAGGAATTATTTGGGAATATTTCAATGCCATGTCTAATACATTCCTAAGCCTATTCCAATGTTAATTGGAGTGGTTATTAGCCCGCAAGGTGTGAAACAGCAGTTAGGATACCACTCGTGTTTCATCAAAAACGGTAGAGCGTTAATTTAAAAAAAAACATTACTTCATTTCGATGACGGATCTATAAATTTTTCGTCTTTGAAGTTCGACGTTTGAGTATAAAATATGAACCTGTGTATTTTAGTTCTATAGGTTTTTGGAACTTCAAAACTTAAAAGAGAATTTTGGATTAAATTCTTGGATATTAAGCTGTGGCAGAAAATAAAAATGTGGTATATTAAAATATTGGATATGTTACCTATTTTGTAAGACAATAAACGATTTGTCCATTGCACTACAAAGTAGTAAACCAGAAAAATTATCGGTTGGACGACAAAAATAAAATATAGATGTACCTTCAATTTAAGCAATTTTGAAACTCAAGTCATGGACGGGACGGGGACGGGACGGGGACGGGACGGGGACGGGACGGGGACGGGACGGGGACGGGACGGGACGTGAAGTATTTGAAACATCGCGGCATCGTTTCATAGAAAATGTAAATGATAGCGCATACGTCACGGAGACACAGACGGGACGGGAACGGGGCACGCACGTATATTTATGCCCCGTCCACATCCCGTCCCCGTCCCGTCCACGTTACGTATGCAGCGACCCGCATTCTTCGCTGAAATTTATTCCTTCGTATTAAAACCCACACAGACTCAGACGTTCCCTTACCGTGAGAGTTGCATCGAAATACTTGAAGTAACTAATTGTGATTTGGAAACAATGAAAACTGCAAAACATCGAAAGGACAACTTTTATGGTAAAGATGCAGTAGATTAGTAGAGAAAAGTGCCAGGTTTGATTTCTGATCACACCAATTTAAGTAACATTATAAAATGAGGTTTTCAATTTCGTATTTTTTTATATTCGTAACCTCAGAAGTCAGCAGAACTATAATTATTATGAAATTTAATTGAAAAGTGCAAAAACAATTTTTCTCAACTTTAACGTTGAATTTTTTTCCAGCCCAGATTTAGTCGCCTCTTATGACACATATCCAGGGCAGGATTTAGTATTCAAAGCCGCCCAATACGGCATAAGTCAATATTTATTTTGTATTTTATTATTATAAACCCTAACAACAGTACATAAAAGTTTTATTAAAGGTTTTTTGGAAGTTTTACAAACTCAATGTTGTTCTAATGTTCAGCGAAGCGAGTGATAATTAATTCCTAATACAAACTTAACCAAAAATACGACGTAGAAGGGTTAAATAAAAACCTCATAATATTTAATAAGTCAACGCTCTAAGGCCAAGTTCACAATCGCTGCGGATGCGCCTAAGGCCGATGCCACACTTGAGATAAAAACGCTATTACCGTGTGTGTCGTCCGTGAAGTCATTTTGTTACAAGCACCGTAAATAGTGGGAAAATGCAGCCAAATTGGTTTCGCGTTAGTAAGCCCGTTTTTTATTACATAAGTTTCTAGGACACTGGAATTGATTGTACGGTTGGAAGAAAAATATTTTTGTTTTTTTTTTTTTTTTAATTTGAAATTATGGTTGTTCGAATTTTAGTTTTGAGGTTATATCAACATTTTTTTATGAATTCAACTCATCAGAATTGGTTAAGCTATTTAATCTAAAACATAAGAGACAGAAACTTTTACATTAAGTAAGTAGATAAATACCTATAAAAATTATAATTTTCAGCTAATTAGAAGGGATTTAGGTACTCACATAAATTAGGAGTTAGGACGAATATAGGCAACCTTTGCCTACGATACTAGTGTTTCATTAAAAAAAAGATTCCCATATTAAAGTTATAAGTACTTACTCACGTCTTATCTCTAACGTTTACCACGCGCATACCTGTAACAAAGAAGTAATAAATTACTGTACATTACTCAAGCAATCAAAGTTAAACAAATAAAAAAAAATGTAATTAAGTTACTGAACTGACATTTGGCGGCAAAACAGACGCCGGCCATCATAAATTCTAGTCCAATAAAAAAGCAATTTAAAAAACATTCAAATTTGAAAAGAGAACTACTCTAAATCGCCGAACTAGGCCAGCGTAACGTGGTACGCGTGTTTGAGTGAAGTGAACTTTAAGCCTATGGTAATAAAGGTTACAACAAGGGAGTAGTAGTTCACTCGAACTTTGTCGTGTAACTCACGTACCGTGACGTCATCGTTCGGTAACCACGCTCCATGCACAAGCGTTATAAGTTTTATCGTGAGATTATCGATATGCTATGTTTAAGTTATTTCGCGTAAAACATCATTTTTATACTCTACGGTATCTGGTGTAGCAAAAATTGTAAATATATGCGATGTCCATCTTTAAGTATTGGTTTTATTGTGGCTTTTACAACCTTTTGCAAGAAGTTATCGCGAGGAGCGGAGTTTTTGCGTTATTAACTGTTATAAAGTTGTTTTCTATTGAATGCTATTTTTGATAAGAGCAGGCAAAAGAGTTACGTAAGTAAGCAGGTACTTCATTATTTAACAAATTAAATTCTTTAAAATCATACGTGGATTTCTCCATACACTTATAAACGTCATTTTTTTATTCCACACGTCCACACCACTACAACACTCACTAACTAAAGGCCAATGCATACGTAACGGGTTTTTTCCCGTACGGGATGGGAAAAACATCGTCAGCGACGATCCGTCGACATCCCGTCCCATAGGGGATTCCGCTGTATGCACTATACATTTTCTATGAAACGATGTTTCCAAAACTTCACGTTCCGTACGGGAAAAAACCCGTTACGTCTGCATTGGCCTTTAGACTCTCTGCTTAGATTCCTGTGCTAGATTCTCATTAAATATGTTCCTCTTCCTATATTAGATATCTACAGTGACATTATTTGGTCAGGTAAGGTCACAATGTCCCACTGCCGTATGCTCGTGCCTCCTCTCACAATGCGAGGAGTACAGGCCATAGTCCACCACGCTGGCCAAGTTCGGATCGGTAGACTTCACACACCTTTGAGAACATTATTGAGAGCTTGAAGGTGTGCAGGTTTTCTCACGATATTTCCCCGAAGCAAGTGATAATTAACTTCTAATGCGCCTATCATTTGACGACCCTGTAGCCTAGTTGGTAGCGACCCTGCCTGCGAAGCGAGGAGTCCCGGTTTCGATTCCCGGACGGGGCAGATATTTATGTGACAGATAAATATTTGTACTCGGGTGCAGGGTGTGATTGTGATGTGTCATATGTGTCGTCCATGCCACCCGCGACACAGGCAATAACCTACTGAGGGGGTATGAGTGTGTGTTAGCGTTTAGCGTTTATCATTTATGAAGATTAGAGGTGCGTGCTAGGATTCGAACTCGGGCTCGTTCAAACCGCTAGACTATCACTGCTAGGTATAATAATACTATTTACGACTCGATGGTAATTGACCGTCAACCCATGAACATTAGCAACACCTAGTATCACTGACGCAGTGATGCCAACAAAAAACAGAAATAAGAAAGAACTTTACTACTGTAACATTAACCCAATAACGACGATAACAGTATTTTTAGACAACTGTAGGGCTTAACAGTAAACTGTCATGCACCAATCCCCATGGTTAAGTTCTCCGCAATCCACGATTTATAGATGCATACCATTTGTTACGTACTTACCTACAATAAATTAATTAAGTTTTAACGGAAGATGCCTTCACGGTCAGTTTCTCATAATGTTATTATAATGTGGACAGAATTCGGGTTCTATGGTTTTGAAATTTTTAAAATAAAAAATGTTGAAAAAAATTGCTTGGAATGGATTTTTACTTAAATTAATGTTTTTTTTTTTAATTTAAACTGGAAATAATGCCAAAACGTGTTTCTTTAAATACTTACATATTTATTTATTATTATTTAGCTGATTCGGCAAACGTTGGCAGAACAACTACCAAAAATGTTCTGTATACATAGGTACACCCAATCTTATATTATATCAATATTCTCATATCTACCATATACACAAAAAAATCATTAAAATCGCTTGAGCCGTTACGGACGAGTGCGGCCACAAACACCGTGACACGAGATTTTTATACAATTATTAGATTTGTCAACTGACTGTAAAAACCATAAAGCCCCAAAACTATCATCAATTAAAACCACATCCAAACCTGCTCTGCTGTTTCCGAGATTCACAGAAACGAACACAGCCAAGCAAAAAAAATATTTTTATGGCCATTTTTTTCCAATATCTTACCCTTACCATCTATCAGTTTTATTATGTAGGAAAAACGTTATAGCCCAGCTTCATAGTATTATATTATTAATGAGTTCGTGTAAAGGTCACATGTCAGTGGTGCTGGCCCTTGTACCAAGGTGCAATAAAACCGGATTAAAAGTATAGCGGCGAATGAAAGGACGAAAAAAATGTCAAGTTTTATATGGAAATTGGGCCAATGATTTCCGTGTCGCGTGTCTCACTGCGAGATTTGAAACTATATATATATAAAATGAAATGATTTATTAGAAAAATGAGTTTAACAAATTATTCCGTTGTCCCACTCTTCCGTAGAAAAATACACAGTTTAACTCAGGTATTCAGAAATATATATGTATCTGTATATATTATTATGTACCTAACACACTGCACGCGTGTTTGTCAGCGTTTTCTGGGATAATACCTAAGTAGGTACCTTATAAGGGGTGAATTTTTCAAGTGGGCGTGGATGGCTAAATTCGAAACTATGAGGAATAGCGAAAAGTGGTCAAAGGAGTCTCGGGGCCGATTTTGATGAAAGCTAATACTGCATCAACAGATTTTTGAAAGATTTATGTTCTAAGCCAGGAATCATACCCGTTGATTTTGAAAAAATAATCATTATCTGTATTATTACACCATTCGATAGTGTTGCTAACAAGGATCAAAATGCTGGGAAGTAGGTATGCTCTACAATTTGTAAGAATTTTTACTTAGTTCAATACCTATATTGAATATAAAATTACATACTCATATTAAAAGTTGTACATTACTTTAATAGGCATAATGACTAATTTTGAAATACTATTCTATATTGTTGGGAAATATAATATAATTACAACGTATATCATATTTCCGCAAAAAAATAAGGTTTACTATTAAATAAATACATTTTAAATTATAAGCTTAAAATTCGCACCAAAACGCTTCAAACTGTCATGGCGTGGTGGTGTGGTGACGTCATGCCTCAGGAAAACAAAAGACGATACGTAATTTTTAGTATGGTGATATTCATTTCTTTTAAGACGTGTGACGTAATTCGCGCTAATTGAGACTGAGTGGCGTTTTAGCCAAGATGGCGGCTTGCCGTATTTTGTAGTTTTATTTTATCAATAATATTGTTTATCTCGCTAATAATAATACGATAAATGCGTGTTTTGTAATCCATTAATAGAGTTTCATTAAATAAATAAATAATTTTAGTGATTTTTACTTACTGTCATCATGCCTATTGTATCGCTTATTCGTCTCATAGTGTTTAGTATAACAGGTCATTTATATGAAAGGTAAAAGTAGCGTGAGGTAAAATGTAAGGTAAATGTTGTTTACATTTTTAAACAACTTGAGTTCAAGAATTTTGTATATTTGACATTAAACCAAAAGGAATGCAACCGCGAAAGTTGTATGTTACGATGATATGACTCAATATTAATGTATTAATTTTATTACTCTGCGCTACAACCAAGTTAAGTGGAGGATTAGTCTTGTTTGAAGCTGGCTGCGGAAGCCAGTTCTTTATTTCTATCTTGATTGGCAAAGATCGGTGATGCATTTGGTGTTGGTTATTTTGATGGTCCTGAAATTTAAATCAATGCAACGTGTGAAAAATGTTTTGATTCTCTGTCATTGAAGCAAAATTTATAAAAAGTTGGAATATATTGAAATACCTTCCAACTTAGTTAATGATTGAATGATTCCAGTTCATTCTTATAAAATACTGGCTGGTTAAATTCCAGCTTAACACATCGTTACAAAAAAATTAAGAAGCAAACATCAGAACCTTTTTGATGTTATCAAAATATTTTCCCAAATCACGTGGTGTTGGCGGTCAAATTACTCATTTGATATTTCCGGTAACGTAAAAAGTCGAAACGGACGCAGTATCGCGTCTTAAAAACTCAATCCGATCCGAACAAAGGAACTAACGAATGTCTGTTATCTGTGACGGGAAGTTTGTTTAATCTGTGGATTTTATTACGCACCAGTTTCGCTTTTTGAATGTTATTGGTCATTGTTTTTTTTTACTAATAATTCGTGATTTTAATGTTACATTTTTTAACGTAGATGTTTCTTTTTTAAACAGTGATAATAGAAGCCTATTTAGTCATTGGTTGAAAAAATGTGTTTTATTTGATTTCGTTAATCCAATATTACATTAATTCTATGGTTTTAATCATACACTAGGTATCTCCAATTTTTAGGTTAAATAGGTACGTGTTTGAATTTTGTTAAAAAAATATTTTAAACTGTTTTTTTTTTATGTGGTATACAATGAGGAAATCTGCATAATACTCATACGTATCAACTTTGATAGTTCTTTGTCCACAATTATCTAAAAGTGTACAATTTGCCAACACTTAGCCAGTCAAAGTTGTAGACTTAGGACTACAAAGCCATGGAATTTTACAAGAAACCCCTCTTGACTGTGTTAGTAACAACAAAAGTTAAAGTAATATTATAATACATTTCATAAACATCAAAAATAACAGACGAACAAACACGGGGTCAAATTAATACGACTGAGAACAAAAGAAAATGGCGGCAGATATTCAAATTTCGAATTATGAATGGTCAGTCATTTTTTGTCGTACTTTTTCTAATAGACAATGATTGATAGATATTGTGATGTCTTTTTTGTTCGTTTCGTCATTAGTGGTTAATTACTTGTGAACTTATTGTTCGGTTGTAGTTGTGGGGAGCAGGAAGATGTTACGGTAGACCGGGTTTTAGGGATGTAGACGTTAGATCGGGTTTTTACGAGATGTTACGATGTGACGGCGCCAACTGAACTCTGCTTGAACCTTGTATAGATTTAACGAAGAACGTATATGTCATAAGTATGGGTAACTAGTGCTCTGCCCGCGGTTTTTCCTCGTTTTTGGGGATAATAAGTACCCTATGTCTTATTCTAGATCATTGTCTACCTGTGTGCTAAGTTTCATGAAAATTCGTTCAGTAGTTTTTGCGTGAAAGAGTAACAAATATCCTTGTAAAGTTTCACATTTATGATGTTAGTAGGATTGTATCCATCAAATGCCGAATTATCATGTATCAGGATAGCTTTTTCTCGAATCGTTGAAGAATGATTAATTAACAACTAAACAAAAATAAAATACAAATTTTATAGAGCAACTATACTGTTAACGATAGAGCTCTGTGTGAAGTATAAATTAGAAGTACTAATAAGTCTTCTGTGGTAGAAGTACTTAGAATGCAAAATTTGAACTAAAGCAAAAATATTGTGAATGTCTTTTTAACCAAGGACTTCTCTCGTCTGGAGCCAAATCTGAGCTAAGCTAAATAAAACCGTTCATTTGCCACATCCATGATCAAATACAAATTTTTCTTATATCCTGCTCTTACATGTCTAATACGTTACGTATGTGTAACTATGATAATATTATGATTTATAACGTATCCAAATAAAATATACTAGTTTAATTATAAAGCTATTATTTATACTTATACGATATTACAGTAACATCGTTTAAATTAGTGAGCATGCGTGGTACCTATTTGCGCACATGTTTCTGATTAAGTTGTTGAATTTAAACTTATAAAATTACTAAGACTAAACTTATAAAATTACTAAATTCTATAATCAGTGCATCAGTCCGTGGCTGGACAAGATTGGCCACTTACCATCAGGTGGCTTGACTGCTCGCTTAACAGCTATTTAAAATAAATTTTGTTTCAATAATGTGACACTGACATCTGTCACCTGTCATTTAAATACTCTGTGCTTTAATTCCTTGTGCTCTAAAAATATTTTTGTCCTTGGAACGTTGTCTATAGTAAA
Source organism: Thymelicus acteon (assembly GCA_951805285.1). Taxonomy (NCBI): domain Eukaryota; kingdom Metazoa; phylum Arthropoda; class Insecta; order Lepidoptera; family Hesperiidae; genus Thymelicus; species Thymelicus acteon. Next base: position 5,834,364 of record OX638239.1, read on the forward strand.
TATTCTGTAATATGTTTAATAAGTCCAATAATTCTTATCTATCGTAAGGACGTGGCGCGAAACATTTAACATTTTCCGGACCACAGAGTACTTATATTTCCCGCGCTGCCAATTCTAACCTAACATTCCAACTGGTCACACAGAGGTCCAGTTCTAAAATCAAACGGACGAATTTAAAATGGAACAAATCTGTGCACTGGGACATAAGTAGGAAGTCCCGATTAAACTGTAATATGCTCAAGTGACATGCTCGTTGTCGCCCGGCCGCTCTAACCTGATCCTCCTCCCCGCTCTCTTACCTTTGTAATCACTCGACAACAGTGCGACGTCACACTGTAGCTAGGATCTTGTAAAACTGGTCAGTTCCTGCCGTGTTAACCGAACCAGTATTTTGAGAGCTGTGTCCCCTCTCTCGGGGCAAGGAATGAGGGCAGGCGCGGGGGGTGAGTTGAGTAGAGGAAGGGTCAGTGTAGAGTGGTTAGTATATTAGCTCGATTGGTCTACCGGATGCTTACTCAAGACGCTGTTTGTAGGTTACCTACGGTTTTTGTCGGCCTGATGCAAGCGAGCGGTCGCCTTGGCTATTTGTTTCCCGGTTCAGAATATCCGAATTGAAAACGGAAAATTGCTTCCAAGTAAATAGATAGATTCGTAGACTGAAAATACAATAGACGATTTTGATTACTATGGGAGAAAATAACACTTTTTTCTTTGCACGCAAAATATTGGTTCAGGATAGAAAATTAAACTTTGCTGTTGAGATATTAAGCAAATTTTTGGCCGTATTGGCGGCTTAGAATATAACCTAAGTCCCAATCAAATGCCAGAAGACCAAGTGTCGTAATAAGCGACAGAAGCCGGCTTCCCTGCTTGGTAGTATTTAAGGCTGGAGGCTTTTTTCTTTCTTCTTTCTTTTGCCTTTGTCAGCTGTCATCATTCGACTATTAAAATAAAAGGAAAAATATGGAGATCACAGGAATGAAGTGGAGGGAGCTAGAGACAGATTCTTTCGTTATAGGGACTCTAAATGTCCCTCACTATCTGTTGCAACTCAATGTGACCTCCAGAACACATATATCTACACAATCTACGACATTATTATTTAGACATCTAGAGCAAGTCTTTATAACTTTTTTAATATCAACTTATTATCATCAATATCATTTGTTGTGCCATATTTTCCCTAAAAAAGATTTAAAAAACTCATTAATCTTTAGCAATCTATAAAGATAGCAGTAGGTACTCACGTCCCAGTTTTAATAAAAATGTCGTATGTCACAATATTTTGGAAAGGTTGGCGGGTTTTTGTTTGCAAACTTCTTTTTTACCTGTCACTCAGGCCAAGCCACAAGACAGTTTTTAATTACTTCAGAAATATGAGTTTTAATGTCACATCATACCTTCATGATGTTTCTTACTAAAAGCGAGAAAAGACGAGCGATTATATAGCTATAAGTACTAAAACCGTATCTACAGATGCTTAAAAGGAACTTATCAATGTATCTAGCTTATTACGTCAAATTATTATTTTTTCAAGCCGGTAAAAAAGCTGCTTATCAGCTATTAGCTTTCTATAAGTTTCCAAGGTCATCCATCTGAATTTATTTACAGTAAGTTAAACTGTTGCCTATTAAAATCAAAGTGTTGAATTTAGTACTCCGGAATAACAAGTTGTTTCCTTTTACAACCGAAGAACATAAAAATATTTTACATTCATGTTGAAGGCTAGTCATGTAGAAACCTACAATAAACATATCGAACTAGTTTTTGGTATAAAAGTTTTTTTTATATTTTTCGTGTAATATATTTTATTTTGCGTTCAATGAAGATGATAACAGCTTTTTTGTCAGATATATCCTGGCTAGAAAATGTTTTTTTTTCTATCGTTCTCGTATTTTCAAGCGACAGAAATAATATCGCTTCATATGAGACACATGCCTTAATCCAACGGGTGGAATACGCGAGTTGCATAATATCATCTGTCATTTTTTTACATAAAACATGGAATTAATTATGGAATAATTGAGTTTTTTTTTATTCAATTATGAAGATATCTTAGGTGTTAGTAATTTGTTCGTCTATAATGACGTTAATAGCACTATTTTAATGAGTTTAAGTATCATTAATAGTATTGTTAACGCGTGCTCTCAAAATCCAAATTTATTTTGTATTTTGGAATGATTTTACTACAAATTATTATCAATTTTTAGATGATCCTATGGTATAAGTTCAGTTCGATTTGGAACAAACTAACAATCAAATGCAGAACCTAAGCCAGTGGACATAATAATCGTTAAATTAGTACAGAAATTCCAAAAATAATGTGAGATATAATATCCTTGAGCTGAAATGTAGTATGGAAATTGTTGCCATGTTTTATACAAATTTTGAAAGATTTTTGTGGTAATTTTTTTTCTATACTAATATTATAAAAAGGAGAGATTTGATTGTTTGTTTGCATTGAATAGGCTCCAAAACTACTGAACTGATTTGAAAAATTCTTTCACTGTTGGGAAGCTAATGAAAAAAATGGGCATAAAACACTTTTCATCTAATAAATAGATGGATAAAGGTCGCGCCCATCCATCATTTTTAACCGACTTAAAAAAGGAGGTATTCAATTCGACTGTATTTTTTATGTTTGTTACCTCAGAACTTTCGACTGGGTGAACCGATTTTGACGAATTCTTTTTTAATCAAAAGCTGGTGCTTGTCATGTAGTCTCACTTAAATTTGAATGAGATGTGAGGAGTAGTTTTTGAGTTATCCCTTATTTTGAAGTCGGTTATTTTTTGTCAAGAATTATATTGAGACCATTACACTTTTTCAAAACCCATTTGGCTTGTATAATCAAACATTAGTGATGTCAAACGTATCATTAATTAGTTAACAATACTTGAAAAAGCCATAATTACCTTTCCAATGTTATTACGTTGCAGCGACCCGAATTAAATTACCGAACTGAGAAAATTGCAAATTAAAAAGTCATCTTATCTGTGCAATCGTATTGTTATAGTCTGTGCTGCGATTGATTGATTTTTTATCTGTCTGTGATGCCGCGCATTGCGAATGCAGGCTGATTGACGTAGACAGACGTAAGACAAAACATTAATACCATTGCAGTAGGAAAATCGTTGTTTTAAAACATTGATATCGTTTTACTATATTACGGTTACTCACAATATTTATTTTGTAGACCGATATTTCGATCCAGTTGCATGGAGCCAGTTCAGCCTTGACCACGCTTTTATTATAATTACACGATTCGTAATTCAAATTTATTTTCTATTGTTTAGTTGGATTTTCTATAAAAGCGTGTTTTTTAGTTTTTTTTTAACTATTATTTATTTTTTTCATTTTTGAGTTTGATTTTTTGAAATGTTTAGGTTTTTTTCTTTCTTTCTTTTGCTTTTTTTTTTAAATATTGAATTGTCAACGGTCCTCGATAAGTCTACGAAGTTTAAATGAAATCTGACCGTTTGAAGTGGGCCAAAATTAAGTTCAAAGGAGTCGGTTACAAACAAACATACGTACAGGGGAAGCTAATATAAAGCGTGTAAAAAAAGTAAAATTTAATTGTAACAATGTAACGTACTCGTACACAGAGAGTTTTATAGTCACGTTGCTTTTTGAAGTGAAAATAAAAGTAGCCTAAGTTATTCCTTGTTATATCAGCCATCTGTCAGTGAAAGTCCCGTCAAAATTGGTCCAGCCATTTCAGAGATTAGCCGGAACAAACAGACAGACAGACAAAAATTGTAAAAAATGTTGTTTTGACATATGTACCGTGTATACATCCAAATGTACTTAGTAATAAGCGGTTATTTTAATATTACAAACAGACACGCCAATTTATTTATTTGTACAGACAGCGCGAGTCCTTTGAAAGGAATTTTATTGCCTTGGCATTACTGCATAGGAAATAGGTTCTATAGGGCAGAGTTCCTACGTATTTGGTATGTCACTAAGAAGCCTTTTGTACTAAATAACCTTGTTTGGTAAACACATCATACATAATTAATTCTTAAGTAAAGGCTGCAGAATTTATTGTTTTTATTGAATTTAAAGTAAATTTATTTGATAAACGTGATTTATTATATCTACTTCTCCGATTTCCACTAAATTTATAAAACGCTTGATAAAAACGATTACAATTGTTTACTTAACACCAAGGACCGTTAACCGTCCTATCTAAAATTCACTTACGGCCGGTCTCAATAATGTACTAACAGATGGAAGACTGTGGATAGGGCTACCATTAGTATGTTATTTGTCATACTAATGGTAGCCCTATCCACAGTCTTCCATCTGTTAGTACATTATTGAGACCGGCCGTTAATTGTTACTTGTTATTGTCAACTTATCAAAAAATATGGATAGGTAATTGAAAGCGACGGATATGAAATGAGGCAGAGTTACTAGATCTTATAACTCAATATTGGCATCTAGCAAAGTCGCATCTGACGCATGACGCATGACGCATTACACGTGAAGCATGGCTCGATCGACGCATGCGATCTCAGACTTCCGTTAGGTATACCCAAGATCGATTCAAGTAGATGGAGACATTACTTACGATAGATTTAATTAATTGCAGTTTGTATTAACGCTTAATGATTCTATTATGAAGTTAGTAATTTTCTAATTAAGTACTGTCATATTTTTGCTTGAGGGAGAGAGTAGATCTATATGCATGCATTTTTTTATAATGATTCTAAAAAAATAACAAACTTCAAGGGATTCAAGGGATAACTCCAAAACCACTCGCTAGATCTCGCTCAAATTTAAATGGGACTACATGAAAAGCACCAGCTATCAATAAAAAAAGAATCATCAAAATCGGTACGTCACACCCAGTAAAAATACATAAAAAAAATCTAGTTGAATTGAAAACCTCCTCTTTTTTTGAAGTCAGTTAAAAATGGGTACAAATGGTTAGGTACTATTATTTCACGAATACAACCAATTCCACGCATTTATTTCGTCTAATGTAATCTTTGTCTATGGTCATAAAAACTTTTAATAATTTGTCACAGATTACTCAATGAAGTTACAGTGTAATACATCAAATCGACACATTCTACGTGGAAAAATAAATGTTGTCATATGTCATATATTACTCAATAGCTGCCATCTCGAACAGGGCTTGTGAGTGTATGGAGTATACTTAGGGCACTAGTATACGGGTGGGTTTGGTTGTATACGAGTGCCCGCGACTCTGCCCGCATTTACAGGGATAATTATGACTTGTTCCAGACCATGATCTACCTATGTGCTAAATTTCATGAAAATCTGCTCAGTAGTTTTTGCGTGTAAGATTAATAAACATCCATACAAACTTAGGATTTATTATATTAGTAGGATAGAATAAATAGATTTCATTTGGTTTATGCACGGACGTAAAAAAAGAACGGACGTAACCTTGTCTAATCGAGAGTGAAGCATAGCAATGACAGCTCGCTTACCATGTGTGTGTAATTTTGTAATTTTTGATTCGCGATGGTGTCATTGTCATATCAGGATGGTGTCAATGTGTGGGTGTGTGTACTTGTACGAATACAGAGTTGGTATTACTATGGGTGCTTCACTGAATTTGTTCTTAGGATTACGTCCGTCTTTTTTTACGTCCGTGGGTTTATGTAATTTAAAAAACATATTTAGTTTTTTGCAGATAGTGGTCAAAAAACATATTATAAAGTAATCGAACGTAAAAAAGTTATTAAGTGGGAGTTTTTCATTTTTTATTTGATAAATTATTTATTTATTTACTTTTTTATTATTTATGTAATTATTTTTTATCAATAACAACATGCATTTTTACATTCGCACCCTTAGAATGAAAGTGACCTAACTCAAAATTCCTGTAATTTCTGTTTTTGGTATAAACTTACCTTAAAATGCGTACCCTAAAACCCTGTGATGAAAAAGAGCTCGAATTATGAGTAAGAAAAGGACAACCTAATAATCGGTCACTTTCATTGATCACTCTATTCATCGATATATACTTTTTTGAAAACTTTCTTGCTCATTTCCCACAAATTCCAATTTTTGAGTTAGGTCACTCTCATTCTAGGGGTGCGAATTTATTTATTTGCGGTGAAAAAATATTTTTTTCAAGAGAGATTTTAACAGACCAATTAATTAACACATGATAAGTAGCCACATTGCCCGCAGATATCAGTCACGGCCTTCGATCAATTATAAGATTGTATATCGATGGTCACGGCAAAGGAATCACCGAGTGTGTATAACCTACTCAGCCTCTCTATAAACGCACCTAGCCAACGCAACAGTAGCGTAATGCAGTAGCAGTTTTTGCGGCACAGATAATGTCATTACAGCTTTTTAATCATCCACGCGGGGGTCTTAAATTGTAATTGTGGGCCTGTCAATTGCGACATAAGCAGGCGGGTTTTTGCGAGCGCAGCTAACCTTTAGGGCCCGTTATTAAATATCGATATAACTAGTTAATTTTATAAGTTGCGGCGGGGTGTATGCGCTGCAGGCTTTATTTTGTGATCCGATCTATTTTACGTGACCTAGTTAAATTTGTTATTGGATTTTTTTTAAATAAAATATTTGATGTAAATTTTGCTCTTTATTATGAAGCTATAACAAGTTAAATATTTTATGGTGTTTTCCCGCCATAACATTTTAATTGTTATAGTCTGTATAAAAATTGAAAATACCTCCATGGTATTCTAATGTTATATGCTTAAACTCGCTGAATAATAATACATACAAATATTTTTGTATTAGGAACTTTTTCTGGAAAATTCCTAATATATATTATTGTTACCGTGAAATATATGGAATGTCATAAGATATCAAATCACATAAAAAAATTTGCTTAACTCAAACAGAAAAATTCAAAAATATTTATAAAATTATAAACGACGACCCTGTAGCCTAGTTGGTAGCGACCCTGCCTGCGAAGCGAGGGGTCCCGGGTTCGATTCCCGGCCGGGGCAGATATTTGTACTCGGGTCATGGGTGTTACTGTGATGTGTTATGTGTAGTCCATGCCACCCGCGACACAGGTAATAACCTACTGCGGGGGTATGAGTGTGTTAGCGTTTATTGTTTATTGTTTATATTGTTTAAACAGTAATTGTTGCTCTATCAAGTCTCTCCTAGTCTATAAAACTAACCGCACTACCTCCTAGCCTATAGCGCAGGGTGCGTAAGTATTTTAATTGTTTTTACATAAACATAATGTTTTTTGCGCAAGTTCAAGTCCGAAGCTATTATGTATAAAGTTGTAATAAGGGTAACAGGTTCGATTTCCGCTGCAACTGATGTAAATTTTATTCATTCCAGGGACATGTGGAATAAGTACGGACAAACTGCGGGATAGTGATCGATATATTATAGTTTTAAAACAAATTATTTATTTATGACTACCCTTGTTTTAGAAGCAACCGTCAAATTAAGGTTGCTCATATTTCTTCGTATGTTAACATTTAACGAAAGTTAAAGAATAGGTACTATTCTTTAGAGTTAGTTATAAAAAGTTAGAGTTAGTTATAAATTTTAATTAAATAAATAATATATTATATAAATTTTTATTTTTTTTCATTATACTTGACTAAATGCTATATTAATATTTTTCTAATCCCAAATATCTCTCAATATGAATATACGTATGATGAGTAAAATATTTTTTTAAGTAAAATAAAAATAAAAAAATACTAAAATATACGTAGTTTTTCTAAAACTGTTTCTCAGAATACTATGTATTATATTTTACGGACTTTTCGACTTTTCATAGTTTATCATAAAAATACGAAAAGACGAATAAAATATTGTCAATAGCTTATTATTACCTATAGTAACCAATTGTCTGAATATACATAGGTCCTTCACATTAAAAAAATAGCGCAAATCCCCAGATTATAACCACATAAAATATTTGGAATTAAAAATCCGGGATGATATTGTTATGAAAATTTTTAGGGTTTATACACGAAAAAAATAACAATATGGAACTAACAATAGATGTTAGTTTTTATCCAAGAATAATTAATAAAACGTTCTCGTACCTTCCACATTCATAATTGTATTACATAATAGCATGATACATAAAAAACTGGGGAAAAATGCAACCTTAAACCAGCTTAGAAGACCTCTGCACCTTGCACTGACATTCTAAACTGTAAAGGAAAATTTTATTTCCTATAAATCGCGGATCAATTTAACCTGGTTACAATCGGTAACTCAAGTCCAGATGAATTTTCTGTTAAAACCAAGCTAATTTCAATCTTAATGCTTATAAGAATAAGTTTATAATCGCGTGTAAGTTTTCAAAATGTCATCGCAACCTGCGCTCATGATATTTTCTCAAGTAGTGTCCATCTGTATGATAGATTGCTCATGTAACATAGATTATAGTGTTTCGAAGTTTTTATGGCGATTTTATATGCCACGGTGATCCGTGATGGACACTCTCTCAAATTGAGAAAATTTGACGTTTAATGATTAATTTTTTATAGCGTCTTGCATGTAAATAGACCACCTAATAATGGTCGATTCTTTTTCTCTGTTAGTTATTGGCGGGAAAAGCATCGGTGATGTCTTTGGTGTTGCTGATGTCCTGGTACAAATGCGACGGTGACCATTTACCATCAGGAGGTTCGTCTGTTCGTTTGTCGGTTATTTACATAAACAAGTTGTATGATTGAAGTTTAATAGCTTCCCAATAAGTCATTTTGAAGCTTCAGTCCTAACTAAAAAAATATATCTATGTCGACTAGGTAAGTGTCTTGGCGCACTGGTTTCATAATTTCAAAGCAAATTTTTTGGGTTTACATTCTTTTCTACTTAGAAAGAAATTTCCTGTAATTTTTGTCAGTGTTAAATTTTATGACTATAGTTAATATATATCTAATATTTCGCACTGGAGCAGCGTGGTGGAGTATAACCTCCTCAAGAGGAAAGAACCGTACTCAGTAGTGAAGTACTGGTTGAATAGAAGCCATGCAAGCAATGGTTTTTAGGGTTCCGTAGCCGAATGGCAAAAAACGGAACCCTTATGGATTCGTCATGTCTGTCTGTCTGTCTGTCTGTCTGTCTGTCTGTCTGTCTGTCTGTCTGTCCGTCCGTATGTCACAGCCACTTTTTTCCGAAACTATAAGAGCTATACTGTTGAAACTTGGTGAGTAGATGTATTCTGTGAACCGCATTAAGATTTTCACACAAAAATAGAAAAAAAACACTAAATTTTGGGGGTTCCCCATACTTAGAACTGAAACTCAAAAATGTTTTTTTCATCAAACCCATACGTGTGGGGTATCTATGGATAGGTCTTCAAAAATGATGTTGAGGTTTCTAATATCATTTTTTTCTAAACTGAATAGTTTGCGCGAGAGACACTTCCAAAGTGGTAAAATGTGTGTCCCCCCCCCTGTAACTTCTAAAATAAGGGAATGATAAAACTAAAAAAAATATATGATGTACATTACCAAGCAAACTTCCAACGAAAATTGGTTTGAATGAGATCTAGTAAGTAGTTTTTTTTTTTAATACGTTATAAATAGTAAACCGCAAAAAACATTGATCAAAGTTACAACGAAGTACAAGAACTTTTATATTATGTTACTTGCTGCTACGGAACCCTTCATGGGCGAGTCCGACTCGCACTTGGCCGCTTTTTTTATCGAGTATGACCGCGTTCTATTTTCAAATAAAGCTTTTTAAGAACATTATAAGAAATGCAATTTCGTGTTTAAATTACGACCATTTAAATACTTATAAGCGAAAGTAAACAAGTTAATAGTTTAAAAAATAAATAAACGGTTTTATAGTGTTATTGGAAGAACTATAGAAAAATTATGAGCATTATCAGGTCAAAAGTATTATCAGGTCATGTTTATCATTAAAACATAATAATTATTGTCATCGGTACCATAGCGATATGCAAAATTTCAACTTCGTAGGACGAAAGGAAGTAGCTTGCAAGATTCGATCCAAACATACAGGGCAAGCTAAATAAAGGTCGATGCATACGTAACGTGGACCGGACGGGGACGGGACGTGCGTGCCCCGTTCCCGTCCCGTGCGTGCCTCCGTGGCGTATGCGCTATCGTTTACATTTTCTATGAAACGATGTTTGCAAAACTTCACGTCCCGTCACGTCCCCGTCCTGTCCACGTTACGTATGCATCGACTTTAAAATCGTTTAAAAATTGCATAGATTCTGTAGAAGTGTGACCTAGGATTTACGGCGTAGAATGTACAGATGCATTTATTGACCTTTTTATATATACAACACGTGTATGCGGGCTATAGCATATTATGTTATACATATATACGTACTAGGTACGCATGAGTTCTAGAGTATTCGTTTTTATAAGAACATACGAAGGCATTTCTAGCACATTGTTGTTACAACATGCGGCATTCATTTTATATTAGTTGATGGAATATTGCGTTTGTTATAACAATGTGTAGATAACTTATTATTATAGTTATAGTCAGGTGTCCGTCATTATTGTATTAAAACTAAATAGTTTAATTATTAGCGGGCATCCGCTAGATTCAGAAGGCTCAGGACCGGTCAGTGGCACAAGTTAGGGGAGGCCTATGTCCAGCAGTGGACCTCCTAAGGCTGATGGATGGATGGAAATAGTTGTAAAGTCACATGTATACCAGTATCTATATGTTAATATGTGAAGCAAAAACTCTAACCTTTTTACGATAGTTACGCGGACTGAGGAGTAGATATGAAATTTGACACAGTTAAAGAACATCGAGAATTATATGAGAATTTTGTCTTGTAAAATCATTTTTTTAAATGGAAATACCCGGCAAACGAGCTGACGATCCACCTGATGGTAATTGGCTAACGTCACCCATGGACATCAGCAACACCAAAGGTATCACCGATGCGTTGCCGGCCAAGAAAGAGAGAAGAAAAAGAAAGAACTGGCTCTCAAGCCTCCAGCACACACGAAGAGTCGTTTGGCGGCTAACTCATGCCATGTTCAAGGATCAATTTCTGAAATAAAATAATACATTACAAACCGAATTTAGGTAAAGCGGAAGTCACATAGTAAAATTTTTAATAATCTTGTTAAGGGAATTTAAATACGATTCATTTTTAGGGTTCCGTAGCCGAATGGCAAAAAACGGAACCCTTATAGATTCGTCATGTCTGTCTGTCTGTCTGTCTGTCTGTCTGTCTGTCTGTCTGTCCGTCCGTATGTCACAGCCACTTTTTTCCGAAACTATAAGAGCTATACTGTTGAAACTTGGTAAGTAGATGTATTCTGTGAACCGCATTAAGATTTTTACACAAAAATAGAAAGAAAACAATAAATTTTGGGGGTTCCCCATACTTAGAACTGAAACTCAAAAATGTTTTTTTCATCAAACCCATACGTGTGGGGTATCTATGGATAGGTCTTCAAAAATTATATTGAGGTTTCTAATATAATTTTTTTCTAAACTGAATAGTTTGCGCAAGAGACACTTCCAAAGTGCTAAAATGTGTGTCCCCCCCCCTGTAACTTCTAAAATAAGAGAATGATAAAACTAAAAAAAATATATGATGTACATTACCATGCAAACTTCCAACGAAAATTGGTTTGAACGAGATCTATTAAGTAGTTTTTTTTTTAATACGTCATAAATCGTAAACCACAAAAAACATTGATCAAAGTTACAACGAACTAAAAGAACTTTTATATTATGTTACTTGCTGCTACGGAACCCTTCATGGGCGAGTCTGACTCGCACTTGGCCGCTTTTTATTAATCGTTATGTCAATAAACCAATGATAATTTGTATCTTGTATCTTGTTATGCAATAGGGATGTTGACACTATCAGTAAATTAAAATAAATTTATGTTTAAAGTATCAAGAAAAAAATTTAAACAACTAAAATATTATTCTTTTGTCGAAATCAGTCACAATAAATTAAATATAATTATTTTAAAATGTTAAAAGTAGTACTCATTGTCACGTGACCTCAAACGCCATTTTGAGCTTATGACGTCATTGTTCGTATTTTACATGCAAGTGCAACTAACTTCAGTCGACAGATAGTATTGAATATCGGCTAGTGACGTCACGTGACGTTTTTGGTGGGAAATTTGAAAATGATTTTTATTTATCAATTTTTGTCTTTAAATTGAAGATTATTATTTTTATAATATTTTTTCATGAATCTTAAGGTTCTATCTATAAAATCAAATTGAATCCTAAAATTAGTCAACATCCCTATTGGTAATTAATTGATCTGTTTAATTTAATTTGTGTGTGATAAAAATAATTATTCTGTTTCTGTCCGTGATTTACCTATATGAATTGGCATGTGAAAATTACGTAAATATAAATAATTTGTTTGTAAATAATTTGTAAATACAGTGTTTACAAAACATTCCAATTTCGAAAAAATAACGAGTCAATTTGATTAAAAGCTCTTTTTATGAGTATAGCTTGAATTTTTTATGGGTTAATATCAGAGCATGTAATAGGTGATTTTGTTTTCTTAGGCAGCAACCAAAGACTTCTATAGTATTTTTTATAGGAGTCCTAGTTGGTAAATAATCATATATAGTGAGTCTGATTTCCCACCAAAAACATTTTCATGTATAATCTAAATTTTACTAACAAAAAATAACCGACTACAAAGTCTCAAAAACTACTTTTCAGATCTCGTTCAAATTTATGTGGGACCACATGACAAGCACCTGCTTTCGATTAAAAAAAGAATCATCAAAATCGGTTCGCCCAGTCCAAAGTTCTGAGGTAACAAACATAAAAAAAGTCGAATTGAGAACCTCCTCTTTTTTTTGAAGTCGGTTAAAAATGTTGCCAAGACGAAACCATATGGCTCTACATCAAAAAGTTATTAGATCTCATGTAGAGCCAAAGTTCTAACTCTACACGTCCTAACTATACAAGTCCTATCTTTACAAATGCTACACTTTAATCAAAATATGTGGCTTGGACATTTCGTTACGAAAATAACTATTGGTAACAGAAAATTATTGTTTGTTTCTCTTCACGCATCAACTACTGAACAGATTTGCACGAAATTTAGCACACAAGTAGACCATGACCTGAAATAATTTTATTTATTTATTTATTTATTTAATTAGTACGGTAAACACCAATTACACTGATTAATACACGAACAAAAGAAACTAAAATATTAGCCAACAAAACAAAACAAAATAAAATAAAATAAAAAGCGGCCAAGTGCGAGTCGGACTCGCCCATGAAGGGTTCCGTAGCAGCAAGTAACATAATATAAAAGTTCTTTTAGTTCGTTGTAACTTTGATCGATGTTTTTTGTAGTTTACGATTTATGACGTATTAAAAAAAAACTACTTACTAGATCTCGTTCAAACCAATTTTCGTTGGAAGTTTGCATGGTAATGTACATCATATATTTTTTTTTAGTTTTATCATTCTCTTATTTTAGAAGTTACAGGGGGAGGACACACATTTTACCACTTTGGAAGTGTCTCTCGCGCAAACTATTGAGTTTAGAAAAAAATGATATTAAAAACCTCAATATCATTTTTAAAGACCTATCCATAGATACCCCACACGTATGGGTTTGATGAAAAAAACATTTTTGAGTTTCAGTTCTAAGTATGGGGAACCCCCAAAATTTATTGTTTTCTTTCGGTTTTTGTGTAAAAATCTTAATGCGGTTCACAGAATACATCTACTTACCAAGTTTCAACAGTATAGCTCTTATAGTTTCGGAAAAAAGTGGCTGTGACATACGGACGGACAGACAGACAGACAGACAGACAGACAGACATGACGAATCTATAAGGGTTCCGTTTTTTGCCATTCGGCTACGGAACCCTAAAAAGAGTGTCAAATCAAAATATCTCAAAAGTATAGAATAAAACATGAAACTTAATACAATAAAATAATAATAACAATAACAATTCAATAAAATTTACAATTTAATTTAATAAAATAAAGAAAAATCCAATCAACTCATGCATACATCACTCATTCGTTCACAATGCTGCAGGCATTCTGTAAAAATCATCTTCCATTCATCCGCCAACAGGTCAAAGTTAGGGGAGGCGTCCAGGAGAGCACTGAGTGTGTTGAGAGATAATAATATATGGGGTACTTATTATCCCGGAAAACGCAGGCAAAGCCGCGGGAAGAGCACTAGTCTGTATCTACATTTTATTATCTATACCCAGCTATAGTGTGTATAGCCAGTTGTTTCCACCACGCTACCGCATTGAGGACATGGGGACCGCCCCCTTCATTCACGGAGCTTGATTAGATACTCTGTGCACATCACAGACAGATCCATAGATAGGTATTGGCTTTAAAATGTACGGTACTTTAAATCAACCATTCCTACTACCAAAAAAAAATTAACAGTGGTCCAGTAAATAGGACAATCCCAACCGTACTACGGGCAAGAAGTGCATTTATCTATACTAATATTATAAAGAGGAATGATTTGATTGTTTGTTTGCATTGAATAGGCTCCGAAACTACCGAACCGATTTGAAAAATTCTTTCACTGTCGGGAAACTACACTATCCCCGAGTGACATAGGCTATATTATATTTCCAAAAAGTTAAAATTCAGGATCCTTAACTCCAATAATGTAACCCAAGGTGTAAAAAAATAAGAAAACCGAAGCAAAGCGAGGGCGGTTACTCGTAATAATTATATAATCTTAATCTAAAAAACTTTTGGATAGTTACCTACTATCGATGGCATTCGTTTAGTAGTTGTTCTTTTAGCCTAGATTCGAACCTAAGTTCATTTTTCAACATTTAACGCCCCAACTCAGTCACTTACGGTTACTTTAATCACTCCTTAGTAAAGAATCACCATATAGATTCTGTACTAGAGCGATTTAAGTAACCTTTAATGACTCTGAGTTGGGGCGTGAAAGTATAATCTGTTAATAGTATTAAGCGTTACTTTGCGGAAATCCATTGTTATTAAGTTAATTAGTCTACTTTGCAACAATCCACGGTTAACATGTATGATATTATACATATCTATATACCATAGAGTCAACTTACTCTGATGATGCTCCGTTTCGGGGCGAAACACGTGTTGGTGCTGGTATGTATGTTGGTATAATTATTATACTTTTAATTATTGTAGTGCATGTTTCCGTTGTGGGAAGGAGGGAGGTGCCACGCATGACTTAAGGTATATACCATCATACATGTTAACCGCGGATTGTTGCAAAGTAGACTAATACTAACTTAAATAATTTTTCAACGACAGGAGACTTCAAGCAAGAATATGTTATAGTTCTATCATTTTTACATCAGTTATGTTTGTATGTTTAGCTCATATGGTAGTGCGATATGAGTATAATGGTAAGTATCTAAGATGGTACCTATATTATAGTATTTTTATGGCACCTTAGTATGGTATATTTAAGGGGACTGCAGATGCGTTGTTGAATTTGAGGATTTCCAGCATTGAAGTATAATATCATAGAACAGACATCTCGAACAAAATGTATGTCCCGCCGGGAGGTTCTATTTTCAAAATTGAGCCCCCGTTCTCCTTTCAAAATCGAACGAATCTATTGAAGATTGAAGCCGATCGGCGCCAATTCATTGGGACATACATTGTGTTCGCGGTGTCGGTTCTATATGCTAGTAATAATACTTCAATGATTTCCAGTGACCATTTCTCATCAGGTGGTCGTTTGCTCGTTTGTCGCTGGAAACTTATTTCTCAGTCAACGTGAGAGAATCTAAATACTATGGTACTAATAACATAAAAAATACCTTGAGAACATTCTAGAATTGTAATGCGAGTAGATTTATCGTGCACAGTCCAATCTAAACAATACAATGCGATATACAAAATTTATTTATCAACTGACTTGATGAATATCGGACTCTTCCCAATAGCGTACCATATCATGACCGTGCTATATACGTATCCGGCACGGTAAGCAACGTAAAGCTGTACAGATTAGCGTAAAATAGATAGATAATACTTATAAATATTGTAACTTTTTAACGGTTTATAGGACTTCAAATATCAATACTTACATTTTTCAGTCGGGAATCGAACTTGGGACACCGTGACCACTGAACTCTTCACTCAGCAAGAATCTTATATACTAATGTCAAAACAAATGGCGTACTCTGTGTGGCATTCACTTTAAACATATCGATTATAGTAAAATTTCCTATACATGCAACCAACTTAATATTGATACAAGTTATTTAACATTTCATATTATTGAATATTAATTTATTAAGATTACAAACAGCTTTAAATGCTTTTAAGCATTTATATCTTTTACGCAATTTCCTTTGCACAGGAAAGATATGCATCTTTGTGAAAGCAAGCCGTTACTTAATAATTTATGGAATGTCTATCGTTATCTAGAAATTATTTGCAATGCATTTTCTAATAGAAAATTAGGTTGTCAGGAGATAGTTTTGAATGTTTTCGAAACTTTATTCCTTATGTTTGAAGTACTGAAAAGTCCACTAAGGTCACTAGAAAAGTTATCCATTCGATAAAATAACTATTTAGACATTCATTAACTATCGATATTTTTAGCTAAATAGCTCTGTTGCATAGGATTAATAATCTAAATTTTACTAACAAAAAATAACCGACTTCAAAATCTCAAAAACTACTTTTCAGATCTCGTTCAAATTTATGTGGGACTACATGACAAGCACCTGCTTTCGATTAAAAAAAGAATCATCGAGATCGGTTGGCGTGATATTGAGTTATTCGTCAATTTGTCGCGCACATCTTAACACAAATTTACGACTTATGTGGTTTTCTCATGGATGCCATTGTCAGATCTCAATAAAATTTATGTGGGACCACATGACAGCCACCAGCTTTCGATTAAAAAACAATCATCAAAATCGGTTCGCCCAGTCCAAAGTTCTGAGGTAACAAACATAAAAAAAAAATACAGTCGAATTGAGAACCTCCTCCTTTTTTTGAAGTCGGTTAAAAAGGATTAAAATAGATCGTACTAGGCCCTGCAATTCCTTTTTTGAGTTAAGTGATTACCCTGTATTGTTCCATGTGTTGCCTTGTATTTATTGTGTTGTATTGTATCTCCCTATGGGCTATTGGCGAGCCAAAAGGAGGGTCACAAATAAACTTTTACATTTTTAATATTAGCACAGAAGAAATTATATATATATATATATATATAAATTGCTATATATATATATATATATATAGCACAATAGTAATATTAGCAGGATTTTCACCTGTAGAATCTAAACTTCTTATCATAGTCCGTTGGTAAGCTATGCGAAGCCCCAACACTATGTGGCTATGTGAAGTGTCACGTGACATAATATAAATAAATAAATTAAAGGAACTCTGCGGAGTATCAAATTATAAGCACTTTTTAAATATATTTTAAACTAGTGGATACCCGATAGGTTCCACTACGCTAAACAAAGTTCTAGTGATAATGACAGATCAGTGTTTTTGTGATGACAGTCTGTTTACGCCATCTTTACATAATATCTTCAAATTGCTGTATGGGAAAAGTGGAAAATCGACTTAATCATTGGACTGAATGTGCCTAATGCATTGATAAAAGGTCTAAAACCACCTTCGGTTTATTGCCTTTCAAATGAAACCATTGTAGGCATATCCGTTGGATGGTTTCTGAGTCTATAAAGGACATCCTTACAAACATTTTTTATGTTTTATCACGGACGTAAAAAAAGACGAACGTAATCCCAACTCTGTATTCGTACAAGTACACACACCCACACATTGACACCATAATTCTATGACATTGACACCATCGCAAATCAAAAATTAGAAAATTACGCACACATGGTAAGCGAGCTGTCATTGCTATGCTTCACTCTCGATTAGACCAGGTTACGTCCGTTCTTTTTTTACGTCCGTGTGTTTTATTATATACATTTCTTTTCACTGTGCGACTGTAATTTAGTTTTTTAACTGTCTTTATGCCATTATGTCGCTCTGTGTTATGTAATTTCTGTATGTGCGTTGTGTGATAGTCGTATAATATTTTTCGTTCGTTTTGCAACGTCGTGTGCCTCTACTTTCTCTTGATAACCTCGCTGTTCTGTTTTCCTGGTACAGTTATGATAATGCCTGCTTTTTGATTTATTGAGGAAAGTTTGTGAAAAAAATCTTGGTAACCTGAGGGGAAAATAAAAGAAGGTGTTGTTTATTTACGCCTTTTGGTCTTTTCCTGTAAGTTGAAGGGATTTTTCTTCAAAAGAAAGATATTTCTTAAAATCGAAATATCGTTTAAAAACATTAACATTTTAAGCCTACTTAGCCCAGTAATAACATCATATTAATATTATGAAATATGTATGATGTGAAAAGGAGAATGCCCATTTTGTATGGAGAAATGTACTGACATTAATATTTTTGTGCCCTGATGAAAATACCTTTATTTGATTATGCTATCTTAATAAATTACACAAACCAACTTTAGTCAGTTTTTATCTTAGGAGTTACGAGATTTTTAACAAAATTATTTTGTATTTAGGTTATAGTAGACACAGTAATATAGACTCTATGCAGGCGCATTAAAATCGTATACGTTTAAGTTTCAGATTCATTTGACAGTCCCCAAACGCCATCTATCTTTTAATGTAATAATTATAAATTCATTTGACAGTCCCCTAACACCATCTAGTTTGTTGTGTAGTAGTCATAATCGAATCAACGCAAACTATTGGCCCGAAGGATCTTAAAAGATCCCTGATTGGCTCTAATTCCAATATAAATGGCCGAATACTTTTGTGTTGTAAAAATAAAGTTAAGTTACTTATTAATTTAAGAAAATTAAGCCCAAGAAGGATTTTTTAGGAAATACGGTAATATACATAAAATATTTTAGTTTAATTTTTTGTACAAAAATCATTGTGACACAATTATTTTTTTGAGAGTACTGGCTATGGGCATTCTCCTTTGTGGGATGGATGTATGGTTTTTTTTATAATAAAAAAAAATACAGTCGAATTGAATACTTCCTCCTTTTTTGAAATCGGTTAAAAATCGTATGAAATGGGTGTATTGAGGTTGATTTACGAACTTTATTATGTTCGGATATTTTAGGTCCGAGCAAATCTTATACAGAACTAATTTGATATGTTGCAAGTAAATGGTAGTTCAGGAAAATGATCAGATTCCTAGGGATTTTAAAATCCTTTACTAAGGGAATTTGATCAAATCTTGGTTTTCGTCATTTCCCCGCCACAGATAGACCAAAGTAAATAATATTTTAATTCTAAAAATCTTATACATGAATCTTATAGATACTTAACACCGCGACCCCAATGTTTGCGCAATAAACTGTTGCCAATTGGCAAGAATTTTGAGTGGATTCAGTCGATTTTGAAAAGAGAACGAAGGCTTGATTTTGAAAATAGAACTTCCCGGAGCGACATATTTAGTTCGCAATGTCTGTTCTGGTACTTTAGTTCATTGTACTTCAATGGGTTAGGATAATACGAGTAAAATTATAAATTATATAATTTAATCTAACCTATCATCGGAAGTTCCCTTACGTCGAATTAACAATGCCTAGCACTAAACACCCAATTTAATTACTTCCAGTTAATCCATTCGAACTTATCGTACAAAGTAATCGAAAATATAGTGATTAATTCAAAATTTCGCCGGAAAAAATCTTTTACGCTTCGTGAGCAGCGTTGCGTCGAATCACGAACGAATTTATAACGTAAAAGCAGGTTAGGTAATGCACAGACTAGCAATAGACAATTCCAGGTGGTAGTGCTAATCTATATATAAAGAGGAAAGATTTGATTTTTTGTTTGCATTGAATAGGCTCCGAAACTACTGAACCGATTTGAAAAATTCTTTCACTGTTGGGAAGCTACACTATCCCCGAGTAACATAGGCTATATTATATTAAATGAATATATAAAAAAATTAGGGATCCTTAATAAAACTCCAATAATGTAACCCAAGGTGTAAAAAATAAGAAAACCGAAGCAAGCGAGGGCGGTTACTCGTTTCATATATTCACTTAAAAACAAATCGACGCTTGAAAGGCAAAAATTACCAAGCGACATGTTGGTTACTTTACACTAGAGCATTTTACTTTTTAATTTTAGAAAAAAAAAATCGTAAAAAATCGCCTATTACTCATAGCTACTTAATTTCAATGAATTTTAAATGCAGTTTAAATGCTTAATGAAGCTATTCTTTACGATTTGTTTTTCTAAAATTAAAAACTAAAATTCTCTAGTGTAAAGTTGCCAACATTTCGCTTGGTAATTTTTGCCTTTCAAGCGTCGAAATAGTCTAATATGTAAAAATCTCATGTCACGGTGTTTATGGCGGCCGCGGCTCTCTGAAACCGCTCGACTGATTTTTATGAATTTTTTGAAGTGAAAACTTCTATAGCATCGTTGTTATTTGAAAGTCGATGAAACGAAAAAGGGACAGTAAAAAGAGACAGACACATAAATTCATAAGATTTAACGTGGGAGAAAATGTGATAGAAATCATTATACAGTGTTACTTATGTTCGTGGTTATCTTTGTGTTACTTTAAAAAGTGGTAAGTTGTATTCATAGATGGCGCGAGGAACAAGCTAGAAGATTCGTTTTATTGCTGGATAGATGGCGCTAGCTGCTCGTTTTACGATTTATATTATGTTAAGAGATGGCGTTAGTTACCACTGTTTTATTTTTATTTAGTACAAAATAAAAATGATATGATATTTAAATAAATATACGTGGATGTCTAGAAAAGAGTGAATAGGCTTGTACTAAGTTAATGTGCTCACCACCTTGGACCACATCTCCACTTACCATCAGGTGGAATTGTGGTCAAGCATTAACTTATTCGTGTAAAAAAAATAGTTTTTGAAAGTTACCTAATTAAAACTGATACACGTTATTAAATTAATACTTTTATTTTTGAAGGTTTCACTTCTACCACGTGTGAACTGCACACATTTTAATTTTATTTTGTCTATATTTGGTAAATATTAGAACAGGTCGTAAAGTAGATATACTTTACCTCATCTTTTATACTTTATATCATACCGTTAGATGATTAGGGTGTCCCTATCCTGAATTTTTTGGCAGAACAACGTTTTTCGAGTCAGCTAGTAAGTTATACATATATTACTAAATCAAGCAACAACTTTGTACTCCTTTTTACGATTTTTTACGACGGAGGAGTATGAAATTGGGCACGATTTAAAATTATATGGGGAAGTAGTGCAGAAAGCTGATACCCTTTCACTCTGACGATCGGGTTTTGACCGTAGGGCGAAACTTATAATATTTAAAAATATAGTAAAGCTATTAGTAACCTTAAAAGGCTGATTGATAGATGGATGTAAGTCGACTGTCGACCAAGTCTAGTCTAACTGGTTATTTTTACACTCTTTATATCAGCTTCACCTGTATGTTTGTTTGTTTGTTTGTAACTTCTCTTTGAACTTAATTTTGACCCACTTCAACCGGTCAGATTTCTTTCAAACTTCGTGGACTTATTGAGGACCGATGATAATTCAATATTTAAAGAAAAAAAAGAAAGAAAACCTAATTACACGCTTTATTAGCCTTAAACGGATTTTTTAGTTTGTTTTATTATACAAATACCTGATGGTAAGTGGTCACCGTCGCCCATGGACCAGGACATCAGCAACACCAAAGACATCACCAAAGCCTTCATGGTTTCCTAGTATGGTTATAAACCCTCAAGAACCCGTCTTTCCATCAAATTATAACAAGAAGAATGGTCGTATAATGAGAAATTATACAAAAAGATAGTCTGGCCTTTTGGAATGCGTCGAGGAAAGTTTATTTTTTCGTATAGAATGAAGAGATTTTAATAAATATGCTGACCACACCCTCGGTATAGACCGCGTATCACACCGTCATGTAATGAATGTTTAACGACGAAGCGATTAAATATTGTTACGGTCAAAAAGAAAAAAGTCCACTTTCCTCCAAAGGTCTCTCGAACCTCTCCTTTGCTAACGCTATTATAGGTAGTAGCTATGATGCATGTATGAAATTGTTCAATTCAATCGTTTATTAGATCAGTAAGTTAAAGCAAGAAAAATACAAATACTAGAGTATTATGTTTACACATGATTATTATTTATAAGTAATTAAACAAAAGTGTATTTTATTTAGGCTAAAAGATAAGATATCTTAGCATTATATCAATTAATTGTTATGTGGCTGTGAAATTATTAAGTTGTTGTCAAAAGCGTTGCGATAAAAGATATATTACCTGCCCTATAAGGACGCAATAATCATTCGAACCCGCTGACATGATACTTAAATGAAAAATCACTTTCTAATGCCGATAAACTACGGTTAATTCATGCAATCTGTTTGAATGGGCGGGGTAAACGACAATGTAATTAAAATAGCCAAGATTTATTGCTTTACTCCTCAATTAAACTAAGCAAAGATAATTAAGTAATCAGCGAGTTTAGATTATTTATACGTATTAGAATACAATTAAAAACTTGGCACTTTTTTATCGTGTAATATATTTTTAAATACCTATCATAGTTTTGATAAGCCATTTATGAATGTAATAATTATTCTTTGCTGTAATAAAAATTATCGTAAGTACTTCCTATTATTTTTTTATCTTATTTTCTGATTTATCTTGGTATGCTTCAATAAAACATTTAATTAAGTAAATACGAACTCAGTCACTTTGCTAAAATCCCTGATGACATACATCAACAACTATAAGTATTACTTGAATCATTGCTCGCGTCTGCGTCGGTGTAAAGACGTCCACTGGGTGTGAATGTGTCTGTAGCATCCGCTCATGAAGCGAAAATTAATAAATAAAAAGTGTTCCGCCCATTGCTCAAGATTTATAGATCCTTAAATTTGCTATGTTTGATTTGAGGGTCAAAGGCTTTTATAAAAATTAATATGTTAAAAGTAATTTTAACAACAAGATTTTAAAATTGTGTTTGTGTTGGCCGCTGAGAAGTTCCCTCGTCTGGAGCCAACCCTGAGCCTAGTATCAGGTCAACATTATCATTAAAATGCATTATCATTGTAACTAAAGCAATGGGAAATTTCAACTCCCTATAAAATGAGAGGTACTTAGCAGTTTTAATTTAACTTGCAAGATTTAACCTATCGTCAATGGGTCCCTTGGGTTAAATAAAGGTTTAAAAATTACGAAATGGGAACCAAATCTTGTGATACAGTCATTAGTCATGTGATGAGGCAAGAAGAATGCTGGATGAAAAGGGTGATGGATACGATCTGGATGGATGGAATATGTGCGTATTAGAATTAAATTTTAAGAAAGAAAACATAGCGAGTGCCAACCTCTGCTAAGTCCTACTAATATTGTAAACTTGAATGTTATTTTGTAAGGATGTATGGAAACATTCATACTCTACTGAGAGGATTTTCATGGACAGCTCACAGGCAGAGGGTAATTATTATCCTGGTATATCCTGGACAACGTTTTCAAAAGCATGTGAAGTCAGTCATTGCGCATTTGGCCAGCGTGGTAGACTATGGCCTGTATTGTAAGAGACCCTAGAACAGCAGTGGGACATTATAGACGAAACGGAAAATAATGATTGTTTCTTTTTTTTGCAGCAACTTTTGGTAAATTTGCTTTCACCAAAGGGCAAATCGTCATTTACCTGTCATTTATTCATGCTGAGATTTAAATGAATTGAAATGAGATAGATGCCTTCAGAAAGGAATCAAACAATATATTTTGTGTACATATTTTACATGCTAGTTACAATTTACACGTAAACATTTGATTACTTCGCAGTTTGAGGCCCTCAAAAATTTAACGGGGATATTGTTTACGATTATTCCACTTACGGGGGGGTAAACGAGTTTCCTGTATCAGAAATAATTTATTTAATTAAAATACGGCTTGACCGGTTAACCGCCAGTAATAAAAATCACTTGAGCATAGACCGTATAATTTTAAATAAAAAATTTAATAAAAGGAAGCATAATTTTCCTTTTACGCAGGACTTTATTCGTTCGAAGTACTAGGCGAACATGAAAGAAAAGAAATAGCTTCAAATACTTGGAAATCAAGAAAACGGCGAGGTGCACTGTCGCGAAACACGTAGGAACTCACACGAAAATGTGTGGCACAGTGTGTGCGAAACTCCAAAGATACGTAAACACAGTGTCATTGCTGGAAAACTGGTTGAGTAAACGTTGATTGCCTTGAGGTTGCACAGAGCGTGCGCTGTCCTTTTCTCACTTATTGGATATACTATATCTGTCTCATTCTAGCATCTGTTACGCAAAACAAGGCGTATTTTAATAAAGAACTCTGTAGCGCGTAAATGTTTTCTAATGTATCATTTAATATTAATTGTGTTTTGTCTTAAATGAATTAGACATTTTTATTGCTGCGGAATTAGATGCATTATTCTAATGAAAGTTTTATGATTATTATCATAGATTTGTTAGAAACGTCTTATTTATGAGCTGTTTATGGCTTGAACTAATGATAGTCGTAGGGTAGGAAGTAAACGTATTAGGGCAGAAATTAATTTAGTCATTAGGATTAGGAGTCGAAATGTCCTTAGTTATTTAATTTAAAGAATTATTTTAATTTATAACGCTTCGAGGAAGAAGAAAAAGTCCCTGAAAATCTTAGAAAGGGATTGGAAAACGAGAATTTTCCATAAAAAATTTTAATTCTCGCAACGATATGTACTGCTTTTAATCATTTAACCCAATGGATATAAAGGCACCGTTTGTAAACGGTGACGAAAATCGAAAATCTCAAAATAAATGTCAAAATGTCAAATTAATGACAAAATTCGCAAATTTCTAAATGGAATGAAATAACTTTAAAATTTTCTAATTTTGTCATTATTAATATAAAAAATACAATCCCAAAAATTCATTATTATTGACATAATTAACACTTTTTTCAATTATAATAACACAAGCAGTATCTGCAAGGACTTACAACTACCTGTAGCTATAATAGTCGTTTTGCGGATGTCCTAAGTCTGAGTAATCTAGAAATATATGTCATTCTAGTTATATTTTATGACTTTATCACTGCCTTGACGGACACTCTATCTTGTAAGTTTTAACTTGAATCTAAATGCATTTCATTATAAGAGGAAAACGGTGTAGGGGCAGCAGAAAAATATACTAGCCAATAGCCATTCTTTTACAGTAATGGATCTGAATCTAAATAAATATTTTTAATTAAAAGGTCCTATAACATAATATTTTTGCAAGTTTTGCTTTATTACGACAACACGTCAAAAATGATTACATATAAATATTAGGTGCATAACAAAATCAAAAAAAGGGATATAAAACTCCTAAAAAAATTAAATATCGTATATTTTGATATTTATAAAATGCCTCATGAAGTAAGCAATCAATTGATTTGATTATACTATTAGTAAACTGAAGCGTTATGTTTCTCAAGCAAGTAGCTACAAGTAGACAGACAAAAATAAAAAGTCTAGAATTATATATATGATTCCATAGCTGTCAAAAAAATACATATCGTCCGTCCTATTTTGTTTCACCCAAAAAAATATGTATTTTTTTGCGGTCAGTACCCGATGACTTATCAAACTGATCTAAGCGCGCGTGTGTGCGCGGCTGTCTATGTACGTATACACAAAACTGTCTATGTGTGTATGTTTCCTGCAATTAAAACAAGTCATTTATAATATACAAGTTTTCTCAGTACAGCCTCATAATATTCATGCATCCATGCATAGATTATATTTAAACTGCATTGTGTAAGGGCGCCATAACTGTTTCGTGACGTCATTTCCTGAGTTTCCCTTTGTGACTTATGGTTTTAGGAATCAAATATAAAAGTAAATAGATATTGAAAAGTAA
The DNA here is from genome assembly GCA_951805285.1 of Thymelicus acteon. Classification (NCBI taxonomy): domain Eukaryota; kingdom Metazoa; phylum Arthropoda; class Insecta; order Lepidoptera; family Hesperiidae; genus Thymelicus; species Thymelicus acteon. Next base: position 5,860,205 of record OX638239.1, read on the forward strand.
ACAAATGACATTTCAAATAATTAACTGAAAGTTGAAAAAAGTATCTGTCATGTCACAATCTTTAAATGTACCAACGCCAGGAATTGAACCCGCACTCTTTTCTATACCTAACAACCGAAATATAATCCTCTGTGATTAAGAATATTAATAGTATAGTTTAATAATTTAACCTAACATACTCTAGCCACAGAGTAAAAATAGATTGGTAAGTTTCGAAGATAAATACGAGGACAAGATTTAATAAATGCTATAATTTATCTATTGTTATCCAGACTGAATGTATAGCTAATTAGCTACCCTTTAAAACAACGATAGGTATGTACATCAGGCATATTTCAGGCAAACTTCCACATCTTATCAATTAGGTACCTATATTGATTTTGATTGCTCATGTACCTAATTTCTGAACGTATCATGGGTGGATATTTTCAAAAAACTTTTTTTAGATGTCAATTTTTAGTTTTTAATCTAATCCGATAGTTGTCATTGTTAAGTACCAAATGATAGATGAATAGAAATAAAAAATCTCAAATAATTAATATTTAAATAGGAAAACGCCGTTGACCATTTTCTTTTCAAATGATTACGATAAAAAGTAAAGAAGGTTGCCGAGTTATTAAAATTTGCTTTTTACAGAAAAAGTATTAGGAGAACATATTTTTTGTGGGTTAACTGGTAAATGGCACAAAATGGCATGCAAGGTCGTAGCCTCACGTGATGGAAAGTGGCATTGAAGGTGCAAAAACTGAGAAAACTCGAGGTTTTCAGGTCATCATGTTCTAGCCTGGTTGGTTTGCGAGAGTTTTTTTCAAGTTTCTAAAAAGTGATGACTTATGGAACAGAAAAATTTGCCTTCAGTGACACTGACACCAGCTTAAGTACTATAGTCGAATCACTAATCCACTTGACCAATTCGGTTTCGGTTTAAAGAATCTTTATTTCTCATAAAATTTTACATCACTTAGAATGAGAAACTTAAATACTAAACTAAGTTAAGGTTTGTGTCCGGCATGCGTTCTTGTGTGTGTGTATTTGTTGTCTGTGGCGTGTGTGTATGTTTGTTTATGTATTTGTATGTGTAATTCGACATTTAAAGTGTCAAAATTTTTGACAAAAAATAATTACGAGTAGTGTCACATGACAAACCGATTCTGTCATTGATACAACATGTATTTTTTAGGGACCAAGAAGTCACTATTACAACGGTAATAATATTCCACAAAGTGACATTATTATCTGTCAAATTGGTCCAGTGTATGAGTGATTTGACTAAACACGAAAACTGACCAGTACGAATATACCTATGACCTATGTCAATAGGGTTTGTCTGTTTAAACACTTAAAAATTGTAATTTTAACAAAGTATTTTTAATCCAATTCAAAAAAGGAGAATTGGATTAAAAATACTTTGTTCTTTTAAATATGACCTCAGCACTCCGTCTTTTATCAATCGATTTGGAGGATTCCTTTTTTTCGAAAGGTCAAAAAATGAACCAAATTGGTCCATTATTTTTCCGCATTTTTCTGATTATGGTATCTATAAAAGTTACATTAGCTATCTGCCAGTGAAAGTCCCGTCAAAATCTGTCCAGCGATTTCATAGATTAGCCGGAACAAACAGACAGACAGACAAAAATTGTAAAAAATGTTGTTTTGATATATGTACCGTGCTTATATCCAAATGCACTTAGTAAAAAGCGGTTACTTTAATATTACAAACAGACACTCCAATTTTATTTCTTTGTATAGATATAATGTCTCTGATATATCTTTTTTGAAGGTTAGTTCTTTGAAGCCGATTTCGGAGATTATTTAAACCGCACAGGCAGCCATAACCCTTTGCAATACTCCACAGCTAACGGTACCCTCTGTTTTGACGTAGCGTAACGGCTGCTGTCTGACATATCCGGTCTAAGTTCTAACCAACTTACGAACAAATTCTTTATCGTAAAACAAAGATTCAATCTGGTTACTGTTGACGCTCTTTCAGAAACTTATTAAAGTCTCAAGGCTGTATGAATTCGATTGTAAAAATGATAATTATATGGCATGTCATGAATTTGACGAAATTCGAAAAATGTGACATGATTCGAAAATTTTAAGTGACAAATTAATGTCAATACATACTAAGTACGTCCTCATCTACAAAAAGCATTTTTTTTTAATTATTAACATTTCTGTCAGTCAGTCAACTTACATTCGATCAGCGTGGTTTATGAGTTCTATGACCTTAACCTTTATTTTAGAAAAACGAAAGTACGTAATAATTATATTTTAATGATGAAAATAAAATTATTATTCATATGGAAATACTAATTATTTTTTTAATAACTCAACATAAATAATTCATATAAGAAATATGACACAAATATTTTTACTTCATTCATTAAAATTGTGCGTCTTTTTCGCACGTTATGCAAAAAGTACGTCCATCCTTATCATACCCATAAAACAAAACCAACAAAAAGTGTTTCAATATTCATTTTCACAAAAGCATTTAAAAGTCTATTAGCCTCAAGATAATACGTTGATAACGAATAAGTTATACGACATTGAATTCTATTATTAGTGTGTTTAAGTTCAATTTTAAATGAAGGACAACATAGAAATTATCTATTCGAATCGAGAAAATGCTATGTAAAGTTTTTACCGTATTCGCTTATGATAAGAGCTGTTAATAAATTTGTACCTTATCTTGCTCTAATTAGACTTATTTTGAGTTAGCTAATTGGTTTACTGGAGAAGTTATGAATTATGTCACTGAACTAACATCTACTTTTAAATGGGAATATTGTACTAATAACGTAAGATACTTCATTCTTGGCGGCACTGCATCGGTGAAGACTTCTGTTACTGATATCACCTAGGTATACATTGCCTAAAATATTATCCATATTGGGATCCACATCGAATTTTGATCGCAGAAAGGGTGTCTTATATTAAATGCATAATGCAATGATGCATGATAAAAATAACAAATTTTACGAGGACAAGGTTTAGTGCTATTTGCAAGATATCACTGCTTTAATATTGTCCCACTGGTGGGCTCGTATACATAGCGTGAAGAGTAGAGGCCATAGTCTATCACGCTGGCCAAGTGCATGGCAAACTTCACCTTTAATAACAATATTGAGAAATTTAAGGTGTTCATTTGATTCCTCATGTGTGATTTAATTTCTAAATACATGAATAATAAAATTATAATTTAACAGGATTTGAACTCAGCTTACTAGTGCTCCTAACAAAACTACTAACTACTACTACTAGTGATAATAAGGAGTAGGTGGAACGTAGCCAACCCGAGGTACTAGGATATCATAAACCAAACGGATGGACATATGACATGCAAAGTACAAGCACAGTGACCACGCTTCCCTTGGCCTGACGGTTTTTGTGGCTCCCTAGTTACTGGGCCATGCGAGACGACGGTGGCCATGCTGGGGGACTTTTGGTGGACTTATGTATGTATGTAGTCCTGATTTTTATTAGTGATATTCTACAGAATTAAAGCTTGTCGTTAAAGCAATAGTCATTTTTGCCAAAAGTTATTCCTAGGGAGGAGTAACTTTATAATAGTTTCTAAGCTAACCTAATAATATATTTATTTCATTAGATCAGAGTACAATACAATATTGTTACAGTTTTGGCTACAGATCTATAAGCTACAGATTTTTAAGAACAATTCTTATATTCCCAAAAATCAGTGAAGATTTTTTTTCAGTCTGTAACTTTAATTTTCTTGTCTATTAAAAAACAATTTATAAAATATGTGTCTATCAATGGTCTATCATTACAAATAATAACTTTACAGTGACCAGTGTCCGCGTGAATATGTAAAAGTCGATGGCCAAGAGCAATTGTCCATTCAAAAACTTTACTATAGGTGTCAATTTTATTGGCGGATATTACTAACTACATCATCCATCATACATCTCCTCTTTGACAAACCCCTTCCGAAATGGTGCAAGAATCATAAAAATACGTGCATAAGTTTATCAGTGGCAGTACCTATATGAATAAACTAGCTGACCCGACGAATTTCGTATCGCCTAACAAACTATTTTTTTTTCCTACAATAAAATTAGTCTAAGTTACTCCTTGTTACATCAGCTATCTGCCAGTGAAAGTCCCGTCAAAATCGGTCCAGCCATTTCAGAGATTAGCCGGAACAAACAAATAGACAGACAGACAGACAGACAGAAAATTGTAAAAAATGTTGATTTGGTATTGGCACTTGGTAAAAAGCGGTTATTTTAATATTACAAAGAGACACTCCAATTTTATTTATTTGTATAGATGATTACTGAATTTAGAATACCTTCAATCCATATTACATAATTATGTAATACCACAGAAGAAATAATAGTACTTATAGTAAGTACCTACTACCTGCATAATTATGAATAATACTTTGAAACATTTTAAAAATCTATCTTTACTACAAAGTCAAGAGAAGCTTAAACAACAAATTCCCAAAAAAAAAACATAAAAGTGTGGTTTTATGAAACCACGATGCAAGTGAAACTTTTTTTGGGTTTGTAGGCATTTAACTAAAAAATTTTAGAAAATTATTCGATTTAGGGTATTAAAATTGCGTTTTTAATCTTAATTATTGAAAAATGTGAATGATAATGGGAAATCAACAGTAGACAAAATATTCAATTATAAAATATAATTTCAATTTGCACATTAGAGTACGGAATACATAATATAATCATTTAGATGATAAACGCATATTAAAAACTAAGAGCAATATTTATTTAAATCATTGAATCTCCATTATTATTCTTATTCCAGGGCCGGCTGTAATGCGACATGCGATAGATGGACGAAAAATGGGGCGATAGAATAAAAGTGTCACTTTGAAATTATTGTAACAATTTTTACAACAAATTAACATTTTTTTATTTATCCTCCTTTAAACTAAACCCATGGTTTCCCTACAGCCTCTATCCCAAGATTACCATACAATGGCGTGGCGTCCTTGACTGCTCAGTGCTCGCTATCTAACAATCATTACCTTCCTATTTTATGGCAACACTGAATTATCTTTTATATTTTTTCTTGTAATTCTACAATTTTCATTTCAGTATCATGAAGGAATAATAATTTTATTGACTTGGTATTTATTAAATTGACTGCATCTTTCATGCAGTTAAAAAGATACAAATCTTTCATCTTTTTATGTATATCTAACGAACAGACGACCCACCTGATAGGTAGGAAGTGGTCACCATCGTCCATGTACCAGGACTTCAGCAACACTAAAGACACCGATGCGTTGCCGGCACAGAAAGAAAGAAGGATAATGTAACAAACAGTACCATAATTATCTATGTTTTCTCAGTGGTAAAAATTCGACGATAATATTATAAGCATTATTAATTTTGTAAATCCTATCTATTTGTTAACAGACAGACAAACAGACAAACAGACAGACAGACAGACAGACAATAATTCTAAAAAAAATATAGTTGTGCTCTAACACGTTATTGAAGTGCCCCCTAACCGATTTTTTTTTGAATATTCAGTGTACAGAAAATTTGCCCTTTGAGTTTTATTATAGTATAGATAGATTATTGATTGATAAATGTGAAAGTTTTGTGGATGGTAATTAACTACTGAACTACTTTTCATGAAATTTATGTACTTATAGAATTTTGCCGTAAATTACCCAAGTACTTTACTCTTAGTAATTTTATTTAGATCGATAATATTTTTACTATAACGAGGCTGGGTTAGTTTTACCTAACTGGTTTATTAACTGCAGGATATTACTAATTTATCACTGTTAGATCTATAGATCTGCTCCTCTTGGATCTATTGAGTTGATCCTATACCTACTTAGAAAAGTTATTAATCTAATTAATTAAGCTGACCCGGCGAACTTCGTATCACCTAACAAACAATTTTTTTTCTAAAATAAAAGTAGCCTAAGTTACTCCTTGTTACATCAGCTATCTGCCAGTGAAAGTCTTGTCAAAATCGGTTCAGCCATTTCAGAGATTAGCCGTAACAAACAGACAGACAGACAGACAGACAAAAATTGAAAAATATGTTGTTTTGGTATATGTACCATGTATACATCCAAATGCACTTAGTAAAAAGCGGTTATTTTGATATTACAAACAGATACTCCAATTTTATTTATTTGTATAGATTCTCATCTAGTTGTTCCGTATTTCGTGATAGTTTCAGGGATTTCCTTAAATCCGTAATGTTCTCCTTAATAATTATGTAACACTACTCAAATAAGCCATAGGTACAACTCATATTATTTTACTTTAGTTTATCGATGAGTTTACTATGCAATGCAATTGAATTGGCATGAATGCCAATTGATCGGTGACAATAACCGAAAACCCGATGTGATTATGAGACATACATAATTATCTCTATTTCTTTCTCTATCTCTGTCACACACACATTTTTTTTTAAATTTGTTAGTGGCTTACCGTCACTCAACACAGAACATTAGTGTGATATCACCCTCACACAACGACATTCGCAGATATAATCAGTTGTCGACATCTAGCAGCTATCTCGGTGGCAATCGAAGGACCCAAGCGGAACGTAATGTTATCACATCCTGTTATAAACTTGCATTTACTGCGTCTTTGCTTGATGCAAATTTTTTCTATGTATGTTCTCGATTTACTATTAAATGGCTGGATTGATTTTGATGAGATTTTTAGGAATTCTTAAGTATGGCCTGGTGGGAAATCTTGTGAAAGGTAGTGATTAGATTAGTTTTATCAAAGTAATTCATACACGCACTTGGTTGCAAATTTTTCGTATTAAAATTCTAATTTCTAAAAAAAATATTCATATAGGTTTCACACGCTCTATATATTTACAAACAAACATTAAAATCTGTGCAGCATTAAGGATTCGTGATTCAATAGACGTACTACGTTTTATACTGCGAAGTAATTAATTTTTTTATTACTTGATAACTAAAGAAAGATGCACTTTACTTAATTATAATTACATTTGACGTTGAAGTGGCAAAGCTGTAATCGATGCATTTTAAGTAGTTTTTTTTTTGCACAAATCGAGTAGTTATTAGACATGCAATGCAATGCAAATAAAACTCGAAGTGCTTACGAATGCTTAGCAAATGTAAATAGCTAACAATGGGACATCTGTAACACCAAAGGCATCACTTACGCGTTATTAAGAAAAAGGAGAAAGAAAGAAAGAACTGGCTCTCAATCTACACGAGAAACTACTCATTTAGCGATTGAGTCAACCAAGAGAGTAGTAGAGTCAGGCAGGCTTCACGGAATTAGAAATGATGCTCAATTAAACAATTAAACATGTTCAATGCCCAATCTGCCTCCATTTATTAATATCTCAAGGATAAACTATACTAAATCCAAGCAGGAAATACCTAAACCATAAATCATTAAAAACCAACCTCAACCGTTACCTCTCTTTTCCTTAAACCCACAAAACAAAAGAACATCTAAACAAAGAAAAAAAAACAAAGTATCTCAAGACGTATTGAGTCACAAAGGCCCGACTACAAAAAAAAAAGAAAAAAATTGCTTCCATTTTAACAGAAGCCGTACGTACAATTGTCGAAGTGCCAACTCATCGTAATTGACGATTGCTATTGGTCGAGAGCGGACGTTTGACAGCCAATCATGACGGTGATTTTGAAATTCGAAAGTCATCATCTCTAACATTCGATATGATGACGGTGCGGTTTGTCATTACATTATGTTCCACAGAGTATATAAAGTTTCTAGCGCATTGAAGCGATGGGATTGTTCAGTCAGCAAAGTAACTAAAGTTGGGAACTAAAACTTATTAAAAAACCTTTGCATACAGCTATATAAATGCATTGAAGTATAATGTAATAGAACAGACATCTCGAACAAAATTTGTGTCCCGCCGGGAGGTTCTATTTTCAAAATTGAGCCCCTATTCTCCTTTCAAAATCGAACGAATCCATTGAAAATTGAAGCCGATCGGCGCCAATTCATTGGGACATAAATTGTGTTCGCGGTGTCGGTTCTATGTGCTAGTAATAAATAATACCTACTTCAATGTTTAAATGATGATATTGTTATATTTGTAATCTTTCCGTGAAGCCCACATCTAGCTACCATCATTTCGCTTAAGTCAGCCCGTCATAACATCTCTCCGGCTGGGGACTGGAAAGCCAGATCTTTAATTTTACTCTGTCTTGTTCGGTGTAACTGGTGTGATAATATCAAGAGAAAAACCTAGAAAAGAAAACCCTTATAGTAATAAGGTTTGAAGAAACTTTTTTTTTTACTTAAAATAAGTTAACGATTGACCACAATCCCACCTGATGGTAAGTGGAGATGAGGTCCAGGATGGTGAGCAAAGAAACTAAAGCTAGGTTGTAATGGTGTCAAGGGTACAGAACGTAACATTATAGAGCTGTAAATTTAGGTGATTCGTTAATACTAAAAGAAACTGAACTTGGGTTCAATGACGTTATGTTAGGTTAGGTACGTAAATACATAACTAACTTAAGCAGGTACAACTAAAGTTGGGTTAGCAAAATCCAACCCAATTTTAGTTTGTTTCACTAAAGTCCGGTTTACATGTATTAAGTAGTTAAGTAGATAAGTAAATTTTAACTAAATTTTAAGTGAATAATTTTTAGTGTCCGTCCACACGTAATAATTTAGTAAAGCTCTTTAGTTCATACAATTCTACTTAACTACTTAAGCATTTTACTAAATTACTTAATTACTTAAGCATTTTACTAAATTTTAACTAAATTTTAACTTAAAAGTGCTTGTCCAAACGTGTTAAGTGATAAGCCCCGCCCATCTACTTAACAGAAAATAGAAAAATTTCTAAATTACTTATCTACTTGATTACTTAACTACTAAATTACTAAACTACTAAATTGTCCGTTTACACGTATGAATTTACTTAAAATTTAGTTAACTACTTAACTACTTAATACGTGTAAACCGAACATAACGTCCCAACTCAGAGTCACTAACGGTTACTTTAATCGCTCCTTAGTAAAGAATCACCATACAAATTCCGTCCTAAGGAACGATTTAAATAACCATTAGTGTCTCTGAGTTAGGGCGTAAGTTAGGGTTGTTCATTAAAAGTGCCAATATAAATTGATAAGTGAGCCGTGTTGAAACAAGTTGTTTATAACACTTATCAGACGGGTCCCCGATCGTCCGATATCCCAAATCCAGTTACTTGAGGCAGGTGGCGCCACTCGACACTCGATTAACGGGAATGTATATATACACTATTTTTAGGTTTTATTTTAAACTAGCTCATTAACTACTTATGCTAACATAGCCGTGATAGTTTTTCTTGTAAATTCATTATATAATCTATTTTTGAGAAATTTTTCACTTATCCAATTCCAAGTGTTTAGTCGGCAGGGGGGGGGACACTTGACTCTAACCAAAATTAGCACCTTAAAGCCAAATATTTCGCAACGGACCCCTATTTCCAAAAATGGTCTTAAAAAAACCATAATATTTTTAAAGACCTTTTCAACGATACCCCACACCTATGCCCCGTACTATAGGGTAGGCGACGAATAAAAAATGTATTCTCACGTTACCTGTAGTAGAGTAGGTATCTTGAAAAAAAAAATGTTTTTCAATATTTTATTGTACGATTCTGGAGTTTTAATAAATATGTATATCCATGCCAAATTACAGCTTTCTAGCACTAACGGTCTCGGCGCTTTGCTTCGGACGGACGGACGGGCGGACGAACATGATGAAACTTTAAGAGTTACGATTTTACTTTAGAAACCTATAAACTAGATAATCCGTGAATGTAAGCGCTTTAATCTTTAAAACAATTTCAGGTAATTTTAAGGAACAAAAACCGTGAATCTACACGCAAAACATTATTTTAATAACCTATTAACATATACACATCCTATTATTACTTACAAATTATATATAATTTAACTAATTTTCTCAACAACTAGATTATATAATACGAGTAACTGTCCTCGCTTTGCTTCGGTTTTCTTATTTTTTTATACCTTGGGTTACATTATTGGAGTTTTATTAAGGATTCCTAATTTTTTTGAAAATATAATATAGCCTATGTCACCCGGGGATAGTGTAGCTTCCCGACAGTGAAAGAATTTTTCAAATCGGTTCAGTAGTTTCGGAGCCTATTCAATACAAACAAATAATCAAATCTTTCCTCTTTATAATATTAGTATAGATAATAACAATGAGGCACTACGATAGTAGCGTTAATTGTAAATAGGCTTGTTAGACACAAACATTCCAACCAAATATAAGGTCAATAGGAATAAATAAATAAAAATACTTCACAAAGTTCTAAAATAGTTTATGTGTACTACGAATTTTGAGTATTTACTATAATCTAAATTTTACTAACAAAAAATAACCGACTTCAAAATAACACAAAAACTGCTTTTAAGATCTCGCTCAAATTTAAGTGGGACCACATGACAAGCACCAGCTTTCGATTACAAAAAGACTCATCAAAATCGGTTCACCCAGTCGAAAGTTCTGAGGTAACAAACAAAAAATAAAGTCGAATTGAATACCTCCTCTTCATTTACATTCAAACGGAGAACGAAGTAATCCTACAAGGGTTCTGTTTTTCCTTCTGAGGTACGGAACCCTAAAAAACAAGTTACAAAACAATAATGTGTTATCTGTTTCCACATAAATCTGCACGTGTAAATGACTAATGTATTAACCAGTTAATCATTTGTGGAATCCTAAAAATGCGTATAAATACCTTTGATCTGAACATACATTTATGATTAACTAACAGTTGTAGAATCCACCTGAAGATAAGTCACTTCATCCCATGACTTTATTAGTCAGATAGGATAAGCTTTTTTAACAGACTTCAAAAAAGAAGGAGGTATTCAATTCGATTGTATTTTTTTATGTTTACCTCAGAACTTTCGACTGGGTGAAACGATTTTGATGATTCTTTTTTTAATCGAAAGCTGGTGCTTGTCATGTGGTCCCACTTAAATTTGAGCTAGATCTGACGAATAGTTTTTGAGTTATTTTGAAATCGGTTATTTTTTTCTTGGTAAAATTCAGATTGTTAGTTTAACTAATCGCCCTAGATTTGTTTCGGGAGTAAGAAACTGTATTTAAAAATGTTTAAACAATTCTCTAAATTGATATAAAATTAATGTGAGCAAGTATTTATCGCCTTGTATGGACCCGATTTTTTTTTAATTTACATAAATAAAAAGTTACAGAATACATTTTAAAAAATATTACAGATTAAGTTTTATACCATAAAAGACACATTTAATCTCTAGGTACCTAAGTTGCTTACATTAGAACTTAGTGAGAAAATTTAGTAATTTTATCCCGAAGGCGAAGTTAAACTTTGTTTGAAGATCTTTCATTCCAATTCCACAATACTGGAAACAAATTGGTAAATTGTAACCAATTGGTAACCATTAACCCTAATTGGTTGATACGGTTCAGTAATTCTTTTCGATGTCCCCGTATTTAGTAGCAATTAAAATTACTTACAACTACAAAATTTATTGGCCAATCTAGATTTTTAATGCTTTTAACTTTTTAAGTTTGCATACGTCTTTTGATTAAGTGAATTGAACTGTTTTTTTTTTGTTTAACAGAGTTATATTCACTAATACATGGTGTTTGTTTTAAATAAATATTAAATTTTTTTGGATTAAACGAAATAAATGATTTTTGCTACCATTGGTGGGGAAAGTCTAAAACTTTCCTTTGCTTATAAGAAGAAAACTTAATTATTTTATAAGAACTTGTAGAAATTTAGTAGAACTACCTATGTAACGTTATATACTTAACAGTCTATCTATTTCTTTACATTTAGTATATTTGTATATTCTTTACGTAGAGTAGCTATGTCATCTTGAAAATTCCACCAATTCAAATTGTCCCAATTCTTAACGACCAAGGCATTGAAGTGCTAGAATTTCCATCTAAATCACAATTCTAAATTTGAAATTCAAATCCTACAATGCAGTCGTATGCACATATTCTAGGCATAAGTGTCATGACTACATAAGCATGAATCCTAAGGATCTTAAATAAAAAAAAATATTGTATCTGTAATGTTAGTAAAGCACAATAATTTTGTTTTTAGTGTTTTTATTAAATGACAAGGGAATCTTTTGAAGTTAAATTTTAATCCTAGTATCTAAAAAAACTCCTTTGTTAAATCATACATTTCTACTAGTTACCTATAATAAAACTCAATAAATCGAATGATAAAAAGTAATATAACAGAACTCAACGCCCAAATCACAAACGTCCAGTGCAGCAGCAAGCATAGACAAAAAATTATAGAAAAGAAAAACAAAACATAAAGCCGACCGCACACTGTACGGAGTGTGACGAAAAAACTCATTTGTGATCATCGCGTCACTGAAATGATGATGGATGGACGTCACAGCCGGCTACCGTGCTTTAATTCGTGTTATAAGGGTATGACGAATGACCAAGTGGCTAGTGCTTACGAATGGCCCACCTTACTTGTAAAATATGAGTTTTCTGTCAACGTACGCGGGTGCGGGTAAAGGTGTTGTACGCATGTAGTATTGGTACCTATTACGGGATGGAATAGGATTAGAGTATTATAACCTCAAAGATTAGGTATTAGTTTGTCTATGATACTATGTTACGTATTAACATGTATTAGCCGCTGGATTCAGAGGGCCCAGGACCGGTCGGAGTGGCGCCAATTAGGGGAGGTCTATGTCCAGCAGTGGACTTTAAAAGGCTGTTAGATAGATAGATTACAAAACGTTGTTTATGTCTAATCTTTCTGTAAGAAGCTCGCAGGCAAAAAATGAACAATTTTGAAATACGTCGGTATCATATTTATTTTAAATTAAAATAACAGTCACAATATTGATTAATTATTTAAATGTCAGAAACTGAAAAGGCCCAGCTGACAAGAAATTTATTTAATGTTAAAGTTAAAATGCTTTATCTGATCACACTTTCACAAGTGAACTTTTTGGTAATTCTATACATTCGTGTGTAAAATTATTAAGAGAGCCTTTTCGTATTACTAGGTTTATAATTGAAATAATAAATTTACCATTATTCCATATACAAACAACATATTATTTTACAAACATACGTATTTTATTCTAATGATAATTAAATATTCATTCTTCGAAAAACTCATAATTCCGATTGTTTGGGGTCAATGGCCTATGATTTACGTTCATATTTTGGTTAAATTAATTACTTAACTAAGATTTGATTCTTGTGTTTCTTTTTTGTTTTTGATATATTATAAGGTTTGATATTGTATTTATCATATGAAAATCACAGGTGTTTTGAAATTGTTTGCTATATTTATTCTTTTTAATAAAAGCACAGTGCTTAATTACTAAAACTCATTATTCCCGCCTGAATTCCACATATCCATAGATATACGAGCCCAATCAATCATGCGATTCTTTTTAAAAGCCGCCAGAGATAAAAAATCGAATCGACCTTATCATTTTGATACCGCCTACAAGAAAAATAAAATAAAAACGTAAACAAAGAAAAATAAACGCAATTTTAAAATTAGAATGAAGTTAGAGACAATAGATCGTAAACAGCACCTAGAGACAAATGCCAAGATTTATTATCTATGACAAAAAATGACAGAAAGCCGTCTTATTAAGTGAATCTTATTACAATAGATGTAAGTGCTACGTTGAATTACACTCTGCTCTTTAGTCTTTTACCTTATAACCTTAGTGAACTGTTTTATGATCAAAGAGGACCTTCAGGGTATAGAAATAATGGCGAGTTTTCGATAGATTTTTCCTACTAAGACCATGTTAACGCAACAACGGTTGATTAAGTTTGTTTTTATGAAAGCGAGATAGATAGATAGTTCTATCACATGTTCTATTCCGCTTTTTAATGTGGAATCGAATCGAGTGATAGGAAATAGAGGGAAGGTAGTGATGTACCTTAAAATTGTACATGTCGATTTCCACGTTAGAAATGTAAAAGTTGTAAAATCTTATATCGTAAATAAGTAGGTAAAAAGGAACTCGACACAATTTAATCTTATCGATTTAATTTTATCGATGAACATCTAATATTAAACAAAGATTTTTACTTTCAATAAAATAGTTTTGCCTTTTAAAAATAAAAAATACATTCATTTATCGTAATTGTTGCACAGAAGCAGTCAAACATTTATTTATATTCTTTTGACAGAACCTCCAAACGAATTAGCATAACTCAGGCTTAAGTTATAAGGGCTTAAAAATACTTACTTCGAGAAAAAGTAGGTGGTGCTGCTCGTCTTATCATTTATATCGATTCAATATGTCTTTGAACAGTTTTATCGTACGATTGGTTTATCGACAACAGCCCATTACTACGCGGGCTCATCAAAGCGCGCCGTTCAGACAATAACTGAGAAATATTAAATTATAATAAAATTAACTCTATATTACTTTTTATCCCGTTACTTGTAGATGTAGAAACGGATAGAGAGTACAAAATTACTGTAGATATCAGATAATTCTGGTATGTTCATAGTGAAGTGTTTTTGTTAACATTTCTCAGGTTTGTTTATTCGAGATTTTATCCCATTGGTTACAGGGTTTACTGATTCTTTCAGGTAGCGACGCGTTAGTGATGCGTAACTATTAAGTCTATAGGTGACTATGGCTGTTTAATAAAAATCTTCTGATCTTTAATAAAACATCACTTTCTTAACACTCAATGTTTTCATTTTTATATTTTGCAGCATTATTTTGGGTACACGAACTTTTAAAATCTACTTAAAATCAAGCAATTATGAAGTAGCTTATTTTTTTATCTGTACCCAATATGACTTAAGCCGCGGACACGAGACATTATAGAAACCCAATAAGTACTTCGTTTACAATTTATAACTGTCCCACGTTACAGCTAGCCACTTCTCAGAAAAGAGGGATTAAGATTTACCACGCCAACCAAATGCGGCTATAAGAATTTACGCAATTATTAAGAAATTTTCGAGAACGTACCCATAAAACGTATTAAAGTTATATTAAACTGCTTCTCTACTTAAAACTCAATAAAACTGATTGCAAAAAATGTTTTATGCATATAGTCCCTTTGAAAAATCATATAACTGGTTACATTAAATGTTTTTCTTTACACAACAATATTTACAGTTAATCAAATATAAATAAAAACATTATGACCTCTTTAAAGCATTAATCTAAAGTCGAGGGATTTTAAATTGAATTTTATTACACATAAAATACCCCTTTCCTTTGCCACTTCTATTCGTTGTAATGCCTACTATCATACGGCCAAGAGAGCTACAAGATAACGATTATTCATTCTGCACGGTGACACAATATGACGAATCAATCTGTCACGACTCATGTTGCGTTATCTGTGGCTATGGCGCGAAAAGTTAAAATGTCGGATAGTTGAAGAAAACCTGGGAACTTAATAAAAAATGTGTACTTGTCTATGTTTTGCTTAGTAGAAAGTTGATTAGTTTAAAAAAAGAACTGATGTTAAAAGGAATGTTTATCTGCAGTGCATAGATATCATAGTCAGTTTTGGCGCAAAAATTATCATAAGAAATTAATGGAAAATTGATACATTCTATTAATTATCAATTAGTATTATTATCAATTACCGTATTTTTGATGTGAAACATCTTTACGCGAGGGGTGAACATGATTTTAGATTTAGCGATCGTGGCGACGCATTTCGATGTTTCACATCTGTCAGCCGTCCCATGACAGCTGTTTTTATAATTATGTTTACTGTGCGTGATTGCTTTCTCCTCTGAATTAAATAAATAAAAGAATTTATATTTTACAAGATGTAACATTTCGATACGATAGAAAATTTGGCGGGAATTAATTAAAAAAATTTTTCCTGCTTCCAATTATTAACAAATTAATAGTCTGTTGACCACTTAACGTCACTAGTAACTAATAAAAAATGTGAAATAAAAAATAAAGATTTTGTAATGAATTTCATAGTTTTTTTTGTCAGTTATTTCATTTAAATACAAGTACAAATACTGAATGTTTTAGTAATAACATACTTACCTACTACTGTATAATTATTCAGTAAGAGATTTCTGTTCGACAATATGCAGTCATTTTCTAATATTTGAACGATAAGAAAACCACAGACAAAATTGCTATAGGCGAACGGCACTATCTGTGACATAAAAAAAAACTTATAATTATAGTCTTGTCTACTACTGATAAACGGTATTTGCACGATTTTTTATTCTATTACTGCTCTATTAAGGTTTGTTTTAGGTTTGAGATGAAAAAATGAGTGAACGTCCATTTTGTCTAATTATAAGGTGTGTGACATAATTACTACGTGGGGATTAGGCGGGCGCCATTTTTTCTATCCCCGATTCTAAATATGAAATATTTTTTGTGAAGAGTATATTTTATAAACGACGTATTGAGATTTCTAAATTAAATGTAAAGTTTTTATTAAAACTTGAATAAAATAAATGTAATTTATCCAATGAAAATGTATTATCAATCTTTACACATACTTAAACATGGCATTTGGGGATGACATCTACTTTTATATCTATAGGTCGCATTGGATGTGAGTTTTTCGGAAGTCCGTCAAAACGCAGTTTTTAAATGCAAAATTACAATTACCTACAGCTACTAACTTATAGATACTGACCGTTACTTTAGTCTTAGAACTATTGTCAATGGCAGAAGGGCGCATAGATTATAGAAATTGACCGTTAATTTACTTTTTTTATAAAAACTATTATTCCCAAATGCCACATTAAAACTAGTCTAAACTGACCTGCGTCTGAGTGAGACCCAGACTAGCAGCAAGCTCCGCCCGTTCTGGTAACGCCAGGTACTGTGTCCTCTGGAACCTCCTGTTCAGCTGCTGGAGCTGCAGACTGGAGTATATCGTCCTGGGCTTCCGCATCTTCTTGCCTTTGCCGTTCACCCGGAGGCCGGGATCGTCGGAGAGGCCGCATTTCTCTGGAAATAAGAATTGCTTTCAAATATCGGACAAATGACGGTTTGTGGCTACCGTAAGTTATCGATTGACGGTTTGTGTCGATCCTAAGCAGCGCAGCGTGGTGGAAAATACACTAGGCCTCCTGAAGAGAAGAGACCAGTGCTCAGTGTGGTTCATTACATTAAAGACAATTTTATTTGCATTGAATTGTGTGTGTGAGCATTGGGTAGGTCAAGAAGAGGTCTTTCAGCTATTAAATATTATATTTTGTTGTCAGTGAGCTGATGATGTTGGTTTTACCTACAACTTTAACAATTCAGTGCCGCCATAGTTGCGATCACAGATTAAATCAAATTGATGAAACGTAAAACTACTCTATCAAAAAATTACAACGTTCCATATTCAAATTTCTACTAACGCATTTTCGGGCAACCGCACACACCCCGAACATAAATCAACGAACGCAAAACGCAATAAATCCACTGTATAAATATTCAAGTTACACGATACTTCGTGAAGGCTCCATCCATTTTGTAAAATATATGAAAGGCACAGGCTACTTGATAATAGTCAGTGGTAACTTGTAATTACTGGAACATATCGCTACATCTGATCGCCCCGAGACCTGACACCCAGCTTTTTGGCGGTAACAGTCTCGTCGATATTGTGTTCGGGTTTTAATATTTTTTGCGCACCACTACTTTTTGTTTTTAGTCTGTGGCCTTTTGTTTTTTTAACGCACGAGTTTTGACTGAGTAATGCGTAATAATTTGGCGGGAAATCTCTATTCGTTTTTTTTGTAGTTTATGAATTTGACTTTCAATTTGAAGCAGTAAAAATAAGTTGTTAATAATGATAAAGCAATTTATTTATCAGTATTTCTGTTACATCCAGTAAAAGGAAGCAATTAATAGGTGTAACAAAGGGAATTAATTTCCGATGAAAGAAAAATGTAACTGTCACATTAATTATCTGTGTATTATTTAATAAACTGTAACATGTGAGCTGTGCCTGATAGGAAGGAATAATTTAAACGTATTTTACTTCAAATGTGCATATTTATGAACAAGTATCATTTTGCAATGTGAAATTGTAATGGTAGTTAACTATGTAATCTATACTATGGTAATAAGGTTCAAGATAGACGATTCTTATGATGAATGTTGAGTGATAAATTAACATTTTGTCAATCAATTTGAGCTCTGCGTGAAAGTAATAAGGTTTATTAAAACTGCGAGTTTCGTTTTATTATGCACTTGAAAAGATTTTCGTCGCGATTGTTATGATCTTTATGTGGAAGTGATAAAGTTCAAATTAGTTTTTTACTTTGTAACAATTTGCATAGTTATCTTAAGGAAGTGTAACCCGCCGGCAACAAGCTTTGTTCTGAATACTAAAACGCATTTGCATTCTTTTTTCGAATGTTATATTTTTCATTAATTTGTACTTGAAACAGTTTGCTTTTCTGCAATTTTTACGATTTTGACCTTCCAATGCTGTTCATTTTAGCCTAGTAATCGACTAATCGTCATTTAATTCGATTAAAATTACTTGTATAAAAGGAATGATAACGTTTTAAAATCAGAAGTGGGATTGAGAGGTACCTACCAACCTATAGGTTACGGCGTATTGAATTGTTTTAACATTTTTTTTTTCTTTAATTATTCTAAATAAGAATGTTATGATTATGAAAGTTAAGAAAGTATCGGTAGGTACTTACGTTCCATTTTTTTAACCGACTTAAAAAAATGTTTTTCTTTTATCAATGTTCACCAGTTAGAATAACTGAAAGTATTTGTCATAAGACAAAGATCTGCATTTTTGTTACATGGTAATATTTCCTTTATAGATAGGTCAGTGTACTACAGACAGACATACTCTAAGGTTATGGCTACAGAAAAAACCATTTAAAGGCCCCAACAGTCGGTTTGACCAACTTTCCAAGAACCTTCCCATGCCCATACAAACATACATATTTATATATACGTTCATGTCGGCGTTACAGACAGACGGACAAAACAATGCAGGCCCGAGGTCCGGACACACCCCTGGTATTTAGTGATGGGAATGTAATGTCGATGTGTGTAGTGATGTGTCATCGAGTTTATTTTTAAGATGTTATTGGCTGTATGTACTTAACGCATTCTCTTAACTCTACGTTATTTATTACCACAAACTGTCATTATGACTTTTGGTCATTCGGATTATCTGAGAAAAACAATCAAGTTTAAAGAATTTCCCTAAGTTTTATCATAGTTAAAGCACAAGAAAATATGTGCGTTGCTTAGCAGAGTAATATTTAATTTAACCATATAAGTACTATTATACCTTCTGTGGACAAGAATCATAATCTATCGATTTCAAAAATTGTAGATTAACTGAGAGTGAATATGCTATATTTATGGATAACAATTGAATATTTTGAAAAATAACATCAAATAACACATCACTTAATACTTAGCTTAAGCAAGGTGTTACATTAAAAAAACACAACACCCATTAAAAAACTTTTACATCGATTATAATCTATTATGCATCAAATCATCACAAATAAACAAAAAATATTAATTAATTATGCACAAACATTTGATGTATAATTCATAAAGAAATTTTATAACTTTATAGCTATCATTAAATTTATAATTAAAATTTACGATGTAGGTATCGATAAAAACTAGACGGTATTCGATCGTGAATAAATAACTTGTTACATGTTAAAACGTTTAACAGAATTTTTACTATAACACCCATGAACCTAATAACTATAACTTGAGCACCTCACTGACTTAACTCAGAGTAATTATATTGAAAGTAACATTATTGTGACAAAATAATATTAACTATACCTACTTCGACATTGTTTTTCGACCCAGTTCTTAGATCATACCTAACGAATATCATATAATATCATAAATAGGTACCTACCTCATACTTTAATTGAAAGGCAATGTGGAAAATAGACGATGAATTCGACAACAAAAAAATATTTTAATGAATTGTTTGAGAAAAAAAGAAATAAAAATCTTTTTTTTTATAAATACTTAATGACATTCCATGGATAAACAAAATTTGTAAACAGTACAAAAGGACATAATAAAAAAATGTTTTTTTTTTTATTTTTATTTTCCGAGATCCCCCTAGAGTTTAATAGTTGAAATTTTTAAAGTTAATAGCTGAGTCATATGCAGACGAACCACCTGATGGTAAGTGGCCAACGTCACCCATGGACCTCAGTAACACACAATGGCATCATCGAAGCGTTGTATGTACACTAAAGGACACATGGAAGACCATATGGCCGATTCTAAAAGGAAGGTAGGCTCAAAATGTTCAAGGGTAACAACATAAAGATGGCAACATAGTTTTTGAAACTGTTTTGTTATTAAATTTGTTGAAAGATAGCCTAGTGGTCTGACTCTAACACAGGCAATTCTAGGTCCTCTTCTATGCCATTTATCAAATACAAGTACCTAATCTATACTAATATTATAAAGCTGAAGAGTTTGTTTGTTTGGTTGAACGCGCTAATCTCAGGAACTACTGGTTCGAATTGGAAAATTATTTTTTTGTTCGATAGGCCATTTATCAAGGAAGGCTATAGGCTATGACATCATATATTTTAGTAGTTAGTTTTTTCCACAAATTAGCGGGTGAAACCGCGTTACTCAGCTAGTAGAAAATATTTATCAATTGCTACAGTGATCTCTCTATAATGTTCTCAAAGGTGAAGTCCACCGATTTTCATAGTTGTAAGAATGACAGTTCCTACTTTCTGTATAACGCTTCCCGCCCACGTCAGTCTTTTTGTAGGACCGATAATCGGCCGATTTTTTCTTCCATATTATTTCTGACCGACTTTTTGAAGGACGTGTGCGTTGCACTATTGCTATCAGTACGTTCTATTTTTCTCCTACAAAAAAGCGGTCACCGATTATCGGTCGTGGGCTTGAAGCCTAAATATGACATGATCAGTTGTAAGTGCAGAGTTCTATGTTTAATTTCCCGACCCAGATGTATCAGATCGATACATTAATCAAATTATATATACATATAACAAACTCTTGAAATTCTTTATCAAATTCTTTAACCGCACAAACCCTGCTGTAACCCATGATGTAATGTTAACTCTACGTAAAAATGTAGAGAGAGAGACGATATAACCCACGATATATGTTCTTACTCTACTTATATTCATCTTCTACAAACGTAGAGAGGTAGAGACGCATCGCAGACAAGCCGTCGCGTCACTACGCCCCGCCCACCGCCCGCCTACCGAAAAACCGAAACCGGAGATAAACCGAGCCAACTAAAACAATAAAAACCCCTTTCCAAGACATTTAGCCTTCATAAAAACACTTTACTACGCTCCGGTAAGAGTCACGCGATAGAACTGCGATTGTCGTGCGACTTTGCGACTGAAAAATCGCATCTGTTAAAGACTGCTTTATGGTGAATGTAGTATAACATAGTAACATACAATTTGTTGCTTTTTCGTTCCATTTTAGGTAAAGGTAAGTTTGACGTACCTCCCTAATATTGGATACTTAAAGATACTATGCTTGAAGAATAACGCCCCAACTCAGAGTCACTAACGGTTACTTAAATCACTCCTTAGTAAAGAATCACCATACAATTTCTGTACTAAGGAGCGATTTAAGTAAACTTACCCTGAGTTACCCTTTACTGACCCTGAGTTGGGGCGTAAGCGTAGCTTGCATTACTTAAATATAAAAAGTGTTTGTAAACCAAATATTTGTATAGATTGTATACAAATAAATAAAATTGGAGTGTCTGTTTGTAATATTAAAATAACCGCTTTTTACTAAGTGCATTTGGATGTGTACACGGTACACATACCAAAACAATTTTTTTTTAAATTTTTGTCTGTCTGTCTGTCTGTTTGTTCCGGCTAATCTCTGAAATGACTGGACCGATTTTGACGGGACTTTCACTGACAGATAGCTGATGTAACAAGGAGTAAATTAGACTACTTTTATTTAAAAAAAAGGCGATACGAAGTTCGCCGGGTCAGCTAGTTTTGAATAAAAAAATATTTCAATTTCAATTTCAACAACCTTTGTGGGAGTTTTTTTTTATTTAATTTATTATTCCCCCTGATTTTATTTTTCAGACCTTGATTATTATTTTTTTTATTGCAATAAGTTATAAAAATAAAATAAATATTAATATAATCTAATATATATAAAATTCTCGTGTCACGGTGTTAGAAGTTGAACTCCTCCAAAACGGCTCGATCGATTTTCGTGAATCTTTGCGTGCATATCGGCTAGGGTTGAGAATCGGACGTCTATTTTTCATCGCCCTACCCCTAAAAATTTTTGGCAGAACAAAGTTTGCCCGGTCAGCTAGTAAACATAATATAACATTACTGAATAATGAAAATATACTAAATAAATAATTATTATAACATAATTAATAATATTTCTATTTATTTTGCTGTGCCACATGACACCGATACATTAGTCGGCGAACTTTGGTACTGAACGCAGCCAGAAGGGAATCCTTCTGGGAGTGATAGCACCTGAGTTGATACTCAATATTTCTGGAATTTTCATTCACACACCTGCTTTTAGAAATCACTTAAAGACCATACAATGCTATACTTATAATATAATTTTCAATTAACAATATTCCCAGTCGCCCGTGTACCGAGACCCTATAAAGTTGTATGGCCTTTGAGAAATAAAAAACAAGTGAAAAGATCTTAAGAAATAAACCCCACAACCTTTGGATAGTCGTATGGGAATCAAATTATAATTTTTAATTACTTTAACCGTAACTTATTAATCCGTTAATGAGATTTAGAATTACTTTGCGTTAAAGAAAATTTGCATTTGAAAATTTATAAAATAATATTTTTTTTATCTGTAGCGTATCTTACCGATTTTTAGAAGTGTCAATTAGTATGATATACCTACTTAAAAAGTTTTGTGGTAGGAAGGACTAATATTATATGGTAGTAATGGAAAAAAAAAACTTAGGTTCCCTAAGTAAAAAAGTGTCACTGAACTAACTTACTCAAAAAAAAAATTGCATATGAAAAATCAGCTTTTCCTGCTTTTTTTGCCAACTTAAAAAAAGGAGGAGGTATTCAATTGGACTGTATTTTTATTTATGTTTGATACCTCAGAACTTATGACTGGGTGAACCAATTTTGATGATCCTTTTTTTAATCGAAAGCTGGTGCTTGTAATATTGTGTCATTTAAATTTGAGCGAGATCTGACAAGTAGTTTTTGAGTTATTTTGAAATCAGTTATTTTTTGTCAAGAGTTATCTTTGCTATATACTCTATTGCAGATCATGATCTACGTGTGCTAAACATGAAAATCCGTTCAGTACTTTTGCTTGAAAGAATAACAAACATACAACTTTCATATTTATAATATTAGACATGGCAACTTGGCCAGCAGACAGCCTTACGGCACCCGAAAAAGTAATAAACACTAAAGCCAAGTTTTCACTATCGTAAAATCTGAGCATCGAGGTAGATCGTAGAATGGGGTGTGGTCTGCCGGAGGAATCTTTTTTAATGTGGACCGCTTGGACCTCGTCCGAACTGTTACGTCGTCAAGTGGTAAGTGGTTCCGTATTTTTACACGCTTTATATTAGCTTCACTTGTATGTTTGTAACCGACTCCTTTGGACTTGATTTTGACCGATGACAATTCAATATTTAAAGAAAAAGAAAGGAAGAAAGAAAAGAAACCTAAATTGTATTTCAAAAAATCAAACTAAGAAATAAAAAAATAAATAATAGTTAAAGAAAAAACTAAAAAAAAAACGCTTTTATACAAAATCCAACTAAAAAATAGAAAATTAATTTGAATTAAGAAAGCGTATGGTGCCTTTTATGATATTATCCCTTCTACTCATTGACACTATGCACCCCACGCTTTTAATTCATGATTCTTAATTCAAAATTTTCTATTTTTTTTTGTTGGTTTTTGTATAAAAGCGTGTTTTTTTTTAACTATTATTTATAAACATAACTAATCTACTACAGAAAGAATTACAGTATTCATAAACATCTTAACTTATAAAAGGCTGTTAGTGTTTATTTCTTTCACTGTTATAAATAACAATAAAGCTAAAACATGCTATAACAGTGGAGATTTTAGTCACAACAGCATGTAATTCAAGCTCTATATTTGACTTGGCTAGTTTTCATTAGGTAGCAAACCAAATGTTAGAAATATAACATAGGTATTATATCAACCTGACAGACTGAATGAAGATAATATTTTATACAAATATAATATAGCCTGTAGGTACGTGAAAACTAGCCAAGTCAAATGTAGAGCTTGAATTACAAGCTTTTGTTACAAAAATTTTAGAATTTTCTATACAAAACTTGGCACCCATTTAGATCTCAATTCTTTTTTTTTAACTTGGCTCTCATTTCACACGTATGGTTTTGATGAGATTATTATTTATGAATAAGGCCATAAGTCAATTAAAACGTGGTGGTCTATTTAAAATAATTCCGTCTGCAAAATTTTGGGTGGGTCAAATGGGTTAACGAAATTGGATTCCGACGTTTAAAACTAACGGGAAATCACCATATTTACATGAAAAATTAATACCAATAATATTAAAATTTTAGGCGATGCATTTCACTTTTCAATCCACCAGTACCAAAAGGTTTTCGTTAAAAACGTTAAAATTTTAACGCTAACATATAATTAAAATTTTCTACGCGTTATGACGCCAACGTGTTATTAGAATAACGCCAGCGGCGAACAGTTGTTTGACGCACGGACCCAGGTTCGATCGTAATGACATGTTTAGGTAAAAGCCGTTGACTCCAAAGCCGTTAGGAAGGCTGTTTTTCTATATGAAGCACTGCTACGGGTACTCACGGTTATGTGTAATAATAATAAACGTAATACATTTATAGCCCTGTTGAAGTCAGGAAATCATAAGTTAAAGTAGTCTTAGGGCTTGTTTCACAATCTTCAAGTAAGTCCGAAGTAAGCTATTCGTTGGTTAAGTTGACATTTCGTGTATGTA
This sequence comes from Thymelicus acteon, assembly GCA_951805285.1. Taxonomy (NCBI): domain Eukaryota; kingdom Metazoa; phylum Arthropoda; class Insecta; order Lepidoptera; family Hesperiidae; genus Thymelicus; species Thymelicus acteon. The sequence continues at coordinate 5,885,202 of OX638239.1, forward strand.
AAATGACACTTTAACGTCACTTTAACCGGCGAATAGCTTATTCAGGACTCTACTTGAAGATGGTGAAACAAGACCTTAGAATAAGAAAATCAATAATTATTTGCTGAGGCTGTTTGCCAGAAAAGAGACCATAGAATATTCTACTGCTTATTATCCGGTGGAATATTGTCCAAAATTGATAGGATTTTAACCGAATCACCTGTAGGACTATGTCGAAAGACAACTTGAAAAATGTTGATAGTAGTTAGATAGTAAGATATGTAGTAGTAAGATAGTTAATAAGTTAAAAATGTAGTATGATCAGTGAATAAAGGCTTTTATTATTATTATATTATACCTGTAGGACTATTTTTAATCCTACCCTATTACTGCTTCACTCGCACATTTAGTTAATTTCATTTATTTTTCGATAATCTTATTGGAAATAATACTGTCATATTATAATTAATAATGTCATATTATATTTGTGTGACAGATGATATGAAAGATAAGAGAGTTAGGGCTTGTTTCACCATCTTCAAGTAGAGTCCTGAATAAGCTATTCGCCGGTTAAAGTGACGTTAAAGTGTCATTTTACATACACGAAATGTCTACTTAACCAACGAATAGCTTACTTCGGACTTACTTGAAGATTGTGAAACAGGCCCTTAGTGTAAAGATGACGGCTGATAGGGAATTGTGGAAGAGGAAAACATATTGCGCCGACCCCAAATAAAATTGGGAAATGGGCAGGATGATGATGATGATGATATTATATTTAATACTCATTAATAGTTTTGCAAATCACGACTTATAGCAATATGATTGATTAATGGACATTGCCGATACTGAATGATATTATATTTTATTTCACTTTAAATAACTTTATAATTTCCGTGTTTATGTTTAATAGATATACATCGTAACTGACAATTAACATAATATTTATTTACTTAACCTAATTGCTTAATGTGTTCCGACTACAAAGATTTATTGCATCGCTTAGAGAAATAAAGCCACGCTAAAATGAACTTTAACTCCTTCGCATAACGTATACCAATCTATTTGAACCACCATTTTAAAAAGAACTTTAACAGTTTACGAATGACAAACACTCCAGCTGTTTAAAGAGGTCTGTATAAATTGGCAAGTTAATTAGCGGTTAGAATTGGACATAGTTCTCTAGATTTTCTTTAATTTGATGATTATAGTCTGTGGATGGAGATGTATCATCGTTAAATATGATAATTTTTAGTCTGTCATGGAAGGTTTGAACTATTTTGGTATTAGGTATTACACTGTGATGTATCATAAGAGTTAAAGTGGACAACGAGCAGAGAAAAAGTGCAGGGGTATATTAGATAGTATAAAAAAACGCACATAAAACATGCCCTTCCATCAATCATTGAATCACTTAATGTCAAAGATGATAAAATCAACATCACTGTAACAAGGTGATGATAAATTTAAATTATAATTCGTTATATATCTAACACGAAAAAAGGCAGTTATTAAACTCAAGTTTCCCTTAGAAAACATTATAATCAATCGTAATACACTTCGTTTAAGACTTAACCTATATAAAACATAATTTGGAATATGCTAGAAAACTTTGTTGTAATCTGTAGTAAAAAACTCAAATGACCCTTAGCAAAATGGCGGGCGCGCGCAATTGGGAAAAATTAAAACAGCACGCAAAAATTAAACAGCGAATCGAATTAGAAGTAAAAACAAACAATTAGTAAACGATTTATAATTTGTGTTTGTGGAATGTAGTTTTTTCTCAAGCATACATTTTCCACGTCTATCCAAAATAAATCTTAAGTTTTTCAAGAATAGCTGAATGAAACTAACTGAACTGATTGTTGTTAAAATATTTTTAATTATGAACGCGTAGTTAAATAATAATGATTCGTGAGTTCGTGACTAAATATTTGTAACTGTTTGTTATTGTACTATCTTTTGGTCTATTTAATCTGCGATTTAAAAATACAGATTATAAAATTGGTTCTAGCAAAACACTATACCGGCCTTCAGTTAGCGGGAAAGCGAGTAGAAATCAAGAAGTATTTGGGAAACTATGACGCATTGGAAAATCAACCTTGGCAATTCAACCGGTTCGAAGGAAAACGTGTGTCGGAAAGGAATAATTTACAGTCGAATTTCCTTCGCACGTAACTTTGGCGGGCAAAAAGTGACTAACACACATTTTTTATCTGTTGTATGCGTGTTGTAATAATGTTTTTTTTTATTAGCAATGCCCCTGTTGGTAGCCAGTTTAATCGTATTTTTACAGAGATTATTATTTTATTCATTCACAGATTTTTTTAGGAAATCGCTATTTAAAAATAATTCGGTATTTAGCGATACTGTAATAATTTAGTTCGCAATACTAGAGCATAGGTACTAATAGATATACATAGTCGATAATACTAAATCTTAGTAGTGACCAAGTGCCGAGATCTTTGGTTCGATTCCCGACTACATATTGAGTTATTAAAATTCTCAGTCGGCAACACGTCTATAATTTATTTACCTACTTTGACAACAAAAACATCGGATTTTTAAAAACAAACGAAATAAAATAGTGGCGCTAAATAAAAGGGGAATCCTCTTTAAAAGAAGCTAAATTATAGCGTAGCATTTGAATTGCGAAGTCTCATGAAATATGAAGACAGAAAGACATTGTTTTGACGTGAAGGGAAAAGGATATTTACTGTATACGATTAACTTGTCACCGTAGAGTTTATTATTGACTGCTTTGACCTATTAATTGACCATTACTGAGCACGGGTCTCTCCTCTTGAGGAGGCCTAGAGCATACATTATCAATCAGCTCCAATGCGGATTTAGGCCAGAAGTTTAGAAGGTTTTATAAAAGATCTCCGACGTTAACTCTAGTAACCGCTTTACGTGCCCTCAGGAATACGGAAACGCTCAAGAAGCGTCGTCACTAGCGGTCAACCAACCAACTACCGACCGCGCCCGGTGTTGCTTAACTTTGTCAATAACATACGCCCCAACTCAGAGTCACTAATGGTTACTTTAATCGCTCCTTAGTAAAGAATCACCATACAAATTATGTACTAAGGAGCGATTTAAGTAACCGTTAGTGACTCTGGGTTAGGATCGACACTAGCCGGCGCCGCGGCGAGCTAGCGCTTGTTTTATTAAGAAGAGAGTATTGTCTGTATAAAAACGATAAATCGTGTCGGACGCCTTAAAGAGTCGCTCACAAAATATTAATACGAAAATTTTTGTCCAACTGTTATTTAAGTAGTTACCATCCAGTTATATCCGACACCTCTAATGATGGTGAGTAACCACTTACGATAACGTAACACTTTCTTTAATAGTTTAAAAAAATGTTAAATGTAAAAGAACGGATACAAAAAAAATATAAACCAATAAAAGGACAAAAGGTAGTCTAATAAACTCTTGACATAGATACCCATCGTATTTGTACTGTTGCTGTATTTATTTAAGTAGTAAATAGCCGACCAACTGGCAGACGTGTCACTTGAACTGATCACCATCACCCATGGATGTCAATCACCATTCAAAAAAGGTCACAAACTTCCTGTATCGGTGTTCCCTCTAAGCTATGACATAGGGTCCTTCAAGAAGCGGGTCTATCGTCATCTTCTTGGCCGGCAACGCGTTGGTGACGCCCCCGGTGTTGCTAATGTCCATTGTCCATGGGCGGCGGTGATCACTTACCATCAGGTGACCCGTCTGCTCGTTTGCCTACTAAAAGCATAAGCATAAAAAAGCCTTTTTTATGTCCATACGAAAACGATCTATCATCAGGTGGCCCCTGCTTTTTCATCAGCCCCAAAAATATTGAACTTACCATCTTTCGGAGGACTCGCGCACTGCGGGGCGTAGGAACCTAAATGATACCCATAGGTATTTTGGTGCATAGGCGGGAAAGGATAACCTAACGACCTAGGGCTGGGAAACCCTGAGGCCTCATGAGGATTCTGCTGACCACCTGGACTCCCAAAATGGTGGGGATGTTGGTATCCCCCTTTAAAGGGTCCATAACCATGCTGCTGTAACTCAATGAAGGCGGATTTAGAGGAAACGTTAGTAGGGGTGGAGTTAGCAGAGTTTGATATATCGTGGGGGGTCTGCGAGCCCCCCAAGTGGTGGTGGTGGTCCAGGGCCTCGGTCGTCATGGCGGGCTGGGGGGTCGACGGGCCCCCCCCGTCCGAGGACTGGGGAGGCCCAAATGGATCTGAAAAACTCAGGGTGTTGGGTTTGTTGTTTGGGGATTGAATTCGGGTAATTTTGAGGGATTTGGGTATCTGCTGCGATATTCTGCCGCTGGGCCAGCCTGGAAAGAGAAGAACTTATGTTAGACACCAGAATCTATGTAAAGGTTACCTAACCCAGCCTAACCTAAAGATCGGTATTGTGTGCAATTTGGATGACATAGCAAAATATGGCATAAAGACAAGATTTCTATAGTTTTTTTTTTTTGACGAGATTTTTTGGTAAATAAAATTGGCAACACTTTCAAAAAATAATGAATAGTAAACAGAAATTTATTTTTAACATTTCATGATTATTTATCTGTCTTTATATTCTTTTCATTCGGTGGCAGTCAATTTTTTTTTATTACGAATCACGGTAAAAAGACTTTAATGCTCCAACTCAGTCACTAACGGTTACTTAAATTGCTCCTTAGTAAATATAACTAATAAACTAATACTGAATAACCATACAAATTTTGTATTAAGCATTTAGTATATCATAAAACAGACATCTCGAACAAAATGTGTGTCCCGCTGTTCTATTTTAAAAATTGTGCCCCCGTTCTCCTTTCAAAATCGAACGAATCCATTGAAAACTGAAGCCGATCGGCGCCAATTCATTGGGACATACATTGTGTTCGCGGTGTCGGTTCTATATGCTAGTAATAAATAATACTTCAATGGTATTAAGGATTGTTTACCAAATAGGACATGTCTAAAATTGGACTAAAACTACATGTGGATAGTTTTGAACCCTGTACATCCTGCAAGTCTGACTCAAGTCATTGGACCAATTGACCGTGTCGGCGGCAAATTGTTTTCGAGAATCCCTCGACTCTTGACCCCGTGGGAGAGCTTCTAAATTCGGTTCCGCTTAATTGATTCCCGACTTGTTTCGACTTTTGAATCGAAACATGTATTCGATATTGAAAAATATGTTTTATTCGGTTAACTCCAATGGTTGCTCTATTATCGCTGAAGAATCAAGATTTTTTTTAATTAAATAGGCGACAAAGGTTGCTGAGGAGTCATTGTAGCTTGTTGACATAAATAATACTTGACACATCAGTTGATTCAAAGTTGATAGAAAAAAAAAATGTTTTGACGATGTAAATAATACTGTTTCCCAAGTATTGCAATGGTTTACATGTAACAACCTAATGTTAAATGCTAGTAAAACGAAATGTATGAAATTCACTTTACCAAATGTAAAACAGGTACCCACTGAAATAGTTATAAATAAGGAAGTACTTGACCTTGTAAATTCAACAAAATTCCTTGGCCTTACCATAGATTCACGATTACAATGGAGTCCTCATATTGAAGCCTTGTCTGGGAGACTGAGTTCAGCTGCTTACGCGGTTAAGAAAGTAAGGCTCTTAACTGACGTAGAAACAGCACGGTTAGTTTATTTTAGCTACTTTCATAGTGTTATGTCCTATGGTCTGTTGTTGTGGGGCTCAGCTGCAGATATTGAGTCTATATTTATTTTACAGAAAAGAGCAGTCCGTGCCATTTACAACCTCAGGCCTAGGGACTCGCTTAAGGATCTCTTTAAGGAAATTAATATTTTAACTGTGGTGTCACAATATATATTGGATAATGTCTTGTATGTTAAGAAATATTACGATAGTTTTCTTAAGAAGAGTGACATCCACAATATTAATACGAGGAACAAGGCTAAACTGATTGTACCAAATTTTAGACTATGTAAAACTAGTGGCTCGTTCATGGGTACATGTGTAAAGATTTATAATAAAATTCCATCGAAACTTACAGAAATGCCTTACCTTAAATTTAAAACTCATATTAAAAGCATTCTTATGACGAAAGGATATTACAAATTAGATGATTATTTTAAAGACAAGACTGCTTGGACATGAGTTTTATGGATATAGATTTTAGTAGATGATAAGTGCTATCTGTAACTGTGAGCAGGAAAAAAACAAACCCGGAAGTTTCTTGCTGCTTCTTCTCCCGGGCCCTCTCACAGTAGGGCTTTGTCTGAAGCATTGGCATAACTTGCATGACTTTCAAAAAGTGTTTGTAAACCAAACCAATTTTGAATAAAAACATTTGATTTGATTTGATTTGATTTGACATCACTGATGGTTACGAAAAGAAAAGAGAAAGAAAGAGAGATAGAACTGCTTCTCAAGCTGCCAGCCAGAACACGACGAATTTGGCAGCTAAATCAAGCAAGTTGGTAGCAAGCCTGGATTGCAAGGAATTTTAGTATAAAATTCATATTTTAAACCCTCACACGTATCTTCGAACTAGAATTCCATGTGTTTGGATACACATGACATCATTCACTAGAGATCAAATGTTTATTTCATCTGTGACATAAAATATTTTATCAGCAAATGGATTGCATGCCTGTTTAAGTATTCCAATTGATTGAGATGTGTAGGAATCTTCATTGACAAACCTAAATGGCCAGTAACATGACAAAACACGAAAAAAAAACAAATCTCGGCTTAACAACCACGCGTCTAAGTTTGGCGTGTTCCTCATTAATTTTATTGCTTTTATTTCATTAGAAAAAACTAATTGGGTATCGCCTACGTCGCTGGTTCGAATTCTCACAACTGACCCGAGAATAGTTCTTTTAAACAAATGACCCTAAGAATTGGAAAAAAGCCCTTTTCGGCAACCTCTTTGAGTTAATTACGATGGCTTCCTACCCTTTCTTTCGTGTTAATAAAACATATGTGTGTCCCTTTCAGTCATTAAGTTACACCGCTCTCGCCGGCGCCACAAAAGGTCGGGTCAAATCGTTTTGTTATATTTTTTTTTTTGTTTGTTTGTTCGTGTGTTGTGTTGATTGCTCAGGCTCGTAATAACAATGTTTAGAACGAACTAATTGGTGTAAATTTTTATTGAAAATTATTACGGCGTGCCAACAACTTGTCGCTGGTTTTCAGAATCAATTTGGGGTTTAATTGGGTGCCAAACGTGGCGTTTACCACTTCTACGTTCTTACGATAGCATTTTAAAATACAGAATAAACAGAGAGTTACAACTCTTTCTAATTGATTATAAAATATGATAAGCTAACGCCATCTAGATTTAAAAACTAGCAACCCATTTTTTTTTTGTCCGTCTATGGTACAGGACAACATTTAATATTAATTCTGACAAACCCAAACGGGTCTGAAAAAAAAATACATACGTAACTATACTAACCATGCGTACCTATTTATTTAACTGTTTGTAATATGTTATCCCTTACTACAGTTAAGTTATATAAATTGAAATATAATTCACTCATATTAAATAAACTCGTTTTCATGTCAGAAGTGACAACACCTACCTATATTTAATTTTAGAAATACCTATAAAATAGTACTAAAGAATATTTATTTCGCAATATTGAAATTAGCTATGCAAAGGAAGTTGCTATACATGGACACTTGTCTTGTCCTGACATTTTCAATTTGTGTATTAGATACCATTATTATTTCTCCATAGGGTTCGCCTGGATAGCTACCACCCTTGAGCATGAGTCAGCCACCAAACGACTCGACGTGTTCCGGCTGGGGGCTTGATAGCCAGTGTTTTTTCTTTTTCTTTTCTTTTTCTTGGCTCGCAACGCGTCACAGATCCCTTTGGTGTCGCTGATGTTCATGGGCGACAATAGCCATTTACCATTAGGTGGATTGTCACTCGTCAGCTCGTTTGCCGGCTATTTCCATAAAAAAAATAGATACTATCGATGTAAGAATATCTTCTCAGACGCAAAAGGAGTTACAAACATAACAGTAAAGTATACCTAATAATATTGGAAAATTCGTAAAATATAATAATACATCGTTCAAAGGGTCACGATTTGCCCATAAAAGTGTCAACGTAGGAATTTCAATACTTTTCGAAGTGTAAATAATATGTCAACGACAAAAGACATGTATTTACGATCTGACAGACATCACAGACTATAAATGTCAGAAATATATTTTCTGTGGAGATAATATTTCAATTCAAAGGGCATTTTGTTTACCATTAATTTGATTTGGAAATAAGGGTGGGTTAATATTTATATTAAATAATATTAAACACATTTACTTTATCAATAAATAAAAAATAGCTTCTGCAATTTACATGATTATGAACTGGCATTATAAATAAAATTATATATTTTTTTTTATTCATGGAGGATAGAAGTAAAGAAGAACTGACTAATATGAGGGGAAAGTTGAAAAGTGTCCAGCTTTAAGCAGTAAATTGGCGTTAGCATAGGCAAAGGGTATGGTATGAATGTAGCAGTTATCGACGGGGTACCATGCCGGAACGCCGCGCCAAGGGTTCTGGGTTTGATTCCCAGCGTGGCGGAAATTTGAATGATGAGTTTGAATTTCTGTTCTCGGTCTGGATGTGTGTTCATGTCTTTGTGTGTTGTCCATGGCAATCTTAGTGTGGGGATATGAGTGTGAAGCGTTATTATTATATTAATTATTATTATTAATTTAGAAGACTGGTAGAGTGGTAACTTGAGGATACGGTAAGAATAGAAAAGCCTTAATAGCTTTTCTACCTCGAACATTTTCGTGTAAAATGTTGCCAAGACGAGACCATATGGTTCGCACTGCCAAAAAGGTATCAGGTATCATGTAGAGCCAAGCTTCTAGCTAAAATATGTGGCTTGGCCATTTCGTTACTACTTTATAACAGACGAGTAACCGCCCTCGCTTTGCTTCGGTTTTCTTATTTTTTTACACCTTGGGTTACATTATTGGAGTTTTATTGAGGATCCCTATTTTTTTTGAAAATATAATATAGCCTATGTCACCCGGGGATAGTGTAGCTTCCCGACAGTGAAAGAATTTTTCAAATCGGTTCAGTAGTTTCGGAGCCTATTCAATGCAAACAAAAAATCAAATCTTTCCTCTTTATAATACATAGTATAGAAAAGTAATGAACTCAATAAATTTTTCACCTTACGCCCGTGTGATGGTAGGGAAACAATTATGGCACTATTTTTTAACTTATTGAAAAATTACTTAGCTTCTAAAAACAATTAATAGTAAAGAAAAAAATGTTTTACAATTAAATTATATTTTTCTTTAATTCTTTTCATTTTAACGTAAAGTTTGTTTACTGAATAAGACTCCTCTAAAAATAAAAAAATAAATCTTTTAATTTTTTTTTAGATATTCGCTATAAATTTCCGGACGCTTCCCGTCAAACGCAAAATTCACAAATTATTCCCACAAACTTGTGCCCAAGCAGGAACGGCCACATATGTCCACTGATCCGAAACGGAGGGCTCCTGGGAACCCATGAAAAACCCATGATTACCGGCGCCCCTATAAAATACTATCAAGTATTCATTAGACAGCCATCCATGCATCACTTTGTTCCGATTTTAAAGTCTAAAACTATGTAACATTCTTCGAATATGTAAGGTACAGTCACGAGTATAAAATATATTACCATGGTCACATCAGCAATAATATCGACGCTTGAAAGGCAAAAATTACCAAGCGACATGTTGACAACTTTACACTAGAGCATTTTAAAGTTAAAATTTAAGAAAGATATCTATACTAATATATAAAGAGGATTTGATTTTTTGTTTGCATTGAATAGGCTCTGAAACTACTGAACCGATTTCAAAAATTCTTTCACTGTTGGGAAGCTACACTATCCCCGAGTAACATAGGCTATATTATATTTTCAAAAAAATTAGGGATCCTTAATAAAACTCCAATAATGTAACCCTAGGTGTAAAAAAATAAGAAAACCGAAGCAAAGCGAGGGCGGTTACTCGTAATAAATAATGATATAATTCCAATGAATTTTACATGCAGTTTAAATGCTTAATAAAGTGATTTTTATGATTTTTTCCTAAAATAAAAACTTTAAAATGCTCTAGTGTAAAGTTGTCAACATGTCGCTTGGTAATTTTGGCCTTTCAAGCGTCGATATCTACCCCAGGAATGCGTTCAATAATATCTGTCTGCACGGACGCAGCAAAAATATCTGATCCTTCATAGACATATTAAAGTGACGACAAAATTATCTGATAAAAAAAGTTCTTACATCAAATAATTGTGACAACCGCCCAAAGCAAAAATATGTGACGACATTAGTTACAAAATAATGTGATCACTCTTGGAGTGCAAATCTGTTTGCCGTTTACTAATAAAATTCTAAACGGTCGTTTCTGTAAGCATTGATTCCTCAATCATAATATGAATAAATATATGATGTTCAATAGTTGGCAGAAATTCTTACAGAAACAGAAACTTAGAATTAGTAAACATATAGGGTAAAAGCAAAGCAAAAACCTATAATTGTCCCACTGCTGGGCTCGGGGTCTCCTCTTACAATGTGAGGGATACAGGCCATAGTCTACCACTCTGGCCAAGTGCGGATTGGTAGACTTCACGCACCTTTGAGAACATTATAGAGAACTCTCTGGTGTGCAGATTTCCTCACGATGTTTTCCTTCACCGAAGCAAGTGATAATACGCACATAATATTTGAAAATTAGAGAAACGTATAGGGTACCTACTTACTATCCCGGAAAACCCAGGCGCTTTGCGAGCCGGACGCTGACGATAACGATAAGTCATTTGTTTGGATCAAATCTTGCAAGCTCAATTAAAACTACAGTCCGGTGACGTATTAAACAGTTAAGTAGATAACTAAATTTTTCGTGAATAATTTTAGTTCGCGTCCAAAAGTAATAATTTCTTCACGACCTACTTAAGTACTTAAGAATTTTACTAAATTTTACTAAATACAAATTCTGAAAATATGCATAAAAAACGTAAAAGTATTAAGAATATGACAAGGTCCTGGATCGAATATGGTCTTAATTTACCGTACACTCTAAAAAAACTTCTATCACATCACAATTAAGTCCACAATTGGACGTCATGTTAGACAGATGTTATTCTGTTGAGTGCTGCAGAAAAAATTAAGTCTTGAAGTTTCAAGTGAACATTAATTATTGAAGTAGCAATGCAGGCAATTAAAGGCGCCTAGGGTTCAAGTCCCGACCCTTTTCTTTGCGGGATATTCCCTTTAATAACGGCTTCTGAATGGAAATAAAAATATAATTGGTTCGCTAGGGCATAAATTAAGACTTCTGCCATTAAGGCATGGGCACAGGTCAATTTCTAATAGAAAGTCATTTATTCAAAGAGCTATCACTTACACAATTATGCACGTCAATTTGATTCTTCCAACTTTTTGGAAAGGTGCTTTGGCATGGAATAGATAATGCGAAAGAACTCCTCAGCATACATTTAGAAAAAATAATTCCATCCATCCATCCATCCATCAGCCTTTAGAAGTTCACTGCTGGACATAGGCCTCTCCTAACAAGCGCCACTCTGACCGGTTCTGAGCCTTCTGAATCCAGCGGTTACCTGCTGTCTTCTTCAGGTCGTCAGTCCACCTGGTCAGGGGCGTCTTGTGCTCCTTTTTCCGGCGTGGTCTCCATTCAAGGACCTTTCTTTCCCAACGGCTATCGGTCCTTCGAACTATATGGCCAGCCCATTGCCACTTCAGCCGGCCTAATTTCCGCGCTATGTCGGTCAGCTTTGTTCATCTACGGATTTCCTCATTTCTAATTCTATCGCGTAGAGAGATAACGAGCATAGCTCATTCATAGCTCGCTGGGTGACTTTTAGCTTATGCATTAGGCCAATAGTGAAAGATGATTACCAAGAACTAAATATTTTTAAACCTGAGCTTTACTGATCAGATATATGTGTCTTTGTTCCACAACTAATCTTTAAGTTACTCACTAAAAATTAATCATAATTGCTTATTAATTGCGTCATGTAGAATGACCGTGGAAGCGGAAGACAGGAGAACAGGAGATGAATTTTAGTAGCACATTCTAGCAATAAGTCACACATTGTTGTACCTACCTAAAGTAAATTAACTAATTTATTGCACGTCTCCTCGACGTGTCTCTGTTTCCGACGTTTCAATGACAATCAATTTTCTGGACTTGAATTGCTTATAAGTATCACTTACCTATATTATTATGCACTTTCAGGGTAATATGAGTTCACTTATATTAAGAGAAACACTTTTTTTATAACAAGTCGTGAAAAATACCATCTTTAATGTAATCTATACTATATTTATTAAAATATAACTCAAGGGGCAAATTTTCTGTAAGTACATTGAATATTTTATCAAAATTTCGATTAGGGGGCACTTCAATAACGTGTTAGTGCACAAAAATATTTTTTTTTAGAATTAATGTCTATCTGTCTGTCTGTCCGGGCATCACATGAAAACTCCTGAACGGATTTCGATGAAAATTGGTAAAATTGTTACTAATACTCCGGACCATATTTTAGGACACTTTTTATCACGAAAAATTAAAAGGTTTCCCCGGTAAACGGGATGAAAATTTGTATGGAATATTTTTAAAACATCAACCGATTTACTTCAAAATTGCAACAAATGTTCCTTGCTTAAATTAATGGAACACATATTTTTTACTTATTGAAAAAAAAGAAAAAATACAAATTAATGCAAATATTGCTTAATTTTTAAATCTGGAGGAATCCTCTGTGATTTTATCGTGAGTTTCAGTACATAAATTACCAAATATAAGTACTTCAATATAAATTCACCGTTTTTTTTAATTTTCTACTGTAAGAGGTACAAATAAAGTAAAACATAATTTCCGTATGCGAAGCTGCGGGCAACTGCTAGTATCAAATAAAACTCCGAAACTTGTTTATTTTGCATACTTTCATAGCCTCATGTCCTATGGTATATTGATGTGGGGTTCAGCGGCTAACATTGGTTCTATATTTGTTTTGCAGAAAAGGGCAATCAGAGCCATTTATAAATTGAAATCACGTGATTCTCTGCGTGAGAAATTTAAAGATATAGGCATATTAACAGTAGCCTCTCAATTTATTTACAGCAATATTATATTTGTAAAAAACAACTTAGGTATGTTCAAGCAGAATAGTGATACGCATAATCATCTAACTAGAAACAGACATAATTTGGTGACGTCATCTTTTCGCTTAAGTAGGGTACAACGCTCTTATATGGGGCTCGGTGTACGTTTTTTCAATAAATTACCCAAGTCAATACGTGATTTACCTATCCAAATGTTTAAGAGATATGTTAAATCTCAGCTACTAGGCAAAGGATACTATAGCATAAATGAATATATTAATGACAAAGACGCCTGGAAGTTAGTGCCGCATCCAGTTCCGCGTTGGTTAGAAGATATTATGTAACTTTTCATGATTTTAAAAGATGTGCGAGGAGTTTCTTTCGGTTTTTCTTCTCCTCTATGACAAAGCACCTTTCCGAAAAACTGGTAGATTAAAAAATGACGTGCATAAGTGTATCAGTGATACCTATATGAATAAAAGATTTTGATTTGATTTGATTTGACATTAAAAAATTTCTTTCGTGTTCTGCATGTGCGCTTCTAGTATGTAAGAATACCCCAAAAACTGCTTATCGAGTCCGGTTTTGTTTCATTCGCTTCAATATTCTTTATTAATAATAGCCGTCCAACTACAAAGTAAGTCATGATCATTAAAGTGTAATGTACTAAAGTACCAGAACAGACATCGCGAACAAAATATGTGTCGCGTCAGGAAATTTTATTAACAATATCGAGCCTCCGGTCTCTTTTCAAAATCAACTGAGTCCACTGAAATCTGTAGCCAATTAGTTATAGTTCATTGCGTAAACATCAGGTTGGCGTTGTCGGTTCTTTATGCCAGCAATAATACTTAAATACGTCTGATAGCTTCAATTAATCTTGTAGTTAACAATGTTGCTAGCTAATTACCTCATCGATTGGTTATCCGACGTCTATAAATTAATGGATACTACCTAGATGGGAGACACCTATCGAAGGTTTGGGTTTGTTTTTGAGCAGACTGGGTTTGTTTTTGCAGAAGAAGGAGTTTGTGTGTCAATTTATATTTTTTAAGAAAATGGCCAAAAGACGAGCAGTCAAGCCCTGTTGATGGTAATTGGTAACCATTTAAAAGCGACCTCGGTTCGCGTTGATCGTGCAAACTTATTAAGAGGCTATAGGCTTACCCCAAGGCAGAAAGGACCGATAGCAAGAAGAAGATTATATAGATGTGTCTTCCGATTCCCATAGCAAAGGACACCTTAACAAAAATTAAAGACCTGAAGAAGACAAGTCCGTTACATTCAGAAGGTTCAAACCAGTTACCATATTTTATCAATAACTTTGAGCAAAACTGTAAGTATATTTATGATATATCTTTAAAATCACCGAAGCACCTAAAGATAATCAAATTTACTATAAAACAATTCAAAAACCCGAAGTGAATGTCAGACTTCACAAAACAGGAATTACCAGTAAAAACATTCCTTAACGAAACTTCAAAATACCGATAGCGGTCCTCATAAAGATCGTTAGAGAAACCGTGTCTAATTCAGTATTTTCGATCGTAAAACTAGCACGCGAACGGATTATTATTCACAGAGTTTTATTGTCTTTACTAATTAATACTGAGGCGAGTTTTTTCTGTCATGCGATTGGCGGTGTCATCACGAGATTGCCTAGTTTTGTCTATTGTTGTTTCTTCCGGCGGCGTTTGATGGAAAAGGGCAATCAATGTTAGGTCATTTGATGTCCATGGATCTCTTCAAATCGAGTGTTTTGCTAAGTAAGATAGATTAGAAATTACATTGGTTAAAGGTGTTAGGTTATCCCGTTGCTCTTGTCACTAAAACAGTTTTGTTTTTTTTAATCTGATCTAAAATTCTGGTCTCTAGGGGGATTTAGCTTCAACCCATTAATGGCCTACTAGTGGGCACGGGTCTCTTCTCTTGAGGAGGCCTAGAGCACACTCCATCATGCTGCTCCAGTGCGGATTGGTGGAGGGGTTTGTGACCAACTACAAACTAAACCAAACTACTAGGGATTTTTTTTCTGGTCATGTTTGTGCAAAGAGCTTTTAGCCCTTTTATCTTTGCAGTGTTGCCCTTTTAAGAACTATCTATGCTATGCCCTTTAAAATCACTGTTATGGAATTTGTCTTTTGAATGTGTTTATTAAGTTTACAGACGATCATGTACCTACTCGTACGACATAATATGATAAAAACTGTCAGGTGGTTCAATGACATGTCCTGTTCCTACTAATCTATACTAATGTCAAAAAGAGGAAAGATTTGATTATTTGTTTGCATTGAATAGGCTCCGAAACTACTGAATCGATTTGAAAAATTCTTTCATTGTAGGGAAGCTACACTATCCCCGGGTGACATAGGCTATATTATATTTTCAAAAAATCAGGGATCCTTGATAAAACTCCAATAATGTAACCCAAGGTGTAAAAAATAAAAAAAACCGAAGCAAAGCGAGGGTCGAATTATATAAATGTGAAGGTTTGATTGTGAGGTCGTACGGATGTTTGTTTATTTTTCAGGCAATAACTACTTAACGAATTTTCATGAAATTTAGCACATGGGTAGACCAAGATTTGGAATAGGATATAGCGTACTTATTATCCCGGAAAACGCGGGCAAAGCAACGGGAGAATGCTAGTTTGCTATAAATATGAAATTGTGTATAAATATTATTTTACCGTTAACAAACCCGTAGTCTAGAACTCGGTCACAGTACTAGTGTAGATAAGTAAGCGATTCGGATCAAGGTTCGATGCTCAGTACATGTGGGCTCTGTTTGCGGTTTTTTTTATAAAAAAATGCCATAAAAAGTTAAGGCATAAAATGACAGCTGGCTCTTAGTGTTCAACGGGTTTTTAATTATTAATTATTCTGAATTGCGATGCGCTACAATTGTAGTAATTTGATGTTCGTTTGAAAGCAAAAGGGGAAACAACAGAAAGAAAAAATAAGTTTAGCTTAGAATATTGGCAATTTTGAGGGATTTTATAGAAAAAATAGGCATGTAAAATGGATGTGAATACAAGGCAATTTAGGCATTTTTAGTTTTTAAATTATCGTGATTAGGGATTAGGATAGTACCTAGTTAAGTGATCAGACATAAAAGTTTTTTGTTTGCTTTCTTCAATTAGGTAAGCTGTATTTTTTAACCGACTTCAAAAAAAGGAGGAGGTTCTCAATTCGACTGTTTTTTTATGTTTGTTACCTCAGAACTTTGGACTGGGCGAACCGATTTTGATGATTGTTTTTTTAATCAAAAGCTGGTGGCTGTCATGTGGTCCCACATAAATTTTATTGAGATCTGACAGTGGCATCCATGAGAAAACCACATAAGTCGTAAATTTGTGTTAAGATGTGCGCGACAAATTGACGAATAACTGAATATCACGCCAACTGATTTCGATGATTCTTTTTTAATCGAAAGCAGGTGCTTGTCATGTGGTCCCACATAAATTTGAACGATATCTGATAAGTAGTTTTTGAGACTTTGAAGTTGGTTATTTTTTGTTAGTAAAATTTAGATTATACTTCAATGTCAGTTAAAGATAACTGATATTGCAATATGTAATGATTATTTAGTACCAAATAGACGACATAATCGTTTAATTCCATACCAATTAAAATTATTTTCCTAGAGAACCCCGTGGCAAAATTACTAAACCAATCCATCCATATTTACTGTCAGCAAAATACAACATAAATTTAAATAAAAATGCATTTAACTCACTCCACAACCTATAATTTCATTACACCAATAAAATGGATAATTACAAATTGCCGCGTAAAATTAGTAAACACTCGGTCGCGTGTCACTGGCGGCCATTTTGAATTGGTTGTCAAGTTATTGACAGTTCTATTGATGGTGGCTACTTGTTGACGTGCGAAATATGGGTCATATAAAGTGTATTTATGGCCACGATTTAATCGGTTATTTTGAAATAAACTGTTTGTTTGAACGTATTATATTATAATCATCTGGAGATAGTTCCAAGTCGGTTTGACCGTCGATTTGACCACATACCTATTTTTTTATTTTTATAAACAGTATTCGTTCAAAAATTCAAAGAACTTATGACAATACTTTCCTGGTAGAAGTTGGGCGCACCTGTTAGTTAAAAGAAAATTCGAACCAGTAAAAATCGATAGCATTTAAATAATACAGTTATAGTTATTCAAAAAACGGTATAGCAAACAAGTTACTGTATTCTATATTTAAATTTTACAAGCATACTATAATTGGCTGGAAATGCTGGAATTGATAAGAGTGTAAACCATCCAATGTATTTTTAATTTCATTAGCATTGAAATTGTCAAAAAACGAACATGAGAGGCGTATAACAATGTGAGAATTATGCATCTGTGCAAAAAACAGCGATCGACACCATTTTGTTCACGCGCTTATTGGACGACATTTTTCTGGGACAATAATATTACAATGCTCGAAAATCGTAAAATGTAATTGATGCAAAAACAATAACAAAACACAGGCTGTCAATTTAATGTTAACAATTTAAAAATATTTCAGAACGACATTTAAAATCAAATAATTTTTGGCGCCAATTCGTTATTGTCAGCACAGTGTCTTTTTGCAACTATCCACAGACTAATTCGGCTGCAGATCTATTACATTGTATAACTCATTAATTCTGTTTTTTTTTTTATTTTCGTGCTGCACGCACGATTGATTGCAGAAATGCAAGTTAAAATAAGAAAAAACTAATTGCCTACTACACACACTGTTACTAATTATTCGGAGACAAATATTTCAAAGAACTGTCAAACAAGCTCAATTTATCGCGGACTATTCGTATTTACACCTAATTTCGTGCTGCAATGCGGTATGTTGGTACTTCTACGATAATTTAGACGTTTTAGTAATAGTGAGAGTAAGAGTTTAGTCAGTCAAGGTACTCTTTACTCATCTTCTCTTTCCATGAGTAACATAAGAGCGAGCAGTGTTTCACTAAATTGCTGATAAACGTCAAACTCCGGTGCTATGCCGCACTCTTGTATTTCAGAACAGAAGTTAGTAATTCTGGACAGCCTGTCTAATACGCTATACGTTTAAACACATATGATGAACCATCATCATACTGACACATCATCTGAAAACATCAGCATAATGATGTTTTGAAAGACATTTGAAATAGAATAGTAATGCGCTGTTCATTTAATTTGACGCCTAATAAACGGTTTACCAATCAGTGTTTTCAAATAATTATAATCTAACATGCTAGTGGATACGTTTTTAACTCAATTAATCTGTTTAAGAGTTCTCTGTAAGTATTTTAAATAGTCTGCTAAGCCAAAAAAGTGGATTAATAACATAAAACTTACATGGTGTGCCTATATTTTCCTAGCGATGTCTAGAGTCAATAATTTCATCATGGGTCAGATTGACTGCATCACCAACTATTAATCAGTTCCTAATTTTGTTTCAAAATTCGTTCGTTTTCGATAATACTAAATTCTAGAATTCTAGAAGCACTAAATTGCTAGTTTGTCTGTCCTCAGTTTATAGGTAACAAAAATCTTGAGTACCCATTTCCATTCAACACTTGTAAATAAAAGTACCATCAGCGTTAGTAACCATTGGTAACAAACATGTGAGCGCATTCTCAAACATTGCATTGTTACACAGTTTCTCAAATACAACGAGAGATATCAATCTTTCTTGTAATCTGTTGGGTTCGCGTGCGCAGCGGCATAAATAACGATGTAAGAATAAAGAAATGGTAAAATAGGATGAATATAGAAAAATGTAAGAGATAATAGCATTTGTCGATGGTTATAAGTTTACCACGCCTTAAAAGGAGCACAGGACGCCTCCCGACCAGGTGGACCGACGACCTAAAGAAGACAGCGGGTAGCTGGATTCAGAAGGCTCAGGACCGGTCTGAGTGGCGTAGATTAGGGGAGGCCTATGTCCAGCAATGGACCTCTAAAGGTTGTTGGATGGATGGATGAAGTTCGACTAATACCCACAAAAGTGGCTACAGATACGACAATGTCTGTAACTAAGGTAGCTCCATCGATTGGATTTGTCTTAGCAGTATTAAAACAAATGAAAAGTTAAAATAATACTAATATTAGGTTTCTATACGACTTTATTACTGTTACTGAAATCATGTCAGTTGTTACGTTAGTAGATAATCTGCTTACTAGGGCTCTGCCCGCAGTATTGCCTGTGTTTCCTGGATAATAGGGTACTTATTTATATTTATTCCAGAACTGTGCTCTAAAATTCATAAAAATCCGTTGGATACTTTTGCGTAAAAGTGTAAGAAATATTCACACATTCTCTCAAACTTTCACATTTATAATATGTAGGTATATATAGTAGGAATTAAGTAGGATATCTCCTAGCGATGGTGACACGTTACTTTTCTTAACTTAGTTTAATACTTTCCATGGTCTAATGAAGGTATAACGTATCAAACGAAAGAGTTAAGCTCTTTTTAAATCTGTACAAGACTGCAAGATTGTTTTGATAATGATGACAATATATGCGGGATGATCAAGCAATCCATGTTAAAAGGTCTTAAGTCTATAGGTCTAACGTTTACTTCTATTTAGAACAGACTGCTTGCCTTGTCTTGCTAAGAGTCTGTCTTAGGGTCGGTCTAATCGACAAAGTTAAGTAATGGAGAGGGGGAGAGGGAGTTGAAAGTATCTCAAGCAAAAGGAAAGCAGTCTCTAAGGCAAACTCCTACAGCCTTCTTCAGAAGCCATAGGAAACGTTACTTTACTACTGAAGTAAGAATCGAACTTACCTTACAAATTAGCCACTGGCAGTTTGCGTGAGATTGCAATCTAAGTTATCCTAAGCAACAGACGGACGTACAAAAAACACGTTTCTTCATAGTCATTACCTTTCATTATAGAGAAAGGAAAGTCTATGTCACTCCGCTACATAATACGTGGTTGGCTGGTTAAAACTAGAAATTATTGGATTGGACTGGAGTTAGACGGATCCTGTAAACACACATATTTTGTTGCTGTGTGTGTTATTTTAGACCTGGTGGACTAAATTTAGCTTCCTGTCTACTGGTGGTAATATTAAATCCTGTTCTGTGTACTACTTGGGGCATCAACATATTAATAGCACCTTAAAGACACAGATCTCTCTTCCAAAGGAGAACTAGAGCTTACTCCACCACGCTGCTCCAATATGGATTGGAGGGGCTAGTAGCTAACCCAAATACTGGAAATTTTTAGTAAGGGCATCCGTCAATGCTATCTAATTTATTTCATCAAATTATCCTAAGTTTCTGTTATTCATAATTCAAATTCAGTAGATAACTTTCAACGCTGGGATGAGAATCTTCATAAATATTCCGAAAAAGAAAATTGGTTACAAAATTGACTATGGTCTGTATCATATCATGTCTGTATCATACTGAGATGGGATTGGAGCACAGAAACACCATTAATAATTATGAAGATGGAATTATCACAATGAATAGCCATAAGGTACTTTAGAACCGGGGTTAGGGTAAGAAATCAGACGCACCGCGAAGGACTGGAATAACTTGCCTGCGTCGGCGTTCCCGCCAGCCTATGACGTGGATGTGTTCAAGAAAAGAGCGAATAGGCTTTTAAAAGTGCTCAACATCTTGGACCACATCTACACTTACCATCAGGTGGGATTGTGGTCAAGCATTAACTTATTCGTGTAAAAAAAAAAGACTTTTAGGCAGTTAATCTTTGCAGGTGTTTATGGACAATGGCAGTTCTTTAAAGCGACCCATGTTGCAATGTTTTGGGGAGATGGTTTACTTAACCTCATGTATGGATATGTATGGATAGGTCATCCACGATGGATTATGATGGACTGACAAGATGATGGAAGCGTTTGTTGATGAGTTGTTGAAGAATGTTACAGCAGTTGAATTCTCGGTTCCATAAGACTTATGGACATCAGAAATTATTATTTCCTACTAAATGGAATATTACGATTACTAACCAGACAATTACTACACTCAACATAGCTAAAGAACACTCTCGATTAAGTCACCTTTCAAACAAAAAAAAACTAGATCAAAATCGGTTCATCTGTTTGGGAGCTACGACGCCACAGACAGACATAGGTTACCTACAGATACACAGACACGTCAAACTTATAACGCCCCTCTTTTTGTACCTTTAGGAAGGGAATAAAATTTTCAAAAAAATATAGGACCAACTTCAAGGCATATCCTATCCATTAAAAAAAGAATCATCAAATCGAACCACCCTGTGCCGATTGCTGCGTGATCATACATAAAAAATATACGTGTCGAATTGAGAACCTCCTCCTTTTTTTTCGTCGGTTAAAAACAAAACCCTAAAATATGGTAGATGAGACTGACATGAATGACAGGAGATATGGTGGTGTGGTGTTACCATGAGGATTCGACCATAAAGATACCGTAGATACCTCTGTGCAAGTATCACTTTGTTTTTGCGTAGATATCATAGAGTTTGACAGTGTAAAAACAAAATAATTAATGTCATCCATGCAATTTTACAAAATGGCTAAATATCTTATGAAAATTGGCGATCATTCACCTCTCATTACCAGAAATACATTATTAATGGCTTTGATCCATCTTATGATTTTAATTAAAATAGGTAAATTAATGCCGCCATAGAATATTATAATTGCAAGATGTACGACTCGCAGTTTTAACAAGTCTAGACTATTATCATATTTCTTAATGAATGAACCTAACAGCATAAAAAAGTGTGTCTGAAGAATAATTCAGTGCCACAATTATTCAAATATGCTTATGTCTTGTTTTGTGGGTCGAGAAAGAAAGTAAACCGATTTTTTTAGAACTGGTTACCAATTTCACGGTAGAAAAATCCGCATTTCATACCTAGATTAAGCAGTCAAATCTAATACTGCATACGCTAGCAGTGATTTTAGAAAGGCTTTAAATAATTCTTTAGTTAAAAATAAAAAAGCTGAATAATCTCGATTATCTAGATAACACAGATAGCACAAACCTGCTTGCACATTAAAAAATATTTCACAGATCTACTCTGTACAAAAAACTGTCACAGAAAAATGGCGGGAGTTGTGACATTCGAACATGGACGCCATTAATCATATGTCAAACGCTCCGACGCCATTTTGTCGTATTATCCATTTACGGCAACTTGTCTAGTAATTATACCAGTTGCTACATAATTGTTCCATCTCAATTCAGTGTTGACGATTGAGACGTTATTGTAATTTAATAAAATCAACGGCGATAACAATTGTAGGATTATCGCAAATGTTAAGTCATTTTTCAGAAATTGAGTAACTTTAATTTCATGGTAATAAGTAAACTAGCCGCTCAGGGTAACACTAGTAAAAAAAAATGTGCTGCCAAACCTTACAGGATCACCCAAATGTTAATCTGAAGATTGCCTGAAAATTTCATCACAATCGGTCCAGTCGTTTTGTTTTCCTTGGATAAAATAAATTGCTTAAAACCAACTATATCAGAGTATTTTTGATTAGGTACAGCATTTTCTGATGGTTTCTGATAAGAGCATAGTAAAACTATCGACCAATACCACCTTACCATAATAAAAATTCTTCTTTCTCCTCTCCAACTCATAAATCATGTCACTTCTACAAATAAGTATCTGCTTAGTCACTAGTCATTTATTATCATTACTAAATAATAATAAAACCTTCGAAAACATTGAAGTATAATGTCATAGAACAGACATCTTGAACAAAATGTGTGTCCCGCCGGGAGGTTCTATTTTCAAAATTGAGCCCCCGTTTTCCTTTCAAAATCGAGCGAATTGAAAATTGAAGCCGATCGGTGCCAATTCATTGGAACATACATTGTTTTCGCGATGTCGGTTCTATTGCTATTAATAATACTTTAATGTTCGAAAACAAGTTTTTCCACGCGTGTTTTCAACGACATTAACAAGAATTTTAAGATATTTGTAGTTATTAAAAAATAACAAGTTTATTTAAAAATATATCTACATACGAATATGTAGGTATGTTTTTTATGCCTTGAGCAAGCAAACGAGCAGACGGGTCCCATGTACATGGACATGTCCCATGGACATTACCTAGTAACACAGAGAGCGTCACCAATGTGTTACCGACCTAGAAGGAAATGAAAGACCCGCTTCTTGAAGGACCCCATGTCATAGTTTGGAGCGAACGCCGATGCAGGAAGTTCGTTCCACAGTTTACATGAGATAGAAAACTACGCGAGAACCGAACTGTGGATGAATGCCAGGTATCCAGGTGGTGTTGATGGAACTTGGTACACCGTGATGTGCGGTGATGATGGCGTTAACCGTAGGAATTAAACCAAACAGTTCTTCAGAACATTCCCCATTATACAGACGGTAGAACACGCAGAGAGACCTTTCATCTCTCCTCAACTCAAGCGACTCTAGTCCATCTGTAAGCTTGGGATCTCGTCGACAAGATCCGCGCCTTTGAATACGGTTGAACGGATTCATTTGGCCAGCTGGGGCTCCGGCCCAATGGTGGGAGCTGTACTCCATGTGCGGCCGAATTTGCGCCTTATAGATCATTAGCCTGTGCTTAGGCTATTAAATTTAAAGAGGTTTTGAAAACCTAGTAGTCTAGGTTCTCAGTATTATCACCTGACATAGGCACCTGTTTCTTTGAGACTATAAAACCATATAAAACTTCCATGAATTCATATTTATAGACAAAGATAATTTTTATACTGTATGGCTGATCAACGATAATGTTAAAAGGGTAAGTCCATATCTGTGGACTTTTCTATTTAGAGAGTTGAAAAAAAATATATATAAAGGCCAAATGGACGACATCCAAGGCATTAAAATGTTATTATAGTCAAAATTATCTAAGATGCCCATAATGATAGCTGCTATTTATTAATATGAACCAACCTTGTATGGGTGTCTTTGAGCGAAATGGAATATTCATTTACTTGACATGAATAGTTGAATACTTACGGACAAAGGATTTTGACAAAATTTGTTGAAAATCCCTACTCATTTTCATTGGCGTTGATTATAAATCATATTATACGTTAAAATCTAGTAAAAATCCCATCACATCATAATTTATGCAAAATTTAATAAAAATATATGACGTCGAAACAATCTTACATGAAGAAGCCTAAATCTAATCTGACGTAGGGTGATGTGACGGCTTGAAACCGTTTAAAAAACCAATCATAATCGATACATTACTATAATCGAAATTTAAAAAGGAAAATTGATTAATTTAATTACATTGTTAAAAATGATTTGCTTGCATTTGAATTTAATATTAGGTACCCAATAATACCACGACGAATTGGATGCTAACAAAGGACATTTTCCATTATGTATGGGCACTTCGCCATCCATGGACAGTAACTGCAGATAATATGTTATATGTAATTATGTATTTAAGGTTGCGGTAAACATTTTTTTTTCAACAAAATAATAATTATGTATACATTAATGTGTCTTACGAAATAAGCAAGAATTTATTCACTGTAGTTTTTTCCTGACGCTCATAATATGTCAAAATATTATTATGAAACTGAGCGGGACTTTCATTATATCATGATCTATCTTTCTTTCTTTTCCTTTTCTTTTCTTGGCCGGCAACGCACCAGTGATGCTTTTGGTGTTGTTGATGTTAATGGGCGAATGGATAAAAGAATATTTTTTTGAAGTCGTAAATAGTGTTCCTATTGAGAATACGCGGTACGAGATAGCTCAATCGAGGTAGTAGGTAGGTAACTAGGTACCTAAATATTACGGTTTTTAGTTTAAAATTTAATTATCGAATCGATTAGACGGTCTTATAATTTTGAATCGATTTGTTGTAAAAATTGGTTTCTTTCGTGAACCGATTTTTTTGTACATCTCTAATGTCACTGTGATGGCAAACGACAAATTGGGCTTCTTAGTTCGCGGTGACTATAAGTATATTATAATACTATTATCAGACTTTATTAAAAATTAACCTCAAGCGAAATAAATTTTAACTAACAAAAACTGAACAGAGTAAAGGATAAAACATTAAAAAGAATGAGAAAAAAGAAAGTTTTGATACCATATCTACGTAATATATGTACCTACCTAGTACCTAGGTACGTTTTAGTCGTAGTTAATTCATAGTCGCTATGAATCATCTGGACAAATAAACCTAGTAATAGTATAATATAAAACATAATATTTAATAGGCAAGTTTACATTTCATTATTATTTCTATAAGTCAAATAACAAATCATTGTTCGTCCATAGGCTTTTGTCGAATGGTCCAAGGCCACTGCCCAAAACAAGTTACAATCTATCGATTAAAAAAAAAACAGGTAAATGCATTAAAGTGTAGTTAAAAGTGGAATAGAGGCCATGGACTCTACCATGTCAACCTGACTCTTTTAACATAGTCTCATCCTTCGTCCAATGGCTGAAAACCGCGGAGATTAGTATGAATGGTTTAGGGTGTATCGGTCTCAGTCTTAGGAGAGCCAGAAATAATACGGTTATCTCCAAGACTTCCATGCTATTAGTCTGGTTGTGCCCTAGTAAAAATTGCGCACTAAGGTTCAATCAATACCTCATTAATATCTTGCGTACTCAGTACTCTTTTCATGAGTAACATAAGGGCGAGCTGTATAATCTGTGGTTATAGCCAAAGCGCTGACAGACGTCAAACTCCCGCGCTTTGCCGCACTTTTAATTTATGAACAGGGTGTCTAGTAGTAGGTAAAGATAGAAATCTTTCTACTCTGTAGCTTGGTTTTGGCCCACAACGTATCGATGATGCCTGTGCTGAAGTACATAACTGACTTGACTACCACTTGATGACTACTTACTTTCAGGTAGGGTTGTCAGATGGTCCTGACATATTACATGATGTTCAGACAAGGACCGACAAAATACAAAATGTCCCGACAAATCCCGATTTTTTGTAGTTTCGTCCAGATATTTCAGTCTTGCCAGCTGGCAATCCTACTCTCAGGTCAACTCCTCGATCTTCAGCTATTGAAAAAAGTAAGAGATTCCTATCTCCTAAGCTTATTGTTAGTCTACATCTACACAAAATAATCATTTCATATCTGGTAGATATGAGTGGTATGACGTTTCATGCAGAGAAAGTAGCAAAAATTTATTACTTAACCCAGCTATAAATAAGGCATGATGGAATAGTGTTGGCATTTTAGTTTTTCCACGCTAAGTGAGTCGGCAAAGGCGAAAGAGTCAATCAATCTATTGGACGTCAAGTAGATATTTGTAGGTTCGTGTCAACAATACGACAGTAAAGACCTTGTTGCCCCGTCCGCGATCAGCATTCAATTTTTAGAGATCGTATAGGTAGCTAACTGCTTTAAAAATGAACGCTCCTCCATTAAATATTATTGTAACAATCTGTAAGTGGAAAATATATTTATTTCTATTTACTCAATACGAGTAACCGCGCTCGCTTTGCTTCGGTTTTTTTATTACACCTTGGATTACGTATTGGAATTTTATTAAGGATCCCTAATTTTTTGAAAATATAATAAGTATAGCTTAAGTCATCTGGGGATAGTGTAGCTTCCCAACAATGAAAGAATTTTTCAAATCGGTTCAGTAGTTTCGGAGCCTATTCAATGCAAACAAACAATCAAATTTTTCCTCTTTATATATTAGTATAGATAAAACATTTCCTAAATATTGCCAATTGAACGTTGTAGTAATGATATTAAGTGTGGACGCGTTCATTTTTAAAGTAGGTACCTAGACGATTTCTAAATTAGCCATCATCATTATTGACAAAAATATTTTTTCAAGAATATATTTTCGTCGTTGAAAATTTGAAGAAAATATAATGAATTTACTACTCGTTCCACATTTGTAGTTCTACACTTAGTAGAGACTAAAATCTTTTCTTACCAAACTCGTCTTAAAGCATAAAATATACATACACAAAACATACAAATTTTCAGTTGAGATACAGAGGAGAAAAGGGGGGTAAATAATTATCTATGCCTCAAACAGCCCAAAACTAGAACAGACATCTCAAACAAAATGTGTGTCCCCGCCGGGAGGTTCTATTTTCAAAATTGAGCTCCCGTTCTCCTTTCAAAATCGAACGAATCCATTGGAAATTGAAGATTGAAAAAAAATAAGCATGGTTATATCACCATGTATGTATGTTATGTTATGTTGTTATTATGTTTCTTTAAAAAAAACTGTGAAATGTTTTTACCCAACTGCCAGGAAGGGTTATGTTTTTAGCGCGTATCTTGTATGTATGTTGTATGTATGTTGTTCTTTGTTACCTCATATCTTCCAGACCACCGGACCAATTCATATAATTAAGATGTGGTTAGATGCGTCTTGACAACCAAATGTTCTTAAAGAAGTGAAATTAGAAAAAAAAACAAATACTGTGGTCGTGAGATGTCATTGTTTGAAGTATCAAAAAATAAAAATAAATTAAATAATGCAATATGGTTAATAAATTAAAGAGTTAAGAAAACATCTATAAGGATTTCAAAAAGGTATATACATGATCGTCTTTGATATTTTTTTGTGCAGTCGGGTTTATTGATTTTTTAATTTATACTAGTTTAAGTATTCTGGTTGCAGTGTCTGATTGCCAGTAACAATCATTGAAGTATTATTACTAGCATATAGAACCGACACCGCGAACACAATATATGTCCCAATAAATTGGCACCGATCGGCTTCAATTTTCAATGGATTCGTTCGATTTTGAAAGGAGAACGGGGGCTCAATTTTGAAAATAGAACCTCCCGGCGGGACACACATTTTGTTCGAGATTTTTGTTCTATGACATTATACTTCAATGGTAACAATGCGGTTTTTTGCATCCAATTGGCCAACAACGCATCGGTGTCGCCTTTGGTCTTGCTAATCCACGCGACGATGATCAGTTACAAACAGGAGTCTGTTGTATAAAATAAAACGTCATAAGACTGTTAGAAATCGTCGGTGTTGACCAACTTAAGTGTGAGAATTTCTTAAGCCATCCAAAGGCTTTATGACTGACCATATGGCTTAATGACTGTTATCTAGCAATAACTATCATTACTGGAATCATGACAACGGTTCTTGAGAAGCACAGAAGCTGTAAAATTTCGCCACTAATGGTTAAGACAGTTTGGTGTCTTGGGCTAGACTATTATTTATATTTATTAACCGACTTCAAAAAAGGAAGAGGTATTAAATTCGACTGTATTTTTTATGTTTGTTACCTCAGAACTTACTTTGAACTTACTTCAGAACATGTATTTTTTTATGTTTGTTACAGAACGACTGGGTGAACCGATTTTGATGATTCTTTTTTTAATCAAAAGCTGGTATTTATCACGTGGTCACACTTAAATTTGAGCGGGATCTGACGAGTAGTTTTTGAGTTATAGCTAATTCTGAAGTCTGTTATTTTTTGTCAACAATTATTATGTCATGAACATCAGTAGATCCTGTAACAAAGGAATCACAGCATTGTCATCCAATAGAAAAAAGATATATATTGTAAACTAGTGCTCTGCCCGCAGCTCTGCCCGTATTTTCCGAAATAATAAGTACCCCATATGTTAGTCTAGACCATTATCTAAATGTGTGCTAAATTTCATGATAATCCGTTCAGTAGTTTTTGTGTAAGAATAATAAAATCAATACCCACATCTATCTTCACAATCATTCAAGTTTAAAATATTAATAGGACATTATAGATTTCAGGAATTATTTTCCAAAAAAATTCAAAAAAATATTATAGATATGACTTTGTCTTTTGGACTAACGCCCCAACTCAGAGTCACTGATGGTTACTTAAATCGCTCCTTAGTAAAAATTTGTATGGTGATTCTTTACTAAGAAGCGATTAAAGTAACCGTTAGTGACTGAGTTGGGGGTATCAGACTCTAAAATTCAATTAATTTAGAAGTTTCACACATTTAATTTAGATCGCTTCTCGCCTCCCCGCTAGCAGTGTGACCCAATGATAATGCATATTTTTATTGGTTTGATTAATAACACTGTGGCTCGATAATTTTCTAAAGAAAAATTAGCTGGATAAAGCTATAAAAACTGTCACAGAGTAAAAATATTTTTTATTAGTTGTCCCTCTAAGTCTAGATCGTCATTAAGTTGTCACTCTAGTCTTTGTTTATTAAAGTTCCGTACTCAAAAGGGAATTGTTATAGTTTCGTCATGTCCTCACGTTAACTCAGACATTGTATTGTAACAGAATTTGTATGGTGATTCTTTACTAAGGAGCGATTAAAGTAACCGTTAGTGTCTATCTTTTTATCAGATTAGTGTTTAAATTAGAAACCGAATAAATCTTCGTTCACTAATTAACGCTCCAACTCAGAGTCACTAACGGTTACTTAAATCGCTCCTTAGTAACAGAATTTGTATGGTGATTTTTTACCAAGGAGCGATTAAAGTAACCGTTAGTGTCTATCTTTTTATCAGATTAGTGTTTAAATTAGAAACCGAATAAATCTCCGTTCACTAATTAACGCTCCAACTCAGAGTCACTAACGGTTACTTAAATCGCTCCTTAGTAACAGAATTTGTATGGTGATTTTTTACCAAGGAGCGATTAAAGTAACCGTTAGTGTCTATCTTTTTATCAGATTAGTGTTTAAATTAGAAACCGAATAAATCTCCGTTCACTAATTAACGCTCCAACTCAGAGTCACTAACGGTTACTTAAATCGCTCCTTAGTAACAGAATTTGTATGGTGATTTTTTACCAAGGAGCGATTAAAGTAACCGTTAGTGTCTATCTTTTTATCAGATTAGTGTTTAAATTAGAAACCGAATAAATCTCCGTTCACTAATTAACGCTCCAACTCAGAGTCACTAACGGTTACTTAAATCGCTCCTTAGTAACAGAATTTGTATGGTGATTTTTTACCAAGGAGCGATTAAAGTAACCGTTAGTGTCTATCTTTTTATCAGATTAGTGTTTAAATTAGAAACCGAATAAATCTCCGTTCACTAATTAACGCTCCAACTCAGAGTCACTAACGGTTACTTAAATCGCTCCTTAGTAACAGAATTTGTATGGTGATTTTTTACCAAGGAGCGATTAAAGTAACCGTTAGTGTCTATCTTTTTATCAGATTAGTGTTTAAATTAGAAACCGAATAAATCTCCGTTCACTAATTAACGCTCCAACTCAGAGTCACTAACGGTTACTTAAATCGCTCCTTAGTAACAGAATTTGTATGGTGATTTTTTACCAAGGAGCGATTAAAGTAACCGTTAGTGTCTATCTTTTTATCAGATTAGTGTTTAAATTAGAAACCGAATAAATCTCCGTTCACTAATTAACGCTCCAACTCAGAGTCACTAACGGTTACTTAAATCGCTCCTTAGTAACAGAATTTGTATGGTGATTTTTTACCAAGGAGCGATTAAAGTAACCGTTAGTGTCTATCTTTTTATCAGATTAGTGTTTAAATTAGAAACCGAATAAATCTCCGTTCACTAATTAACGCTCCAACTCAGAGTCACTAACGGTTACTTAAATCGCTCCTTAGTAACAGAATTTGTATGGTGATTTTTTACCAAGGAGCGATTAAAGTAACCGTTAGTGTCTATCTTTTTATCAGATTAGTGTTTAAATTAGAAACCGAATAAATCTCCGTTCACTAATTAACGCTCCAACTCAGAGTCACTAACGGTTACTTAAATCGCTCCTTAGTAACAGAATTTGTATGGTGATTTTTTACCAAGGAGCGATTAAAGTAACCGTTAGTGTCTATCTTTTTATCAGATTAGTGTTTAAATTAGAAACCGAATAAATCTCCGTTCACTAATTAACGCTCCAACTCAGAGTCACTAACGGTTACTTAAATCGCTCCTTAGTAACAGAATTTGTATGGTGATTTTTTACCAAGGAGCGATTAAAGTAACCGTTAGTGTCTATCTTTTTATCAGATTAGTGTTTAAATTAGAAACCGAATAAATCTCCGTTCACTAATTAACGCTCCAACTCAGAGTCACTAACGGTTACTTAAATCGCTCCTTAGTAACAGAATTTGTATGGTGATTTTTTACCAAGGAGCGATTAAAGTAACCGTTAGTGTCTATCTTTTTATCAGATTAGTGTTTAAATTAGAAACCGAATAAATCTCCGTTCACTAATTAACGCTCCAACTCAGAGTCACTAACGGTTACTTAAATCGCTCCTTAGTAACAGAATTTGTATGGTGATTTTTTACCAAGGAGCGATTAAAGTAACCGTTAGTGTCTATCTTTTTATCAGATTAGTGTTTAAATTAGAAACCGAATAAATCTCCGTTCACTAATTAACGCTCCAACTCAGAGTCACTAACGGTTACTTAAATCGCTCCTTAGTACAGAATTTGTATGGTGATTCTTTACTAAGGAGAGAAATAATTTTATGTAGGTACGTGAATGTAGAGTTCCTTAATACTTTGTTTTAAACAGTTTTTTTTCTTAAAGTACTCAAGTCAAAACTGACTTTAACTTCAGTTGAAGTCGGTAATAAACAAAACTATAATAAACCACTCGTAACCGAGGGTAAGAGTCAAACGGGTTACTTCAATAAATAATTAAACCTTATCGATTAGTATGTTGTCCGTAACGATGTAGGATTCAACCTAATTGATGTTATAAATGTGCTGGTAGCGGTCGGTTGACTTTAAGCAGTATTTTAGTAAATCTTTTCATGTAATTTTTGGTTTGAATTGTTTTGTGATCGTCGATTTGTTTGTTAAAAGTACCCTATATGTTATTCAAGATCAAAATCTATCTGTGTGCTAAATTTCATGAAAATCAGTTCAGTAGTTTTTGCGTGAAAGAGTCAAACATCCATACATCCTCCACGGACGTAAAAAAAGAACGGACGTAACCTTGTCTAATCGAGAGTGAAGCATAGCAATGACAGCTCGCTTACCATGTGTGTGTAATTTTGTAATTTTTGATTCGCGATGGTGTCAATGTCAGCAGTATGGTGTCAATGTGTTGGTGTGTGTACTTGTACGAATACAGAGTTGGTATTACTATGGATGCTTCACTGAATTTGTTGTTGGGATTACATCCGTCTTTTTTTACGTCCGTGACATCCTCATAAACAAACTTTCACAATAATTAAATTAAAATTGACAGGTTGAAACAAAGAATTTCTTTCCTTTTCTTCTCTCTTTCTCGGCCTGCAACGCATCAGTGATGCCTTTGGTGTTGCTGATGTCCATGGGCGACGATAGTCACTTACCATCAGGTGGATCGTCAGCTCGTTTGCCAGCTAGTTGCATAAAAAAAATTCTATTGCTTGCTGTTACTAACAATAACGCCCCAACTCAGAGTCAAAGGGTTACTTAAATCCCTCCTTAGTCCAGAATGTGGGGTAAGGTTGCCCAAGTCGTACCAGCGCCTAAATCGTATCTCACTGATATCTCTCCCCTCGCTTGCATTAAATGAAATCTATCGGTGTCAAATTGTACTATTTAGGCATGCGAGTAAACAACAGCAATTGGTTTAGATACCCGGCTATCGCCACAGAAAATAAAAGATAAAGTAGGTTTTTGCAATGTTTTTATTATTTTTTGTTACGCATTTGTAAATAATTTCAAAAGAGAATTTTTTTTCCTTACTTTTTTACAATAATTATCAAATTATTTAAGCTTAGATTAACCCTGAAATAGTTTTGATTTTGGAAGTAAATTTGATTTGTAATTTTAAAAACTTTGTCGCCAAAGTCGTTCCTGTTAAAGTTTCCTAAGTCGTACTTGCTGATCATATACTTAGGTAGATACTAAATATGTAATGTTTTGAATAACTCCAGTAATTATTTAAAATGATTTATAATATAATGCCAAGAAAATTATAATATTTGGAGCCAAAACATTAAAAAAGAAAAATATAACAAAAAATGTAACATTTTAATCTGTAATCTTAATCTTCTCAGATATTCTAAGTACGACAGGCTATAGGCGGTACGACTTAGGCAACCAGGCGCCTAAGTCGTACCGATGGAACTTTTTTGAAAAGTGTTGAAATTTCTATTTCTTGTAAAGATTTTGTATATTTATACCAACTCTATTATAGCTAAATAAATAAACATTAAGTGGACGTATGACATTTTGTTTAATTTCAAACACCTTAAAATTTAGCTATTTTCCCTTAGGGGGTACGACATTGGCAAACTTACCCTGTATGGTGATTCTTTACTATAAGGAGCGATTAAATTAACCGTTAGTGACTCTGAGTTGGGGCGAGTGTGTTGTAGATGATGAGATGAGGTGAGATGTAAAAAATGACATTCATAAGTGTACCTATTGAAAAAATACCCACATCATTTGATTTTCTGGATTTAGAAATGAGTTTATAATTTAAAAATGAATTTTAAATCGACGGATTGTCATGCAGTTTTCACCAAAATACAGTGGAAGGTTTTAGTTTGCACCACGTGTACATAAAAAAAGAATGTATATAAGGATACTAGCCACTAGAAAATAGATACCTACTAGAAAATAGGAGATGAGTTTTCTACTCACAAAGAAAAATCTACTTAATAAAAACTATTTTGTTCCGTGGTGAAGGTGGTTTCAGAGGCAGTTTTTTTTTTATAACTAGCCCAAAACGTAATATTCATCGTCGCCAGTGGACATCAGCAACAAAAAAGAAAGAAAAAGAAGAAGCAAAGAAAGTAACAAGAATAGAAAATCGTGTTTTGATTAAGTGGCGGTATTAGATGCGAAGATGATACTAAATGAATGGAATAACTTGTTTTAATCAGTTCTATTTTCATATAGGGTAAACTCATCTAATTAGGTATACTTATGACTTATTTAATTCAGTTATGTTAATTTGAGGCGCAAGACGGAGCTCTGTGAGTACAATATAAAAAGTAATTGAAGGTTATACTATATTGTAGAGTGGAATATAAAAAATATATTGAACTTTTATATTTCACTCACATAGCTCCATCGAGGGCGTGCAAGTTAAATATCACTAAATAAAATAAATCGCATAATTAGATGAGGTTACCATAATTAAAAACATGATTTGTTTAGTATTTCTGATTGATTCCGACAAATACTTTTTAAGTACCTATCTATTTATCTTTTCGTTTGATTTTGATTATGAATAATCCATTGTTACAGATGATCTACGATTTTTTTCTACTGATTTAATTATTCTAGTTTTTACTACCTAAACTACTTAGTTGGTATTGAGTCTAATAGAATGGTAAAAAAAAACAGATTCCAAATAGAATTTTTATATTCCAATCGGTTTTATAGGACATTTCTAACTAGAATATATTACATTGAGTCTAAGAAGATATTTTGTACTTTTCGATAGTACGAGTAGGTAGATACTTTAGCTAGAGTGTACATCCCCTAGGGCCTAGGTAAATATCTCGTTGTTGATCTTATCCACTTAAAGTCATTCCTAATATTTTATCTATCCACAATCTCTAGTAAAGGAAGTTGGGAAAGTAATATCGACAAATAAATTTTAGACATCCAAGATTGATAGAATATTTAAAAAATCGTGGAACTTATTTCTGCCGACGGTATAAAGTAATTATTGCAAATTTAATTATCTAAAGTTGTTCTTATTTAAATTAGGTGTGTAATGTATTTTTAGGATAGGTAATCTTAAAAAATAACATAATTAACATAATAATAGGCATGTGACACACCTATACCTATATATTTGGAGTGTTTGCATAGAGTTGAGGAGTTTTAAGTAGATTTTAGAAAAGAGAAGGTGTCTTGGGATTATTTTTGTATAACTTTTGTGTATGGAAGTAACAAATAAATGACGTCCTTGACTCTTTAGATAGGTAGGTGCCAAAATATTTTGATAACTCATGGAAAAAATATTTTGAGTTGAAGATTGTGTCGTAAAAATATCTATAGGTATTTGAGGGTTTTGGATAAAAAAACTAAAAACGTTACAATTTTATATAAGCAATTATTGTAAATATTTAGTTAGAAATAATTCTTCGAGTTACATTTAAATAGGTGGTTTGTTGATTTCTTAAAGTATTTATTTATTTTTAAATTAAATATCTAAGAAACATCCATTATCCTAAGTCTTAAAAAATTATGTTTGTAAAAGTTTCAAAACGAAAAATCGAAGTATTTTTATAATATTTAATAATAATTAATTACACCTTAATTGAAAGAAAAATCAATTTTTAAAGGAAACTTAGAAAAATCTCGTAAGGTGTCACCAGGTCAACTTAAGACCACTTAAACAAATTAGGTCACATTCGCAGGTTTCTTAGGATAACTAGGTTTTAAGACATTAAACTAGGCTCACTGGCATTATTATACCATCCTTGTAGTTACACTATCATTCAGTGGCAACCGATAGTTAATTATGGTGAATTTAACTAAGCCGTATACGATTTCTATCCAAAAACAGTAGGTAGTAGGCAAACTGTGTTGGTTAAGTATTTTTGGATAATTACATTTGAACTTATAAAGGGTACTTACGGTATAAACGGAGATCAGAAAATGTTACACAGCATCACTTAACACAATATTGAACACACAATCAGTCACACAAATAGTTTTGTAACACTCGTCTATATCACTGAATATTGTTAATAAACACGATTTAATACGCAAAGGATTAAAAACTGCCGGATTTCTCGGATGAAACTATTTAGTTAAAGTTGAAATAACTCAAGGGGTGGAGTAATCGAAATTAAAGCCAGTAATTTGAGAGAACGGGACAGATATATAATTGGATCAATTAATTTGCAATTAAAAAGCACGTGGAGTCATTTTACGAATTTGGAGTTTGATGCCGATTTTGTTTTAGGTACTGGCCGTCACGTTACCGATGTCATTTTTGTTCACGATTTCAGTTTATCAAAATACAAAGCACAGTCTGATCTGCAGTCATCTTGCACGGAATTACAGCAATCAAAAATCACAGACGGTCACCACACACTAAACACGAGTGATAACAGTCATCAAGTTTGGAAAAAACAGAATCGTCACTGGCGGAAAAAAAAACAGCGCTCCGACGCACACAAGCACAAAATTCTGTCCAATTAAAGATAATGTTTGTGGATATTTTAATAGCGTTCCCCTCCGAAGAAACCCGACACAACCAACTCCCGTTGAATTTAAACACTTAATGATCAGTTGGATGAAATTGTCCGAGAAACGAACGTCCCAGCGTAGCGCCGTCTCGCTCTAATTAGTACGGATCTACGCCGCTTGTATGGGACGGTTGGCGCTAGTGTCGACCGATAGGCGGGGCTA
Organism: Thymelicus acteon; assembly: GCA_951805285.1. Lineage (NCBI taxonomy): Eukaryota > Metazoa > Arthropoda > Insecta > Lepidoptera > Hesperiidae > Thymelicus > Thymelicus acteon. The sequence continues at coordinate 5,921,559 of OX638239.1, forward strand.
GTTTAAACGTGGAATGGTCGGGGGGCGTGGCTTGCTTCTCATTGGTGGAGGGACGTGGCGCGATTTTTTTCGTTTGTACGTGCCGTTCGAGCGGGTTGGTACGCCGGCATCGATCGTGGCGCCTAGGTTGCCATTATATTTTTTTATGGGTATTTTTTGGCGGTACTCCGTGCTTTAGTAACCTGTTATAGAAGCCACGCCCCGCCGGCTTAGTGGAAACGTGCAGAGTCCAGCGGCTATCAATTCAGACCCCGGCCGTAGGGTTTTTGAATTTTTTTAACAAGTGCATATTTTTTTGTGACCGTGTCCAATTTTGTGTGGTGTCAGTTGCAGGGTTAAGTTGCTTTGTTGTTTGTATGTGTTTTACGAGTTTTAACCCTTAAGGCTGTACCCGGAACAGTATGTGACATGTGTTTATGTAATGAAAACTGACGTGTATCTTCTCAACTCTACGCGACTCTACTTGAAAGTCGTAGAGTTAAGTTATTCGCATATTTAACGCTACATTTGCATGCATCTTGATATAAAGGCTATGCAAATGTGATTATGAAGTATTGAAATGTAATTGTATACTTCTTATTTATGTTCTTATATATGTAGAGTTCTGGTATAGGTATGAGTAAATAATTTAAATTGTTTCTAGGTATTTATACAAGCAATATATAGGCAATTATATTATATAAAATATGCAGTAGCTAGGTAGTTAGGTAGGTACCTACTTTATTTAGTTTTGCATTATTTTAATGTTTATTTATATTTCTTACTCTTTCACGCAACACAGTTGAATAGTTTTTTTATGAAATTTAGACCATGATCTGAAATAACATGTAGAGTACCTATTTACGCATTTAGTATCCCGAAAACGCGGGCAACGTCGCGGCAGTACGCTAGTTAGAAACAATATCTACTATCTTGCATCGGTAATCAAATATCGTGAGAAGTACCTGAGAGTTTTCCATTTCTCTATAATATTCTCAAAGCAGATATCTGACGAGCTTAGCCAGAGTTGGAGCTTTAAATGCAATTTAAAAGGGAATTTGAGCCCAGCAGTGGGGTCATAAATTGGATAGCGTTAATATAAGAATGGACAAAAAGCCAATAAAACTCTTTACTAAATATTTTGCGTTCCCGCCCACCTATGACGTGGATGTCTTCAAGAAAAGAGTGAATAGGCTTTTATTAAGTTAGTGCACTCACCATCTTGGACCACATCTCCACTTACCATCAGGTGGGATCGTGGTCAAGCATAAACTTATTGTAAGTAAAAAAAAAACTGAGAAAATAAGCTTTAGGATTAAAAATAACGCTTCACTTCAACGCTTCACACTCATAGCCCCACACTAGGATTCCCTGTGTCGTGGGTGCCATGGACAACACACTAGACAAGGACATTCACACCCAGACCGAGAACAGAAATTCAAACTCATCATTCTAATTCCCGCCTCGCTGGGAATCGAACCCAGGACCCTCGGTGCGGCGATCCGGCATGGTAACCATTGCGCCACACGGGTCGTCAAATAAAAACAATTGTAGGTATTTGCAGAAAAAATTAGAAACCGCTTCATTCAACTTTTTATTCTAGTCTAGGACATTCATGGTGATTTTTAAGTAAGGTAAACTTAACTAAGTGAGATATAAAATTATCTAAAATATACCTAACCTTAATTAAGCCCAAAGTCCTCTAATTCTTTGGCATTTCACTTTAAGTAATTACTTTTTATATTCCACTCATAAGCCTCCATCGCTGGCTCCAATTTAAATATCACAGAATTACCTAAATAAGTCACAAATACCTAATTAGATGATTTTACCTTATTACATATTTGCTTACCTCCTTCTGTACCGACGTATTAACTTAATTTTTCCGAGTTGTTCGCTTAATTTTATTTCACAGTTTATACCTTACGTCCAATTATGATTATTTTTTTAAAGCCTAAAGGGATAACGTAACACCGTAGACGGGTGATGGTGATGGTGAGTGGTCACCGTCACTTATGGACATTAGCGACAGCAGAGACAAAATTGAAGGAAAATAATTCCGTCCATCCAATTCATTTCGTGGTGTTGACGAGGTCCTGGTTCAAGACTTAAGAATGGAACTTCTGGCCCTAAAATAACAGTCTCACTAGTCCTTTGGGACAAGCTATCCCAGTTAAGGAATACCTAGATATCTGTTTTCTGTCTTTTAGTTAAGATACATAAGTATAACTAGCCTAAACATAAATTAAAAATCAACATTAATGAAGTAGATAAACGCTTGGCTGCTGTTGCCAAGCAGCGGTTGCCATAGGAACTAAAATAGTATTTAACAAGCTATGTGTAAGTAGGTAGATGTAGGGCGATGTGTTCTTACTAATGAAATTATAACTGACTGTAATTATATTAATATTCTTATTAACACCTAATGCTAACAGGACCTACTAACACAGTCCCTTAAACAGTCCTATTCAGAAGTCCATGAGTGGCAGGAGATGTTGGCCCTGCAAGCACGTTTGATATTATGTATGTATTTGACGTATCAAATAAAAAAATAACAATTTTGCCAAACTATCAAATCAAGATAAAACACTTTTCTAATAATAGGTATAGATATCTACTTAGATTATGTGATCAAAGGTTCCTCCTATATTTACTTTTAAAACATATCATTACAAGTTACAAACCTAATGCGGTAGACTAATAAAACTAATCTTTACACTAATTACTTAACAATAAGAATTAGTGTTCATTAAAGATATTGCTATTCTATTCAATGCACCACAAAATAAAATATAACCACCCTTTCATGAAGGGTAAACTCATCTAATTATTTGAATATCAGATATAATTTTGTAATATTTAACTTGAGATTCTTGAGACCCTCGATTGAAAAGAAAAATATATCTAACCCTAATTAACCCCAAATGCGTCTACAGATTTTACAGTTCACTTCAATTAGGCAGGTTCTTTTTATATTTCACTCACAGAGCTTTTTCGTGAGCCTACAGTTTAATTTCACTGAAATAAGTCACCTAATTAGATGAGTACACTCTGATTTTGTAGTTTTGGCTACATATATACTATAGGTAAATAAAATACAAATAAAAAATATAGGGATGTTGAAGGTATTTACTTGTATTAGGAATATCATGAAATGTAGGTAGAGATAGCGCTGATCCTCGTCTTTGCTATGGCTCTCTCGATGTTGATACCTTTACCATTATTAATGGCCTTGTTTTTCATGTAACTACCCAAAAAACATGCTGACGATCCACGATGGTAAGTGGCTATCGTCGCCCATGGACATCAGCGACACCAAAGGCATCACTGATGTATTGCCGGCCAAGAAAGAGAGAAGAAAGAAATAACTGGCTCTCAAACCTCCAACCGAAACATGACGAGTCGTTTGACGGCTGACTCAAACAGGAAGGTGGTAGCTGGCCAGGCTTTATGGAAAGATATCAGAAATAATATTTATAACTTAATAATAATATTATTCTTATTAGGCTTTTACCCTTACACCAAGCGGGCCGGCTTTTATTTATTACGAGTAACCGCCCTCGCTTTGCTTCGGTTTTCTTATTTTTTACACCTTGAGTTATTTTATTGGAGTTTTATTAAGGATCCCTAATTTTTTTGAAAATTTAATATAGCCTATGTCACTCGAGGATAGTGTAGCTTTCCAACAGTGAAAGAATTTTACAATTCGGTTCAGTAGTTTCGGAGCCTATTCAATGCAAACAAAAAATCAAATCTTTCCTCTTTATATGTATATTAGTAGAGATTAAAAATTAATTTTATAAATGCTTCTGTTGCCTGTTACGACATCCTAGTAGATATACCGGCATGGGGTTGGGGTCAATATTCTAAGCCGGGGCAACTAAAGCTCGTGACATCTTACCATCAGGTTCCTCTGCTTGTCTGTTGGCTATGCCTATCTATCTACATTCTAGGTGAAATAAAATAACACCGCACTATGTCTCCTGTACCGAGGGTTACATGCCTGTAGCCTAGTTGGTAGCGACCCTGCCTGCTAAGCGAGAGGTCCCAGGTTCGATTGCCGGCCGGGGCAATTATTTATGTGACAGATAAATATTTGTACTCGGATGCAGGGTGTTATTGTGATGTGTCGTCCATGCCACCCGCGACACTGGTAATAACTTACTGCGGGGGTATGAGTGTGTTAGCGTTTCTTGTACGGCGGGTTACATGGACAACTACAAAATACATCACAAATACACTAGCTATCTTCGTAGTCTTTATCTCCCTCGCTTTTCCGAAAAACTTATCTTCTTAAATTGTTGACCAAATTATAATATTGTACTTTCTGATTATATTGACATGCTGATTTATTAATATTCCACTGACATTATCTACCAAATTCTGTTTATTTTATAAGAAAATATTGTAATTTAATAATACTAAGTTTATGTGCTTCATGATTATAGTGACATTTTGATTTAGGTAATTTTCGTAATTTCGTTTCAAAATATTAATGTCTATACATTTACACACTTTTAGGGCTCGTTTCTCGCTCGTTGCCAATGTTATATCTGACTAATATACTTGGATTTATTGTGATTGCAATTAAAACGCAAATTAATTAATTGCAGTTTTATTTTCTCTTCTTGACACATCTAATACTTAGTGACAGCCCGATCCAATCTCTATGACACACGACAATGACACTAGTACAGATAATACATAAACATAGGTTAATGTTACAACAATAAATATTCCGGTGACATTATTTAATTCAATTTATATTATATGCAAATTAAATATTGTAATTTCTATTGTAATTGTATTGTGATAATAATTACAAAGTAATATAGGTAGGGGGAATCCCCCTAGCGCCGGACAGCAGCTAGTACCGGACAAAAGACGTCGAAACTTGAAATAATGCTCATAATAACATTCGTGTAATCAAAGACGTAAAACTCAACGGTTAGATCCTCCCCGCCGCACAGGAGGTGTCAATTTCGTTCGATACCCCTTACAGGTTACACGTTAGTCATTTTGCGCAGTAATTTGTTGCATCGACTAATATTCAAAACGTCATAGATTTTATTTTTAAGGTGAATTAATTGTGTGTGGTGATTCTGATTTAATAATTGGTAAGTACGCTTTACATTGATATTCTTTTTTTGCGGATTTATTAATAAACTTTATTGGTAACCGAAATTAAAATGCTGTACGTTATTCCCGTAAGTCCGGACAGTAACAGATTCCCTAGTACCGGACAAATATATTTTGACAAATAGTGTGCCGGATATATTCTATATAATATTGTAATGCTGTTATTTATCTTTTCAGATCATCTGATATAATGGAGACGAAAAAAAGGTATCTGGGATCCAATAAAATTAAAATTACCACGAAACCTGCGCGGATATTTTATTTATTTATTTATAAACTCTTTATTGATTTTACACCATACATATCATGTTAAATATACACAGAACTTTAACTACTAAGCACAATACAAAGGGCGGCTTTATCGCTTATAAGCGATTTCTTCCAGGCAATCCTACAAGATGAAGGAAAAGACAAGTCGTCGTCGGATATCCTAGTGTTCAGAAATTTATGTTTGTAACCGTTGTAAATATTTTTAATTCTTCTGTTAATATTACTACTTACAATGTTGTAATGAAGAATTATTTTATTAAAAACTATTTTGTATTTGATTTTTCGTTGTTAAAAGACATGTCATTTATTTTTAATTTTGTTAATTTATTGCGTAGATTTCAAGCTTCTTGCACTATTTCTTGCGTTGGCAATCCAAATACATAAATAAAATTAAAATAAAAAATAAAATAAAAAACTTATCCTTCAAACTCTATTTCTTAAAATTTCTTTAATTTTATTTCCTTTTCATATAAATTGACTTGACCGGGAATTGAACCCAGATCCTTTCGCTTCGCTTAGTGGGCAAAAGGCCCTACTTCGTTCGTAAACATATAACTGAATTGGATGTGGTATTCGTACCAATTCACAATCTGTTTAGGGTCAACAATCTGCAACTCCGAAGACTCGATAGCTATTGATAAATTAGATGCACTTTCCTACCCGTTACGTAAGAAATACTCGAAAGAAACCATAGACCTATATGTGTATACTATACTAGACAGGCTGTTCAGTACTAAAAGTTTGGACACCTAGGTTGACACCAGATGGTGCCAACGCATTTTAGTCAGCTGCGAGCAAGCGAGACAAGTAGCTGTCATTTTTGAAAAACCCCGACCGTTCCAGAACACATAATAACGCATATTGTTTATTGTGCACAGTTAAAACGTCTTCATTATTTATGTTTGAACTTATTTGATTTTATTTAAATCATAATTGGTAAATATCTATATTTATTATTACTTACATTTTTAAAAATTATTTAGTGCAAAATATTTGATACCCGCCATCTTGAACCGAATTTGACCGAACGAAGCGCTGTCACAGAGTATGAAAAATGCTTGAAAAATGTCATACGGATTTTGTTCGGAACAGCCCGTCTACCAATATATTTAAGTCTATGAAAGAAACAAAGGAATTAAAAACGTCGAAGCGTGCACGTGTTACTAAATTAGTAATTGGTCGAATCTAATTGATTTAGTACAGAATTAACATCGCCATAAAATAATTTACTGTTATCCAAAATGTTTGTATAAAATATTGAGGAAATTAATTTTTTTACCCGTTTGATGGATTGACACCTTTTGGTTTTAATTGGTCATTCGAGAATGGGATTTATTTTGGAATCATGACAAGTTTTATGAAATTAAACTTGTAACAAGAATCTATGAAATAACTTTGAATGTATGACTTTTTATTTGAAATAGTATAATGTAATTAATTAATTTTATTAATTTACCTTAGGTTATCTAAGTAAGGTATAAGTATCGAAGTATATACCTATCAAAGTATATTTAAATACATAAATGTACCTAAGTAGGTAGGTATACTGCCGTAACATTCGTTTAAAAGCAAAAGTGTTCAAATCGGTAGCTCGAGCACGAATATTTGCGAGAAAGTATTCGTATGGTTAACGTAAGCAATTTGTCAAATTTGTATGGCATTTTAGTACCATTTACGTACGATAGGGGCGCTTTTGAAAAAATGCCATACAAATTGCTTACGTTAACCATACGAATACTTTCTCGCAAATATTCGTGCTCGAGCTACGGGTTACATTTCCAGAAGCCAAGGTCGTTAAACTCATAAAAAATGCAACGACATTTAAATTGACAGCGCGCGAAAATGCTTACGCAAAATGGCCGCGCCCTTCCTGAGCAATCAACCACAGATAATTAAACGTCATAATGAGATCGGGGTTTTTATTCGGAAAAAGTATAACATAATAGTCGGTAATGCTATAGAAGGGCTTTATGACCCCATAAACTGTTTGCAGGCGCCGGTACCTTTGGTTCAAATTCAATCATTTTTCCTAGAAATTCTAATGGGATCCAAGATTGCATTTTATTCATTTATTGTTTGTTTATTTTACTCGGAACTGTGGTTTATATACGTAGATTTTAATTGTTGTAATAATAACAGAGGGAATTAAGTTATAATTCTGATCCAATCTAGACCTTCTGACCTAGGAGCTGCCGGATCTACCTACCTAACTAATCATTTCATAGTATTTTTAGTAACTGTAACTGTAACTGTTAAATATTAACTAGGCGAACGAAAATTTAGTTACTCATATTATTTCTGGTTTAGGTATAATATTTTATCTTTCTCAACTAAAACTCTTTTGCTTGAGTTTTTTTCTTTTCTCTCTCTTCTTTATTACCCGATAATGCATCTGTGGTACCTTTGGTTGCTAAAAATCAACTACGAATAAAAGTTTTAATAAGAAACGTTTTCCTCAAGTGACTTAATTCATTTGATTGTTTGACTTAATTTAAAGTAAACATAAATTAATTAAGTACCTACCTATAAAAATCATTGATATTTTATATGATATCTAATATTTGTAAATCTAGTCAATTGGTAAAATATGGCAAACTCCTCTAATTATTATGTGTCATAAGCCCTGTGAATGCAATACAAAAGTTAAATATAACCTTAGGTACTTAAACCCCAATTCCGCTCCTAATTTTGCATTTCTCTTCATTTTTTATATTCTACTCACAGAGCTCTATAGTGGGCCTCAATTTAAATATCACTGAATGAAATAAATCACATAATTAGATGAGTTTACCGTTCCTATTCTTGTGTGCCCGCCTAAGTAATTGACATTCCCTGTGTTTCGTGTGGCATGGACGACATATAAACAAAATCACTATAACACCCATGACCAGAGAACAATTAGGTATTTGTCACATAAATATCTGCTCCAGCTGGGAATCTAACTCAGGAGTCTCAGGACCCCTCGTTTCACAGGTAGAGTCTCTACCAACTAAGCTATAGAGTCGTAAAATTGTCTGTTTGAGTTATAATTATGTATTTAAATTCTGTGGATGATTGACCAATATCTATAATCCATTCATCCATCCATCAGCCCTTGGAGGTCCACTGCTGGACACAGGCCTCCCCTAACTTGCGCCACTCTGACCGGTCCTGAGCTTGATATCTACTCGTATAATACCTATATGAAAATCGTTGTTGGTAACTTATAGTCCTAAAAGACTAAAAAATCTCTGCAAAGAGTTTCATTTAGCTTACCCTGTTCGTTTGGGTCAAATCCTGCAATTCTAATTAGACCAACTTCTTCTTATCCTCAGGAGTTGAAGTTTAACATAACTGCTTTTGTTCTGATGACAATCCATTATTGTGGTAAGCATGACCTGATACTCACGGACCTGAAAAAAAGACGGACGTAACCTCGTCTAATCGAGAGTGAAGCATAGCAGTGGCCGCCCGCTTAACATGTGTGCGTAATTTTTGATTCGCGATTGAAGCATTATGGTGTCAAAGTGTGGGTGTGTGTACTTGTACGAATAGAGTTGGTATTACTATGGGTGCTTCACTGAATTTGTTGTTGGGATTACGTTCGTCTTTTTTTAGGTCCGTGTTGATACTACATACAGATTTGGCTGCAGGCGAGGGAACTCTTTAACGATTGACAGCACTGTCACTTTTTTTCTTTAGTTTAGTACCTACATTGCCAGAGAGGACAAGCGATAGTGTTAGAAAGAAAGGCAACTCATTACGCGTTTTTGATTAGCGCTGTGCGATCTGAATTACACTTTATTGCGTTGGAGCAAGAGTCGCTATTTATTTAAATGATTTTTCGGAATTTTTCGGAGTGCGCATTCTGTATTTATTTATAAGTACTATTGATTCTTCTGTGCCTACATTGACACTAAAACCGTGTATTTAGTTTTTAAACTATGTATTCACTAATTCATCACTGCCACCGAGTAGGGCCTAGAGTTTACAAATCCAGGAGTTACGACATCAAAGTTAAACTTTTACCTGCAAAACTATCAAATTTCGTTCCGCATTCGGTAATTAATGAAGTTTGGTTGTATTTTACAACCTTTTTTGTTTACAATCTAGTGACATTTATTATCTGTTGTCCATTTGTTGCAACCTTTATCTATTTATGAGGCGTGAACGTACCTTTTTGGTTGGTTTATGATGCCAACCTTTAAAAAATACCGCAATCTTGTAATCTTTTGTCATTTTAAACTGTGGCTGTTGTGAGATAAGATGATGATGGATAGTGAGCAAAGTGACTACTAGTAAGATCTTTAAGTGGATAATAAAAATTTTGTGTGAAGTGTGAAATTCACTTATATCTCACGGTGTTAATTCTGCTTTATGGAAATATCTATTAGGTATTTTTTTCAGCTATTTTTTTAATAAACACATTTTTTTTTATTCAGATAGTAATAAGGTAATAAGTATATAATGTAAGTGAACACCGCCGTCCATAGACATGATGACATGGTTGGACATGGTTACCCATGCATTATAACGCTTCACACTCATATCCCCACACTAGGATTCCCTGTGTCGTGGGTGCCGTGGACAACACACAACAGAAATTCAAACTCATCATTCAAATTTCCGCCTCGCTAGGAATCGAACCCAGGACCCTTGGTGTGGCGATCCGGCATGGTAACCAGTGCACCACACGGGTCGTCAATGCATGCGTAATGCATTAACGATGGCTTGCTAAGAAAGAAAAGAATAATAACAACAATAATATAATAATAAACGCTTACACACTCATACCCACACAGTAGATTATTTACCTGTGTCGCGGGTGGCATAGACGACACAATAACACATCACAATAACACCCATAACCTGAGTACAAATATTTATCTGTCACGTAAATATCTGATCCGGCCGGGAATCAAACCCGGGACCTATCGTTTCGCAGGCAGGGTCACTACCAACTAGGCTACAGGGTCGTCAAAGAAGCGAACAAACTGGCTCTCAAGCTTCCAGCCGGAACACGACGAGTTCTACCACTCATTCTACCACTAATTCTATCATTCAAACATGAGGCTGGTGGCTATCTAGACAGGCTTCACTAAAGATATCACTGTGGAATGAACTTCCTTCTGAGGTATTCCCGGAGCGCTATAACATGGGATTCTTCAAAAAAGGTGTAAAAAGAGTTCTCCTTCAAGGCCGGCGTTGCATTGGCGATTCCTCTGGTGTTGCTCATGTCCATAGGCGACGGTAACCACTTACCATCAGGTGGCCCGTAAGCTTTTTCGTCTGCCCTTCAGGCTATAAAAAAAAAGATATCTTATAAAGCCAGTAATAATAATGTTAACGCTTAATTTTGAATAATAAGCACTATTAATAAAATTAATAATAACGCTTCACACTTCATAGCGCCCCACTCGGGGATTTCCTGTGTCGTGGGTGTCATGGACAACACCCAAAGATATGAACACACACACATCCAGACGGAGAACATGATTCAAATTTCCGCCTCTCTGGGAATCGAACCCAGAACCCTTGGTACATTAAGCCACACAGGTCATAATAACACAATCATAACAATATAATAATAATAATAAGCGTGCTATAATAATAAACAGAATGGCGCAAGTTAGAGGAGGCCTATTTCCAGGAGTGGACCTCCAAAGGCTGATGGATGGACGGAATAATAAACGAAGCCCCATGCTCACCAGGCATTGGAATCAGCTTCAATCGCCTTCTAGTTACGAGAGTCTGATCTGCCAGCATTGGATTGGGTCAGAATTCTAGGTTGTCCCAATACAATTAACTCTTACACTGCTGTCTCCAATGCGACTGAAATACGCAATACTTAATCTAAATTTTACTAACAAAAAATAACCGACTTCAAAATTACTCAAAAACTACTTGTCAGATCTCGCTCAAATTTATGTGGGACCACATGACAAGCACCTGCTTTCGATTAAAAAAAGAATCATCAAAATCGGTTGACCCAGTCCAAAGTTCTGAGGTAACAAACATAAAAAAAATACAGTCGAATTGAGAACCTCCTCCTTTTTTGAAGTCGGTTAAAAAATCTACTAGTAGTTTTAGAAGGAGAGTGGTAGTTATCCAGACGAGTAATCCCCACTACCATGGATGCGTCGCTTTTTCTTCTCACTTCACTTCGCACGTGTACCCTGTGGAACGAACTTTCTGCATCGGTATTCCCTCCAAACTATGACATGGGGTCCTTCAAGAAGCTGGTCTATCGTTTCCTTCTAAGCTGCAACGCATTGATGATGCCCCCAGGGTTGCTAATGTCCATGGTCGGCGGTAATCACTTACCATCAGGTACTTACCAATGATATTTAAAAAAATATACAAATTAATCAACCAAAAAATCTGTGCCGAAAAGAGCTACAACACACACACGTTTATCTTTTGTTTCACTACACCAGTCACACTGGTATAATACACGAAGGCATTTTAACGCTGTATGTCAAATCTCAAGCACTTCTGAAAATAACAAAAGCGTGCATATCGTCTTGTATTGACAGAGCGACTACGAGCATAACGGTTAAATGTCTGTTCTTCCGCTCTTCATCGTCGGCGCGCTAGTGACATATCTACCTCTTTTTTACATCATTTATTTAATATCATTGGTACTTACGGTATTAAAAAATAAATGTGTAAGCATTTATAGCTACGGCATTATTGACAAGCAGAATATTAAAAGCCCTCCTGTCCCGGATTGGACTCCGAAACTTTGAATCTCACGACTTATGGAAGGAATTTAAAATTAACCAGTCTCCCTAAATTACCAGTTGCTGGAAAATAAGGACATGCTTTTTCGATAGATAAAACGGCAGCAGTGGATATACTTATAAACACTGATATGATGATGATGATAAAACCCTCAGACTTCACTCATGAAGGTTGATCACCGAAGCAAGAGCTAATTAATTTGCATAACGCACATAATTTGTACGATAAGAGGGATTCAACTTAAATGCAATGTAAACCACTGCATTATCACTTCTATGATGATAATATAAAGTAACAATATTTATACAAAATACTTTGGCTAACAATAACAAAATAGTTATATTACGTTCCCCGTACAAAACACTTATTTGTGCGCAAAAGGGTACCTTTATAAGGTGATTCTTTAACAAAGGAACCTTTAGAACCGAAGCACACTTCAGTGGGTTTGAATAACTACCTACTTATTAGGTACTATTGTCGCAAAATCACCTTTTATAATGAAAATGGCCGGCAAACGAGCTGATTCCACTATGGTAAGTGGCTATCGTCGCCCATGGACATCAGCAACACCAAAGGCATCACTGATCCGTTGCCGGTCAAGAAAGAGAGAAGAAAAAGAAAGAAGGAACTGGCTCTCAAGTCCCCAGCCGGAACACGACGAGTCGTTTTGCAGCTGACTCAAGCAAAAGGGTGGTAGCTATCCAGGCGAACAGCATGGAGAAATAATGGTATTACATTCACATTTCATCATCATCACATTCACATATTAAGCCAATATTTAAAAAAATAACTGTACAATTTGGAAACCTACCTAACTACCTACTTAATAGGTAATCTTGTACAAAAATCACCTTTTTAATGGGACTAGCCCACAAAATGAGCGAACTACTCACCTGATCGTAAGTTATCACCATGATCCATGGTCACACTTCAAAGTTATCACTGACGCATTAACAACTATTGTAAAGAAAACGGAATACACGCTACTACTTTTCCTAAATACGACTGTGAAAAGCTGTGAAAAGATATGTCACTAGCGCGCCGACGATGAAGAGCGTAAGAACAGGCAATTGACCGTTCTGCTCGTAGTCGCTCTGTGAATACAAGACAATACGCACCCTTTTGTTGTTGTCAGAAGTGCTTGACATTTGACATACAGCGTTAAAATGCCTTCGTGTATTATACCAATGTGATTGGTGTAGTGAAACAAAAGATAAACGGGTGTGTGTTGTAGCTTTTTACGAAACAGATTTTTTGGTTGATTTGTAAGGATATAACGCATCTATATTTTTTTAAATATCATTGGTGTCTCATGCATCCACTTTTTTTTGGGTGGTAACATTTGTGTTGTTACCCTAAGGTTTAGGTAAGGGTAACACTTGCCATCAGGTCCAGCTCATTTGCCACAAAACCTTGTAAATCCTAACCAGAGTAATTGCGAATGTAGATACCAGATTGCATGTTCAACAAATGTGTACAAAATGATCATTATTATTATGCAATACAGTTAATACCACTAAACGGTGCAATTGGTGGTCGTCTACCATTGTGGTACTGACCTCAATACATTATGTGCAATCTGATTTTGTCCTTGCTCGTATGAATTAGAAATATTGTATTTTTAACCGACTTCAAAAAGGAGGAGGTATTAAATTCGACTGTATTTTTTATGTTTGTTACCTCAGAACTTTCGACTGGGTGAACCGATTTTGCTGATTCTTTTTTTAATCGAAAGCTGGTGCTTGTCACGTGGAAACACTTAAGCTAGATCTGACGAGTAGTTTTTGAGTTGTTTTGAAGTCGGTTATTTTTTTTGTCAAGAATTATTTAATGACATTAAAGACTAAAGGAGACACCGTATCTGGGGGCACGGCAGTGCCCCCGCCAAGTCGAGCAAAAAAGCGGCACGGCCGTACCATCCTTTTCTCGAAGCAATTCAGGCCATTTTCGACCCCCTATAACTTCGTTGTGGATAAAGCTAGAAGCCTGAATTTTTAGTAACCAAGCAGGCATTGTATAAACACGTTATATTTCAAATTTCATTCAATTTGAACCAGTAGTTTAAGAATTATAACTAGTCAAAGTTTCTTAATTTCGTCACTCACTGACTGACTGACCGATCATCAAAACTCTAAGGCACTTCTAGCAGACATAGAAGCTTCAAATTTGGAACACAATTAGTGTTTAGTGTATAGATCAAGGAAAAACTAAAACATTTTGCAATTTCGGTCTAGTTTTCTAGATACTACAACTGCATAAATAACTTTGTAATCCCATATAAATATATAGGATTACAAAGTTACATTTGCAGTTAATGAATTACTGTACCTGTATAACAAAGTAACATTTGCAGTGAATGAATCAGTGTACCTGTATATAATATAATGGAATAATAGGTGTAGATAGGTACCTAGAATTAATTATGTTCAAAGGTAACTTGTAAAAGGAAAAAAAGTAGAACTATCTACAAAAAGAAATGAGATGCCATCAAAAACAAAACTTGTAAAAAAAACCAAGTCTCGCAACTCAGTTCTTCTACCGTAAAAAGTTGTGAGATCCATGTAATACCAAGTCGGTTAATTTATTCAGTTCCTACTTAAGGGTCCTTCTGTCTTAAGTTATCACGTAATTAGCTAACCTAACAAGTAACAACATCTTATAGTGATCATATTATCAATATTAAAAATATTTTATGTTTTAAATAAATAGATTGACTTGGCAATCGCACTAAACAATCAAATTTAATATAATATGTAGGTATTGCTTGTGAGATATATTGTGTTTTCATGCGATGGCCAAGTCGATCTATTTATTTAAAACATAAAAGATTTTTAATATTGATAATATGGTCACTATAAGATGTTGTTACTTGTTAGGTTAGCTAATTACGTGATAACTTAAGACAGAAGGACCCTTAAGTAGGAACTGAATAAATTAACCGACTTGGTATTACATGGATCTCACAACTTTTTACGGTAGAAGAACTGAGTTGCGAGACTTGGATTTTTTTACAAGTTTTGTTTTTGATGGCATTTTGTTTTTACACCTCTCGACTTATGCTCTACTTTCAGCATTTTCGTGTCTTATGCCTTATGTATTCATCTCAGATCTCAGATCATAATACAAATATCACTTTTATGTAGGATCTCACATGACAGCATTTCAAACCGAATCTTGAGATCACAGAGATCTTACACCATACGTCCCACATCTTACACCATACCATTACGCCATAGATACAGGGAAACCGCATATTATGGCTTTAGTGATTCTGATGTCTATAGGCAACGGGGTTGTCTTACCTAAAGAGTAGTAGTTAGTAATAGTAGTAGTTTTTTTTTATGGATATAGCCGAGTTGACGATCCAGCTGATGGTAAGTGGCTATCGTCGCTCATGGACAGCAGCAACACCAAAGGCATCACTGATGCGTTGCCGGCCAAGAAAGAGAGAAGAAAAAGAAAGAGAACTGGCTCTCAAGCCCCCAGCCGGAACACGACGAGTCGTTTGGCGGCTGACTCATGCTCAAGGGTGGTAGCTATCCAGGCGAACCCCATGGAAAAATAATATTAGTAATAATGGTATTAATTAATAGTTAAAATCAATATTACCAATATAATCCCTCGAGGGGCCCTACCACCAGCGGGCCAGATTTAGTGGCCTCTTACGACACCCATCCGGCGTGGGATTGGGGTTAGTATTCTAAGCCGCTCCAATACGGCTATAATTTTATAGTATTCAAAGTATGGCCAAAAATTACTACTTAAGTAGGTATTTGGGATAAATTCTCTTTTGGATCTTGTTATTTATCTATAGAATGACCACTGAACTTTGGATAGAAAAGAAGAAAAAGCTACAAACCCTTTTAATACCGTTATTGCTAAAATCTAACAATAAAATTCTACAGATAACAAAACGCAAAATACGCTCAAACGACCTGTCAACTGACAGCCTCTTCAAATCTCTTTAGATGCGGCATCTTTACATTCTATTAGCTTTGTTCATGGTTTTTTGCTATGACAAGTGTAAGCCGCTTGCGAATTTTTTTGGCCTTTCAAGGGTCCTAGCGCCAGGTTGAATAGATTTGCGACATGCTTTTAATTAAACTTTTATGATTTAAGGTTTAGTCAGTGATTTGTGCAGTAGGTATCTGTAGACAGTTTGGTCCTTTTTGGGGTTTCGAAGTAAAATCGGAACCCTTAGTTTCGTCATATCTGTCCGTCCGTCTGTCCGAGGCAAAGCAGCAACACCCTTAGGGCTAGAAAGTTCTAGGCTAGTCAAAGATATTTTACCATAGATATGTTATGTCCATACATTTCGAGGTTTAGTTTTCGATCCGCGATGGTCAAAGCATAACATAGAATAGTCAGGCAGAAGGGAATAAAAGAAATAGTACCGATTAGGCATAATATTATTATTGTGATTTAACATTTTGAAATTATATTGCAAAAAAAATAACTTAAAGTATGTAATTATTTAATAATTAAAAATGGCGCGATTACGATATCTCTGGCGCCTTTATTTTAGCGTGGATTACACAAATTTGGCCCGTAAAAGACAATTTTATAAGAATAAAAAAATCGCGATTTGTTTAGAACATTCAGTTTACAGTGTTTTTAGTGTACAAATTACAAAGTTACATTAATTGCACTTTTAGGGAGAATTTAACGGTTTTTGTCACAGTGTAGCGCGTTTAGGTCACAGTGTGTTTACAACAATATAAGGTTTGCTTTAAAATAATTTAAAAACTGAATTGAAAAAATACACGTGTTACGCTTCCCGCCCACGTCAGTCTTTTTGTAGGACCGATAATCGGGCCGATTTTTTCTTCCATATTATTTCTGACCGACTTTTTGACCGACTATTGTTATCAGTACGTTCTATTTTTCTCCTACAAAAAAGCGGTCACCGATTATCGGACGTGGGCGGGAAGCGTTAGATTAATTTTTATTTATTTTTAGATATATTTTTATCATTTCTTCAACCCTCGTGTAATAAGGAAGTGGCATGAAAATAGTTTTAGTTATCCAGGATTTAACCAACAAGCTTTAGAAGATTTAAAAAAGATTAAATTGCAGGAAAAGAATATTGGGTACACTTATTGCTGATAAAATAACTCTTATAGCGTAGGCATCCAGTTGGCTTCACTGTGAAATTTTTGAACTATGCTTACTCAACGACTTATAGCTCATCACTTGGAAATCTAGGAAAATTAAAAATAATGAAAGATAAAAGGATATTTAACGTTTTTATTTTACAAACAATCTAAAACCTGATATCATATCTTAGAGTTTTAAAATTAGGGACATACATATTCATTATACAAAGATTTCATTTGGTTCAATTTACGAAATATCTTTACTACCTATTATGCAATTTCACTTCTGCCATATTAGTCTATGACGAATGGCATGTGCCATATTAAAATTTTTATTTTAATCAATTTTAAAAGAAATATTGTATATTAGTAACAAAATTTAACATAACGTTTTATGTATTTACCTATGGTATGTAACTCTATCATTCTTATTCAATTTGGAGAAATGATTTTTGAAAAATCTCAAAACACAACTCGGCATTTTTATGACAACTATAGACAGCCTCACTCTAAGGCAGCTATCAACTGTCTACAATGAAATCCCTACACTTGACTAGATTCCACTGACTTAATTTCATAGCCCTCTTGGCATATCTACCTCCCTATA
The DNA here is from genome assembly GCA_951805285.1 of Thymelicus acteon. Classification (NCBI taxonomy): domain Eukaryota; kingdom Metazoa; phylum Arthropoda; class Insecta; order Lepidoptera; family Hesperiidae; genus Thymelicus; species Thymelicus acteon. Next base: position 5,939,373 of record OX638239.1, read on the forward strand.
CATACAACATCATTGAGGCTAGTGTGGGGTCTTTTAAAAAAAAAGCGGCCAAGTGCGAGTCGGACTCGCTCATGAAGGGTTCCGTAGCAGCAAGTAACATAATATAAAAGTTCTTGTAGTTCGTTGTAACTTTGATCAATGTTTTTTGCGGTTTACGATTTATGACGTATTAAAAAAAAACTACTTACTAAATATCATTCAAACCAATTTTCGTTGGAAGTTTTCATGGTAATGTACATCATATATTTTTTTTAGTTTTATCATTCTCTTATTTTAGAAGTTACAGGGGGGGGGACACACATTTTACCACTTTGGAAGTGTCTCTCGCGCAAACTATTCAGTTTAGAAAAAAATGATATTAGAAACCTCAATATCATTTTTGAAGACCTATCCATAAATACCCCACACGTATGGGTTTGATGAAAAAAACATTTTTGAGTTTCAGTTCTAAGTATGGGGAACCCCCAAAATTTAGTGTTTTTTTTCTATTTTTGTGTGAAAATCTTAATGCGGTTCACAGAATACATCTACTCACCAAGTTTCAACAGTATAGCTCTTATAGTTTCGGAAAAAAGTGGCTGTGACATACGGACGGACAGACAGACAGACAGACAGACAGACAGACAGACAGACAGACAGACATGACGAATCTATAAGGGTTCCGTTTTTTGCCATTCGGCTACGGAACCCTAATATTATGGGTACGACCATTTTTGGTATTAGGGATCCGTTTGCGAAATATTTTGCTTTAAATTGCTAATTTTGGTTAGAGTCTTAGCCGTATTGGGGCGGCTTAGAATACTAACTCCATTCCCACGCCGGATCGGTGTCGTAAGAGGCGACTTAATCCGGATCGCTGGTGGTAGGGCCCCTCAGGGGATTATATTGGTAATATTTAATTGTTAATAATTAATACCATTATTACTATTATTATTTCTCCATGGGGTTCGCCTGGATAGCTACCACCCTTGAGCATGAGTCAGCCGCCAAACGACTCGTCGTGTTCGGGCTGGGGGCTTATGGGGATACCCGGCAAACAAGCTGACGATCCACCTGATGGCAAGTAGCTATCGTCGCCCATGGACGTCAGCGACACCAAAGGCATCACTGATGCGTTTCCGGCCAAGAAAGACAGAAGAAAAGGAAAGATATCTGAAAAAGAAAGGGTCTGAGGCTCTTACGAAAATTTGATAGAATCTTGATAGGATGAACTATCGATCATTTAATCTAATCTAAGCCCACCTTGACAAATGATTAAAAAAAATATTTGTTTTTGATATCATTGAAGACTCCACTCACCTTAATTTTATTGAATCACAAAATCCATATTCGCAACTACTCATTTATTTTTTTTACATTCAAAAATATAGTCAACTTCCATGAAGCTTTTAACAGAAATTTAATGTAGTAAAAACATTACAGGAAAATAAAAACTATGAAATTAGTCGTCTAACGATTACATCCAAAGTTCCTAACACCATTACTTTTTATCGAACACGACAAAATTTAGAGGAAATGCATATTTAAACGTTGTTTGGCAAAAACTATATATAATTGGACCAAAGTGACCATTACAGGCCACCCAGACACTTAAGATGACCGGAAACACACCTATATCAATAATAATTTAAAAAAGATCAGAACGTCAACGGCGCTAACATCCCATTTTACAAATTATAACGAAAAAAAAAACTTAAACACACCGCTACGCAAAGACACCGCTTTTGGCCCTAAAAAGTAAATTAACACGGGTTTAAAAATAATTAAAATTCACCTTGTTAGTCCGGGTTTTTAGACCGACAACCTTATTTTATCCGTCAGAAAATGTTTGCTATACTATAAGCTTTCTTAACACTGGCAGCATAAGGTTAACGATTCGTTCTAGAACGATTCAAATTCAAACTTTTAAATGTGCGTTCACCTGAAATGTGCCGAAGTAAATTGCGTTTTACGTTTTATAGTTTATTTGATCTTTGGAATAGTTTATTTTTATTTATTATATTGCCCATTAAACCTGGCTACCAGTTTTATTTATAAATTAAGGATAACTCTATGCTTTCTCGGCGAACTCAACGTAATGTGCTTAAGAAAAAAACAGACAGCGGAAATTAACAATAATATATTAAGTATGCTAAAATTATATGAACGTATCGTTATGCAAAAATTTATAATAAAACCAATTGCAATGAAGCTTCATTATAAGCCATATTAAGATAATGTAATTAAGTATTCTTTTTCGGAATCAGTATTTATAAATAGATTAACACTAATTGCCCTATCTTCTCTAGGTACATCATATCTAGATTACTTAAATAAAAAAGCATTAAAAAACATATCCAGAAATGGTTTGGTAAATGAATTAAGATAAAAGTTCTAAATTAAAAATTAGAAGTTTAAGCTAAGTAGGATCCTACGATAATTCGGCTGCAGTAATGGGCCTTACATTCAGTCCCGATAAGGAGAGGGGTGTCATCTAAATCCATGCTTGTCTTCTTAATACATGCCCTTATCATAGAAGCTATTCTTACGCAATACATGCCCTTATCATAGAAGATAATCTTACGCAATATTTTACAAGTAGAAATACCAATAAAAATCATAGATACACGTCAAATTATGAATTTTAGTGCAATTTATATCTTTAATCTATACCTACATACATAGGTTCATACATACATACAAATACATAAAAATAAATGAAATTGGAGTGTCTGTTTGTAAGTAATATTAAAATAACCGCTTTTTACTAAATGCATTTGGTTGTATACACGGTACATATACCAAAAGATTTTTTACAATTTTTGTCTGTCTGTCTGTCTGTCCGTTTGTTTCAGCTAATCTCTGAAATTGCTGGACCGATTTTGACGGGATGATGTAACAGGGAGTAACTTAGGCTACTTTTATTTTAGACGAGTAACCGCCCTCGCTTTGCTTCGGTTTTCAAATTTTTTTACACCTTGGGTTACATTATTGGAGTTTTAATAAGGATCCCTATTTTTTTTTTGAAAATATAGCCTATGTTACCTGGGGATAGTGTAGCTTCCCAACAGTGAAAAAATTTTTCAAATCGGTTCAGTAATTTCGGAGCCTATTCAATGCAAACAAAAAATCAAATCTTTCCTCTTTATATATTAGTATAGAAAACAAAAATAGTTTAGGCGATACGAAGTTCGCCGGGTCAGCTAGTTTGTTATATATTTCGTGCCTTGGCGGTATACTTAGCACATTTAAACAGTCGGTACTTTCTCCAAAAGAAATTCTGTTGGACCTGTTGGTACCCCGCTGTGGCGGCATAATGTAATGACTGATGGACGAAATTGGCAACACCGTGCAAACTTTTATGGTTATTAGCGAATGAATTCAGAGTAATAATAGTGAATATGCCAGTATTGCTGCGACAAAACAAACATTGAGGTGTTGTTAAAAGGTCTTAAATAACGTTTTCTCATCAGTTTGATTATGATTTTAAGTCGACTAAGAGCTAAGATCATTTACCATCAAGTGTCTGCTAGTTTGTCGGCTATTCTTTCCTTCTTTTTAGGGTTCCAAAGTAAAATCGTAACCCTTATAGTTTCATCATGTTTTTCCGTCTGTCCCTCTGTTTGTCCGTCTGTCCGTTCGTCTGTCCAAAGCAAAGCGCCGAGACCCTTAAGTTAGTGTTAGAAAGCTGTAATTTGTCATGGATATATTATATATTTAAAGCAAAAGGGGTATTCTATGGTGTTGGTTATTCAATAATATTCCTTTTACTTTGCTCCATGATTATATTTCCAGTTCTCTTAACGTTCACATCAGTATTCCAAAATACTTCAACACATGATCAATAATCATCTGTTCTCCCTTACTGACAATTCCGTCATCTCAATATGATATGACATTTCTTATATGCCAACCTCTGCATCGGACAAGCGTTGTAGAATAAAGAGGTCCGTCCCTAGGGACAGACCTCTTTATCTCAGGTCTAGACCTTCGCTGGATATTCGTGGCCTCACCGACATATTTATTAAAACTCCAGAATCGTAGAATAAAATATTCAAAAACATTATTTTTCAGGGTAACTCCCCTACAGGTATTCTTCTCTCTTTCTTGGCCGTCAACTTATCAGTGATGCCTTTGGTGTCGCTGATGTCCATGGGCGACGATAGCCACTTACCATCAGGTGGATCGTCAGCTCTATTGTCGACGATTACCATAAAAATATATGACAAACCTAAAAACCTGTTGATTGAGGATACAACTTAGATACCTATTAGTGTTTATACTTGGCACGTATTCAGACTTACCTTAACTGAATAGAATTATCACATTCATAACAAGATGATGATAACATAACCATAGGCGCGCAGCTTCTGGCCTAAAGGAGGCGCAAATCAAAATTATTTTATCAAGGGGGGCGGGGGAAATCAGATCAGGTAATTTATGACATACTTGTAATAAATACTCACAGAGTGATACGAAATTATATAACTATAACTACCTAGAAATGTTGTTTATAAATTAATATTAATCAATCATCCTACATCATATTATATTCTCCCATAGATTTTATTTATTTATTTATTTATTACAAAATCTACAGTTTTTTTTACAATTTCAATACAAACCAAACCTTTTAATATGTGTCTTAAAGCCAATAACGGATTTACATTTTACAAATATTTCTTAAATTGTCACAAAGTAAACACCACTGTGTGTGTGTGTGTATGCGTGTGTGTGTGTGTATGTGTGTGTGTGTGTGTGTGTGTGTGTGTATGTGTGTGTGTGTGTGTGTGTGTGTGTGTGTGTGCATGTGTCATTTATTCATATTGTTATAATATTATTAATAATAACAGTAAAATAATAATAGTAAAATAATAATATAATAGCGATCAATGATGTTGTATGTATAGGGAGGTAGATATGCCGAGAGGGCGTTGAAATTAAGTCAGTCGAATCCAGTCAAGTGTAGGGATTTCATTGTAGACAGTTGATAGCTGCCTTTGAGTGAGGCTGTCTATAGTTGTCATAAAAATGCCGAGTTGTGTTTTGAGATTTTGCAAAAATCACTTCTCCAAATTGAATAATAATGATAGAGTTACATACCATAGGTAAATACATAAAACGTTATGTTAAATTTTGTTACTAATATAGAATATTTCTTTTAAAATTGATTAAAATAAATATTTTAATATGGCACATGCTATTCGTCATAGACTAATATGGCAGAAGTGAAATTACGTAGTGAACATATTTCGTAAATTGAACCAAATGAAATTTTTATATAATGATTGTTTTAGACTGAATTTAGAATGATTGTTTTAGATTGTTTGTAAAATAAAAACGTTAAATATCCTTTTATCTTTCATTATTTTAAATTTTCCTAGATTTCCAAGTGATGAGCTAGGTACTTATAAGTTATTGGGTAAGCATAGTTCAAAAATTTCACAGTGAAGCCAACTGGATGCCTACGCTATAAGAGTTATTTTATCAGTAATAAGTGTGCACAATATTCTTTTCCTGCAATTTAATATTTTTTAAATCTTCTAAAGCATGTTGGTTAAATAAATAGAACTATTTTCATGCCACTTCCTTATTACACGAGGGTTGGAGAAAGGATTCAAAATAAAAATAAATCTAACACATGTATTTTTTCAATTCAATTTTTAAATTATTTTAAAATAAACCTTACACTGTTGTAAACACACTGTGACCTAAACGCGCACTAAGGTCACGCTTTTCAGCGCGTACAGTATCCATTTGTTTGACGTTCGGAAGCCTGTTGGTGAATCAAAAACCGTTAAATTCTCCCCCCTAAAAGTGCAACTAATGTAACTTTGTAATTTTTTCGAAAGTTTATCCCGAATAACTCGTAAAATGTACTGAATGTTCTAAACAAAGCCCAAATCGCGATTTTTTTATTCTTATAAAAGTGTCTTTTATGGGCCAAATTTGTGTAATCCACACTAAAATAAAGGCGCCAGAGATATCGTAATCGCGCCATTTTTAATTGTTATATAATTACATACTTTAAGTTATTTGTTTTTGCAATATAATTTCAAAATGTTAAATCACAATAATAATATTATGCCTAATCGGTACTATTTCTTTTATTCCCTTCTGCCTGACTATTCTATGTTATACTTTGACAATTATGACATGTCATCGCGGATCGAAAACTAAACCTCGAAATGTATGGACATAACATATCTATGGTAAAATATCTTTGAATAGCGATACTAAATATTATTTATGAATATTATAAATGTTATATATGTATATCGTAGAAGGCTGTGTTGGAGTATATGCTTTCGTATGTTCAGATCATCTCTGTAAACCATGTATCAAAGAACACTTCAGTACTATGAACATAGATCTCTCTCTGTGGGCGTAGTTACATGTCAGGACTGCCAGGATACTAAATAAAACACACTGTTCGACAGGCACAAGGATACTCTTCGTTTATTGCCTGATAACACCCGGTTTCATGAATTCAACTTTATTTAGATTTTCTTTGGTTTCGCGATCCTATACCTATCTGTCTACCGTAATGTCAATTCTCCTTTTTCTTAATTTTGATAGATTACTAAGAACTTATTTTACTATACGCCGACACGGCCATTCTGACAAGACACACGTCCTCGTGTGTGAATCGTACGAAATTGCGTCATTTTGAACGAACGTAACATAAAACAAGATCTTCAAAAATCATTACGAATTTGAATTAATTAACCTGAGCCACGTACCATAGTCGTAAACTTCAACTATCAAAAGTAACAACAAAAATTCTGAACGATCTCTGAATCTCGAGTGAGTCCCTCAATCCCCACGGCTTTCAAAGCCAACCAATAATCTCCACTGGTGCCATACGCATACCCACCAAGTGAACAACGCCACCTTCACCAGAGCAAAACGCGCATCGCGCACCCACGGACTACTTGTGCTGCCCCAAGAGACACCGATTTCTAACGGGCTACGACTACGTAATTGCCACTGGTGCTGCAAAGTTACTGACTCGAGTTCCCATGTTTTCTTACTTCATCAACAAGCTCATTATTAAAATCAAATTCGACTGGTACATGACCTACAGGCATTCTCATTAACTTTCCTTTACTTTACTGCCAAAAGTTACAACAAAGCTTGTTGTTGCCCGAAATCCCGTAAAAATATCATCAGTTAATTTTTTAGCACAATCACTGCTTCGCTATGTTTTCGCTATGGAGAAGAAGCAGCGGAAGAAACTCCGTAACAACACTTTTTTTATCACGGAACTACCAAATTATTAATTGTGCGATTTTAAAATATTCACGTCACGCGTAGGGTCGTTTGGTACGTCGCGGTCGCGGCGTCGTCACCGAATCAAAGCATCTCGTTCGTTTGACTCACTGTCGGCCATTGCTGACGACTCACACGTCCTCGTGTGACCATTCTGTAAAGACAATATCAACACAGTATTTCGTTCGGCTATTCTGACTTCATGAAGTAAGGGAAGTGTATGTGTGTGTATGTTTTTGTGTGTGTGCTCATAATCCCAGATAAAATTTCACAACTCGAATATCAACTATGCTCAATAAAGAAACAAACTCATTCCTAACTCATTCCTCAAGAAATTAATCGAAAGGCGTTATAAATTCTCGTCTCTCATCTATACTGCTCAATTTTCAACGTAAACCACAAGTAACATCACATCAAATCCTAATATTATATCATCATAATTCCTTCAAAATAAACTTTAAACCGCTTTTACCAATCAGTATTCAACACTTTTGTTATTGTCCAACCAGTATTTAAACAGTTCCAACTACTATCCAACCTGGATTTGTACACGTTATATCACAGTTCAACACACAGAAAAATGGCTGAAGGTTGATCATCATCATTAAACTCAAAGCTGAGAACATCATCAAATTACTCTTAAGTCCATAAATTAATCACTTTGCTTAGTACACACACAACATCGACCCTTCCTCAAACCTCCAACGTCTCCATTGAGCGTTATCACACCACACAGGACACGCTTATACCAAGCGTTCCCACCCCATGTGTCACTAAGCATTGTGTTGGCCCAACTGCCTCATCACCATCATGCGAAAGGCCGCATTGATCTCTACTATAAACATTTGACCTTCAGACAATTTAAACAGTCACGGCTGTTACAGATAAAGAGACCTTATTAAGCCACGCTTAATACGAATTCAACTAAGCATACTGGTTAAACAATTTCTCTCATAACATAACAGATTATAACTCTAACCTAGACTTACCTAACCTTTTTTTTTACCTTACCTAACCTACCCTTTTTTAACGTGTGGAAAGACCTTCGTCTCATCCATTCGACCACGGGAAGCCGGAGAGATATGTAACCTACCCTAACCTATCATCCTAACCTAATTTAAGCTAAGCTAAACTTATTGGTCCGCAGTGGTTTGGAGCACCGCAGTGCTGTTTAGAAACCATACGGATAGATGTGGATGATGTGTATTCCAAGAGACTCGAAAGTGCTCAGAAACGCTTCTCATAGCAAAGATGCTATGTAAGAACATTCCCATACAATTTGGGCAAAACTATTCCAAGCTACGCAGATAATTAAAGCACTTCAAGATGTCACTATCGAATCGAACACGAATGCTTGACCTCTCGTTTCTTTACAAGCTTGCCAATGGATTACTTGACGCTCCTAATATTTTCTCTCAACTCAACTTTTTCGTTCCATCCAAATTATCTAGATCATCATGGTTCAGAATTCTCAATGACGCACAATGTTATTCTAACCTCAAAAAAAGTACCACTTACTAGAACTATTCGCATAATTAGGAATATTTCTAATAATTATGACATTGACTTATTCACAAGTGAAATTCGCAAGTTTCAAAAGGCTTTAATTAATTTGATTTCTTCAGATGCACTCTAATTTTCAATTCAATACTATTATCATTTTTGTTATTATCAATGTTATTATCATATTGTTAACTCGCCTTAGTTAAATGCATGACCACCAAGAAACGGCCATGTAGTCTACACCTATAAAATAACACTTATCTTGCTTTTGTTCTTACCTATTGTTTATTTTCTGTAAACGGTTTGCATTATGTGGGTGTTAACTAAATAAAGTAACAAAATTTAATTTAATTTAGTTAAATTAATTAGCATGAGCAATTTGTCGAACGATCCTCAAGAAAACATCATTATTTACATACTCTGCCACTACAAGTGACGTCCATTCGGACACAAACTATACTCACTGAATAACCTCCATCAATTTATCTGAAGAATAGGATCCAAGTTCTAAGACCTGTTGTCTATACATTCTGTAGTAGCGTTGTAGGATATTTGGAGAATTAAACATTTTTCTTTCTTTCTACTAACTGATCAATTAGGTAAACATTAAATTTCAATTCAATCAACAAATAATAATCAGCACCACATCATTTTACCTTTATCATCAATTTACTTTTGCATTAATAAAAAAAAGAAGACATAGCTTGACGTCGCATCAACAACTCATCTCGTCATCGTACCAACAAATTCTGCTTCAACATTTTGCCTTCGTAGAATTTAGGAAACAGCATTGATCATTTGCGAGAAGTTAAGAAACACAATTATTTGAAATGAGTTTTTGAACTTAGGACCCATCTTGATCTGATTGCTTTCATTCCATCTTATCACATTTAATCTAACCCTAATTAGATCATCTATCATCCTCAACTGTATCTGTAGTATGAATCGAACATAACATTTCAAATTCAACTCTGTTGAAGTGAGTAAGTCTGTAGAAGAGTGGTCTGTAGTCAACACGACATTTCAAAATTTCTTTTTCATCATAATAAAATTGTCATCAGTTGTCACTTCGATAGATTATAATGATTGGTTCCCTTTACGTCGAGTCCCATACTTACGTCAAGACGTAATATGTCATAACAAACCTTGATGACAATTTTGCACCAACCCAAGAACTATCAAAATATTATCATAAAATTATGCAGGCAAAACACGAAATGTAATAATGTTACCATCCAAATATGCAGTTACCGTTGCTCATCAATTGAAGATATTAAGTTACCATTCAGTCTACTTTGCAACAATGCACAATGTGTGATTGGGCGCGATCATTAAAATTGCCAATAAACAAATCAATATCAATCTTACAAAAGAGCTAGAAGTTCCTCAACTACGTAGGAAACGCTACCATTATAATCAAGGCATCTGCTTGACCATCTTACCATGTTCAAAATCAGAATGTAATTAATGATAGGATTAGATGCATATGCTAAAGTGACGTGGCCATTTGATCACTGGTGAACATCTTGTATAACGTAGCATCACAAATAGGTTGGTCTTTCTGTTGCGTTATATTTAACGGTGTACTGAACCAGAAGAATACCATGTTACAATTGCAACTTTCACCAACCTTAGCAGAATTATCATTAGTTAATGAATATTCAGTTCTCTAAAAGTAAATGAAATGTTAAAGCTTTATGCCAATCATGCCGGGGCTCGACCATCCACAGGTCAACTCAGTAATCAGCACAGGACACAGAGCTCGCAACAGCGCCGGCAGAAACATCAACAACCCGTTGCAATTTGGCAGAAAAGCTTAGCTCCGCACTCGTAGCTATACACATTCAAATCTCGCCATTTTTCCTAAGCTGAAACATTTAAGATAGGTTACTCTCAGTTGCATGATATCGAGCATCATATTCACTGGGGCTACTTATCTTGCATTCTTTTAGTGAAAAACCTGAAACCAAATGCTTATTTCCATTTATATCCCGAATTTTAGTCATAAGTACCAATACGCTGTGGATTTTTAGATAAAGCCCAACTTTGCTATCACACTCCATGATCTCATCATCTCCTTTATGTTTCAAATGACATCCGAACTGTTTTGTCCGTCATTTATTTTCCGACATGTATCTCTTAGATTCTTATAAAAACTGTATCACCATCTGGGTTTTTTATCCCACGCCTGATATCGTAGAAGGCTGTGTTGGAGTATATGCTTTCGTATGTTCAGATCATCTCTGTAAACCATGTATCAAAGAACACATCAGTACTATGAACATAGATCTCTCTCTGTGGGCGTAGTTACATGTCAGGACTGCCAGGATACTAAATAAAACACACTGTTCGACAGGCACAAGGATACTCTTCGTTTATTGCCTGATAACACCCGGTTTCATGAATTCAACTTTATTTAGATTTTCTTTGGTTTCGCGATCCTATACCTATCTGTCTACCGTAATGTCAATTCTCCTTTTTCTTAATTTTGATAGATTACTAAGAACTTATTTTACTATACGCCGACATGTATATAATTAGTAATTACTATAAAGATATAATATATATATGACTTTATACTTAGTTTGCCTTTATACATAATGCCTTGACAATTTTTAACAAAGTATTTTCAAAGAAGATATCTATAGTCTCTCCTACGTCTCAATTTTGGCAAGTTGTGTTCAAAATCGCTGCATCATCCTGCACTAATGCATCTTCGAAGGCTAGTGGCTAAGATGACGCGTCATCACTCAGACAAATGGATTCAGTAGCACTTTGAGTGAACGTCAAAATATTGACACAGTCTATTTTGGTTTATCAGTGGCGTGTGAATTGGCGCGAAATGAAATGGCGTAAAATTAATTATAGACCAGTGGACGAAAAATGGAATTTGAATTATTTTTTTTGACAAATAGGTAACTTAAGAAAAAAAATAAAAATAAAATGAATAATTATTTGAAACGTTAAAAAAGTTTTTAAAATATGTTTGTCTATTAATGAAGGTTTTCTCACCAGCCAGTAGTAAAGTAAAACCAAGGATAATAGATATACCTATTTATTACTAGTAGGTACCTATTAGAAAACATCCTTGTGTTAATCTTCCTCTAACTCTTTCCTTTCCTCTTTTCACCTCACCATACGATTCATTCACATTACTTTACCACCACTCACTACACCTCATCTGATCTTTTATTGCTATTCTGTTGTTTTTGCTTGAGGTACCTACCTATAAAATTACTCGTAACAAGATATTATAATAAATTACATAGGTAGATACGTACCTACAAGCTTCATGTAGAATAACGTCTAATGTAAACGTCTAATCGTATAATCGCTAGATGTAAAACAAATAATCTCGTTATTTTTATACACAAAAAAGTCATTTTAATCGTTATTTATTCAATTAATCAACATTTTTATGTAAATTCCTATCAACGAACTCGTCAAAAGTAAGCAATTAAATGCAAATATTGTAAAAATGTTACAACAATTTCGAAATGCGCACTGGCCAGTAACTTCATAAAATAAATTTATCGTTGGTTACTCAACACAACGTCAAATAAAAAGAAAAACAGAAGCTACAGATACAAAAAGGTCTTTGCCGCCATTTCTTGTTACTTTTTTTTAAAGGGGCATAGAAAACTATTGAAGCGAGATAACATAATGCATTCAGCCAATCGAACATGATATGATTACTGGGTAACAATGTAAATTTCATAGTTGGGTTGTGGGGATTTTGAATATAATGTACCGTTTTAAAAGATTAGCGTTGTTTTGATAAAGGATTTTTGTATTCATCTACGAGTAAGTATTTGGGTAGTTCGGAAGCTTCTTTTAAATATACTTATTTGTTTATGAATATAAAAAACTGGATGAGCCGATTTGGTGATGTAGTGACATGGAGGTCCGTGGGTAACTCCACAGCACCAGATCCTTTTACTCATTTATTTCCAAATGAACATTAAAAAAAATATTCACATTCCCATAGCATTCCAGTTCGCCACATACATTATCCAACGAAATCAGAAAATCTCCTTCGAAAATTTCCTTCAAACCAAAAAAACAAGACATCTACTAGGTAGGAACCCACCTCCAGATCTGTAAATTTAGGAGCCATACCTATATTTACATGCATTCCCAACAGTTATTCCAGCGAACGGCGAACAAAAAAGCGGATCGCGTGCATTGCTTTGGTAAATAACCGATATATAGTAATTGTACATAATCCCTATGTGCAGTAACATAATTTGCGTCCGCGCCGCTTCAGTCTAATGACAGGGCGCGTAGCACGCATGCGTATGCACACGGGGCTATTTCGCTGGCGTCCGAGGCTGGTTTTGGCGGCATTTGGCAGCTGACTCAATCAAGATGGTGGTACCTATCTATCTAGGTGGACTCCACAGCGAAATAATAATAGCAATAACGGTATTAATTAATGAAACATTGAAATCAATATTACGAATCTCTCCGAGGGGCCCTAACACTAGCGGGCCAGATTTAGTCGTCTCTTACGACACCCATTCTGCGTAAGATTGGGGTTAGTATCCTAAGCCGTCCCATTACGTCTATGGTCGTAAAAATGCTTGTCTGTATAGTCGGTTTACGGACGGTAGTTTAACGTGACAACGTCATGACAAAGCTCCGCTCCGCTCCGCTCCGCCCCGCTCCGCTCCGCACCGCTCCGCCCCGCCCCGCTTCGCTCCACTACGATCGCCTACGGCATCGGCTACGATACGCCGATGGTAGCCGATAGTGCCTCTCTCTCGCTTTTACTGCTCTCTCGCTTGCGGAACGCGACATTTTTTCATAGATACGCCCGGCGCTCATCGTTTTAATAGACGTTATCACGTCAAAATGGGCACAAAGTTTTTGCATCATGAATTAATATAAATTTATTGTGTCGGCTGTTGAAAAATAAAAACTGATACTACCAGCTCCATCAGTAATTGTAACTGGTCAAAATTATTTTCTTAATTTAACATAAATTTAAAAAAATGAAGCTTGTTTGATTAAACCAACTCCTAATAAAGCCTCTCATTCGAAATACACGTAGTGTGCTCCGGCGCAGTTCAGAAACGTAAAAACAATCGCGTTTCCTCCCGCAGACGTGATTCAAGTCTTCTATTTCGGTACACTCGCGAGCAAAACATCATTTTAATATTTTAATTTTTTTCCCTTATGTAACAAGCAAGTGTCACCTGATGGTAAGTAAATAATGACCATCGCCCATAGATATTGATGTTAAGATACCGACGAGTTACCGACTGAAAAGAAACGAAGACCAGTATTGTTAGCAGCTAACTAACACTACGACCGAAACATAATTATCCTGTACGTATCAAAAGTTTCACGCTAAATTTTAGGGGGGTGGAAGGTAGGTAGCCGGGTAGATAAAATACTCTACCACCACGTGGGAGTACCATGTGGGAGTAAACCCCAGGAATTAAATAAATGTGAAAGTTTGTATGTATGAATGAATGAATGTTTGTATGAATGTTTGTTACTTTCACGCAAATAATACTGAACCGATTTTCATGAAATTTAGCACACAGGTAGTCCATGATCTGAAATAAGATAGGGTAAGTACTTATTATCCCGGAAAATTCAGGCGCTAGAAGGTAAGTAAGTATAAATTAGGTATATTTTACCTATAACATTCTATACGACTGTACTTTGAAGGCCCAGTGGCGCCGTGGTTTTCAACGAATGTTGTTGTCTCCCTTACACTCGTTCTCCCGCTCGCACCAAATGACAACTCTCACTTTCCAACCCACCTTCAACTTTCCAGCGGGAATCACTTATAGAACAGAGAAAGATTTCGTTTGACACGACATTGAAATAACGCTGGATAAATAATTTGATCTTTGTAACCAAAACTATTTTTTGTGATAGAATTATCTTTTCTATGGAAATAGCCGGCAAACGAGCTGACGATCCACCTGATGGCAAGAGACTATCGTCGTCCATGGACATCAGCAACACCAAAAGCATCACCGATGCGTTGCCGGCCAAGAAAGAGAGAAGAAAAAGAACGAAAGATCAAAGGATTCAAAATTCATTCATTATATGTGTATAATTATAACTTTTTTATGTAACTGGCTGACATAGAAGCTCAGGGTCCAAGAATAAAGGCATCACCGATTCTGGCCAAGAAAGAAGAAATAAATAGTTTAATCCTTAACTGCAAGGTCTCCAAACCAACTTCTCACGGTACCTACACCTTAGTGAATAGCAGTCAACAATAGCAGTCTATTACTTCTATTAGTAGGTAAAAATAAACTTGACAAGTACGAGTTAAACTCGCTTGGAGAGGGTTCACTACGTTGATTATGTATTTTCGGTTAATTTTCTATTTTATTTATTTTTGCCTTTTTTTAAAGACCATAGACTTCTTGTAGGTTTTCCTGTAATACATAACTAAGTAACTATTCTCTGTATTTTTTCTCAAAATTCTAGCCTCAGTAGTTACGGAGATAAGGGGGAGAATGGGAGAATGGTCAAGTTTCGTCTTTAATTTTCGTTCTTTCATGAATAATTTAAAAAGTATCCATTGTAGAACTATAAAAAATATGTTTGAGATACTTACAATAAGTCCTTTCAATTGACATACCACACTATACGGTTTGCAAAATAGTTCTTTATCAATTTTGATTTCGTTAAAAAAAAATTCAAAATTCATTTGTTTTCTTTATACCTTCGTCTTTGGGTTACAAAACAGCACATGAGTACCAAATTTCAACTCGTTTGGTCCAGTAGTTTCGGAGAAAATTGGCTGTAAAGGACGGTCACTCAGACGCACGAGTGATCTTATAGTATATAAGGGTTCCGTTAATTCCGTTTTTCGATTTTTCGTTAGGAACCCTAAAAAAGAATTAGCAAGCAACGAAGACCATCAGTCAGAGATCAGGGGCAAATATTAAACCTTAGCATTATCTACACTGTCGAGCGGTGATGACTGGCGAAGTAAGACGCCGTGAGTAGGCACACCTCGGGACAACATAATAGATCCACGTTGAATTTACGCTAATAGGTAGATACTACAATGTATTGTAACCGCCGAATAAAACTATAACAATCCTAGCGCTCTATCCGCAGCTTTGCCCGCGTTTTCCAGGATAATAATTAGGTACCCTATGGTCTAGTTATCATGGTCTTATTCCAGATTGTGATCACGCACAATTTCAATGAAAATCCGTTCAGTAGTTTTTACGTGAAAGAGAAACAGACATCCTCACAAACCTTTAAATTTATAATATTCGTAGGATTTTAATTAATCCTTATTATTATTGATTTTTTTACCTTGAAAAAGGATGACAAATTATGGTATTTAAATGGTCATCGTTGGTTACTTTCACCAGGAATAAAGGAAAAGTCGTCACTGTAACGAATGTAATCCGGAGAAGTATTCTTTTACACTATTTTTGAAGAATTTCATGCAATAGCTCTCTGGGAATACCCCAGATTAAGACTTTTGGCAAGAATGATCTTGCGAATCATCGTAGAGTTTCTCCACGAGTCAGGTCAATGTGAATGGAACTACGCAGGTGGCGTAATAATCAAAAAAAAGCGGCCAAGTGCGAGTCGGACTCGCCCATGAAGGGTTCCGTAGCAGCAAGTAACATAATATAAAAGTTCTTGTAGTTCGTTGTAACTTTGATCAATGTTTTTTGCGGTTTACGATTTATGACGTATTAAAAAAAACTACTTATCAAATCTTATTCAAACCAATTTTCGTTGGAAGTTTTCATGATAATGTACATCATATATTTTTTTTAGTTTTATCATTCTCTTATTTTAGAAGTTACAGGGGGGGGGGGGACACACATTTTACCACTTTGGAAGTGTCTCTCGCGCAAACTATTCAGTTTAGAAAAAAATGATATTAGAAACCTCAATATCATTTTTGAAGACCTATCCATAGATACCCCACACTTATGGGTTTGATGAAAAAAACATTTTTGAGTTTCAGTTCTAAGTATGGGGAACCCCCAAAATTTATTGTTTTTTTTTCTATTTTTGTATGAAAATCTTAATGCGGTTCACAGAATACATCTACTCACCAAGTTTCAACAGTATAGCTCTTATAGTTTCGGAGAAAAGAGGCTGTGACATACGGACGGACAGACAGACAGACAGACAGACAGACAGACAGACAGACAGACAGACAGACATGACGAATCTATAAGGGTTCCGTTTTTTGCCATTCGGCTACGGAACCCTAATTAGCAATCCCATTAAAATGCAGGCAAAATGCAGTGTATTAAAAGGGGTTTAGTAGCATCGCAACGTATCAGTAACAACGAAATAGATCTGTTGCAAATAAGTAAAATTTTAAATCATTTCCAAATTTTTTTAAAACAATACATATCAGAACAATAACAATAATTTGCATTATTCTCTTGACCACAACCGGCTATAGCCGTATACATTTCCAAGCATCCTTGTAAATCTTTTGAAATGAACTTTATTCTTTAAACGCAACGGAGTGTACCAACTACATAGGGTGACACAGCAGAAACTACCGGCGTATTACATATACGTTTCCTCAATCAATTACCTACTTTATTCTCTGCACTTAAGGATCAATTTATTGAGACACGTTTCATTAAAGGGTATTAATTAGTGATTGAACCGAACATCTCAATAGTCAGCTACCTGAGGGTCAAGTGTTATTCTTATTGGAGAACTTTTAATGGACATTAGAAATGATATTGTGGTGTTGACAGCTGTATAGAGATAAAAACTGACTGCCATTTTAATTGAAGTAGCCAACTTCTGAATGCATTATCTTAGAATCGACATGTGAATGTAATTATAGCGTAGGTGATGTTGTCTTGCGTGTGTAAATCTTAGTCATGCGAGTTTTGAGATGAGATTTGTAATAGATAGGCACGAAAAAGAACTTTATATACAACTGGACAGCAAGCTTTGAAACGGTACCTGAAGACGAATCACCTGACATTAGATGAATATCTGCGCCCTGTCATTGGTTGAAATGCCATTCGGTACTTCACCAGTATTCATTCGGTGTTTCGATCCGAACTTAACCTAGTCTAAGCTGACATCCGAACCCTTCAGGGAGTGTACTGAAGATGCTCCCAACCGCTACTTCTCGAAGGTGAGCTAGTCCTACCTCTTCGAAAAACTCGTCTTTTTGAGATTTTCCGACCTTAGCCCTGTCTGCGAGAAGCTGTTAAGGCAGGGCCAAAAGCAACTGTCGAATCGAAAATAAGCTTCAATCCTTCAATCCTATGCATCCGTTACAATAATCGTCGAAGTTGTAAATTGGTCAATATTGTCACCAAAATTTTGAATTAAAATGCGAATTCAATATTGCTTCCTAGCTCTGGGTTGTATTGCTCTAGGAATCTAATTAGGTACTCGGTGATACGGATTGCATGAGATCATGGCAGATATTGGTCAGTAACTGACGTAGAAACACCTTGAGCGTACGTCTAACAAATTATTATTTAGTCAACTAGATGTAATTAATACTTATTACCCATCATTATCATCATATCAGCCTCTTATCTATCCACTGCCTTTCCCAAGGCGTACCACAACTATTATGCCTTTATCTATCTGCTGCTGGACATCGCTCTCTCAAGACATGCCACAACCCACAGTCCGCTGAACTTATCCACAAACTACCAACCTCCATTTTAAGGTCGTCGGTCCATCGGGCTGGTGGTCAGCCCACGCTTCGTCTGTCGGTTTGTGGTCTCCATTCGAGATGTCTGCACCAACGGCCATCGGACATCTCATTAGATACCCGTGTGGATATTATATTTATGCTTTTAGTAAGTTTACCTGGAAACTGTCATTCACAAACATGGTACTTAACCTACTAACACACATATAGGTACAACGGTCTACTACACGCACAAAATGTCACAAACACATTAAAACTCTCCCAATCCAAGTCATTACGAATTTTGTTACGGTACTCGGGACCCACTTATTCACCTGTGTTAAAAATTTACCGCCGAAACAATAAGGTAATTTATCAAAAGCAAATGGCACGATAATGGAAATGATTTATTTATTACTAACTGCTTTCACACGTACGTAATAAAACAAAAAAGCTCGGACGGAAGATGTCGGATTAATTACTTTTTAATTCGCCATTTTGGTTGCGCCATTGCGTTTGCGCGGGAAACGTTGTTTTTTATAGCCTGTGAAATGCTGGCACTGGCCACAGATAATTCTAATAACTTTATTGCTTGTTATTATTTTTGAATGTTTTACTTATCATACAAAATGTAAGTTATATAAGCTTTATAATCACTATAAGCTAATCTTTAAGTGTTTTTTTTTTGTTTCAATCGCAGATATGTTTTTGGTTAAGAGAAATTTACGAAGACTAGGTGCCTCTACGTAGGTGCCTAATGCGGATATTTTGTTAAGCTAAACTCTCCTTCTAGACTTTCCAATACGAAAATTAATGTCACTCTTATCGTTTCTGGTTAATAAAGGTTTTTTTTTGTAAATTAATAAAAAATCTTATTACAGAATTTTTCATATTCATCCCCTAGAGATGTAAAATAAGGGCTAAAGTTGGTATTAACTTTGAATTTTATTCCTCCACCCTGGCCCCCATTTTACTGGAGTACTGGACTCAGAATTCGTTCTAGAAATTCCAATATTACCTATTTCGCGGACGAACTCTCAGCTAAATAAACAACACACAAGGACAAGAACACACACCCAGACCGAGAACAGGAATTCAAATTTATCATTCTAATTTCCGCCTCGCTAGGAATCGAACCCAGGACTCTACGAACGGCGGTCCGGCATGGTAAGAACGCGGGTCGTCAATATCTCTTCAGTATTTATAATTTTCTTATTTAGAAGGTATATTTACAAGGAAGGCCTATGTTAAAATTACATCGCGGACACCATTTATAAGTATTTACGGTGTGGTTGACATTTTTACTGTTATGTAATTACCAAGATGCTCCTTACGGCCAAGTGTTTCATAATTACAGCTAATGTGGCCATTAATTAAGAAAATATGGTTGAAATATTTTCATTGCATTGTTTCCAAGATGGCGGCGAAAGTTTTGAAGCCTTGAAGTTATTTTCGTAATTTTAAGATTTGGGGTATGAAGATGCATGCTCTTTCTCCCTTGATGCTTAGTATACCTATGCCAGAGTGAAGAGACGAAATCTTTACGAATTTCTGCAAAAAAATCGCGCTTCTTTGAAAACAAGACACGGGCAAATGACTGGGCATTTATGGCAAATAGTTAATAAATTCTGGTTAAGCAACATTAACATTTTATAGAATTATACAAATTGACACCAACATTTTATATAATTTTACAAACTGACATGAAACATTTTATATAATTTAACAAATTGACACCAACGTTACATATAATTTTACAAATTGACACCAATATTTACATTTACACTTAAATTCATGTTACGCACACAGACAACGCTTTTTGGCTTTATAAACGATTCCTTTGCTAAACTATCTCAACAAAATACCTACAGATACCTACGTTTAATCTATAATTTTAATACCAATTCAGCAAAAAACCACATTCTAAAAGTAGAATAAAAGAATGAACAAATAATCTTCCTCGTGTACTAATTAACATTTGTAATGAGCCGAGGAAATTTTCTTTGCGCATGACAATGGACAATAGTAAGGAAAAAAATGAATTACTTTTATTCGACTCTGCAACTGTATAAATACAAGACATGTCAATTGTCTCGTAATAGATGTCTAATATAATTATTACGACATTATCCAGTTATTTTACAAAAAGGTATGATTAGCTAAAGGTAAAAATGATGAGAATGCGCCTCGACCGACATGGCTCAGAGAATTAGCCGGCTGAAGTGGCAATCGGCTGGCTACATAATTCAAAGGATCGATGACCGTAGAAGAAAGATCCTCGAATGGAGACCATGTCTCAGTAAAAGGATCACAGGACGTCCCCCGATCAGGTGGACCAACGACCTAAAGCTAGCGGGAATTATCCGCTGGAATCAAAAAGCTCAGGTTCGGTCTGAGTGGCGCATGTGGAGGCCTATGTCCAGCAGTGGACCTCCAAAGCTAAAGGTTAAGATTTTTTCCTAACTGCTGTTTAGTTATTAAACACTAGTGCTCTTTCCAGCTTTGCCTGCGTTTTAGTGTAACTTCTTCTACACTTTTTGCATTTTTGAGTAAAAAATATCCAAAAAATACATTTTCACAAACTTTCACATTTATAATACCTATTATTAATAAGATTGTGATGGCGACTAAGTATGCAAAATATGAATATTAATTAACATAAACTTAAAATAACGATTTTAACAGGTCTTATCAATCTATATTATTTCTCATCCGCACTTTTACTCTTCCAAATCTCACAATACTTATACGATACTACAATATCACGCTATAAAATAATAAAAGCCGATAAAAGCATCCCGGCGCCGGGGCGTGTCTCACTAACAAAAGTTAGTGTCAGTGGCGCCAAACCTTTTCTTTGACGTTTCGTTTTTTTTTTCTTTAGGCACGGCAAAGGCGTTGGACCGATGTTCCACAAAGGATAATTTAATTAGTCCACGAAAGCACAGGCATAGCTTAGTTTATCAATGAATAACAAAAAATATGTTAATGGTTAGCTTAACATATTTTTTGTAGTTACGAATTTATGACGCTGTATGTTTAATAGAATTTTCCGATTTGCGTGCAATGAAAAATCTTTGGTTGACCATGATAACTTATCACATACAAATATTTCGGGTATCCTGATCCCTTAACTAGATAATGTGGTCATAAAAGTGGTCAACCGTCATCATCGCCCATGGATATCAGTATCACCTTAGATAATAACCGATGCGTTGTCGACCAAGGATAGAGAGGAAAGAAAGATTCATAGAAAACAGTGCAATATTACGAAATATTATAAGTCCATTTACTTGCAATGGACAAGCAGTAACCTCGAATATGGCCTGTGCTATGGGAAGTGGGAACTCAGCCATTGCAAGTTCAAGGTACGAGAGAGTTCTATAAGAAGAGATGATTAATGAATGACTAAATCAATAGCATTACTATTAATCTAAGGTCCAGTGTCCACCTAAATACATGACCTTGACAGACGTGATTTTCTTATCACTAGTATCACGGTGAATAGCGCATCAGTCTAGTCATATCTTGCCACATGCTGTGCCACCAGGGAACCCAGCTTTAAGAGCTGCAAAGACACACCAACTGATCACGACAACCACGATTGACATCACCGCCACGATAGACACAGGCGATGACGTCATAATCCTCAAAGGCTATGACGATGACGTCATAGCCCTCAAAGGCTATTGCGATGACTGCGTACCGCTCAGAGACCTCGTCTTCTCACGCAATTCCTTACCTACATCGTTTGTAACATTACTATTGTTAGTACCTAAGTGTTACTAACATCTTGAAACATCCAAAAGCATAGAAGTTGCGTAAACGAAATGCTGTTAGCACGGACCTTAAAAAAAAGGCGGACGTAACTTCGTCTAATCGAGAGTGAAGCATAGCAATGGCCGCCCGCTTACCATGTGCGTAATTTTTGATTCGCGATTGAAGCAGTGAAGTGTCAATGTGTGGGTGTGTGTACTTGTACGAATAGAGAGTTGGCATTATTATGAGTGCTTCACTTAATTTGTTCTTGGGATTACGTCCGTCTTTTTTTTAGGTCCGTGGCTGTTAGTAAGCCATTACAATGACACAACGAAGTCATTTACGTAGCAGTACACCAGCTGGCCAAGAAACGTAGAACTAATGGATAGAAAGTTCCTTCTTTATTTTTAACAGACTTCAACTAAAGGAGGAGGTACCTACCTATTCAATTCGACTGTATTTTTTTATGTCTGTTACCTCAGAACTTTCAAGTGGGTGAACCGATTTTGATGATTATTTTTTTAATCGAAAGCTGGTGCTTGTCACGTGGTCCCACTTAAATTCGAGCGAGATATGATTAGTAGTCTTTGAGTTATTTCCAATTTTGAAGTCGGTTATTTTTGTCAAGAATTAGAATTATGTATCTTGGTCATCCGATCAACAGTTGACGCCATTTTATGTAATATGACACTCAAGTGTTGAGTCCCCTGAGCGGACTTTCAACAGACAGGGGTTTGCGCGCGAATTTTTTATACTTAGGTTCGGAATGACTCAGTTTTCTCGTAATCTACTTGGAATTTCGTAAAATCCAATAAAATGTATCAAGAACACATATTTTTTTATGTAATTTCTTACACTTCACTTTACTTTGAACTGTATTGTAAATTATATACGAGAATTAAAATGGGTTACCTAAAAAAAAACTTTTAATTTTTAATTACATCGAAATAAAACGATCGCTGGATGTAATGTTATACTTTTAATACAATCTTACATCTTGTTTAAGTATCGTCTTTATTAAATATAACACAAACCAAGTGGCTTAAGTGCTAATACGTTTATTTTACTTCTCAAGTGCCGTCGGCAAACGCCACTTGAGTCTAACGTAAACAAAGTATCAAATTTCAACTTGTTATGTTTCATAGACTTCTAATGTTTACACTTGACAAGAACAGCCACTTCATTCATAAACGATTACTCATTAGCATGTAGGAGTACGATTCTATTTATAAACCACACTCGACCAAAACGTAAACACGTTTTTATGACGATGATGTCATCGTTTTCGTGTCCTCTGAGCGGACGCTCAACATTCGGGGATATGTAAACAAAGTCCGCTCAGCGGACTTTCAACAGATGAGGGGCTAGAGACTTTAATATATAGACGGGCTGTTACGAATAAAATCCGTGTCATATTTTTCATACTCTGTGACAGCGCTTCGTTCGGTTAAGTTCTTATGATGGCGGGCGGTATCAAATATTTGCTCTAAATATTTTTTAAGAATGTAAGTAATAATTTAGTTATTTACCAATTATAACTTAAATAAACTCAAATAAAGTTCAAACGTAAATAATGAAAATGTTTTAATTGTGCACAATAAACAATCTATCTATCTATCTAACAGCCTTTTGAAGTCCGCTGCTGGACATAGGCCTCCCCTAATTGGCGCCACTCCGACCGCTCCTGGACCCTCTGAATCCCGCGGCTTCCTGCTGTTTTCTTTAGGTCATCAGTCCACCTAATCGGGAGGCGACCAGTGCTCATTTTACCGAAACATGGCCGCCATTCGAGGAATTTGCGACCAATAAACAATATGCATTATTATGTGTTCTTCAACGGTCGGGGTTTTTCAAAAATGACTTCTACTTGTCTCGCTTGTTCGCAGCCGACTAAAATGCGTTGGCACCACTTGGAGTCAATATAGGTGTCCGTCGTTTTAGTACTTTTTAGCCTGTCTAGTAAAGTAATAAGTATCTACCTATACAGTCATATTAATTATAGGTCTATGCTAACTAGGTACAGAATTTAAACCAAAATAAATGTCAATGATAATAATATGTAAATTATAATTAAGTATCTAAATTGATAATCATTAATTATGATCCTTACCTTTGCCATTTTACCTTATCGAATAATTATAATCGATATCATTTTTACATATCGATCGATATCATTAAAATAATGGCTTCTGCTAAACTCTATCAAAAACGAATAAAAAACCGATAGGGATCTAGGTACATACCTTTTTTGCGCTAGTATCTAATAATACGTCAATGTTTCTAGGTACCAATTTACATTAAGACTGAAGGCTTACCTACATGTCTACATGATTCATAATAAGTAGGCAAATAAAACAAAACCAAAACAGTACCCAAAATTATTTTCGTCCGAACAGTTTTGAAAAGGACTCGCTGCCGCCTACAATTAGCAGACCTCTGGACTACGTAAAATATCTAATGCCTGTAATTATAAGGGGTTTATAAAAAAATAAAAACACATTTAAAAAGTTTAAAGCACGCGCCGCACCGCTTCAGGCTAAATGACGGCGCCACCGGTTCAGCTTATACGAGGTTAGTTTTGGCGGGAAACTGGCATAGACTAAGTACTTTTTATAACCTGTGTTAAAACCACATAGTACAAAAAATGCAATGGATGTTTTTTTACTTTTTTTTCTAAT
Source organism: Thymelicus acteon (assembly GCA_951805285.1). NCBI lineage: Eukaryota > Metazoa > Arthropoda > Insecta > Lepidoptera > Hesperiidae > Thymelicus > Thymelicus acteon. The sequence continues at coordinate 5,964,195 of OX638239.1, forward strand.
CGATGCGTTTCGAGATCTTGTAGGTACGTAGTCATGGCAATGTAAAAAATTAAATCAAAGTGTAAGTACCGAAAACTGACCTATATACCAGATATATGTAGGTACCTACCCATACTAATAAAGGAAGTACCAAATACCGGTAGCATTCAAGTGGTAGATAATAAATAGGTACATTGAAATGAAATGAAATGATAATTTGCGAAAATGTGGTTACAAAATGGTGTAAGTTGTCAAATATCGCTCACATTTGCCAAGTGTATAAGGCATGCAAATTATTTATTAAAATTATTATTAATTACCTGCTAACAGTAAAATTGATAATTTGAATCTATAATTTATTGAGGAGCATGCAAATACCTATTTACATTGAATAATAAAATGAATTACTTAATTTTCATAATCTTAATTAATTTAGATATCTGCCATATTGGAGTTGAGCCATATTGGAGCCATTGAGTTGAGACATAGATACCTACTATTAAACTATTACAGTAACGGTAATAGTACAGGTACCACACTAGACTGATTTTTTTTTATAAATATGACTACCGGACAAACAAGCTGACGATTCACCTGCTGGTAACTCTGAGAGGTTAAAGGATGCCCACGATATATATCAACACTTTGCTAGTAGAACAAAGTAGGAAACCCACTTTATAACCATTAGGTTGGTATAACGGACTTCAACACAATTGATCCTAGTAGTTAGTACCTAAAGCGTATGTACTCAAAAATTGGAAATTCATTCGAAAGGCTTCGGTGAAAAATCTACGGTGAAGGATGGATGAAGGAACTGGTCTCTATATCTCGGTGGATCTTTGGACACTTACTGGGTGTACAAAGATCCATTGATGGATTTTTAATGGATCATGGATTAAAGTGGACGTAAAAGTGGAAAAAGATCCATCGATTACTACTAGTATTACCTATTAGCTATGTACTGTATGCTCATATTTTTGTTTATATATAGATGATAGAAAACCTACTCTATAACTACAGTTTATGGACTACCTAGAATTATTGACCTAAAAACATTAAGTCTAAAACAACATTTCCCGCTAAAGTTGAAATCGCCGCAGACGTATCATTACATGTGTCCAACACGCAATTTCTTTCTGAAAAACGTGCTCCAAATCTCTAATTTACCGAAAAAACTCTAAAAAACTATATCATTGAAAGACCCTTTTCTATTTTTTTTATTTTTGAACGCGTGACTTTTGACTGACTGTTTTAGCCCGCGGCGATCTCCTATCCTGAACGCAACCGCAGAATTAAAAAAAAATAAACAAAAGATGGAGCCGAGTAGGGACTCCATGTTTAACTGGTTTCTAATTAACGTCCTGGAAAGTATACTTACAGTAACGATAATGAACTAATGAGTATGAAAAAAAAACATTCTCTACATAAAACTTTATTTTGTTACTCAGTATTTCTTACACAATTTTTTCAAATTAAAAAGAAACATGATTGATCAAAATGAAATTATGGAAATATTAATAAACTGTTTCATATGCAATTTTATGTATTATTGTTATTGGACGATAAAAATATGTATCTCAATAAATTTCCATAGCAACATAAATCTTTCCACATAGTCTATTTCCAACATACAATATGGTAACACTAATGTGTTACGGACATCGCGTGTGCCTTCGGCGGGAAGGACCTTAGAGAAAAAATAATCCTACTTTTACCTGTTGTCGGTGAAAACAAAGGTAATAATAGAGAAATGGGCCGAATGAGGAGATACTTAATTATTTTTATTGGTCGCGAAACGGCCCAGCGAATTTTTTTTTAATTTTAAGTGTCGGCATAAATGGTAACGTCCAAAGCAAAAAAAGTAGGTAACAAGATTCTTGTTAGTAGCGCATGTTCTATCCATTCAGCCAAGTCTTACTCAAGAGATAATTTTGGGATAAAAGTGCTTCTTGAAAGAGGAGAAAAACGGCAAAAGAAACTCCTAAGCATGTTTAAAAACATCTATAGATGGTCTGATAATCGATCTTAGGGTAAGATAATAATTACATACCTACCATGTTACCATGCCGGATCGCAGCTGTGCCAAGGGTCCTACGTTCGATTCCCAGCGAGGCGGCAATTTATGATGTGTTTGAATTTCTATTCTGGTCTGGGTTTTTGTCTTTGTGTTGTCCATGGCATCTACGACACAGGGAATCCTAGTGTGGGGCTATGAGTGTGTAGCGATGTTTTTTTAACCAACCATTTTATTATTAAGCTAATACTTCTAGCCAGTTCTCTCTTCTTCTCTTTCTCGGCTGGTTACGCATCAATGATATCTTTGGTGTTGCTGATATTCACGACACGTAACGTTGTCCACGTTAGCCACTTACAATCAGGTAGATCGTCAACTCGTTCAAAAAAATGCCTCGCACAATTCCAACAGGAACAATCGCCATCACCGACGAGAAGATAAGAAGAAAGCTGTTATTTGCAATCATAAGTCGATCCCAGTTGTTATCGTTAGAAAATAGAAAGCAGTCAGTTAGGGCAAGTAGGAGGCCATAGCGCGGCTTAGGGCCTTATTATACTAACGGTTTGCGAGCGTTTTCAAAGCGGAAAGGATCGTCTGCGAGTGCCCAGCGAAGACGTCGCAGACGAGCGGCGAACTTGCCGTGGACACCATTTTGTAGTGTGCGTTCAGAGAGCGTATTTTTTTTATGCTTTGAACAGGCAAACGAGCAGACGGGTCACCTGATGGTAAGTGATCACCATATTGTATTGTAGGTACCTACTTTGCAATTACGTCGCGCACAAGCGTCGAAAACGCTGCGTTTGAATGAATTATAAAAAATCAGGCTTTTGTCTTAACTTTTCCTAAACAGGGAAGCATCTACACTATAATTAGAATCCCCTATCCTATACAAAGATCCATGTTTCTATGTCCACTAATAACACAATTGCTTAAAAAAATAGTATCGTGTGATGTGAATTCAATGTTATTAAAATAAGTTAATACCTACTTAGTTTAAAAACTAAATAGGTACACGGTTTTGTAGTGTCAATGTCGATCTATAGAAAAAAAAATTGGGACTGTGCTGTATAGTAGTATATTAAGAAGTTCCCGGGTTGGAGCAAAACCTATGTGTATTGTCAATTGTGTAGTATCATGCTTACCTATTACAAAAATACATTGTCCTAAGAACTAAAGCAAAATTTACAGTTTCAGTATCAGTATAATTAGGTTTGCAAGATTTGACCAAACATACAGGGTGAGCTAAATAAACCCGTTTATTAACAGGGCACCGATGGACTACTGTTGCAGCGTCAATTGAAATCAGTAGAACATCAAACCTCCTTAGTTTCCGACTCCAAAAAAAAACATTATTCTTAAATAGCGCTTTATTTTCATTTACAACAATAGTGTTTATTTCAATTTATTCCGCTGCGTGAAATGAAACGTATTAAAAATACGACTGAGTTTTATTTGACATTAAAGTTCAATAATTTCAGTTAACATTGGTAGCCTTTTTAATTTTGTAAGATTTTAATATCAGCTGGTATCCGTATACGTCACTGTCAGCATCTGTCATTGTCAAAAGTTGTTATCATTCATTGATACGGCTTGTCAGTCACCTTCAGAGTTCAGACTTCGCACTCGCACTTGTCTTTCGGCACAACTTTTGTATTGTTGATATTCTTGGGATATCGTCCTTAATTTATCAAGTACGTCACATTTACGACCGGTCTTTACCAAATATAAGATGGCTCGGAATATCCTGAAACTGGGGGCTTTAGAAGCGAATAAAACTGCATTTTTACTTTGCGACGTACAAGAAATTTTTAGGCCTCATGTAAAACACTTCGGAGAAGTTGTGAGAGTAGCTAATAAAATGGTTTGTAATTTCTATAGTTATCTTTTCAAGTGAGAATGGATGTGTTATGTAATCAATGTGTCTACAGATAAGAATAGTATAGTATGTATGTATTTGTATGATATTTCGCCGCTCCATGTTATATGTCCATCACAATCCTTAGTTTAGTTTCTGGGTTTAATTCACTGACTAATGTAATAAGTAACATAATAAATTAGGCCAGGACCAATGTTCAGTGCATACTATTTGTCACAGCGACACACTTTCACTTAGTTTAGATAGAGAGTTTCTTTTAAAATGAATAGTTTAATTTTACTTTTATAATATTACTTATGCTCTGCCCGCGCCTTTGCCCGCATTTCCGAGATAATAATTACCTACTTTATATCCTATTACAGATCACGGTCTATCTGTATGCTAAATTTCATGGCAATCTGCTCAGTAGTTTTTGCATGAAAGAGTGACAAACATTCACACAAACTTTGACATTTATAATATTAAGTAGGAAAGTCTAGTAACCTGTAAAAAACAAGTTTCTTTTCAATAATTTAAACATCTTTTCATTCCTCATTTATACAAATAAATAAAATTGGAGTGTCTATTTCTAATATTAAAATAACCGCTTTTTACTTAGTACATTTGGATGTATACATGGTACATATACCAAATCAACATTTTTTACATTTTTTGTCTGTCTGTCTCTCTGTCGGTTTGTTTCGGCTATTCTCTGAAATGACTGGACCGATTTTGACGGGACTTCCACTGGCAGATAGCTTAGCTTATTGCAGAACAACATCTGCCGTCTCAGCTAGTTAAATATAAATAAGCAGCCAAATTATAAACTCCAGGTAGAAGCAGCCAAGGCCTTCAAAATCCCCGTCTACATATCCGAGCAGTACCCAAAAGGCCTCGGTCACACCACTAAGGACATCAATGTGGAGGACGCAGCCATGGTCTATGAGAAGACCAGGTTCTCAATGGTTACACCAGAGCTTCAGGATAGATTGAAGAAGGATGTACCGGATTTAGGATCTGTCGTGTTGTTTGGTATTGAGGTGAGATTTAAAAAAATACATCTAACGCCCCAACTCAGAGTCAGTAACGGTTACTTAAATCACTCCTTAGTAAAGAGTCACCATACCACCATAGTAGTATAAATATATAATAGTAGTAGTCAAAATACAAATTCTGTACTAAGGAGCGATTTATGTAACCATTAGTGACTCTGAGTTAGGGGGTAATAATAGTAATCTGGTACTTTGGTTATAAGATAATCTAAATTTTACTAACAAAAAATAACCGACTTCAAAGTCTCAAAAACTACTTTTCAGATCTCGTTCAAATTTATGTGGGACCACATGACAAGCACCTGCTTTCGATTAAAAAAAGAATCATCGAAATCGGTTGGCGTGATATTGAGTTATTCGTCAATTTGTCGCGTACATCTTAACACAAATTTATGACTTATGTGGTTTTCTCATGGATGCCATTGTCAGATCTTAATAAAATTTATGTAAGACCACATGACAGCCACCAGCTTTTGATTAAAAAAAAATCATCAAAATCGGTTCGCCCAGTCCAAAGTTCTGAGGTAACAAACATAAAAAAAAATACAGTCGAATTGAGAACCTCCTCCTTATTTGAAGTCGGTTAAAAAACGGTTTACTTAACAGTTCAATATCTTTCTTTTTTGTAGGTATTTATTATTATTATTTCAACAAAATAAGAAGTAATAGCATGTATATCATAGGGATGAAACTGCATGGAATAGAGCCCAGAAATCTTAATTTCTAAAGAAACAAATAAAACATCATCATAAGGTTTTTAACCCCCGACGAAAACAGAGGGATGTTATAAGTTTCACATGTCTGTGTATCTGTATGTCTGTCTGTGGCATCATAGCTCCGAAACGGATGAACCGATTTTGATCTAGTTTTTTTTGTATGAAAGGTGACTTAATCGAGTATTTTTAGCTATGTTTGGTGTAAATCAAACTATCGGCGGTTTTTTAAAATTTTAATTTAATATTATTTTGATATGCATATCAATCTATATCTTGTTCAGAAGACCACCATTGAATATCTACTGCTCATTACCATAGCCACAGAACACTAAGTTTTAAGTTGCTATTTTTTTCAGGCTCATGTATGCATAGAACAGACGGTGATAGATCTTTTGAAGGATGACATTGTAGTTCATATTTTAGCTGATGGAGTGTCGTCCAGGTCTTTGATGGATCGAGGATTGGCGTTACAGGTTAGTTATCAACTTAGCTTATTGCTTTAAGTATCAAAAAAATAAAAATACATTTAATAATGCAATATGGGTGTCAAATTAAAGAGCTCACTATATTATCATCATTACTATCACTATTATGCTTTTAGTCAAGAAAATCTTCAAATATCTCATATGTTTTTTGTGTTCGCAGATAGTTATTATAAGTCCAATGTATTACGCATTTCATACATCAAGTAGGTAAAGTTTTGTTGGGAACAATAATACATTTATCAGAAATAGTCAGTTCATATTTTACATTGCCTTTACTGCTTTCTTAACTGATTTCAAAATCATAATTATCTTAACAGTCAAAGAATCCATTCCATCTATTAATAATCTGCTTTTAAACATTGAAGTATTATTACTAGCATATAGAACCGACACCGCGAACACAATGTATGTCCCAATGAACAGGCGCCGATCGGCTTCAGTTTTCAGTGGATTCGTTCGATTTTGAAAGGAGAACGGGGGCTCAATTTTGAAAATAGAACCTCCCGGCCGGACACATTTTGTTCGAGATGTCTGTTCTATGACAATACTTCAATGCTTTTAAATAACAATATTTGTCTTTCAGCGTTTGCAATCCTTAGGTTGTATTATAACCACATCTGAAAGCGTGCTATTCAAGCTTCTGAAAGACAAGACGAATCCGGAATTCAAAACAGTGTCCAAACTTACCAAAATCCCTACTCCTGATATATTTGGATATGGTCAATCAAAACTTTAGTCTTAGAATTGGTGTGTTATTTATTTAATTTCTTTATAGCTTGCTTATTAAATATATTTTGCCAAACTTTTCTGGTGGTGGATTTGGACATTTGTGACCAAAAATATACCTAATATAAATACACAATATCTTGATTACATTGTACATAGATAAAAATATCTTCTAATCCTTAGTAGGTATTTCAGACTTGAAATAATTTTTGACATTTTTAACTAAAAATTAAAGTTGACCAATCTGTAAATAAAATTAATTGCATTTGCAATTAGTGTAAACTGTTAAGTTACTTAACTTAAAATTGCATTATGTATTGTGATTGAAAATTTAAGGTTAGTGCCATCTAGCGGATGCCAATTGTACTAATTTATATTGTATCAAGTTATTTAACCGAGCCCGAGAGCCCTCTATACCCGCATTTGTGTCAACAATTTTGAGTACGAAAGATTTTGTACAACATTGTAATACTAGATGGCGATAAGAAGTGATATTTCTGACGGGATTCTGTTTGGGATATCAAAAACCATGGAGGATAGATGATAGAGGTAAAGGAAAACTGACACTGACTCATATGGGGGAAAGGTAAAAGTGTCAAGCTATAAGCAGTAAATTGGCGCTAGCGTAGGCAAAGAGTATGGTATGAATGTAGCAGTTGTTGAGTGACAGCCCTGTTTCAAACTTCCTATTTACGTAGTCAAAATTTACCCTGTTGCTACGGTGGCGCCATAATTTAACACAGTTTGAGGGACACTTGCACAACAGAGTAATTTCTCCTTTACTTCTATACTCCATGTTAAAAACAAACGGCCAAGGATGTGAGAGAGGACTGGCTGAATATCGAGTTCTTTGGTGGGTTCTGAAAAGTTACTAAGTTGTTTAGACTGTATTTGATTTATAAATAATTATTTCAAAACGAAAGAAAGGCCTGGCGAATTATTGAACACTAATGTTCTCCATACTAGTTAAAAGTAGCGCCATCTCTTATAACCCTTTAGAACTACGTGGGATCGCAGATTTACATTTTAAGCGCTCTTACGCACTAGCGGACAGCCGCCATGGCAGTTTGTTGGCGGAGGTTACACGTACTTACAATCATTATTGTAAATCAACAATCACTAAAATTAAGACAAGATTACGATGGATTTTATTTGTAGGAACCCAGGCTGTAGTCGGTTATAACTAGTGTCCGACCGAAGCTTCGGCTTCGGCTTCGGCTTCGGCTTCGGCCACCTTCGGCCAAAAAAGCACCTTCGGCCAAATCTTCGGCTTCGGCCAAAAATTTGCCGAAGGTTTGGCCGAAGCCGAAGGTTTGCTAGTTGTCAAATATTGAAATTTACTGAACGAAGCTAGAGCGAGACGGAGAGTGTGCAGAGCAGCAGAGTTTCGCCGCGCCGCCGCACCGGCCCAAACGAAATAACGAATCGCAGTAAGTAAACTAAACGAGTCAAAACAAGTTTGAGAGCGCGTCTTAAAATCTAATAAGTATCTAATAAATTAAAAAAATGTGACTGATTATTTGATTATTTTTGTTAAAATTACTTTAAGTAAATAAATATTTAATTAACATTGTATATTAGAAACTTTTATTATTGACAATATTTTATTACCTACTTGTATATGTTGGTCACTCGGCTCGTTATTGGGCTAAATCTCTAAAGCTCTCACAATACGTATCTAGTATATTCTGAGATCAAAGTAACTATCGTATTTCTCAAGGTCAATGACACCTTCGGCTTCGGCTTCGGCTTCGGCCAGAATTGCACCTTCGGTCGGACACTAGTTATAACACACCTAAAATTATATCCAATGTTGAATAACAATAATATCAGTGAATCAGACTTATATATAATCTAAATTTTATTAACAAACAATAACCGACTTCAAAGTTACTGTAAAACTACTTGTCAGATCTCGTTCAAATGTATGTGGGATTACGTGACAAGCACCTGCTTTCGATTAAAAAAAGAATCATTGAAATCGGTTGGCGTGATATTGAGTTATTCGTCCATTTGTCGCGCTTACTTAATACAAATTTAAGACTTATATGGTTTTATTATCATGGATGCCATTGTCAGATCTCAATAAAATTTATATGGGACCACATGACAGCCACCAGCTTTCGATTAAAAAAGAATCATCAAAATCGGTTCGCCCAGTCCAAAGTTCTGAGGTAACAAACATAAAAAAAACACTCGAATTGAGAACCTCCTCCTTTTTTTGAAGTCGATTAAAAACCCACTACAGCCTGGGTTCCTACAAATGACATCCATCGTAATCGTCATAATTTGGGTCATTGTTGATTGACAATCATTATTGTGTGTGTAACCGATGAAGCGATTTGTTTAGGCTCGGTTCACCGACAAAATGGCGTGCTATTTTTTTTTTTTGATCCATGTATGTTCGTGTGTGTACAGAGTGTGGCACGGAAATAAACGTTTTTCTTTCTTTCTTTCTTTCTTTCTTTCTAATTGTTCTACTGTACTAGTGAACCGCGGAGCAGGCCGCTGCTTTCTGTTCAACCGCCGCGGTTGAAATTTTGTGGCGGTTAAGTGCGTACAACCACAAGATTCACAAGCAGCTGCATTTTAAACTGGAAAAGCGTCTAGTCGCGCGGTTAACCGCTAGTGCATAAGCCCTCTTAGAATAAGCGTTGCGGCACTTGCGGCCGAGTACCTTCGTGATTTGAAATAAGAAAATTTGCATCTACCTCATTTTATTTACATAAAGTTAATAACACAAAATGTTACAGTAAATAAACGTTGTCAATTGATGTTTTGTACTTATCGTCTGTCGGGCGAAACATTGTGTATCTTGAGCGAAGTATTGTGTATCTGCTGTGAAATGGAATCAACTTCGTCATCTTTGTCCAGTAACTGTGAATTTGTGAAAAATGAACGAGGTATTGAGAACTTACCAAAAATACTCGATGGCAAGTTTTTTATATATTCTGGAAAGGAGTCCACTAGTACGAAAAGGGTGGCTATTTGTACTTCGTGTCTACCAAAAGAAGTTAAAATTTGCGGTTTCAATAATTACACGTCTAATTTCGTTACTCATCTCAAACGAAGACACGGCCAAGAAAAACTCAAGGAATATCAGAGTTACTTGAAAAGTGGGAAGATTTCTCCGAGTTCTCATCATTCAGAAAGGTATTCAGTTAATGAAAATACGAGATCAGTTTCACTTTCACAAGAGAAATTTAACGAAAATATCTTGAATTTTTTTATTAATTCCATGCTTCCTTTGCAAGTGATAGAAGATCCGTTTTTCAAGAAAATGTTTCAATGTTTTGATATAAGTGGAAAAGGGCTGAGCATTGTTAGCGGAAACACTTTGGGACGCTTGATCGATGACCGGTATATAAAAGACATAACAAATATCAAGAATGAACTACGTGGTGTAGAACAAATCTGTACAAATGCCCATATCTGGTCGTCAAAAACGCCACATTTCTTGGGCTGGTCGTCCAAAACCCCACGTTTTTTGGTAGTCACAGCGCACTGGCTAGACTTAAATCTGCAACGGAAATCTAAAACTTTAGCCTGCCGAAGATTTCCATATACGTATAAATACGACCAGGTAGCCATTTTACTCGAAGAAGTGCATTCGGAATTCGGTCTCGACTACCAAAAAGAACTCACAGCTGTAAACGATAGAGCCAGCCATTTTGTGAATGCGTTTAAAGAGTTTAGCGTAGACATGGGAAGTGGTTTTGCTAACTTTGACGCCACAGAAGGAAGTCATATTATCTACATTATAAACGAAGTTGATCCTCTACATTTAGCTAATGTTATTCCACAATCAACTATAGAATTTCCCGAACATTTAAGATGTCCAGCCCACAAGCTCAATCTATGTGCAAGTGATGCCATTAATGTGTTAAAAAATGAAACAGATATCGCCAAAATTCATAACAGAGTTATAAAAAAATGCAACGATTTGTGGATCATCGCTATTCGCCCTAATTCAGATGAGATAATACGAAGCATCATTGGGCATAGTATCTCTAAGCCGGAAACTACTCAATGGAGCAGTCTTTATGATGCACTTCAAGAAATTACAGCGATACAGAAAAAGAGTGGACAATTGTACACGTCTTTGGGAATAACACAAGGTTTGAGTGCTATAGATTTCCAGTACATAAATGAATATTTGGATTGTTTTAAACCTATAGCACAGGCTCTGGACATACTACAAGGCGAGCAAGACATGTATTACGGAATTTTACTCCCATGTTTAGTGTCTCTGCGAAAAAAGTTGCAGAAATTGAAAGAAGAGTCATTTGTTTTTTGTAAAGATTTAGCGAAGAGTTATTTGGAAAGCGTAGAAAGAAGATTTGCAGAATATTTTAATATATCTTCAAGGGTAGCTCAAAATGCAGTAATAGCTGCTATGTCTTATCCCAGATTCAAGGATAAATGGATAACTTGTGTAGAAATAAAACACCATTCACGAATTAGAGCAATTTTCGAAGGAGCTGTTGTCGAGGAAATAGCCGAGGATTATAAAAGGTTGAAAGTTGCACCGAATAATATAGATGACAGCTATTTTGAATTGGATAAATCAGAGATTGATTCAAAAGGAAATATGCAAATGGGTAATCTATCTAAAGCAGAAGACATTATTTCTCGTTATTTGGCAGATCAGGATAGAAATGTATTCATGTTAGTTAGACATCCTGAAATCAGGAGGGTATTCAAGAAATATAATACTCTTCTACCATCCACGGGGCCCGTTGAAAGACTTTTTTCGAATGTAACAATGGTGAATATACCCGAATCACATAAACTTTCGGATGAAATGATCGAAAAGAGACTGCTATTAAAATCAAATTTAAGCTAAGCCACAGTACTAATGTAATTGTTTAATGCTTTTTTTAATAAATTAAATGAGAAATAATTGTTTTTTTTTTATTGTGAGAAAATAAAATCCGTTTTTCAATCTTTTTAACCGACTGATATTTTTTAATGTTAGGTACCTCATAACTTTTAACTGGGTATACAGATTTCGATGATTCTTTATATTTGAACTGGTGCTTGTCATGTGGTCCCATGAACGAGATATAACGAGTGATTTTTGAGTTAATGATTAAATATTAAGATAATAGATAACTTGAAGTCATTTTATTATTTTATTAGTTTATTATTTTATTAGTTTTTTTTCAGAAGAACTATGAAGATATCGATTGATAGATCTGCCATGAGCCTGTTCAAAAGTATGATATAATGAAGTTATTATTATACAAATTTTACCTCATTTTCCGGGATAATAAATACCTTATTCCTTATTCCAGATCATTGTCTACCTGTCTGTTAAATTTCATGAAAATCCGTTCAGTATTTTTTGCGTGACCTTTCAACAACAATCTTTCAACATCCATACATCCTCACAAACAAGATTTCATATTTATATTAGTAGGAACTTCCTACTAGGAAGTAGGATATTAACTAGGAATGTTATCAATGACTAATGGATATGAAAAAAGCGGCCAAGTGCGAGTCGGACTCGCCCATGAAGGGTTCCGTAGCAGCAAGTAACATAATATAAAAGTTCTTGTACTTCATTGTAACTGATCGATGTTTTTTGCGGTTTACGATTTATGACATATTAAAAAAAACTACTTACTAGATCTCGTTCAAATCAATTTTCGTTGGAAGTTTGCACGGTAATGTACATCATATAATTTTTTTTAGTTTTATCATTCTCTTATTTTATTTTATTATTTTAGAAGTTACAAGGGGGGGGGGGGGACACACATTTTACCACTTTGGAAGTGTCTCTCGCGCAAACTATTCAATTTAGAAAAAAATGATATTAGAAACCTCAATATCATTTTTGAAGACCTATCCATAAATACCCCACACGTATGGGTTTGACGAAAAAAAAATTTTTGAGTTTCACTTCTATGTATGGGGAACCCCCAAAATTTATTGTTTTTTTCAATTTTTGTGTGAAAATCTTAACGCGGTTTACAGTATACATCTACTGACCAAGTTTCAACAGTATAGTTCTTATAGTTTCGGAGAAAAGTGGCTGTGACATACGGACGGACAGACAGACAGACAGACATGACGAATTTATAAGGGTTCCGTTTTTTGCCATTTGGCTACGGAACCCTAATTAGGACCTTGATACGGATTATTACGGATATATGAATATTTTTCAGTCTAAGTATGGTTACTATGTGAAATTATTTCCGAATCCGATTATTCGTTGCTCACTCGGCTCAAACGGTTCGTTCGGCTCTTTGACTCTTTCAGCTCACTGAGCTGATTTGAGCTGAACCGCGAGCCGGTTCACAGCTCTGGCTCAACTTCGTGACTTACGAGCTGATCTGCATCATCTACAGCTCGCGCGTTTTGGTTGAGTCACCCATGTCTAGATATTATTTTAGAAAGACTTGACATTTAATTACCTCGTATTGTATTATGTGGATCCACTCTCTTGGGTTCCAATCAAAAATAAAAATCAATCGTGAAATGTTTGTTGTGTACTAACAATGTCCATTACTTATACCAACTCCAGCATACAGTCGTTAGCGTGATTCAGAAATGAGATTATCGCCATCTAGCGTTACACTATTGTACTTTTCTATTTCAGTTCGATGCTTATCGGATTGATTGGGTCGAATCGAATGGCTTTACTTACGGGGTATTATGATTTAAAAAAGTGTGTGTACTTATGTACGCACGTAATAAGTTACACCTCTTAATTTTAAGTATCTCTCGCTCGCACCCACGACCCGGCGCGCGCTAGCAATCCAACCACGTACCTCTCGCTCGCACCCGCGACTCGCGCTAGCAATCCAAAACAACTACAGCGAATGCTGTGCGCGAAGTATCACGCACCTTTATCATGTCGCTTTTTGGCTGTCGCATGGCAAAAATTTTACTCTCATATTTTTTTCCAGACGCCCCATAATAAAGTATAACTTCAAAAATGACACCCTATAGAATATTATGAATTTATTATTTATAGACATTCTAAGCGGCAAATCCCATATTTTACGAGAAATCATTAGAACTGAACATATCTCTGTAACGTAAACTAAAGTACTATTATTATTTTTTCGTTGGGTCTACTTAAGCTACCACCCTTTTGCTTCAGCCGCCAATCGTCACTTCATGTTCCGGCTGGGGGCCTGAGAGCCACTTCTTTCGTTTTATTCCTCTCTTGGCCGGAAACGCATCAGTGATGCTTTTGGTGCCGCTGATTTCTATGAGTGACGAGAGCCACTTACCTTCAGGTGGATCGTCAGCTTATTTGTCAGCTATTTCCATAAAAAGATGTCAATCCCCTCTGCCCATGGACATCTGTGACTAACCAATAAGACTGTCAGAACATCTGTAGTCGATTAGTGTTCCTGTTAGTTTTAGGTGTTAGTAAAATGATCAGTTACTTATTATTCGTTAGTAAGATTGCAAAGGTTAGGACTGCTAGATTAGATTTAAAAAATCGGCACGTTTATATATTTTTATAAACAAAAGCATATTTCGGAAACCTAGTCGCCAATTTTAAGTTGTACTGTGGCCATAATTCTCCACTATAAGAGACAAATTTTATAATAAAAAAACACAAAAATTGTTTGTGGCAATGTAGGTACGTTATAAACTTTGAAACCATCCAGCCGATCTGCCCCAAACTGGTCTCATTTGAAAGGTAATAATGCGAAGATGGTTTGAGACCACTGTTTACCTGTGCACCCACCGGTGGGTGAAGTCATTGGGTGCACGGGTAATAGATCACTAAAACAATGCATTAAGCACATTCGGGTGAATTCATGAAGTCGATTTTTGACTTATCCCGATTTTTTTAGTGTTGGCACACCTTTTTGTAATAAAATTAAAACTATTTTTGTTTCAGCGTTTTCAAAACATCGGATGTTTCGTGGGTACTTCGGAGAATGTTCTCTTCAAACTATTGAAGGATAAGACCAATCCCGTATTCAAACAGATTTCAAAACTAAATACGACGCCCACCCCTGATGAATTTGGAGCCAGCAATGAGAAATACAAGCTACAATGACTATTTTTAACTATGGGAAAATAATACTTGAGTCAATATACGAGTAACTTATAGCAATATTGTAAAATGAAGGATATTATTGTTGGTCATGACGCTTTTTTATATCAATTTTACTTGAACCTAAATCTAATATAATTTATACGTTATATAAGTCCTTACTGAAAGATATTTAATTTCAACTGTCAGTAGTCTATTTTATGTTCTAGCCTCAAGGAATTACTTAATTTCTGGGATAAACTGTGATCAATTTTTGTCCCGAAACATATTATGTTAATTTATCTATAGGTATATATGTTACCGGATATCTGTATAAACCAGTATTCTATACAATACCTAGGCAATGTATAGAATATCTAAAACGTTCAGGTAACGTTTGGAATATTTTAAACTTTTTCGGCGGTAGCTGTCAAAAGAGCAACATAGTGTTCTGGCGAAAAAACCTTTTAAAAATATTTAAACAGTTAAAAAAAAACCACTTTTTTCGCCCTTACGTTAAACTTACCGATTGATAAGTGTAATAATATATCAGAAAGATAAATGAAGTAGTATTGCACTTGTTACTGCACCGTCCCGTCCGTTTAACCGCAACTTGATTTTCAAAATCACTTCACTGAGGTACGATTATTGTATTATAAGTTAATTATGGCTTCCTTTGATGCACTTATGTCGAACCAGCAAGCCATTGAAACAAATCTGCTGAAAAGGCTTGCTGATTTTGAAGCCCAGCTTAAAGCTACGGCGCCACAAACTTCAACCTCTGTAACCCGCCTGAGCGAAGACTTCCATCACTTCAAAACAGAGGTGTCAGAGATTATGAATCTTCTCCGCCAGCAAATCTCCGAATGTTCCAAATCGATTGAAGTCATTGAAATGAGACACCGCAGAAATTATCTAATGTTTCATGGGGTTCCCGAGAACATTGATGGCAGCCTTGAGGATTTCTTCATAAAACTCTTCGTTGAGAAATTTGGACTAGGCGTTTTCACTCGAGACAAACTCAGTGCATGTCATCGACTAGGGAAACTTAGTGACGGCAAGTGTAGACCCGTGCTCATTCGCTTTGTGGATCCTTCAGTTCGATCAGTAATTTGGAGAAAGAAAACTGCCCTCAAAGGTTCTTCTGTCGCCGTGTCCGAGTTCTTAACCCGACAGAGACAATCTCTCTTCATGTCGGCACGCAAACGTTTCGGTGTCCATAACTGCTGGACAACTGAAGGCAATATTTATATTAAGGCAAATGATGGAACTCGCCACCGCATCACTTCTGAACAGGATTTGTGTACTATCGCTGATGTCTCTGAAAAACATCAAAGGAGCCGTTCCACTTCTCCTGTTACAGCTGCTTCCGTAAATCAGTGCGCTAAAACCAAGAGGACTGTACGAAATAGGAAATAATAGAAGTTTGTTGTGCCACCTTTGCAAGTTACTGAAACACTACATGTTGTATACATAATATGTAAGCCTACTATGTATGTAAATCCTATTTTTTTGCTTTGATTTATAACATAACATTAGTTTAACATTATTTTGCAACTTAAATGAGTACCTTACTTATAATTAATTTTTGTATTATTTATTAAACTGTAATGTGGGTATTACTTAAAACTTTTGAAATATCGATGTCTTGGACGCTGTTAATTTGGCCTGTTGTTTCTGCACAGATTAGTTATGTTAAGTTGGATTGTAACAAGGAGTAAGTTGCAGTGAATCTCTGGATTACATAGTTTTCTTTTTCTTTACTGTTTGCTTAAAGTAAAATACTTCAATGTTATTTTGAATTACTTCCGTTCATAAATAATATGTATATTTTTTTTTTCTTTCCCTTGGCTATTGTTGTAAAGTGATTGTAACAATTTTTTGGCTAATGCAATTTGTTAATACGTTTCTTCGGTTAACCGGCGGGATTGGTAGAATAGTTTGCCATCCCTTAGTATAATTTTGTAGTAATATTTTGTTATACAATTATATAAAATAAATATTAAATATATACATATATATATTTATTTATACAAATTATAATTATTTATTTATCAGTAATGTCCGATGATGATTCTTTTTATTCAGCCTGCGATACTTCCGACAGCTATGATTCCTTTGATGAACCAGAAACATTACAAAATTTACTCGATAAATCACTGGTACAATGTCCGCATTCACTTAACATCTGCCACTTGAATGCGCAGAGTATACCAGCCCATTATTCTGACCTTCTAGATACTTTTTCTTTGAGCAATTCCACGGTGCACGCTATTCTAATCTCGGAAAGTTGGCTTAAGCCACAACTTTCATCCCTCTCTTATAGTTTACCTGGATACGTTTTGGTCAGAAATGATAGGGTTGGTAAAGGTGGTGGAGGAGTTGCTATATACCTACGAAATGGGATATCACATACCATAATTGCTTCCTCTCCCTCGGAATACTCTGCAACTGCCGAATATTTGTTCCTGGATCTACGGGTGGGATGTTTTAAAGTCTTGCTTGGAGTGGTTTATTGCCCTCCTAACACAAGTTACTTCCCCAGTCTGGAACGTGTCCTTGAAGTCATCTCCACAGACTACACACATCGCATAATTATGGGCGACTTTAATACCGACCTTCTCAAACCTTCTGCTGAAAGTGTCAAGCTTCACAATATCCTTACTTCTGTTAATTTATCCGTTCTCCCTAGCAATCCTACTCATCACAACTCTGATTCTCCCGACACCTGGCTTGACCTCATTATCACCTCCTCGCCTTCTCTTGTCACTAAGCATGGTCAGTTGTCTGCACCTGGTTTTTCGCGCCATGATCTACTTTACCTTGCGTTTAAATTAAAACCACCTAAACATAAACAGGAAGTTTTTCGGATGCGTAATTATGCCAGCATAAACCTTGCCGATCTTAGCAAGGATGCGGCATCTATCGATTTTACACCTGTGTATGTTGCATCAACAGTTGATGAGAAAGTGTCTCTCTTTAACGATATAACTTTAAAACTTTTTGATGCACATGCACCGCTGAAAAGTGTCCGAGTAAAGCGGCCTCCAGCTCCATGGATCACACGTGGGGTTCGTATGGCCATGACTCGCCGTGACAGAGCGTTTAGAAGATTTAAGAACAATAGGAATAACGATAATTGGAACTTCTACAAAATCGCTCGTAATCGGTGCAACCAGATGGTCAGGGCAGCTAAGCGTCGATTTTTCCATGACAATATTTCTAATTCTTCTCCGGCCAACATTTGGAAGTTCCTCAATTCACAAGGCGTAGGCAAGAAATGTTTGTTAAACGATAACTTAGATTTTTCTCTTAATGATCTCAACTCACATTTCTGTCCTGCTCCTACTCTGTCTTCTGGCGTCAAGTCCAATACCATCCTCGAAATAGCTTCCTTGGCTAAAACTCAATGCAAAACCTTTTCCTTTTCTCCTATCTCCGATGAAATTTGCCGTAAAGCATTATTATCCATTCAGTCTCAAGCAGTTGGCTGTGATGAAGTGAGTCGTGCCATGATATTACCCATTCTTGAACATTTTCTTTCAGTTATTACTCACATACTAAATTTTTCTCTTCTGACAGGGGTTTATCCTTCTCTATGGCGTAAAGCTTTTGTCATTCCTATTCCAAAAGTCACCAACCCCTCACAACTTAATAATTTTAGGCCTATTTCCATTTTACCTTTTCTGTCGAAAGTTTTAGAATCAGTTGTCCACAAGCAAATGACTACATTCATTTACAAAAACAATTTTATCTCCCCGTTTCAATCAGGATTCCGTCCTGGTCATAGTACCACTACGGCACTTCTGAAAATCACTGAAGATATTCGGGATGGCTTGGAGTGTAAAAAGGTCACTATACTTGTTCTGATTGACTTCTCTAATGCCTTTAATCTAGTTGACCATGACATTCTCCTCGCCATGCTCAATTATCTAAACTTTTCTTCCGATGCGGTGAAATGGTTTTCTTCTTACCTCAGCGATCGTCAGCAAGCTGTCAAGCATAAGCATGCGACATCTGACTGGCAGAAAGTCCTAAGTGGCGTACCGCAAGGAGGGATTTTATCTCCTCTTCTGTTCTCCATTTTCATAAATTTTCTTACTTCTCACCTTAGCTGTTCCTACCATCTGTACGCCGACGACCTTCAAATTTACTCCCAAGTTGGCGCTAATTCTATCGATTCTGCTATACACACCATTAACGATAATCTAGCTCATATAAACAATTGGTCAAGTAAATTTGGAATTAAAGTAAACCCTGACAAATGCCAAGCGATTTTGATGGGGAGTACCCGCCAGCTCTCTAAAATTGATCTTAGTTCTGTGGCTCCTCTTATTTTTGACGGTATAACTATTAAGTTTTCCCCGTATGTGAAAAATTTGGGATTCTATATTGACTCTTCTCTTAGTTGGTCAACACAAATCACCATGATCAGTCGATGTGTTTTCGGGAACCTCAGTGCTCTGAATCGTCTTAGAAACTTCCTTCCACACAAGGTTAAGGTTACTCTGGTGCAAACTCTCATTTTACCTATAATTGATTATGCTGATGTGTGTTACCCTGATCTCAACGAAGACCTACTGGATAAGCTAGACCGTCTAGTCAACAACTGCATCCGCTTTATCTTTTGTCTTCGCAAATTCGACCATGTCTCCTTCTACCGATCTCAGCTAAAGTGGCTTCCGATTCGCCAACGAAGACATTTGAGGATACTTTCCAGCCTGTTTTCTATTCTCTATGATAATATCTCACCGGGCTACCTGAAAGATAAATTTCAATTCCAGTGCGACACCCATAACCGACAGCTCCGCTCTTCTGAGACTCTGGCTCTCTCCACACCCCTCCACCGTACAGGTTTCACGCACTACTCATTTGCTGTTCAAGCCACTAGACTATGGAATGCACTACCCGTAGCATTAAGGCAGCCGTGCAATAAAGTAACGTTTAAAAAAAAGATTTTAGAGTTCTATCAAAGATCATCATCATCCCAATAGTTTTATGTTATTTTTATTTATAATATTAGTCATGTCCTATTTTATATATTGTGTAAGTATGTATTTATATTTGTATCTATCATATGTATTATTTATTTATATATATATAATGAGTATATAATTTATGTGTATATTGTATTATATTTGTTGTATTATATATCTTTTTATACCGCCTTCGTAGTATTCCCACTGCCCAAAGGTTGACTGGGAGAGAATGCTTTTAGCATTAAGTCCGCCTTTTGTTCCTATACATAATGTAAGGTGCAAAAAAGATTAAATAAATAAAATAAATAAATATTATTTATTTCATACTTCGCCCGGGTATTCTATACAATACTCCATGCGTAGTTGGTAATGTGTGTAAAAGACGGTTCTCTGCCTTTTCGCCGAAAATTGTTTGGCCGATTATCACTTGCCAACTAACGTTTCGCAGAATTTTATTTCGCCGAATAATCATTTGCCAACTTATCACATATTTTTTTTTATTTCCCAACCTAACAGTTGCCAACTGTACGTTTGGTCTGCCTTTTATAATGACACTTTTCAAAAGGCCAACTTTCAAGTAGCGAATGTTTCAGTTTGAGTAATATTAATTTAGTTGTATATTGTTTATAAACCTAGATTTGTAAATTTGCGGTTCTTGTTATCTTCCGGTGACATATGCACTTTTAGGGAGAATTTAGGGGTTTTTGATACACAAACAGGCTTCCAAACGTCTCCGGCGCTGCGGGAAGTGCAGCCCCTCCGCCCTTGCGTAACAAACTGCAGGCACTCCATGCTCGCCTACGCAGCTTCGGCTTACATGGTGCCTGCAGTTTGTTACAGCGGGCGGGGGCAGCTCTCCCTCCGCGCCTCCGGGGTTTACATTCACTCTAGGGGTAGGGCAGACTAGTACCACGTGAGGTCGGGGTTGACTAAGTCGGTTCTGTCACCAATTTTTAAAAATCCGAAGCTGCGTAGGCGAGCAGTGTAGTGTAAGAGCCATTAGACTGCATCTCTCCTTACCATCAAGTGTGATTTCGGTCAACATATATAAAACACAATATTTATATGGATGTCCTTTTAAGACTTTGAACTTTTAGACAAAAATGGTTTCATTTGAAAGGCAATAATGCGCATGCACAAAAGGCAATAATAAACCATCTGGTTTGAGACCACTAAAATAAGAGTCCGTAGTAGCATAGCACACGCAGGTTATCCACTAGTTATAAAAATATACTGCGTAAGATTCATTAATTAATTTTATTTAAGTCTTTTTCAAACTTTTTTTTTTTCAAATTGTAAAAAGTATAAAATACTGCTTTGATTTCATTACAATTTTTTATAAGTGACAACGGAGATATTTTAGATTTTTTAAATATCAGGTATAACTGTACAATGTAAAACTTAGGTTATTACTATGTTTTATTAGTCAGACCCGGTTTGCGCCGACGTGAATCACTAATTATATATCAACAACATCATTAGATAACCAGTGGGCGAGTTGGATATAAATATACCACGCTCAGTAAAAACCATCGTAGAGTCAACTTACCCTGATGATGCTCCGTTTCGGGGCGAAACACGTGTTGGTGCTGGTATGTATGTTGGTATATACTTTTAATTATTGTAGTGCATGTTTCCGTTGTGGAAGGGAGGGAGGTGCCACGCATGTCTTAAAGTATAGGTGTACCAGGATCTGATGGCAAAATGGGGTAATTAAAATTGGAGACGCAACACTCCCAAGCGTTGGGGAAATTGGAATAAAACTTGTTGATCGTTGATATTTTTATCATAGTGTTAGTTTCATAATTCACATTATAATTATGTCTGGTTTATTAACTTCTGATGAAAATATATAAATAACAATGTTATATTATGCACGTATTTTTATATTGTAATTAAATATAAGAGTGACTAGGTAATTTTATGCAACTACAATTTAATTTTTTTTATCTGTAAAGGTATTTTTAATTCATTCGAAGAGAATAAATAGATAATAATAATGAGTTGCTTCTCTAACATTTCAGTTACGTGACTTTGCATGATGTAACTTTTCATGTCATATTCACAACATGTTTGCAAGCTCGAATTTGTAACAATGTTTGTATTCTTAATTTCATTTATTTTAATATCATTTGCAAATCCATTTACATATAAAGAAATCATAATTAGATTAATTACTAAGAAAATATAATAAATATTTTTCTTGAAAAATAAGTATCAAAACGAGTCAATCCTACGAGATGGATAATATTAATATTGTAGATTGTCTTTTAAATACACCTTTTTTCTCATGTTTTTCAATAAACATTGAAAATAATATTTTTGGTTATTGATCGTAAAGGTATTGTCGGTATTCAATCGAAAATAATCATAATTTTAGAAAAAGAAAAAATTCCATACAACTCTTTTTTGACTTGACAATTGTTATAGTTTTAAAAAAATTCATTGCCATATAAAAAACCTATTTTTCTGCTTGTCAAGAATGCCATGAGTTTCTGGTACACCTATAATAATATATACCATCATACATGTTAACCGCAGATTGTTGCAAAATAGACTAATACTTAATAATAATATATTTGTTATTTCAATAAAATATACGTAAGTTTATTAAGATATAAATGTTTATAGTAAATTATAATTTATCATCATAAACGTGCAGTTTTATTTCAACAACGACCACTTCAATTGTTCCTTTGCGGATTGTAGAACCTGAAAAAAATAAACGATTATTGAAACAATAAAATTAAGTATATTATTGTATGAAAAAAATAATTAAAGATTCACAAAATAATGGCAAAATCTTATATTGTACTTAATCATAATACCCACGCGTGACTTGATCTACACTGGCCAGAACAGTAGTAGCAGAAGGGTAGTTCAATATAGATTCACAAACACAAAGAGAAATATATTTAGTGACGACCCGCGTGGATTCGAATCCCACAGAGCATGGAGGATAGAGTAGATGGAGGGCCATCTCTGGGTATGAAGACTCCGTAAAACACGTCCAATAAGGGTGGCGCTGCGGTAGCCTAGGATAAGTTATTATTCTACCCTCCATAATTATTATAAAGTAATATTTGAACTCAGCAAACTTCACTCCGTCTACAACAGCTATGTTCATATCGTAGTTCCGCGCGGTCGGTAGTTGGATGGGTGACCGCTAGTGGCAATTTGTAGAGCATTTTCGGTGCTTCGAAGGGCACGTGAAATATGTGGGTACCGTTTGTTATCGTAAGATGTCGGAAGCCATGTCGGCGACCTTTGGGCGACATGACTTAACGGCACAATTACAACAACTGTATTGGCCACTAACCCCGTTACCAATCCGCATTGAAGAATGCTTTGAAGGCCTCTGTGCCTCTTCAAGAGTAAAGAGAGACCTGTGCTCAGTAGGCGGCAGTTAAGGGTTGAAATCAAGAAGTCAAGATGAATAAACAGTTTTTCTTTACCTCCTAGCCTTTCTACTTAACTGTGAAATATTTAACGTGTTTAGATTGCAAAATAAGAGATTGAGAGTTACTAATAAAGGTTACCGCTTATGACGTCACGTGACAAGAATGAGGGTAGAATAACGTTAGTTTTGGTTGGTATCCCATTTTGAGTAAATTGCGTGAATAGTTTCTCAGTGGCATACATGCCAAAATTATTATTCTACCACCCGACAACAAGAAACAATAAAGTTACTTGCGTCACTGCATATTAAAAAGTTACCATCGGTATTTTTAGGGTTAATGTGAAATGGCAGGCGACATCCATTCTTATTACATTATTGAACCAATAATAATTATAATATTAAAATGAGCACTACGTTTTACTAATAAAAAGAAATAAATAGTAAATAAATAATATAACCAAATCAAATAATATATATTTAATATACCCCCAAAAATAATATAAGTAATACATACAAAAAAAAAACAGATTCTTGATTTAATTAATTGAAATGCCTGCTAAACCTATTTACATAATACATATATCTTTACAATACATTAATAATATAATATACTCCGCGCTAAATAAAATAATAACAATAAATATAAGTACTATGATCATATTATTTATACGTAAGCTATTAATTATATGTTGTTCCTTGGCCAATAGTTATTTCATTAAATCGTGCAGTATCTGAAATATTAATAATAAGCAATAAATAAATTAAATAAAAAGCAAATAATTAATATACATTAAAATTTTGTAACAGTAAGCATTTCAAAGCTTGAGCATGCAACAGTGATAAATAAATAATTTGAAGAAACTAATAATACAAGATGCCAATAGTTTTGAAAGTAAATACACGCTTTTATAGTGTCATTGTACTAAAGCAAATAAAATTGTGTTAGGTCATGCGTATTACAAAAATGCATTGTCATCACAACTGAATCAATGTTATGTAAAATTTCAATTCCTTAGGATATAATATATGGAAGTTAGACAAGATTTGACCCACACGAACAGGTTCTAAATAAAAGCGTTAAAAATACTAAGTTTTAATTCTGTTATGCGTTGCTATGGTCCTTTTTCCGATTATCAGTTCAACTCATATTTATTGCTCAATAAATTCAGCTCAATCAGTTCAGTTGAACTAGTCATAAAAGTAGCAAGACTTGATCCATAGTTCCATAGTTATAAGAGGTTGTAAAAATGTGCAGATAATAAAAAAAAATTGGAACATTTTAGGCATCGATTTTGCATCATAGAGCATCAAAATTATAAGTGATCAGACTAATATCTAATTATTCAAATAGCCGATAGAAAATTTATCTTGTTCGAGGTACAAACAAGTAATGGTGCATGACTATAAATCGGTGAGCTGTTGAGCCGCAAATCAATGTCAAATTCAAACTCTAAGTTCAACGTATGTTCAGTTCTGCCTCGGCTCTGCTAGCGACCACACGCTTGTTTGTTTATTCTAAACCAAAGGTTCTCAAACTTTCGCGCAACATGCTTACGTGTGCCAGTTGTGGACTTCAACACACAGAAGGTCCAACGTGCAGCCTTTGTAAACAAAACTATGATTTTTCCTGCGCTGGAATAACAGAAGGAGGATACAGGAGACTGGGCGATCGGAAGAACTCCTGGCGATGCCCCAGATGCAAATCCAATCTCTCTCCGTCTCCAGCAGCTACCTCACCACAGCCCAACCAGCTAGACAAAATTCAAGAACAACTAAATAATGTCATGTTGAAGTTGGCACCATTAACAGCTTTAGTAGAAGACGTAAAGACGATTAAGGATGATATTAAAAATCTTCAACAGTCACAGGAAATGGCCCACGAGCTTCTAACTAACTTTTCGGCAACTATTCAAGACTTAGAGACTAGGGTAATAAAGGTGGAAAAAATCGCACAAGACATCCCAAGCCTTCAGAGTGAGATAGCAAAGATTAACGACAATCTGAATGATAGAGATCAATGGGCGCGAGCAAACAACGTTGAAATTAGAGGGATCCCCTTAAAGAAAAATGAAAATCTCTATGAAATCGCCCAAAAAATAGGACAACTCTGCGACTTTCCAATCAAAAAGGAAGAAATCAATTACATCGCTCGCATACCTACTCGAGTTCCTAATGGAGAAAAACCTATTGTAATCGCATTTAACAACCGCTATACCAAGGAGGAACTGGTAGCACTATCGCGTCGGAGTAATCAACTTAATCTGCAGAATTTGGGTTATAACGCTACGGGGAATCTCTACGTCAACGACCATCTGACGCAGCGGAATAAAAACCTACTTAGTAAAGCGAGATCACTAGCGAAGGATAATAACTATAAATATGTATGGGTTAAACACTGTAAAATAATGGTCCGGAAATCCGACACTTCTCCAATATTTTTTATAAAGTGCGAAAACGACCTTATGAAAATAACATAAAATTATTCGAATCGTTACACCATTTTTACAAGTGTTTGCCGCATAGTTTGGGAATCACGTGCATCGTCGGAGTCTTTTGTCCGCCTTATCGCTGTCGGCCGCGCGCATTGGTCATCGGGGCAGCCATCCAATTATCACCTGCAGGTTTGCCGCATCTTAGACAACTTACGCATCTATGCGCCTATATTTACTTTACTTTAGCGCTCTCATTCGCTTACGCACTTGTGGACGCAAGTTTACTTTTGCTTGAGGTACGTGATACTGCTTGTTACTGGGCACTTGACGACAATTATACAATGTTGCACTTTTGTTATTACGCTAACGCCGTTTTAAATAACTACTCAATTCAAATTCTTTTTCTGCGAATCTATCATTTTGTTTTTACCTGTTTCATTTTATGCTATATATTATTATCTACGTCTATTCATATGTCTATATTTTACACTCCTGGGTATATAAATAATAGAATTACGGTCATTAATACAATACATATGCACTTATTACGCTTTAATTGGATTCGCTTGAGTTATGCATCACGGTTTGTAAATAATGGCTTTTAATGGAATTAACATTTACTACCAAAACACCCGAGGACTACGCACGAAGACGCATCTATTTAAACGAAACATACAACTTAATTCGTATGACATAATTTCACTGACAGAAACATGGTTGCTTGATGGTATTCATGATAGCGAGCTTTTTGATAACCGGTACCTAGTATGGCGAAGAGATAGAAATTATGCAGTTACGAAAGAAAAATATGGTGGAGGAGTACTATTAGCTATTCGTCGCGGTATTAGTGCAGTGCATCGCCCAGAATGGTCTTCATCCGCTGAAGACATCTGGGTAACTATAACACTTAATAATAAAAACAAAAACTCACTGAAACTGCACGTTTGTACTATTTATCTATGCAATGAGAACCTTGGAAATTCCTACAACGTACAAGTATGCAATTTCACAGATCGCTTGTCCCAAATAGTTAACTCGCATCCGACCGACTTGTTTTTAATTATGGGTGACTTTAATTTCAGCAACATCCAGTGGACATCTGACATTAGTGGTGATCCCCCTCAGTATTCCGGAGTCGCAGGACATACGCAAACTTATTTTTTTGACACAATGTTGGAATGTAACTTAACTCAGTACAATATTCATCGTAATATTAATGACAGAATACTAGATTTAGTGTTCTGCAACTCCCTATTACGAACCCTAGTCTGCGAGGAGCCACTAGTGCCAGAGGACACCCACCATAGATCTTTAAATATCTGGTTGAACTACAAGAAAGTTGACCATCTTAATTCTAGGCCTAGATTAAAATATTACTTTGAATCGGGTGATTATGATAATATTAATTTTAACTTGGGAGAGGTTGATTGGAATGAAGGTTTGCTGAATAATTCATTAGAGCAAGCAGTACAGAATTTTTATAAATACCTATATGACGTTATCGACAAATATATACCACATAAGACAATAACAAATGATGATTTTCCACCGTGGTACAATGCTTCTTTAAAAAAAGTACTTAAAGAGAAATTTAAATACCTAAGAAAATATCACATTTATAAAAACACCGCAGACTATGACTCATTTTCCCTTCTTCGCCACAGAGCCAAAGTATTGGAGGCAGAGTGTTATATAGCTTACATCCAAAAATATGAAGATTCAATAGCAAAGAACCCAAAGCTTTTCTGGTCATTTATCAAGTCACAAAAACTCAGCACCAACAATATTCCCACATCCATGTCTTATGATTGCAAAACAGCTAACTCGGGTCAAGATATCTGTCAATTATTCGCAAACTACTTCCAATCAACATTTCTGCAATCGGCAACCTCCTTAGACGCTAGTACATTAAGTTCCTCCCTTCACTCTGGCCATACTAATGATATAAGTAATATAGAAGTCACACCGGAAAATGTAAAGCATCTACTTAAGAGTCTTGATCACTCAAAAGGAGCAGGTCCAGACCGGATACCACCAGTATTTGCCATTAAATGTTCCGATAGCTTGACAAAACCTTTAACAATACTTTTTACACGATCCATAAAGGAAGGCATAGTTCCTGAAATCTGGAAGTCAGCATTTATAACACCAGTGCACAAAAATGGCAATAAAAATGACGTCAAAAACTACAGACCGATTTCCAAATTATGTGTCTTTGCAAAGTTACTCGAACGTATAGTATTTACGCAGGTTCAAAACTGTCTTCAATCCTCCTTTATTCTGGAACAGCATGGTTTCCTTAAAAATCGTTCGACAACAAGCAACTTGATATCATTTACTGACTACTTGACCAGTAACATGGACTCAGGAGGGCAAGTAGACGCTATTTTTACCGATTACAGTAAATGTTTTGATCGTATTGACCACTCGGTTCTCTTACAGAAGCTCCTGTATGCCGGAATACATGGTAATCTGTACAGATGGTTTAAATCTTACATCGAAAAAAGATCCCAGGCTGTAGTACTGAATGGTTATACCTCTACATGGCACACTGTACCCTCCGGAGTTCCACAAGGCTCGTTACTCGGACCAATGCTATTTAACATATTTGTTAACGATATCGCACTATGCTTCAAACACTCAAAATTCCTGTTATACGCGGACGATATGAAAGTTTTCAAACAAATACGCTCTATAGTTGACTGCCATCTTTTACAACAAGACTTACAAAGGTTTGAAGATTACTGCCAACTTAATAAGTTAGACATTAACGTAGCAAAATGTCACGCTATAACTTTTACCCGCAAAGTAAATTTTATTAAATTCAAGTATTACATTAAAGGACAAGAACTTGATGTTGTCGATGAAATACGTGACTTAGGGATAATACATGACTCGAAACTTACATATGATAAGCATATCGATTACATTGCAAAAAAAGCTAACAAGTCTATGGGATTCATCAAGAGACAATGTTCACAATTTAATAACATAAAAATTGCCAAAATTCTTTACTGTTCACACGTGCGTAGTATCCTTGAATATGGTTCACAAATCTGGAACCCGCAGTATGATACTTATATCGATAGACTAGAATCCATTCAGCGCAGATTTATGAAGTATCTCCAATTTAAGTGCAACAAATACGATGCAAGCTACGGACTTAGATGTAAGAGATATCATATATTACCACTACATGAACGACGTAAAATAGCTGATATCGTCCTCTTAATGAAAATTGCCCAGTTTCAAATAGACTCACCATACCTCCTCAATAAAATTAATATACAAGTACCTACAAGGTCAGTGAGACAGCCACATAATTACATACACGCCTCATTTGGCTTTACCAAATATAGGCGAAATTCTTTCTTCGTAAGGTCGGCAAATTTTGTAAATAAATTGGATGGCTTCCCTGAATTTGACCTCTTCAATACATCTGTAAGCGCCTTAAGGACCAGGGTGTCACGAAACTGGTTTTCCATGATGACCACGTAACTCATGTTGATTTGTATTGTGATTTGTGAGCCAGTAATCCATCTATATAATTCATGTTATATTTTAGTTACATTTTTTTTTTCTTTCTTTAGTGTAAACAAACAAGTTAGTAATCTAGATTCACTATGCGAAAGCAGCTAAAAGGTGTTATTCTATCTAAACTAATTAAGTAATTGTAATATTATAATAAGATCACTGTATGCTTTCCGAAAAGAATAAAATAAAATAAATAAAAATAAAGTATGTGTGAGTCGTTCTGAGACAGATCAATGACTCGAGTAACGTAGTCTGTACCTACTAGTTGAGTTCTAAGCCCTTTAGCTTCTTTTTAGGTCGATTAGGTTCATTCGATTCATTCACCAATCGCCATCAGTTCAAATACTGAAGACAAACTGACAGCTATCATTTTAGTCAAACTGTCAAACTCAGTATGGCCTACACTTTGCATAGATCAGCACGCTAAGATGTATAATGTATAGGCATGGCTTGTTTTATATTTGGTATCAAAAATATTTACATATTCTCTATAGAATCTTCTCAAATACCCCCCAAATACACCAATAATAATACAAAAACAACTCAATGGTGTTGCCATAAATAGATTTTTATAGTTACAACAATTTCCTCTTATCCACAGTAGTGTTGAGACTATAATTAATATTTTTAATCCATATGGTATATTGGGGCGGAGCTTTTAGGGATGAAATTTATGACATGGTCATACTAATTAATGACATAATTAGTATAAATTATAATTATATAACATCAAATTTTTCTATTTTACTTTCGTCAAATTATATCGTCAATAACATGCAAAAAAAAAGAAAAGTGGCAGTGCAAAACTAAATTTATTAGATGAAAATACAAAAAATACCATTGTAAAACTCTTACTACGCATAATTACACAAAGGCATGCTTTAACTCAATATTTAAAACAAAAAAAAAACAAAGTGCAAATAAACAAACAAAAAATTAACAGTTTTTACAGAATAGATTGTTTAATTTTATCCAATACCTTTAGGTCAAACTAATCTGTCAATTAAATTTGTTTACATGGACTTATGAATCTATTTATGGCAACACTAAAACGAAATGTCAATTTAAATTGTTTAAAACATGCGCATAGACACGCAACTTACAATTTAAATTAGGAACGCGAATATAGTTTTAATAGTATGTTAGATATTGATTAAAAGAAGGAAAATTCGCGCCATTCTCTATTAATGGCGGCAAAATATTTTTACTATTGACTTGTTCTTCCTACACGAGTAAAATCACAGCAAATTAAATTTAATAGACAAAAAAGTTTTAACCATAATCTTTATCCCATCCATAACTTCTAATAATAATAATAAAACATTTGATGTATAAATACTGCTATAGCATCGCCTCTAGCGGATGTTTTAGAAACTAAATAAGTCAAATATAGTTTTAAAACTCAAGATTGGGTTTCATAACAACCTGTCAAGAACAAAAATACAAACAGTCCATATAAATCCTGCATATTTACTATAAAACCAAACAAAAAAATAAGGAGAAAGAAAGTGCATTTAAAATTCACATTATTATTAACAATTTAATGTCATGGAGGATAAATGTGTAAGAGTACTATTATTGTGAAAAAGTCTAACTGAATCTCTGTTAAATTAGGATGGCGCCACAGTCGCAACAGGGTATATTGAGTGTCAATGTCTAATTCGGCATATCATTCGCCTACGACATTGTGGAGGGTTTTTGAACTGTTATTTATTGCTTATAGATAGCTGGAAACTTTTTTAACTTTCCCCCATATGATACATAGACTTAAATATATAGACGGGCTGTTCCGAGCAAAATTCGTGTCACATTTTTCAAGCATTTTTCATACTATGTGACCGCGCGTCGTTCGGTCAAGTTCGGTTAAAGATGGCAGTCTCAAGTATTTTGCACTAAATAATTTTTAAACATGACGAAACTAAGTAAAAATATAGTTATTTACCAATTATAATTTTAAATAAACTCAAATAAAGTTCAAACGTCAATAATGAAAACGTTTTAACTGTGCACAAATAAACAATATGCGTTATTGTGTTCTTGAACGGTCGGGGTTTTTCAAAAATGACATCTACTCGTCTAGCTTGCTCGCAGCCGACTAAAATGCGTTGGCACTATTTGGTGTCAATATAGGTGTCCAAATTAGTACTGAACAGCCTGTCTAGTATAGTATGTACATTTAGGTCTATGATACGAGATAGTCCTATACCTCTATCCTCCATGACAACTATAAGCGAATGTTCCAGCTAATATTGTGTTATGTATGTGGTCTGTCATATTATTAAAGTCAATAGATATTTTTTAACCCCCAACGAAAAAAGGGGTGTTATAAATTTGACATATCTATGTATCCGTTTATCTGTGTGTCTGTGTATCTGTGTCTGTCTGTGGCATTGTATCTCCCAAAGGGATGAACCGATTTTTATCTATTTTTTTGTCTGAAGGGTGACTTAATCGGGTGTTCTTAGTTATGTTTAGTGTATGTAAATAAAAGTGGCGGGGGTTTTTTAAATTTTAATTTAAGATTTGAGTGAGGGTATTAATTGATTGACAGACATGACTCATGATTGACACATACCATATGCACTGCACAAACAAAAAATAACTCAATGCTTCCAAATGCAGACGTAAAAACGAGTTTAATACCATTGAAGTATAATATCATAGAACAGACATCTCGAACAAAATGTGTCCCGCCGGGAGGTTCTATTTTCAAAATCTGATCAAATGGATATTTTCAGAATCCATTGACAATTGAAGCCGCTCGGCGCCAATTCATTGGGACATACATTGCGTTCGCGGTTTCGGTTCTATATGCTAGTAATAATACTTCAATGTTTAATACATAGTTTTTATATTCCTCTTTATGTTATATATTTTAAAATAATTTACTAATAGTAATTTAATTTATTTAAACTGACTGAAAATTTTAGTTTTCAAAAATTGTGTCTACCCTCTTTTTTTTTAATCTTTCTTTGTTGACACCCCTTATTCATTAATTTTAGATAATAAAGTTCTAATAACACAACTCATTTACACCTGCATCGGAAACAACCCTGTACAAAACAAAACCCAAACATCCAACTATCTAACTACCCTCATCTACCAGAACAGTTTATTCACTTGGTTCATTACCTGTACCACCGTCTGTTCCCCGATGGGCACGTCTTCCGTCCGGAGCGCTGCACGACTGACGATAGATGTCGGGTCTGAGTCTAGGATCACACTGGAATACGATGGAATACTGATCATCTATACAGCCGAATTGAATACCTCCTCCTTTTTGAAGTGGGTTAAAAATATAAATAAACATTTCCGCCTCAATGCTGTATAAAATAAATATTTCCAGTTACGGGTTGTCTATATATCTACACAAATAAATAAAATTGGAGTTTCTGCTTGTGATATTAAAATAACCGCTTTTTACTAAGAGCATTTGGATGTATACAGCGTACATAGGATACAATTATATCAAAACAACATTTTTTACAATTTTTGTCTGTCTGTTTGTTTGTTTCGGCAAATCTCTGAAATGGCTGGACCGATTTTGACGGGACTTTCACTGCCAGATAGCTGATGTAACAAGGAGTAACTTAGGCTACTTGTATTTTAGAAAAAAAAAATAGTTTGTTAGGCGATACGAAGTTCGCCGGGTCAGCTAGTTCGTAATATAAGTAGGATGCAATAATTCCACTTACCCCCCATCACATATCTCGTCAAACGCCAGCATCACAGAATCAAGGTTCTCCAGCAGCACTCGTCTCTCAACGTTCCTCCGTAGTAGAATGCTCACTGACTCGTATAGAGCATTGAGCACTGACATCAGAATCAGCTGGAAAAAATATGTATAAGGAATCTTTCAATATCTTTTGCTTTATATATTATAACCACCCTCGCTTTGCTTCGGTTTTCTTAGTTTTTTACACCTTGGGTTACTTTATTGGAGTTTTATTAAGGATCCCTAATTTTTTTGAATTTTTGAAATCGGTTCAGTAGTTTCGGAGCCTATTCAATGCAAACAAAAAATCAAATCTTTCCTCTTTATATATTAGTATAGATTAAACTTAGTTTGATTGAATTTATTCCGGTTTGTTAACTACCCTCAAGTTTTGATTTTTTGTTTGTTTGTAATGGATTTTACCAAGAAAAAAAATAACCGACTTTAAAATAACTCAAAAACTACTCGTCAGATCTAGCTCAAATTTAAGTGGGACCACATGACAAGCACCAGCTTTCGATTAAAAAAAAGAATCATCAAAATCGGTTCCCGCAGTCGAAAGTTCTGAGGTAACAAACATAAAAAACATACAGTCAAATTGAATATGTCCTCCTTTTTTGAAGTCAAGTAATTTATGATACACAAATCATATTTTTAAATACCTCATTTTCATGTGAGCTGCCCATCACATAGAAGAACAGATCCACATTGCTCTTGTACACACAGGTCAGTCCCTCAAGCATTATGATCTCCGCATTGGCTCTGGAAGATAAAACAGAAATATACCTGGTTGGCTTCAACCCATTAACGGTCCACTACTGAGCATGTTCCCTCTCCACTTGAGGAGGCCTAGAGCATACAAGGGGCAGGAGGGGTCTTAAATTTCGTGACGTCACAATTCAAAATCGAATAATTGGTATGTATAGGTAAATATTAAAAAAACAATTGATGGAAATAAAACATATCGGAACTGTTGTTTTAATTTAATAATATCTAGGTGTAACATTTCATAATATGTGACGTCACACTAGGGGGAGAGGTCTCACAATGTGACCAGCTGTGACAAAGACGGGGAGGGATAAAAAAGTCATGAAATTAGTGTGACATAATTTATGGAAGGCCGTATCAATGGCATCCACTACTTCCATTTCGTCGCTGCGCGTGCAAATCCGCGTAAGAGCAACTTGTAAAGACCGCGTATTTGCTTTTTGATGATTTTACAGGAGGAAGATAAAACTTAATATCTCAGCGATTTTAATTCTTATTACCGACTGAACTTAACAGCTAGTTAAAACAAAGAAAGTTGTAAAGAACTAGCTGTTAAGTTCAGTCGGTAATAAGAATTAATATCTCTGAGATATTAAGTTTTATCTTCCTCCTGTAAAATTATCAAAAAGCAAATACGCGGTCTTTACAAGTTGCTCTTACGCGGATTCGCATGCGCAGCGACGATTTCCTTTTGGTCACGCATCTATGATTGTGTCTTATGTTTGCCATGGACAATGACCATTTACCATCAGGCTCTACTTTTTTGTCAGCGAATAACAATATAATATAGCTTTTCTATA
Organism: Thymelicus acteon; assembly: GCA_951805285.1. Classification (NCBI taxonomy): domain Eukaryota; kingdom Metazoa; phylum Arthropoda; class Insecta; order Lepidoptera; family Hesperiidae; genus Thymelicus; species Thymelicus acteon. The sequence continues at coordinate 5,998,655 of OX638239.1, forward strand.
TAATCCATAACCTTACCTGTGTGTCTTGTTAAATAGATTCTTTTCAAAAGCCTTCTGTTCTTTGGTGGTCGGCAGAATGTCCTTATCGTAGTACTTGGCCAATATTCTATTGCCGTCATTGTCAAGGATGCACATACCTTTGACCAAATATAGGGTTGGCTCCTGAAAGAGAAGAAACATCCAATTAAGTGTGGATATAAATGTAGCAGAACCATATGGTGTAATGGTTGGTAGATTGCTTTTTGAAGAGTCCTGGGTAGGAATCCTGGTGCTGAATTTTACCACAGGAAATCCTGTGTGGGGCTGTGAGCAGGTGGATTTAGGGAGATGCTAGGGGACTCAATCCCCATGATAACTGGTAACATAGTGATAATTGGTAATAAGGGAACCTAGGACACAATTGAAGAATGTTTAAGGTGTCTGCAGCAAACTTTGATATCAAAAAGAACCAAAAGATTTTCATCATGCCATTGGGATTAAACGGTATAGCAAAGAGTCTGGCGACCTCAAATATATGGGGCTTGGCACCATAGGTTTTGTTTTTTTCATTAGAACACTTTAATGTTATTTGTTTTCATGAACACTAGATTTTATAGGCTGGTAATATCACCACGTTTTTCACTTCTATGTTGACTGCGTAACGGCTTATTAGAATAAAATAACAAGGATTTCAATGAGTTGATTCAAGTCTGATTTGGATGCTTTTGCGAATGCGAAATGCAAATAGAAAATAATTATGTATAATACTTACGAAAAGAGCGCCTTCCATTGTAGTGTGAACCATTTTGTTTATACAATGTTTTATTGTAAATTAATTACGAAAACTTGAAATAGTTTGCAAATTTACAAGACGGCAACAAAGTTGACGTGTTCAATGCTTTCGTGTAATTTTGACATTTTTGACAAATGACATGACATGATGAATAATGACATTGTCTATAATGACTTTTTGACACAAAAAAATCGTCAAACAATGCAGATTATTTAATTATTTACATTTGCTAATTATGCACATCAAAATATTTTATTTAACATAATTTAATTTTAGAGAGATAAAATTTGCAAATACTTTCACATAAAAATATTACTTAGATGACTAAAACGTTCTGTAATTTCTTGCAGTTAACTGCCATCTATTGTGGAACATAAGAAGTACTTGGAATATACTATACTGATGAGTTTTAAATTAAATAGTAGATGACGTTACGGTATTCACTTCACGAACGAACTTCACGCTCTCGTTTTTGTTTTATATATTACTTAGGTACATAAAAGTAATTCTTAAGCACATTTTTTTTTATTTCGGATAGATTACATAGAGAGATTTAAAATCCCTTCACAATGAAAATAATATTATAGTGTCGTCTAAAACGTTCTCAAATTGTTATCATTTAGCTGCCATCTATTATTGAACATAAGAACTACTTGAAATACAACTGATGCTATTCAGTTGCAAATTGAATATAAGATGGCGCTACGGTATTCCTGACGGAATATGTAGAATTTTATAAACGCAGGAAAATCCACATTTTTGTTTGATTGATAACTGGACCGACAGCTAGTGCTACAGATAAAGTTGTTTCTAGGCTCAGGTTATAGCTTGTAGCTCCATTGGTGGCTCCATCATTAAAAAAAAAGGTTTATTAAATATTTTTTCCCCGATTCCGTTGATTTATCAACTGATTTGAAAACTTTTTTATTTAAAGGTTGATACCTAGGTACTTTCAGATGGATCCCATCAAAATTCAGTTCTAATGATGGGGTCAAATACGGATTTAGGAGAGTAAGGTCATAGTCACCCTGGAGTCCCTGGATGAGGTCTTTTCTTGTATCGAATGGACTGTTGCTGTTGACCCTATAGATAGGCCTTTAAAGATTCACGCGGACAGGGGCGCGAGTCCGAAAAGACGGTCGACAACCCCCAAGTTGTGTAATAATAGGAAATTAGGAACCAAATTTTCATAACCTCATTGATTTTTTTTACTTAAGTACAATAAGTTAATGCTTGACCACAATCCCACCTGATGGTAAGTGGAGATGTGGTCCATGGTGAGCGCACTAACTTAGTGAAACTTATTCAAAATGTAATAATTTGAAGAAAGAACATAAAGATACATTATTTTAAACAATGCACGCTGAAGTTGATAGGATTCTCCTAACAAAAAACATCCAAATATCCATTCAACAGTCACGGTAAGTAAACCCTGAAATCGCCAAATCATGCAGATAGTGAGTTGAGTCACCGCTAACTATCTGAGATCTTGCCGTCCAAACCAGTTAGGGTAAACGGTCGTGACCAGATTTCATTCAAGCAAACCGCTCATTTTATTTCTATGTTTGAGGCCAGCTGCTGACAGTGAGTTCAGGAATTTGTGTTTTTTTTAAATACCTACTTATTAATATGATACTAGCGACCCCGGTTTCGTACGGACAGAAGTCAGTATAAAATAAGTATAATGCGTACATTACAAACTGGCCAAGTGAGTATCAGGCCACGCGCAATGTAAGGTTTCGTATTTTTCAGTTTATTAACTTTTGCTCAGTTGGTACACTGAAAAAAATATTTCAAAGATTTTATTCTACGAATTTGTAGATTTTAAAATATTATTATCATATCCTTGAATTAATGTAGGTACCTCAGATGAAGGAATAAAGGGTAGGTACATTAAAAAACCAGGATTTAAAGTTGGAGAAACCAGGACAACTCAGTTTAAAAACAGGACGCAGTAATAGAGTTGCAATTAGGCCCTGTGATGGCGGAACTATTCTCAATACACAATTGGTTTTCGATATTGACCCCAGATTCCGGAATTAGTTCCGATATTGGTTGCTGAAATTAAAAATAAAAATAAAACCGCCTGCTACCAGAAAAGCTATTATGATACACTTTTTTGAAAACCTTATGAAGAGCTCTTTAATTTGATACCCATATTGCATTATTCTATTTATTTTTATTTTTTGATAATTCAAACAATGGAATCTCACAGCCACCATATTTGTTTTTTTAACGTCACCTATCTCAGAACACGTGGATTATCAAGACCAATCTAACGATATCTTAATTATATAAGCGGTTTGGAAAATATGAGGTAATAAAGAATATTACATGCAAACATATATACAAACATACATACATACAAGATACGCGCGAAAAACATAACCCCTTGGCAGCCGGGTAAAAAATTGTTGAGGATGAAGTAAATGGTTTGAAAGTATGTTTTATGAACTTTTAATTATTTCATAAAAATTAAGATCTTAGTTTTTATACAGTGTTCAGTTTTCATTTAGGTTTGTTTATAAAGAGTTTCTTATACGTTTATCAAAATTACTTGTAAGTAAATGTCTTCATAATTATCACAGTAAAACAAATACAATAAAACAAAAAGCTATATTGCAACAATAGCTCGCTGTCAATCAGGATAAGATATAATTATGATACATAATTAGCAACAAATATAATAAAATACCGACCATAAAAGACCGAGTTCGGCACCATGGTTTTGTTGAAACCCGAAGTTCTGAGAGAAACTGAGAGATACTACGGACGGTAGTATGCCTCCTCTCAAGCTCCATCTCCCCGCGGAATGTTCGAACGAGCTAAACTGACCTGGTAGAGACTACACATTCTATATCCCGGACGTCAGCCTGTATGACATTAGAGAGGCTTTCAAATAGCTTTAAAAAAAGGAAAAAACGAGTGGAAACGACGTGGAATTAACATCAATGGCGAATACATCACACACACCTGAGATAAGCCGATGACATAGTCATCCTGGCGAAACGAAAATAATGTCGAATGTCCATGTCACACGCGTACTGATTGTTGTTAACGGCGCTACTCTCGAAGTTACAGACGAATACATTTACCTGGGATATATGATATAAATAGGTAAATCAAACTTCGAGAAATAGGTCACTCATATAATTCAAATCGGGCTGCGTTCGGGAAACTGCGTCATATCTTGTCGTCCAAAACATTACCTCAGTGCCTGAAGTCGAACTTATTCGAGCAGTGTGTGTTGCCAGTAATGACATACGGCTCCCGAGACATTGTGCTTTCCTGTCGTCCGAATTCACAAGCTCAAAATCACACAGCATGCTATGGAGAGTGCTATGCTCGGTATTTCTAAACAACAAAATCGGCTGAATAGTCAATGGTCTGGCCACATAGCTCAAAGGGCCAATATCCATTGGGGAACAAAGGTCCTCGAATGGCACCCACGTCTCAAAAAACGAAGTATAGGACGCCTCCCGACCAGATGGACTAACGGCCTGAAGAAAAGTGGGCATCCGCTGGACTCAGAAGGCTCAGGATCGGTCAACGTGGCGCAAGTTAGAGGGGGCCTATGTCCAGCAGTTGACCTCTAAAGGCGGGTGGATGGACGGATGCATAATAAAATAAATTATTCGATTAAAGTTTCATCAGATATGTTCATCATAGCATATTTTTGAATATTTACGGATTACAACTAAATCTTTCTGAATCAAATGCTGCTTTTGAACACGGCAATAAGATTGATTTCATACAAATATTACAATTTCTTAGTCAGCTTACCTATAAAGGTAATAATGGTGGCTTGAGGGTACACAAGGGATAAAGAGAGTTGGATAAATTGGTTCGTAACAATGAATACCGGAGTTATATCGTGAAACACTCAGTTCTGGAAACTGAAAAATTGCCCGAGATTCCGGAATTGCGAAATCTCGGAATTCCGGTATCCATGCCCTACTTGCGAGCCGAGAGGCCACCCGTAACGTAAAAATGTTTACAAGAGGCGCGCGAATTTTAAAATTTAAAAACCCAGGACGCTGCTTAAAAACTATCCAGGACGTCCCAGGACACTACAAAAACCAGGACGTGTCCTGGGAAAACAGGACGGATGGCAACCCTAAGGTACATAATTATATTGTGTAGTACCTAATAAAATAGTTCAATATATCCTTGCCAAATGACAGCTTTCTAGCACTATTTTATTTGTAATGTTCAATTAACTAGGAATCAAACTAGGAAGGATTATATTTTAGGTACGTATATTTAAAAAATATAAATAAAACAAAAATTAATGAAACGTCAGAGTGAAATGGGCTTTATGACAGATTGAAAATTATTTTCGCGCCGAACCGACACAAACGTCAAACGTGACAACGTCAGAATCTGAGAATAGCTACTAAACCACACGTCTCAGTGAACTATTCTGATGTACTGACAACAAGTAGGTAATTAATCTATTAAATAAAATTCTCGTGTCACGCTTTTTTGAAGTTGAACTCCTCCGAAACGGCTCGACCGATTTTCGTGAATCTTTGCGTGCATATCGGCTACGGTGGAGAATTGGACAATATCTATTTTTCATCCCCCTACCCCTAAAAAATTTTTGGCAGAACAACGTTTGCCCGGTCAGATAGTAATTATATATAATGATATCCAATGATACCCAACTATAAGCGCCCATAGCCCGGCAACGTGTGTCGATCATAACATTATGTGATCGGCGAAGTATAAAGTTAAGCAATAGCGGGCGCGGTCAGTTATTGAATGGGTGACCACTAGTGCCAAAAAATTCTTGAACGTTTCTGTGCTTCGGAGGGTACTAAAAGCCGTTGGTCAGGGATGTTATCGTAATAATATAACAGCAAATATCTATCTATCTATAAACAAACATCCAAACATCTTCACAAACTTTCACATCTATACCTACATCAATACAAATAAATAAAATTGGAGTGTCTGTTTGTAATATTAAAATAACCGCTTTTTGCTGAGTGCATTTGGATGTTTATTATACCAAAACAACATTTTATTACAATTTTTGTCTATTTGTTCCGGCTAATCTCTGAAATGGCTGGACCGATTTAGACGGGACTTTCATTGGCAGATAGCTGATGTAACAAGGAATAACTTAGGCTATTTTTATTTCAGAAAAAAATTACCTTGTTATGCGATACGAAGTTCGCCGGGTCAGCTAGTTTATGTTTATAATATTAATAGGTTTATTTTAACAAGTTTGGGGTAATAAGGTACTTAGACTTAAAAATGAACGCCCTTCTACTAAACATATTGCTGCAATCTATGTAAATAGGCAAAAATCGTTGAAAATGACGTTTAGAAGTCATTTATGTGAGAGACATTTTAAGTGAGACTCTTTCTTTTACTATCTTCAATTCTAATAATTATTCTTGAAAAAAAATAACCGACTTCAAAATAACTCCAAAACTATTCAGATCTATAAATTTAAGTGGGACCTCATGACAAACACTAGCTTTCGATTAAAAAAAGAATCATCAAAGTGGATTCACCCAGTCGAAAGTTCTGAGGTAACAAACATAAAAAATACAGTCGAATTGAATACCTCCTCCTTTTTTGAAGTCGGTTAAAAATAGGAAATCATGTGTGTAGTTGACAATCCCACCTACTGGTAAGTGGGCACTACCGCCCATGGGCGTGAAAGCCGTAGGCGATGCGTTGTCGACCAAAAAAGAAGAGAGGAAAGAAAGAAAGAATTGGCTCCCAAACCCCTAGCCGGAGCACGACGTGTCGTTGGGCGGCTGACTCAAGGCAGGCTTCAAAGACTAACTTAATTGTAGTAAAACTTTAGTGAATTTAATAAGAGAACTTTATATTTTTAAATATTTAGCTATCTAATTAACCCATAAATCAAAATAAATCTTCGCTACGAATAATTAATGCTTTAAAGAAACACTTCTCACATTTCACCTTTTGAAACTGCTACCAAAATACACAAAACAGCTACTAAACTACCATAGCTTAATCCCGAACTGTAACGACCTCTTTAAACGATTTACAGCGAAGAAAAAAAGAAAACAGTCCACTCAAGATGGCCGCGTTGTGCTGTCTTCGCGCCATTTTTGACAGCTCATGTTAAAATGGCGGGTTTATTTCGGTGGATCTTTCATAAATTTCAGTGGACAGCCACAGACTAAATCATTTTAACGCCAAACTGAGCTCAAAATGATGTCTTCAGTCAAGTTAATTTTAACGACACGGAGACGTTACGATTTATTTTGATGTTTTAATTTTAAACCTTGTCTAGGTGGTACAACTAAACTATTTATATGTTATCCGTTGTCAATAAAAGTAAGATGATTAAAATTTTATAAGTATTTTAGTGGTTTGATTGGTTATTAAATATTATAAGTTTGATAAACTAATTTGATAAGATGTCATAGACCTATATGTATATGTATACTATACTTACTAAGATGTGCGTACTCTTTGTAAAATTAAGGAATAGCTTTCGTACCCAACTTATGTACACTTCTTTATAGGGTCGATGTGTCAGTATTCAGCCACTTAGTTGGAGTTCCGCACTATGGGCGACTGAAAATAATTATATGGTTATCTACACGCATAATATAAATAATAAATAAATCATTAACGCTTCAAACTCATAGCCCCACGCAAGGATTCCCTGTGTCGTGGGTGCCATGGACAACACACAAAGACAACAGACAAACGCCCAGACCAAGAACAGAAAATCAAACTCATCACTCAAATATTGGTGAAATCTATTTCACCATACCCATTGAAGTATTATTACTAGCATATAGAACCGACCGCGATACCGCGAACACAATGTATGTCCCAATGAATTGGCGCCGAGCGGCTTCAATTTTCAATGGATTCGTTCGATTTTGAAAGGAGAACAGGGGCTCAATTTTGAAAACAGAACCTCCCGGCGGGACACATTTTGTTCGAGATGTCTGTTCTATGACATTATACTTCAATGACCATACCACACAAATTTCACCACACTACACAAGTTCCACCATACCACACAAGTTTCACCACACAAGTTTCACCACAAAAGTTTCACCACACTAGTTTCACCGCCTAAACACCACATAAAGACATTTAAAACATACAAATAAGGTCGACGGCACCCACTTTTATTTCATAGAGAAATCTTATTTTCTCTAATTAAAGAAAGGTAGTCCGTCAGGTGGCCGGATACCGGCACATGGCCGGCTACTGGCACATCGACCCTACGTTTCCATTACATGCAAAATATTGCCAGGTTACTGACATTAGTTAGACATTCATTGGGTCAACTTTTTCGTCTGAATCAATCTCAGATACATTAGGGGCTTGTTTCACCATCTTCAAGTAGAGTCCTGAATAAGCTATTCGCCGGTTAAAGTGACGTTAAAGTGTCATTTTACATACACGAAATGTCAACTTAACCAACGAATAGCTTACTTCGGACTTAATTGAAAATTGTGAAACAAGCCCTAAGACTCAGTCAAAATATCGTTAATTCTAAATGACTTTAGACAGCAGACGAATTAAGGCCGTCAATCAAATTAGTGGGAATTGGGAATAATATAAATAATAAATAAGTAACTATAATGTTATTTATCTCGTATAGCTAGTAACTGCTTTCACTTTGCTTCGGTTTTCGTATACTTACATTAGATCCCTGATTTATTTTTTAACCCTCAACGAAAAAAGAGGGGTGTTATATATACTAATATAATATTATAAAGAGGAAAGGTTTGATTGTTTGTTTGCATTGAATAGGCTCCGAAACTACTGAACCGATTTGAAAAATTCTTTCACTGTCGGGAAGCTACACTATCCCCGGGTGACATAGGCTATATTATATTAAAAAAAAATAGGGATCCTTAATAAAACTCTAACTAAGCAAAGCGAGGGCGGTTACTCGTAAGTTTGACATGTCTGTGTATTTGTGTGTCTGTATGTGATTTTGATCTAGTTTTTTGTCTGAAAGGTGATTTAATCGAGTGTTCTTAGCTATGTTTAGTTTGAATAAAATTGTCGGTTTTTTTTTAAATTTTAAAATGTCTCATCGAGTTCCGGCTGGGGGCTTGAGAGCCAGTTCTTTCTTTCTTTTTCTTCTCTTTTTCTTGGCCGGCAACGCATCAGTGATGCCTTGGTGTTGCTGATGTCCGTGGGCGACGATAGCCACTTACCATCAGAAGGATCGTCAGCTCGTTTGCCGGCTAATTCCATTTAAAAAAATATAGGCTATGTTACTCAGACAAAACTGAGCATACTATTGGTGTTTTTATTAATGTTTAGGTAACCCACATTTGGTGCTGGAGCACATTTGGAGCACGTTTAGTGCTGGAGTATGGTCCAAATCTCTCTCACATTAATTTGTGGACAAAGATAATTTGATTTACAATTCTATATAATAACAATGTTAGACAAAATTTAAGTTTACTGTTTCTATTTTAATCTAATCCAGTTTTATTAATTAATATTTTACCATTTCAATTATTTTTACAATTTTATATATTTTTATATTTTTATAATTTACAATTATTTTTTTAAAGTGCCTTTTAAAATTTCAAGTTCAATTTAATAATATAATTCTGGACTGTAACCACAATTTATGTGTGTGTTTACCTGGAAGTAAAGACTTATTATTATCATTAAAGCCTTTTACCCAATAGTGGAACTTATCTGATGATAAATCGCATTGGCCCTAGAGCCAATTTGCTAGGCACATTTTTAGAGAGCGACGGTCCTGTTCTTACACCGTTATAAGTCAATGATTTCTGATCAATTAATTGACCACTAGCATTAAACCACTAATGAATCAGCTCACTAGAGGCTTTACAAGAGCCATCATAGCAGACAATAGTCAGAACTAAGAACTAAGAACTTCAAACTATTAGTCAATGATAGTTGTATGTGAGTTAATTATCTGTCCGTGAATAGCGGAGTCGAGCAATTTAGCTGTGACGGTAAAAATAAAGGGTCTTTGTCAATGAGCGGCGCTGTGAGCTGTGATATGCAGCATCAAGGTACCGTTGAGGCGCCTGTCACACCGTCGTGTAACATACAGTGCCTCCAACTTATCTGTGAATTGACGGAGGGCGCTGTCGGACGCATTGGACCAAACACTGGACGCAATTCGAGACGTACTAAATGTCAAATGAATGAGCACAAAGGACTTATGAATGGCGCGGCATTAGTTCCAATTTTCGCCATTTCACAGATAACTTGGTGGCATTGTACTCCCGGTGCTCTCGGCGGAAACTCTCTGTTCCACTCAACCCCCTGTACAGTAATTGGAGTAGGTAATCAATCAAAGATACCAATACTATTATTACTTTATTTCTCCATGGGGTTCTCCTGGATAGCTACCACCCTTGAGCATGAGTCAGCAGCCAAACGTCTCGTCGTGTTCCGGCTGGGGGATTGAGAGCCAGTTCTTTCTTTCTTTTTCTTCTCTCTTTCTTGGCCGGCAACGCATCAGTGATGCCTTTGGTGTTGCTGATGTCCATGGACGACGATAGCCACTTACCATTTCCATAAAAAAAGAGAGAGTGATTAGTACGTGATGAGTCTAATGACGTCGATATTATTGGGATTTAGATCAAACGCATTTTAAGCTACAGATGGAACGAGAGCGTTATTTTTTATTTCTTTCTTGGCTTTTTTAGTTTTTACATAAAAATAATGAAAGAGAGAGTATGCTCTGTCCCTCTTTAGGTACATAACGAAAATTTGATATAATACTGATAGAATTTGAATACTGATAGACGAAGTCGGTTATTTGACTTGACGACCCTGTAGCCTAGTTGGTAGCGACCCTGCCTGCGAAGCGAGGGATCCCGGGTTCGATACGGAGCAGATATTTATGTGACAGATAAATATTTGTACTCAGGTCATGGGTGTAATTGTGATGTGTTATATGTGTCGTCCATGCCACTCGCGACACAGGTATAAACCTACTACGGGGGTGTGAGTGTGTTAGCGTTTATTTTTTTCTTATTTTTTTTTTATTGGATAAGTGTAACAAACATCCATACATCCTCACAAACTTTCACAATATTAAATAGTAATATTAATACAAAGTAGGATATATTCAATAGATCAGATTTAACGCCCTGGTGCAGCGGTGTAAGAAAACATTTTATCCTGTTTCCGGTCGCATCGTTATCCATTGTATCTGTATTTTTCACTATTATCGTGGAATAAAGAAACAGCCTTTGACTTTGTATGCTATACTAAGTCAGGAAACCTTACGGTAAAAGATATTTGAGTTCGTACATAAATTTATATAAAACAATATAACACTAGCGATGGGCCGAGTAATACTTTTTACGACTGGATTTACTCGTGCAAAAGTAACTATTTACTCGAGTAAAACTCGACTAAACTTGAGTAAGCTCGGTGTCAAAAATCACGAGCAGCGAGTAGAGTCGTGAGCTCGCGAGTAAATATACTCGCGTGTAAGTATAACCTGTGAGTAAGTATACACTCGCGAGTAAGTATAGTTCGCGACGCGCGTTGGCGGCAACTCGACGAAGTCGACGATTCGAAAATTGTAAGACCGAGTTGAACCATCGCCGAGTCGCTGAGCTAAGTCGGCCGAGTTTACTCGAGTTACTTGAGTAAATTTCGTCGGGTTGCCCATCGCTATATAACACAAACAAAATACTTCCAGTTATGTTTATTTTCTCGTCGATAAGGCATCTGCAATATTATATTCCCAAAGTGTATTTAATGTTATTATTGAAACAATGTGATCCTCGGAAAGAAAATATCGAGAGACACCTACACTACAACTAGAGCTAGTTAAAATTGAATTAAATAAGGCTACCTTTTTATGTTGTGAGCAGATGTGCAAACGGGACACCTAATAGTAAGTGTCACCACCGCCCATGGACATTAGCAACACTGGAGGCTTCACCAATGCGTTGCCGGCCAAAACAATAACATAAAAAAATTAAAGACGAATTCCAAATAATATTCCTATCTCATTAATGTTACAAAACGGTGTAACACATCCCCGTGTAATGGTAGATGTCCATTACATTACAATATACCCTTTGATCCGGTCGTCATTGTTTCGTCGACACGCTCGATAGAACGCGTCGTTAGAATTGCCTTTGCATACACCGCTAGGGAAAGGCTCATTGCTGTGGTTCCGTATGTATTTAATATTAATAACTAGCGCTCAGCCCGGGGCTTTGCCTGCGTTTTCCGGTATAATAAGTACCCCATATGTTATTCCAGATCATAGTCTATCTGTGTGATAAATTTCATTAAAATCTGTTAAGTAGTTTTTGCGTGAAAGAGTAACGTAGTAGTCCGTTTTTTTATTGAAATACTAGCTGTTCCCCGTGGCTTCGCCGGCGGTAGAGGTCGATTTTTACAAATCCCGTAGAACTTTTCCGGGATAAAAAGTAGCCTGTGTTTTTTAATCCAGGGTTTAGGCTATCTCCATTCCAAATTTCAGCCAAATCGGTTTAGTACTTTTCGCGTCAAAGCGTAACAAACAAACTTACATTCACATTTATAATATTAGTGATAAGTTTAAAGTAGTTTAAAAAAATAAATAATAGTAAACTGAAATTCCTCCTCTTTTTATGAAGTCGGTTAAAAAAGGTTTTTGAACGAAGCATTTTAGCAGTGGAACTCCGAACAATAGAAATTGACGAGCGTTACGAATCGATTAGAAATATAAAGGATCGTTAATTGTTCCATTCGATTCAATATTCGTTATATTATATATTTTAATAAAAAGCTAGTGGTTCAAACTAGAAAAGCTTGTAATAATTTAGTGCGATCTTCATCTTAGATTTCATCGCCACTTTCCATCAGGTGGGATTGTAGTCAAGCCCTAACTTATTCCATGTAAAAAAAGCGGCCAAGTGCGAGTCGGACTCGCCCATGAAGGGTTCCGTAGCAGCAAGTAATATAATATAAAAGTTTTTGTAGTTCGTTGTAACTTTGATCAATGTTTTTTGCGGTTTACGATTTATGACGTATTAAAAAAAACTACTTATTAGATCTCGTTCAAATCAATTTTCGTTGGAAGTTTGCACGATAATGTACATCATATATTTTTTTTTAGTTTTATCATTCTCTTATTTTAGAAGTTACAGGGGAGGGGACACACATTTTACCACTTTGGAAGTGTCTCTCGCGCAAACTGTTCAATTTAAAAAAATGATATTAGAAACCTCAATATCATTTTTGAAGACCTATCCATAGATACCCCACACGTATGGGTTTGATGAAAAAAAAATTTTTGAGTTTCAGTTCTATGTATGGGGAACCCCCAAAATTTATTGTTTTTTTCTATTTTTGTGTGAAAATCTTAACGCGGTTTACGGTATACATCTACTGACCAAGTTTCAACAGTATAGTTCTTATAGTTTCGGAGAAAAGTGGCTGTGACATACGGGCGGACAGACAGACAGACAGACAGACATGACGAATCCATAAGGGTTCCTTTTTTTACCATTTGGCTACGCAACCCTAAAGACTTTATTAGTTAGGAACCAGTAAAATAAAATTCCGGGTTCGGAACTAAAATCAAACCTTAAAATTCTAATTTTCATTACTTTTTTATGAAGTCGTCTTTATTCACTCAATTAGGGTATCATAATATTTTAGTAGACTTTATTCACTTAAGTACCTAGGTAAGTAAGTATCTATACTAATATATAAAGAGGAAAGATTTGATTTTTTGTTTGCATTGAATAGGCTCCGAAACTACTGAACCGATTTGAAAAATTCTTTCACTGTTGGGAAGCTACACTATCCCCGAGTAACATAGGCTATATTATATTTTCAAAAAAATTAGGGATCCTTAATAAAACTCCCATAATGTAACCCAAGGTGTAAAAAAATAAAAAAACCGAAGGAAAGCGAGGGCGGTTACTCGTACTTAATAATTAGGTAAGTAGGTATACTTAATTCACCTTATTAAAAATTTGTTTTGGTGTAACATCCAATATCTCTTTCATTGTTAAACAATAATAATTTAAAAAAATTGTGACCACAGTTATGTTTCAAACAAAATATCATGGTAGGAATATAGTAGGAACTATTAATTGGACCATTTCGAAGATTAGGCTAGTTGATTAGTGACTATTGTAGACGCCATAATAATATGCCCTTATGTGCTACTAGTGCTCTGCTCGCGGCTTCGTCTGCGTTTTCCGGGATTAAATAAAAAAATAAAAATTATAAAAAATAAATAAAAAAAAACAATAAAATTTCCTATAAATTATTCCAGATCATTGTTTATCTGTGTGCTAAATTTCATGAAAATCCGTTCAGTTTTTTGCGTGATATGCCTAATATAACATGCCCTTATATGCTATTCCATATAACAGCCCTATTCCATACGCTTTATACTCCAATTAGCTGGGCCCCGCGGTTTCACCTGCGTTAATTTGTGGAAGAAACTAACTACTAAAATATATGATGTATAGGCTATAGCCTTCCTCGATAAATGGACAATCAAACACAAAAAGAATTTTTCAATTCGAACCAGTAGTTCCTGACATTAGCGCGTTCAAACAAACAAACTCTTCAGCTTAGTAGTAGTAGTAGTAGATAAATAAATTATAATATAAAAAAACGATATTTTTTAATATTAAAATCTTGCGTAATTTTTAGATAAAGAATGCAGTAACACGGAAGGCAAGGTGTACAATAGTAAATTACATGTAAATTACCGGACAATTAATCTCAATATTTTACAAGTTAGCCCACAATTGGGCCACAATGCCCAGTAATTGATAACGGCGCCGAAGCCGTGAGAATGATTGGGGGTCAAGCTTTTTGTTCAGGTAAGGACGGCTGTTCACAGGAATTCTATACTGCGACATGCAAAAGACATACAACGTATGAGACGATAGGTTTTATTAAAGACTAGCGGACCCGGCGAACTTCGTATCGCCTAACAATTTTTTTTCTAAAATAAAATTAGCCTAAGTTACTCCTTGCTACATCAGCTATCTGCCAGTGAAAGTCCCGTCAAAATCGGTCCAGCCATTTCAGAGTTTACCCGGAACAAACAGACAGACAGACAGATAGACAGACAGACAATTTACAGATAGACAGACAGAAAATTTTAAAAAATGTTGTTTTGGTATATGTACCGTGTACCGTTACTAACAGACACTCCAATTTTATTTATTTGTATAGAGTATCTAACATCATAACTAAATCAATAAATAAAACTTCAAATGATGTTATTATTTTATTTGAAAAGGTATGCTTCCAGATAGGTGCCATATTTTTTCCATATTTTCCTGTTGATGGGACCATGAGGAATCGATGGCACTCCTCAATTATTAAATGTATACTTATTGTGATATTTCAAAGTCTAGTTCTTTAAAGTTGGGTTTTTTGGGATAATTTATAATAAAAACATTAGTAGTACATTGAACAGCCAGCTTTATTTGCCTATCAATAAGCTATACAAAGGACGCAATAACAAAAGCAGAGTGTTAAAAGATGGATGGCTTTATGCTGAATGAGACGACTGATTGCGTGTTGTGATCGTCGACCTGTGTGCGGACCGCTTTATATCGTAAGCTGACAATACAGCAATACTGGCTGGAAAATGGGACAAAAAAGTTAAGATGAATTACTTTTAATACATGTTTATATTACAAGTTTTAATTTTCTTTTATTTATTTGAGTACAAGGACATTTGTGACGTTTATTATTGTGTTTCTCTTTATTTCTTTACGTGGGGTCTGATGTAAGCCTAACAAAGATGTGCAAGATTGTGAACTGTTAAGCTGCAAACATACTATAAGCCGCGTCTAACCGGACGCGGCTGACAGCCGCGACTGATAATGTGCACATGACAAAAACATCCAGCGCGCCAGATAGCTCTTGGACGTCCGAACGCCTCAAGGTGCCTCAAGGTCACGTCCGCGACTTACCTCCGATAGTTTGCACAGCTCAGTGTACATTCATTATCTAGATACCTATTACGTCACATCCTTCAGCCGCGTCCGTAAGCCGCGTCCGACAGTTTGTTTTCAGCTTTATACGTATTAACATGATGAAACGTGGCACACAGGTGGATCATATTCAGGATTAGGACATAGGATAGATTTTATCCTGGTTGCATGTTCCCTCGGGATAATGTGAAAGTTTGTATGGATGTTTGTTCATCACTCTTTCACGCAAAAACTACTGAACTGATTTTAATGAAATTTAGCACACAGATAGACCACGAAATAAGATATAGTATATAAACTATCGTTCCATTTTCGCATAACACCATTCACCATCCGAAAGTACAGTCGCGATGCAGTTTCGAGCTCACTCAGTTGCCAGGCCCTTATCTAACCGACTGTACTTTGTAATAATAGAAATTCTCTCTTGTACGTTACTCTGACTGTCTTACAATCGGCGGTTGGCGATGAACTGATATTTCTTTCTAGGTCCGAAAATACTCCCGATTTACTCAGTCAAGAGCATGACAAAGGCAAAAGAGAAAAGAGAGAGGGAGGAGAGAGGGAGACAAATGGAGGAAGAGACTAGATAAACTTAAAACAAAAACTAAAATATACATAATTATATTATGTAAGTTTGTAGATCAAAGCTACAAATTAACATTTAAAAAATATTTGAAAAAACAAGCTTTTAAAATTTTTGTGTTTGTGCAGGCCCTCGGAAGGACAGGAGCCAACCCTCGGTGTAATATCAGGTCACCATTATCAAGCAGTATGTCCTGGCAGGTTTAAAAGACTTACGATGGATAACTTAAAAGTTAAAATGTAATTAGAATCACTTCATCTTAGATCTTACTGTAATTACCTATTTTGTTGTGACCACCTTTATGTCATTATTAAGTAAGCTGTGGTTAAGGATGCTGGTTAATGATATGTTAAAACTATGTAGTTTATATGCGTATTATAACATTATCGTGTACTGTTTGTTGATCCAAATAAAGTGAAAAAAAAATGCAAATATAATAAAAATAAATATTCTGTTTTATCTTCCAGAGCCAATGCGGAGATCATCATGCTTGAGGGACTGACCTGTGTGTACAAGAGCAATGTGGATCTGTTCTTCTATGTGATGGGCAGCTCACATGAAAATGAGGTATTTAAAAATATTAGTTACTAGCTGACCCGGCGAACTTCGTATCGCCTAACAAACATTTATTTCTAAAACAAAAGTAGCCCAAGTTACTCCTTGTTACATCAGCTATCTGCCAGTGAAAGTCCCGTTAAAATCGGTCCAGCCATTTCAGAGATTAGCCGGAACAAACAGACAGACAGACAGACAAAAATTGTAAAAAATGTTGTTTTGGTATATGTACCGTGTATACATAAAAATGCACTTAGTAAAAAGCGGTTATTTTAATATTACAAACAGACACTCCAATTTTGTTTATTTGTATAGATTACAGATCTCTCAAATCTCCTAAGCTGAGCTAATCACGTATCTACATAAGTAAGTAGGGGTCTAAATTAGAAAGGTTCTCTCATTTCGTTTCTCGCTTTTGCTGGCACCAGTACCGTTTAATTAATTTGAACCTTCATCTATGTGTGATGAGTTTTTGTCTCGAGAATAGTTTGCGCAATGCGTTTGTGAAGGTTTACAGTTTTGGATTGGTTAACGGTACAGTTAGTTGTAACCGAACAGTTAAAAAGTTACATTACCTACTCTGTTTTTACCCGACTGCCAAGGAAGGGTAAGCTGTCGTCCGAACCGAAATAAATAAATAAATAAAAGATTACACACTCATACCCCCGCAGTAGGTTATTTACCTGTGTCGCGGGTGGCATGGACGACACATATAACACATCACAATAACACCCATGACCCGAGTACAAATATTTATCTGTCACATAAATATCTGCCCCGGCCGGGAATCGAACCCGGGACCCCTCGCTTCGCAGGCAGGGTCGCTACCAACTAGGCTACAGGGTCGTCAAATGATGAATACATTCGAATCCGAATGTTACAGGTATTTGTAACTTTAAACAGCTATGTGCGTATAAATTATTATTCGGTTAAGTTAATTGTCGCTACTGACTGGCATTCTCATGCCACTGATAATTTCGTATTAACCTGTCTGTATATCCATCTGGACATAATTATGAACTTATAATTAAAAAAATGTATTCAGCAACGAGTTCATACATTTTTCATGAGTAAATACATTATTCAATTACGTGTAGGTACTTCGTAATTATGACAACCCACAGACAATGACATGCACAACTGATTCATCACAAGTATCCACGATCCTCCTGCTAGGAATCGAACCTGAGACCGTATTCAGCAATCGAGCAAGATCATAGACACGACAGAAAAGACTTTTAAAACCACTTTGATTTTTGTGTTTGTGCTTAATAAGTACCTAAAACACGCGTAGTAGAAGCGCTTATAGCTCGGCGGCTTGCGTGATCCTAAGCGATCGACAAAGTTAAGCAACAGCGGGCGCGGTCGGTAGTTGGATGGGTGACCGCTAGTGGCAAAAATTTCTTGAGCGTTTCCGTGCTTCGGAGGGCACGTAAAGCCGTCCCGGTTGTTATCATAGGATAACAGTCGTTAAGCAATGTCAGAGGCCCTCGGGCGGTTTGAAAACTTCCGACACTCGGGTTGGCCACTAACCCCTCCACCAATCCGCAATGCAGCAGCGTGGTGGAGTATGCTCTAGGCCTCCTCAAGAGGAGAGACCCGTGCCCAGTAGTGGGCGATTAATGGGTTGAAGCCAACCTAAAACACAATATTTCACATTGCTTACAAAAATGGAATCCACTTTCAATATACACTCTGTATTTTTCTGTAACAGTTTGACGTTTCACCGGAAACGCCACGGCAGCCATCTTGTCCCGCGCTAACGGAAGTAACCATTTTGAGGTGTTAGGCGATTGATTCGAGTGTTATGAATGAATAGAAAAGTACACGTTTTATTATTTTATTTTTCAAAAACACAGCTGGGCATTGGTTTCCCTTATATCGAATAATCGAAAGTTTAAGACCGCTACTCTCGCCAAGCTGACCAACGCCCCAACTCAGAGTCAATAACGGTTACTTAAATAGCTCCTTAGTAAATAATCACCATACAAAATCTGCACTAAGGAGCGATTTAAATAACCATTAGTGAGTCTGAGTTGGGTCGCAAGTGTGGTGCAGATTTTGTACACCTTTTAAATTATGAAGATCTCTTCTGCTTATAGAAACTTTCATAGATTTTTCTCTACGGACTTTTGGTGGAAGTGTTAATGATTTAATATGTACGAGTAAGTAATAACCTAATATGAAAAGTGAGAACGTTTTAAGAGGAACTTGCTCTGTTTTTTTTTTACACTAATAAGTTAATGCTTGACCACAATCCCACTTGATGGTAAGTGGAGATGTGGTCTAGGATGGTGAGCGCACTAGCTTAATAAAAGCCTATTCACTCTTTTCTTGAATACATCCACGTCATAGGTGGGCGGGAACGCAGACGCAGGCAAGTTATAACCTCAAGTTTAACCCATTAATGGGTTGAAGCCAATTACATTGTATTTACAAAGAGTTTAAAATAACTGGTGTTGGAGCCAATAAATATGCATTTTTTTGTGTACATTAAATTAATATACATACATAAGAAATGAAACTTCTTTAGAGTGTACACATAGAGAGCGTTTCACGTAAGATTTCACTTTGTTGTCATACTCATAATGTCTGTCATAAGTTCTGTCATGAGATTTTTATTTTTGAAGTTATTACGAGGATAATAATAATAATATAATAATAATAATAATAATAATAATAATAATAAAAGCCCATTTATTCCTCAGTTAACAATAAAATTACAATTTTGGTCGCTATGCCCGTCAATTCATTCATTCATTTTTAGTAATTATAAAATGAAAAAAAAAATGTTATTACTTATACAAATCTCACAGAGTCTCAACAGCGTGATTTAGCTTCATGAACAACGCCATCTAGTTAATTTTACCTCGGCGACTGTGCAACGTTGATATTGAAGTGTCCTGTAAAAATGCCATTTCTAAGCATTCTATGTCTGCAAGTTAGACATGTCTATCGGAAAAAGGCGTTCCCTTTTACAAAATTGCCAGATGTCTGCCGCTTGCGCTGCGATCGAATACGAAAAACAGGATACGTCAGGACTCATCAGTTAATGAGATGCTGTTTTCAGCTGATTGGAAAACTAGTTGTTTTGGCTAATTTTTACTCGTCAGGTTTTTTTGACGGTCTAGACTTTAGAATACACGTCCAGCTAGGTTTAGCAACATAAAATTTTAAAAGTACGGATAATTTAGCTGGACATTTCTATAAAAGTCCGGACATTGTGAACTTTTCAAAGACAGCGAATAAAAATTCGAAAATCATAATATTTGGGACTCCATTGATGACAACAATTTACCTAATGTACAATTAATTAATTAATGGGAGTAAGAAAATGATTTTTATTCAAAATATTTCCTCTAAATTATGTGATAGGAAGGTATATTATTAATTTTATCATTTTAATTACTGCATGAAAAAGTTACAAAATTCCTCGAAAACTTCCAAAGTGGTACCAGGTTGTAGAGTAATAAATTTTATATGATTTTATTAGTCATATTAAGCGCTTTATTATATTAGTAGGCACAGACCTAAAAAAAAACGGACGTAACCTTGTCTGATCGAGAGTGAAGCTGACAGCTGACAGCTCGCTTACCATGTGTGCGTAATTTTGTAATTTTTGATTCGCGATGGTGTCAATGTCATAGCAGTATGGTGTCAATGTGTGGGTGTGTGTACTTGTACGAATACAGAGTTGGTATTCCTATGGGTGCTTCACTGAATTTGTTCTTGGGATTACGTCCGTCTTTTTTTTTACGTCCGTGTTAGTAGGATTATATTTCAAGCATTTATTTACGCGCTCTATTATGATATTTACGACCATTATTTTCCAATGATATTTACATTATAATATCATTGTTATTTTCGCGCATTGAAGTATAATGTCATAGAACAGACGTCTCGAACAAAATGTGTGTCCCGCCGGGAGGTTCTATTTTTAAAATTGAGCCCCCGTTCTCCATTTAAAATCGAACGAATCCATTGAAAATTGAAGCCGATCGGCGCCAATTCATTGGGACATACATTGTGTTCGTGGTGTCGGTTCTATATGCTAGTAATAATACTTCAATGATTATGATACGACCTTTATTTTCCAATGATATTTAGGTACATTATAATATAATATAATTATCATATCATATCATAATAATTATCCATAAAACACTAAATAAAATACGTCTCAATCAAATCATGAGTATTAAAACTATTAATAAAAAATAACACTTAAAAAGACAAGTATTAAGTATTTTCTATAGCTGTACAAGTACAAAGGTTCTCAGCCACACTGCCCGTTCCATTAATAGGTTATATCTACAGATCAACGGACAGCAAGACATCTTGTATGTATTAAACTATAGCTCCGTTGTAACCCGTGGTGACAGGAGGAAAAATTACGCGGCTTCGCGGAGGTACGGGGTTCGTTTCCATTGCATTGAACGTCATCAAGAGCTGTGATTTATAAAAGAAGATGTGTTATAAAAGAATAATTCTAGAAGAAAGAGTGAATAAGCTTTCGTTTACTTTAAGGGGATTGGCTCGCTCAAATCTCAAAAATACTGTAAGTTTGAAGAAGATTGCAGATGAATCCTTTTGTGCGATTTCCATATAAAAAATATATGGTATACTGAAGGTCATCACAATGATATTCTATTATTTAAAATTTTAATAACCTCTCCCAAATATTGGGAAAAAAATTTGTTAAATAGGTCCTTCTTCAACCTAAATTGTAAATGTTCTCTGTAACGGTTAAATAGTTCGGCATGAATATTGTACTAAAAAATATGTAATGACGTGTTTCACAATTTGTATGGTTTTTTTTTTTCTTAATTATTTTAATATTTTGAAAAAATGAATAAAAACCCAAAACTTCACCAGTACCCCGCTGGAGCGCCCCCGCTAAGCCCTGCGTCGCGTGCTCGGGAGTCTCGCAACGCGATACATCAGTGTCTCGATGACTCTTGTGACGGGTGGATTGTACGCGCGCTATTTTTTCCAAATAAAAACTAAAACCTCACGTTTTGAAAAATTTTTGAATGAAGTCATATTGTAAATAGTACAAATATAAATATTTCGTAAAAGAACAATAAAAATTAAGTTTGTAAATATATGTAAAGTAGATTATAATTTCGTTTAGTTTATTGACCCTATCATAGAGTAAGACTGACTGTGGCTAATATAATGAATAAATGTAAGTGAAATGTGACCGAGCTCTCCAAAACTATTGGTAAGTACCTACCCTATTGAGTACATTATTTCTAGTGTGTTTATTTTTTTAACGTTTTAGCTATCTTGAGAATTTCGTTTGACGGCGCCGCGGCAGATGGAAACCTAATATGATGATGGACTCCGAAGGTGGGTATTAGCATCTCATTGACGGCACTACGTATAACCATCGTGTTTGGATTCATTTGAATTTTTGAAAGGTCTCATGGAGACCTTGGTGACTAATGATGTCACCTACCTGATGGTGGACTCCGAAGGTGGGTAAAGGATCTCAGGGACGGCATTACGTAGAACCATCGTGTTTGGACTCATTTGAAAAGGCTTTTGGAGACCTTGGTGACTGACGATGTCACCTACCTGATGGTGGACTCCGAAGGTTGGTAAAGGATCTCAGTGACGTCACTACGTAGAACCATCGTGTTTGAACTCATTTGAAAGGTATCATTGAGACCTTGGTGACTGATGATGTCACCTACCTGATGGTGGACTCCGAAGGTGGGTAAAGGATCTCAGTGACGGCACTAGATAGAACCATCGTGTTTGGACTCATTTGAAAGCTCTCATTATGACCTTGGTGGCTGACGATGTCACCTACCTGATGGTGGACTCCGAAGGTGGGTAAAGGATCTCAGTGACGGCACTAGATAGAACCATCGTGTTTGGACTCATTTGAAAAGGCTTTTGGAGACCTTGGTGACTGATGATGTCACCTACCTGATGGTGGACTCCGAAGGTTGGTAAAGGATCTCAGTGACGTCACTACGTAGAACCATCGTGTTTGAACTCATTTGAAAGGTATCATTGAGACCTTGGTGACTGATGATGTCACCTACCTGATGGTGGACTCCGTAGGTGAGTAAAGGATCTCAGTGACGGCACTAGATAGAACCATCGTGTTTGGACTCATTTGAAAGCTCTCATTAAGACCTTGGTGGCTCACGATGTCACCTACCTGATGGTGGACTCCGAAGGTGGGTAAAGGATCTCAATGACGGCACTAGATAGAACCATCGTGTTTGGACTCATTTTAAAGGTCTCATTAAGACCTTGGTGACAGATAATGTCACTTACCTGATGGTGGACTCCGAAGGTGGTTAAAGGATCTCAGTGATGGCACTAGATAGAACCATCGTGTTTGGACTCATTTGAAAGGTCTCATTAAGACCTTGGTGGCTGACGATGTCACCTACCTGATGGTGGACTCCGAAGGTGGGTAAAGGATCTCAGTGACGGCACTAGATAGAACCATCGTGCTTGGACTCATTTGAAAGGTCTCATTAAGACCTTGGTGGCTGACGATGTCACCTACCTGATGGTGGACTCCGAAGGTGGGTAAAGGATCTCAGTGACGGCACTAGATAGAACCATCGTGTTTGAACTCATTTGAAAGGTATCATTGAGACCTTGGTGACTGATGATGTCACCTACCTGATGGTGGACTCCGTAGGTGGGTAAAGGATCTCAGTGACGGCACTAGATAGAACCATCGTGTTTGGACTCATTTGAAAGCTCTCATTAAGACCTTGGTGGCTCACGATGTCACCTACCTGATGGTGGACTCCGAAGGTGGGTAAAGGATCTCAATGATGGCACTGCGTAGAACCATCGTGTTTGGACTCATTTGAATTTTTGTGTATGGCTTATTACTGACTGTAGCAGCAAAAACATTACATTCGCTCACTTAAGTTATTATGTTTCAGGCAGTTCAGGAACCAGCAAAACTCAGAATTACAAAATCAGGAACTTCAGCCGTTAACAGAAACATACGATCTGTCTGGGATGGAAGTTGATGAGGGAGCAGAGCAAATTTTGCTGGTAACTTATTCTGTTTGCTTACACTATGGTATTTGTTAGATACTAGATAGTTTCCCTAGCTAATTTAATTTGACACTGCATTGTTTGTTTGTTTTAGGTTGAACAAGATGAAGAAGATTTACAAGATTTGATTATTGAAGAAGAATCACAAGCAGAAACAAAAAATATATCTGGAAGACGAGTTATAGATCTAACTTACTTTTTTCCAAAGTACAAGAAATAGGCGGCCATGGTGCTTTAAAAGTTTGAATTGCATGTCCCTGTGACTAAAATTTTAGTCTTTTTTACATAGAACTTGGAACCCATTTAGATCTCAATCGTTTTTTTAACTTGGCTTTCATTTTACATTTATGTTTTTGATAAGATATCATTACTTTTTGTCTAGAAATTATTAGTGTTTATAGATAATGAATATACCCATTATTATTTGTAAAATTACTCTACACAGTGGAACCGCTAATTCACTTGTTTTACTAATTATCAATAACTTTCAGTTTTTAGATTTTTTCCTTTAGATACGCCTGATAGTCTACCTTGATGCAAAATATCTAGTTTCTAGGCCATCTGGAAGTAGGTTATGTTTTTAATCCTATGTCAGTGACTCAGTCACCAAAATGCGGATTTTTAAACGTTAATGTATCATAAACAGTTTTAGCCACATCTATAAAATTTTAAATTTTAAATAAGCTAAGGGGTTTTAATAAATGTGCCAAATTTCATGTATTTAGGTGAAATAGGTCTCGAATTATGAACGGGTCAAAAGTAACTCGAAATGATTCGTATAATATTACACATTTTAATAAAATTATAAAAATTTGCTAGTTTCTGATTTATTCCTTGGTATTTGTATTTGTATTCTCAACTACCTATTTTTTAACTTTCTAGGTCATCTGGAACTAGTTTAGAGTTTTGATCTATAGGTCATTCAGTGATAAAAATGACGATTTTTGGACGTTATCTTAATAGCCGTTTGAGGTGTGTTTATAAAATCTGGAGCAAATATGTATTTCGCAAGTCTCAAGCAATGAGCAATTTTACAGACTTATGTCGAATACTTTTTGAGTTATGAGGGGGTCAAATGTGGCTCCAAATCGTTCGTGTAATTTTACACGCGGTACTGATCGTCAGTTCTGTTAGCTTGAACTTGGCTGGACACGCTACCGCGCGTACCTGCTAGATATAATGGTGATATTTGAAAATTTAAACTCTACAGATTTCTTGATGCCCCCATAACCTTATTTCCTATTTTTTTATATTTTTTTATATATTTTTTTATTTTTATTAAAATACACTGATCTCCTTCGGCAGGACCAAAGACCTTGATTACTCCTTATTTCCTATAGAATTAATTAATTATTGTAATTTAGAAACAATCACAAAGGGCCATCCATAAATTACGTCACACGTTAGGGGGGAGGGGGTTTCGATGTAGCGTGACATTGTGTGACAAGGGTGGGAGGGGATCCTAAATTTTGTGACGTCACATTCCAAAATCGAATATTTGGTATACATATATACATATGTATATGTATTTTGGAACTTAATTCATAATATGTGACGTCACACTAGGGGCGGAGGTCTCACAAATGTGACCAGCTGTGACAAAGAGAGGGGGAGGGGTCAGGAAGTCATGAAATTAGTGTGACGTAATTTATGGATGGCCCTCAATGGCAACATTAAAACAAGGTCATCAACTAGGTCATCCTAAGTACTTCCGTTACTGAGAACCTATAAGCACTTACCTGGTCATCATCAGACCTTCAGAATGTTTCATGTAGTAGCACCCGTGCTCAATTAGATAAATGTTGAAAGCTAGGTCATCCTAAGTACTTCCGTTACTGAGAACCTATAAGCACTTACCTGGTCATCATCAGACCTTCAGAATGTTTCATGTAGTAGCACCCGTGTTCAATTAGATAAATGTTGAAAGCTAGGTCATCCTAAGTACTTCCGTTACTGAGAACCTATAAGCACTTACCAGGTCATCATCAGACCTTCAGAATGTTTCATGTAGTAGCACCCGTGCTCAATTAGATAAATGTTGAAAGCTAGGTCATCCTAAGTACTTCCGTTACTGAGAACCTATAAGCACTTACCTGGTCATCATCAGACCTTCAGAATGTTTCATGTAGTAGCACCCGTGCTCAATTAGATAAATGTTGAAAGCTAGGTCATCCTAAGTACTTCCGTTACTGAGAACCTATAAGCACTTACCTGGTCATCATCAGACCTTCAGAATGTTTCATGTAGTAGCACCCGTGCTCAATTAGATAAATGTTGAAAGCTAGGTCATCCTAAGTACTTCCGTTACTGAGAACCTATAAGCACTTACCTGGTCATCATCAGACCTTCAGAATGTTTCATGTAGTAGCACCCGTGCTCAATTAGATAAATGTTGAAAGCTAGGTCATCCTAAGTACTTCCGTTACTGAGAACCTATAAGCACTTACCTGGTCATCATCAGACCTTCAGAATGTTTCATGTAGTAGCACCCGTGCTCAATTAGATAAATGTTGAAAGCTAGGTCATCCTAAGTACTTCCGTTACTGAGAACCTATAAGCACTTACCTGGTCATCATCAGACCTTTAGAATGTTTCATGTAGTAGCACCCGTGCTCAATTAGATAAATGTTGAAAGCTAGGTCATCCTAAGTACTTCCGTTACTGAGAACCTATAAGCACTTACCTGGTCATCATCAGACCTTTAGAATGTTTCATGTAGTAGCACCCGTGCTCAATTAGTTAAATGTTGAAAGCTAGGTCATCCTAAGTACTTCCGTTACTGAGAACCTATAAGCACTTACCTGGTCATCATCAGACCTTTAGAATGTTTCATGTAGTAGCACCCGTGCTCAATTAGTTAAATGTTGAAAGCTAGGTCATCCTAAGTACTTCCGTTACTGAGAACCTATAAGCACTTACCTGGTCATCATCAGACCTTCAGAATGTTTCATGTAGTAGCACCCATGCTCAATTAGATAAATGTTGAAAGCTAGGTCATCCTAACTATTCCCGTTACTGAAAACTGATCAGTACTTACCTGGTCATCATCAGACTTCAGAATGTATCATTTAGTAGAATGAAAGCTACATAATATATCAGCAGGCATAATGCATAGTGTAGTTCAAAATAAATAAATTATTATCATGTAGGCAGGTACTCGTACAAGACTACAAAAACTATAGGAACAAAATGTATTCGAAGATCTCTCAGAGAGCGAATATAAATAGGCAAAAACGATGAAAACTCTGTGCCACATGTTTTCTTGCTTTATCTTCAGTTCGTTTTATTGTAGTATAGTCGTTGGTCGGTAGATGGCGCTTAGTTAAAAAATACTAGTAGAGGGACCAAATCTCCAAGGTCATCGGGCAAGGCAATCCCCTTAAATATGAACGTGGGAGGGGGGAAGTTATATAACATGTAAATGGAAACACGTATATTTAGGAAATAGGAAACATGTTATATTTATATTATGTTTTAAATTTAATGTAATAACCTATTTGGAGTATAAAATAAAGAGTAGGTATTCTATCTTCTAGTCTGTTAATTTATTAAAGATAATTCTTGACAAAAAAATAACCGACTTCAAAATTAGGGATAAATAACTCAAAAACTACTCGTCAGATGTCGCTCAAATTTAAGTAGAACTATATAACAAGCACCAGCTTTCGACTAAAAAAGAATCATCAAAATCGGTTCACCCAGTCGAAAGTTATGAGTTAACAAACATAGAAAAATACATTCGAATTGAATACCTCCTCCTTTTTTGAAGTTGGTTAATAATATAAATAAACTACTCCGCCTCATTGCTGTATTATATTCAATTATTATTTATATTATTTATAGTAAATATTTCCAGTTACGGGTTGTAACAATAATATATTTAGTAGGGGCACGTTCAGTTCGTTTAAGATCCACTAAAAGAGAAAGATCCGTGGTAATTGAATGTGTTAGTGACTTGACATTGACAATAAAATTAATTTCTTAAATGTTCGCAAAGGTGTGTGAAGTCTACCAGTCTGCACTTGGCCAGGTAGACCTGTCACATTGCGAGTGGAGACCCGAGTTCAGCAACAGGACAATAAAATTATACCTAGATTGTGACATTTGTGACTGACTGAATTGTAGACTTAACTTACTTAAAAATTTTTGAAACGATAGGATTAATTCTAGATTACACTAAATTTTTGTGCCACCATGAGAACAGACGTAACAGAAAAGAAAATATCTCAACTTAGTCGTATCCACAAACGAAAAACGGTCAACAATGGAAACACGCACCAACAGGTTTAACAGATAATCAGGCATTGGATCTATTAGCGTGAAATATTTGATACATTAGCGTAAGTTATGCGCGCCATCTAGTGAACGACGACTCAATCTGCTTCCATGTTTAAATATGTTTAAATATATTCGTTTAATAAACGATCCACGGTTAAATATTGCGCGTAATTAAACGGAGGTGTATTAAACAGAATTATAAGAAATTTAGCGTCGTCCAATGAATATCTAATCGATTATTCTCGAAAACTGATAGGTTTTAAAGTTATTTTTGTCAGGGATTAAGTTTTATTGATGTTCTTAGATTTAATATTCTAATAATGTTGTCATCGTTAGCATTTATGTTAACTACTGACAATGAGCAGATGGGATTTCTGATGAATCTACTTACGAATGAAGAAGAGAACATGAAGAAACAAAGAATGGAGAAACCCGATTTCCGGCCACGAATTATATGTAATCTGTGCAAGGCATAAGACTAGACAAGACGAAACTATATACCAAAAAATTCGTGTTATTTACTAAATAAACATATTTAAATCTGAGCCTCATCTGCATTTGCTAAATGAGCAAAATAACACAAAAATGTTTTCATAGTATTTACCTCAGTACAAACGATTTTATAATCGATTAAATCGATTGATTACGGAACTTAATAATATATTTTATGAATTATTATTCATTGTAAGTACAAGATTAATTCCTTTTTTACATGTTTTCTTATTCATTGTATAGCTAAACTATGTAATATATTTATAATTACCATTAAATCGTTACGCTAATTAAAAGATATTTCGAGTATTTTGACATCGATTTCGAGACATTTGAATCGATTGACAACAAAGATCTCTGGTGTAATCCCTATCTAATGTCATTTTGGTTACTGTCAGTTTGAATATTTATAAATAACACAATTGTCATTCATCTTGCATCTTTCAACTGTGTACGCTTTTGTGTATTTTTACTATTAAATTAATATTTTCATCGTATTTGCAGTCCTATTTACTACTGAAACATTTCGAAACGCACACAGTTATTTTAATTTTTTATTGCATTCGCTTTCGTAATAGTATTTTGGTGATATTGCTGTGAGTGACATGAGTGTGACATAATCATATAATTATAGGTGGAAATTCTAGGATTTCATTAGTTGGCCATTGCTAGCAGATGTGAAAATTGGAGAAATTAAAGCTTTTACAATGATCTAATTGACCACCAATTTTCATTCTTGTCTAATCTAGGCCGGTGTCTCTATGGAAGATGGGGTTCTCCTTTCGGTAACTTACAACGTGTCATGTGTCTCCCATTACCCATATGGACTAAAAGAAAATAAGGAAAAGAAAGAGAATATTTGATACATTGAAGTATTATTACTAGCATATAGAACCGACGCCGCGAACACAATGTATGTCCCAATGAATTGGCGCCGATCAGCTTCAATTTTCAATGGATTCGTTCGATTTTGAAAGGAGAACGGGGGCTCAATTTTGAAAATAGAACCTCCCGGCGGGACACATTTTGTTCGAGATGTCTGTTCTATGACATTATACTTTAATGATTTAATTATTGTTTTTTTCTGGTTTGATATAGATACGAGTACCTGCCTAGACTGGAGGCTGGCTGAAATTTCCGCTACTGAGCGAAATTTTAATTATATTTTCTTTGGTACCTATAGATGATACAATATAAATGTGAAATAGACGAAATAGTAAACATACATAGGTATTATCTGCTGTAGTTGTATTAAGTCGTATTAAGTAGTTAAGTAGATAACTAAATTTTAAGTAAAATAATACGTGTAAACGGACAATTTAGTAGTTAAAATTTAGTAAAATGCTTAAGTAATTAAGTAGGTTGTGAAGAATTGTATGAACGAAAGAGCTTTACTAAATTACTAGCTGTGCCCCG
Source organism: Thymelicus acteon (assembly GCA_951805285.1). NCBI lineage: Eukaryota > Metazoa > Arthropoda > Insecta > Lepidoptera > Hesperiidae > Thymelicus > Thymelicus acteon. The sequence goes on from OX638239.1 coordinate 6,028,731, forward strand.
CGGGTAAACCCGCATTAATTTGTGGAAAAAATTAACTACTAAAATATATGATGTTGTATAGCCTATAGCTTTCCTCGATAAATGGACTAAAAAACACAAAAATATTTTTTCAATTCGAACCAGTAGTTCCTGAGATTAGCGCGTTCAAACAAACAAACTCTTCAGTATTACTCGTAGTATAGATTACGTTTGGACGCGCACTAAAAATTATTTACTTAAAATTTAGTTATCTACTTAATACGTATAAACTGGACTTAACAGATAATCAGTAAAACTAAATATTAATAGTATTACCCACTTAGTTATTAGCTAAAATGTGCGAATTATAAAATTCATATGGGACAGCTAGTAATTTGTTGTCATTAAAATGATTTATAACCAAATCCAAAATTTCAATTCTGCATATTTTAACATTTGTTAACCATTTATTTAACTTACAACTTTAGGTAGTCTGAGTTCATTATAACATTGAATTAATTATTGTCATTTGTCTATGCCAATTGACGATGTTTATATCACAGCCATTTTAAATTAAGTTGTTTCCGAAATCGGTTATGTTACGACCATTTAAGGAAGGGTCATCGAAGTATTATTACTAGAACATAGAACCGACACCGCGAACACAATGTATGTGCCAATGTATTGGCGCCGATCGGCTTCAATTTTCAATGGATTCGTTCGATTTTGAAAGGAGAACGGGGACTCAATCCATACTTCCATACTTCCATACTAACCGTACTAGTCCATACTTCCATACTATCCATACTCCATACTATAATATTATAAATGCGAAATTGTGTTTGTTTGTTTGTTTGTTTGTCCGTCTTTCATGTCGCAACGAAGCTATGATATGGTATGATTTTTGTGTATGGAGATAGGAGGATGGAGAGTATAGTAGGCTACTTTTTATCGCGGTAAACATCTCATTCCCATGGATCATAAATTGAATTTAATGTTGAATTCGCGCTGGATAATTGTTGTTTTGGTTTAATTAATTTATAATATTTATAGTTGGAAGCCTTGGAAGGTTGAAAAGCGTCATAGGTTTTACAGTTGGTTCCTATTACACCCTAATTCGGGAGTCACTAACGGTTACTTTAATCTTATTATTCTTGCACCAGGTTACTTCCCTTTGAATACGCGGATGAAGCCGCGGGTAATAGCTAGTTTTGAAAATAGAACCTCCCGGCGGGACACACATTTTGTTCGAGATGTCTGTTCTATGACATTATACTTCAATGGGAAGGGTTAGGTTTTTCGCGCGTATCTTATATGTCTGTATGCATGTATCATTCTGTATTACCTCATACCTTCCAATCCGTGGGACCAATTTATATAATAAAGATATCGATAGATGCGTCTTGACATATCTATGCTCTAATCTTATAAAAAAATCTTTATTCAGTCTATCTTTTACATATTAAGTTATTCATTCGATGAAGCATCCTGGTAAACATAAAATAATTTATACTTGTGGCAGGATGCCTCCTAATGGTGCATTTTATATTAATGCATCTAATATCTTAATTAAATAAATGAGGTGCCATTTTCAGTTAACCTTTAGCGAGTCATTGGTAGTTGATTGACATAGATCATAGGTGCTTGGTAACGGGATTAAAAGTAGCCTATGTGTTAATCCAGGGTATATGCTATCTCCATTCCAAATTTCAGCCAAATCCGTTAAGTAGTTGTGTTATTATTGAGGAACAAACATCCAACATATTAGCCGTACTGGGGCGGCTTAGAATACTAACCAATCCCACGCCGGATAGGCATCGTAAGAGGCGACTAAATCCGGCCCGCTGGTAGTAGGGTCCTTCGAGGTATTATATTGCTAATATTGATTTTAATTGTTAATTAATACCGGATCGTCAGCTCGTTTGCCGGCTATTTCTATAAAAAAAAATAGGATGTTGTAACTGGAGTTAAAATTATCTTTCTGTGAAGCCTGAATGCCGGCCGTTCGTCAACCTACTGACGTGAAGTGTTCAAATCAAAAACTACTCGCACTTGATTTGTTTTTAGGGTTCCGTAGCCGAATGGCAAAAAACGGAACGGATTCGTCATGTAGAACTGAAACTCAAAAATGATTTTTTCATCAAACCCATACGTGTGGGGTATCTATAGATAGGTCTTCAAAAATGATATTGAGGTTTCTAATATAATTTTTTTCTAAACTGAATAGTTAAATACTGAAAGTTACAACGAACTACAAGAACTTTTATATTATGTTACTTGCTGCTACGGAACCCTTCATGGGCGAGTCCGACTCGCACTTGGCCGCTTTTTTTCGATAATGGATAAATTAAACATTAGCACGTTACTAGTATGTGTCAAAAATCATAATTGTACCTAATCTCCTCGCTTAGTACAAACCTTTCTTCCCTTTTAAATCAACAATACAAACATTATAATAAAAGCGAAGAATTTGACTATCCCGGGCGGGATTAGACAAGGTCGATAGTGAGGTACCTGCCAACTTATCGATATCGATATCTGACGGATCAACGTTGCTTTCTACAATAATTGCTATTGTATGACTCCGGTCGGCTCTCAACGGGCGATTCGGGGTTGTAGAGTGATGAATCTCGTAGAACTGATGGATTTAAAGTTTAATTATAATGATGATTCTTCCGTATATACTTAATTAGTGTCAACGTGTATAATAGGTATACTTGATTTCTTAATTGATGTCTTGAAACATTTTCGAATTTGAATTCAATAAATATATGAACGCTCACCTTTAAATTTAAATAAATAAGTCATCTAAGATAAGAAAAAATAAGTATATATATAAAAGTGTCTGCCACAACCGGGAATCAAATCTGGAACTTTTGTTTGTGTCACTACCAACACACTAATACCAGTAAAATTGATGTTCGTCTTATTTCAGGTGGTTACAAATATATATACGATTTTTCTAATGCTGATTATTGTTATTATTTTGCTGCGAAACCGCTGCGAACCAGGCGATTCGCCTCATCTTTCATAGTGCGTGCCGCGAAGGACTGGAATAGCTTGCCTGCATTGTGGGTGTTTCCGTCCACCCACAATGTAGGTGTCTTCAAGAGAAGAGTGAATAGGCATTTATTAAGTTAGTGCGTTCACCATCTTGGGCTCCATCGCCACTTACCATCAGGTGGGATTGTTGTCAAGTACTAACTTATCTTATGTAAAAAAAATTTATGAAGTTTATCAGACTATATTCTACTTGGTAGTTACTTGGTAGATGAGGAGTTCTGGGTTCGATTTAGATAATTTTGTGAGGGTTTTTTTTACTCAGGTCGTGGGTGTTCGGGTGGTATAATTTGTATGTATCCAGTCGCGGTAAGGGGAATCCTAGTGCGGGAGTATAAGCTTGCCTGTACGCCAATTGACGAGGAACATAATATCATTCGAAGTTAGAATCTTATAGTTTATGAATATTGCTAGCGCTGGAATCTTTGACAGTCGTTTGAGAGTCTAACGCCCCATCTCGGAGTCACTAAAGGTTACTTAAATCGCTGCTTAGTACAGAATTTATATGGTGATTCTTTACTAAGGAGAAATTAAAGTTACCGTTAGTGCTTCTGAGTTGGGGCGTAAAACGATTGACAAGACTGAAATATCAGTAGTGATCAAAATAGAGATTTTGCTTTAAAATTACTTTTGGGTCTTACTTATATATTGTAATAAGTATAGTTCAACAAATAAAGAAACGCTGCTGTCTTGTCTATACATGCTTGCGCCATTGGTATTGATAAGTTAGTCTGGAATGACGCAGCATAGTAGAGGGCATTTGCGATCGGTCACTGCGGTGATAGCGCGGATCTAGGGGTGCTAGATGTGTCTAAACTTACGTAACAACGATATAAACAATAGCGATAGTAAGACACATATTAAATAAAAAGGCTTTTTGTGAGAGTTTTAAATTTAAAGATTAGTTTAAAGTTATTTGAGAAATTTGATAAAAAATAAGCTTCCTTTTCTCCTAATATACAAAACTAGAGGGCCCGTTTTTGAAAAAAAAAATCAGAAAATACTTCTTTTTCAGACAAAGAAACTTAAAAAAACTAAAGGAAAAACTACTTCATAGTGAAAAGTATACTATATATTTGAAATATAATACTAATGTTTATTTAACGTTTGTTATGTTATGGCCAACAGCGCATTGACAATGCCTTTAGTATTATTGACATCCATGTCCATAGGCGATGGAGAGCACTTACCATCAGGTGGCCAAGCCCCGCACAATGTAGGGTTCCAAAGTAGTAAGTTTACGCTAACAGAGCCGTGATAGTTTTCCTTGTAAATTCATCATGTAACCTATTTTTGAGTTTTTTTTACTTGTCTAACTCCAACCGTTTAGCCAGCATGGGGAGGACACTTGACTCTAACCAAAATTAGTAATTTAAAGCCAAATATTGACGACCCTGTAGCCTAGTTGGTAGCGACCCTGCCTGCGAAGCGAGGGGTCCCGGGTTCGATTCCCGGCTGGGGCAGATATTTATGTGACAGATAAATATTTGTGCTCGGGTCATGGGTGTGATTGTGATGTGTTTGTTATATGTGTAGTCCATGCCACCCGCGACACAGGTAATAACCTACTGCGGGGGTAAGAGTGTGTTAGCGTTTATTTATTTATTTATTTAAATATTTCTCAAACGGACCCCTAAGTCCAAAAATAGTTTTAGAAGACCCATAATATTTTTGAAGGACCTTTTCAACGATACCCCACACTATCGGGTACACAATGAAAAAAATTTCATTCTCACGTTACCTGCAGGAGAGATACCCTGAAAAATTTTTTTTAAGCTATTGCATTGCATAGCTTTTATCGCGGGCTTGAGCGCGGCGAGTGAATCAAGAAAAACCGTAATGAAATAAAAGGTGACACCGCCCACTTGCAGTCAGTACTAGAATAGCAAAAACATGCAAACAAGTCTGCCAAAACAAAGCTAGGGTATTAAATTTCTCATCGGATTTGTTCACTTAGTAGCAATTAATTAAAGCGAGTACTAGGCGCACAGAAGTCTTCGAGGATGCGACATCAGTGATACTGTACAAACCATAGTATGTGGCTGTCTTATTTACTCTTTGGTATTTAGCATAGGTACAACAGGGATATCTATATTACGATCATGCACATTAAGTTGTTATTGCTATTTCTCTTGTCATGCCAATTAATATGCGGAAGAACAACAGGGATAGAATAAATCTATCACTGTCACTCTGACAAGTTGTCAGAGCGCTTTGGAACGGGTTGTAAGAGCGCTCTGAAAAGTTGTCAGAGCGGCAGTGATGGATTTGTTCTATCACTGTCGCTCTTCCGCATATTGATTGGCATGACGGGAAAAATGGCAATAATAACTTAATGTGCATGATCGTGATATGGACGTCCCTGTTGTGCCTATGCTAAATACTGAAGAGTGAATAAGATAGCACATACTGTGGCATGTGCGGTGTCACTGATGTCGCATCCTCGAAGATTTCTGTGCGCCTAGTACTCGTTTTAATTAATTGCTACTAATGGTGAACAAATCCAATGAGAAATTCCCCAGCTTTGTTTTGGCACAATTGCTTGCATGTTTTTGCTATCCTAGTTACTGACTGCAAGTGGGGCGTGTCAGGTTTTATCTCGCAACAAATGCTATGCAAAATAGCTTTACCGCGGCAGTCCCCGAGTGCCACACGTTTTTTTTTCAACATTTTATTATACGATTTTGGAGTTATAATAAATATGTACTCGTATATCCATGCTAAATTACTGCTTTCTAGTCGGCTTTGTTTCAGACAGACGGATGGACGGACTTTTTTATTATGGAAATAGCCGACAAACGAGCTAATGATCCACCTGATGGTAAGTGGCTATCATCGCCCATGGACACCAGCAACACCAAAAGCATCACAGATGCGTTGCCGGCCATGAAAGAAAAAGAAAAACGAAGACGAAGAAGACCTTTTAAGGGTTCCTATTTTACTTCGGAACCCAAAAAAGGTATAGATTAGTGGTATAATATCTCAGTGAAGTATGCTCTATGTCTCCTCAAATATGAGGAGAGGGCAGTGTCGAGATTGAAGTCATTGGAAACCATTTAGCATCAATACCGTTTATGTGAATGTAATTAATTTGTTTAGCACACAGGTTGGTTATTGCAGAATAAGATTATAGGGTTTTTAATATCCTGGAAAGCGCGGACAAAGACGCGGGCATAATCCTGAAATAAAATATTTTATACGAAATGCCATATCCAGTACCTCACACTAACTCCAGGCAACCATTTTTTCTATAGACGAACAAACCAACAAAGAGTCGCCTGTGCCGATAGCGAGCGTCGTTTTGGTATTCAGATAGATCGGTTTATCCTACCATCTGTCTGTTGTAGAATTAGTGTGGAAAGCGATGCTTGTAATGAGTAGTGCTGACAGCTTAGCTTGTCTTCGAGGTCTTCGAGGAAAGGTTTTTATGAATAAAGTAAACTTGATATAATTTTACGAACTTTATAGATTGAAATTGGTTTATTGAATTAATGAAAACACAACTACCTGGTTGGTGACCTAGCCTGTGAAGCGAGGGTTCCCGGGTTCGATTTCCATCCAGGGCAGATATTTATGTGACAGATAAATATTTTGTTCTCTGGTCATGGGTATTATAGTGATGTCTTAATTTGTGTTATTCCGTTTGCAAGTCGGGGAATCCTGCTTTAATATACAGCGGAGGTATGAGCGTGTAAGCGTCATTTGTTCGGGCTTGTTGATGGCCTAGAATACTGATGATGGTATTATAATGTAAAAAACTAACTCCTTTAGAATCATATTTAAGCCCGCGGAATGAAAGCTTATGCGGAGTAAAATCAAACTTTCTCCGTAACGTTATGAGTTATATTTGTAATTCGTAACACAGAATCTAGATGGCGTTGTTAATGATCAGCATCAGTAGGTAATGATGATAATAATCTTGATACATCCTATTATGATGATGTCAAACATCATCATCATCGTCGTCGTCGTCGTCATTAGTATAATATAATAGAAAAAACGCAATCTAATGACAATAATAATCGCAAACGAAATGGCGTTGTTACTGATTTGACGATTTCAAACTAAATGGCGTTAAACTTCAGTCGTGCGTCTGAGCTGACAGTGCTGACACACACAATTTTTATTTTCTCTTTTTCTTGGCTGGCAACGTTGGCAACGCATCGGTGACGCCTTTGGTGTCACTGCCATCCATGGGCGACGATAGCCTCTTACCATCAGGTGGATCGTCAGCTTGTTTGTCGGGTTCTTCTATAAAAAGTGTAATGACTTTCCTCTAAGTCTAACTTATCTAGCTGTGAGAATAGCGCACAATATCCACAAGTTATTTAAATTTCTTCATATAACTAGTAAATCATTCCGTAACGCGACACAAATTAAACAAAATATTTCCACTAACTCACACATCCGGCATCGGTTCCCAGAATGCTAATTTAGAATATATTTAGTCTGTTTTACGCCAGCCGCGTGTGAAATATTCACTGAACTATTTTAACTTTACTGAGAACTTGCTGATTTTTATCGATAAGTTCGTGGAACTTCACTATCTTTAGAACGATGGCAACTTTATTACAATGATAATAATAAAATTGGGAAACTATTTTTTATTTTTAACTGTAATTTTATATGCCTTATTATTATCTTGTTTTCTTGTTTCTATGTCATATAAGACAAACAGTTGACATACAAAAATATTTAGTAATAATTATTAATTGAAAATTAAAAAAAAACCCGCCTGCTATCAAAAAAGTTATCATGATACACTTTTTTCAAATCCTTTTGATGAGCTCTTTAATTTGATACCCATATTGCATTATTCGATTTATTTTTTGATTCTTCAAACGATGGTATCTCACAGCCACCATATTTGTTTTTTTTATATCACTTATCCAAGAACACTTGGGTTATTAAGACAAATATAATGATATCTTAATTATAATATAAAAGTAGCCTGTAGCGATATATTAGACACAAAATAACTAATACTATACTTAATGTACAAGGGACCTAAAACTAAAAACCTTAAAAAATATTATACAATAATTAAAATATATTATATTATTATTAAAGGGAGTCCCTTTAGGCAAGGTTCCGAAGATACTGGCAGCGTTCTTCCTTTGAATAGCAAGACTAATTATTCTTTGTCCGAGGTAGCTGCCAGCTCTTCGTTCTCCTGTGATGTCGACTAATCTTTTTATTATTTCCTTAAAAAGCCTTAAAGCGCTAGGACCCCACGGACCAAGGGTCTCGACACCGAATGGGACAAAGTCATATTCGGAGCCTAGACCCTGTATTTGCATGCTTTCACTTTTTCAGCCGCTTCACAAGCCGCACCAGCTCTGATGTTGGTTCCATGTAGATGGGAAGGGGCCAGCGTGTCTGAACAGGTTGCATTCCATACCAGCACCCGGCCCATCTTCCATGGAATCAAACTCATACCGTCCGGTCTCTTGCCATCGTCTCTTACAATACCAGTCGGCTCAAGTATACTTGGCACGTTGACGGTGGCAAGGGACCGGTGTATGATATCGTTAAGTGCGGCATGTCTCGAGAAGCGGCCTGCACTTTTTTGGCATGACAGTCCGTGATGTCCTAGCTTGTCGACATCACTGCCACAGGGACATTTGTGAGGAGCGCAGACCGGAACCCCAAGCCGTAGACAGGTTGCGATTCGGAGCGCGTCAGGCTCAAGAAACGTTCCTGTATTTGACGAAGGGTACGCGAAGTACGGGAAGCCAGTAGCCGGCCTCATGCGTACCCACGGCCAAAAGCCAAATATCATATCTTAATTATATAGATCCGTTTAGCGGTTTGGAAGATAATTATAAGGTTATAAAGAATATTACATGCATACTTACATACATACAAAACAACCTTTCCTGGCAGCTCATGCTCAAGAGTGGTAGCTATCCAGGCGCACCTCATGGAGAAATAACAATAGTAATAATGGTATTAATTAACAATTAAAATCAGTATTACCAATATAATCCCTCGAGGGGCCCTACCACCAGCGGGCTGGATTTAGTCGCCTCTTACGACACCCATCCGGCGTGAGAATGGGGTTAGTATTCTAAGTCGCACCAATACTTCTAAGCTTTGGACGTCAAAACCTTAATTCAAGTAGTTTTATATTGTGTGCCAGGCTTTAAAAACATGTTTACCAACCCTAACCGTGTCGTACGTCGTCCTAGCAACAGACAGGCAGCTATCGATCTTGAGTAAGGGATGTTCTTGCAATTTACTTTATTATCGATAAAAAGTGTATAATAAGTTTTTTAATAAATCCTCGCATATTATTAAACTTATTATGCATATAATTAAATAAGAGCTATCACGACAGAGGATAGACAAATTAAGTTACAAAATTTATACGATGAAAATAAACACGCTTACACGTTTAAAATAAATTTTATTTAATTACTAGTTGACCCGGCGAACTTCGTATTGTCTAACAAACTATTTTTTTTCAAAAATAAAAATAGCTTAAGTTACTTCTTGTTACATCAGCTATCTGCCAGTGAAAGTCCTGTCAAAATCGGACAGACAGACGGACAGACAAAAATTTTAAAAATATTGTTTTGGTATATGTACCGTGTATACATCCAAATGCACTTAGTAAAAAGCAGTTATTTTAATATTAAGAATAGACACTCCAATTTTATTTACTTGTATAGAGTACAGATGTATAGATTGACAATTTTCTCCCTCTTCAATTTTATTTATTAATCATCTGTCTATTCTCAAAGGTGTGCTCGCCAGCCAGTTACATATAGTAAGACTCCTCGCATCTCATCTCATCTATGACTCCCCACCACACTTCACCGACCTGCATCTCGCGTCTCCTAAAATCTCTCCTCTCCTCACCACACGACTTATCTCACCTCGCCTCACTCTGCCTCATATCATCGCACCTCATCTTGTCATTTGCTGCTCCTCTTTTATGTATTAAAGTAAAAGAACCGACATGGCGAACAAAATTGTGTTGGGCCGAAAGGTTCTATTTTCAAAATCGTGCTCCCGTTATCTTTTCAAATCGACTGAATCCACTGAAAACAGTTGCCAATTGGCTACAGTTCATTACGTAAACATCGGGTTTGCGGTTTCGGTTCTATACGCTAGTAATAATAGTTTAATATTCCTCTCTATTGTTTTTACTTGAGGTACATAATTTCTCCGCAACTTTTTGTCTCAGTGCCCAAACTTGATAATATGTTCAGACGGATATTTTTCTTAATTATCGACATTATTTGTTAAAGGTCATGAAAACTTGAAAATCAATGTTAATTCGAAAATTAAACAAACACTAAATACCCTAATAGTTACCCTAAGCTTATGGTTGTAGATAGATTAGATATTTTTATGAAAACAAATTTAATTTCGTCATATTTCAACATAATTTGATCCCACAAGCCGAATGTGACGTATAGATTATCGACATGAGCACATCCCTATAAAGACTGAGTTACCTTTGATTTAATTAACGCCCCCATCATTTTTGATGTTTAGATCATCGCTTACATTCATTAATTTTCCGAAATTCGCGATACAATATCCACTGATTCATAGTATTTTGTTTACGACGTCAAATTAATGAAGCATTATTATGGCTGAGTTAGCGGGAAAATTTTGGTAGCGAACACGTCACGTTGTACAAGTAATAATAGTATTTTAGTAGAGAAAGAGATAGAAAATAAATAAACATAAATTAAAAAAAGCCTGACAATTATTTTTCACTATACATAGCTTATAAATAAATAAACGCTTCACACTAATCCCCCCGCAGTAGGTTTTCACCTGTGTCACGGGTGGCATGGACGACACATAATTATGTATAACACATCACAATGACCCGAGTACACATATTTATGTCACACCCGTCGAACCCGGGACCCCTCGCTTCGCAGGTAGAGTCGCTATCAACTAGGCTACAGGGTCGTCAAACTTAGAACCAACAAAAGTGTACTTAAGTACGCGCGTGAGAAGTTATACTTACTTCAGCATCATTAAATAAATATTTACCACTAGCTGTCTTGGCGAACTTCGTATCGCCTAATAATCAGTGAATGTACTTTGTTGTTACTTTTAACTTTTATAGATTTAGTAGGTTTAACAAATCGGAGACCATTAAATTCCCTCTCCCTCTCCCTCCCGCTCCCTCTCCCCTGCCCCTCCCCCTCTCGTCCCTCGCGCGTGACGTTTTTAGTGACCGTCGTTTTTGTGTCACCGTCCGTGTTACAAGTGTTAAAATTTCACTCTCATCATTTTTTCCATTTATTTAATAACGCGCCTAAAGAAGGATAACTTCAAAAACCGTATCATAATCGGTCCATTCGTTTAGGAGCTATTTATTTTATTTATTTATTTATTTAGTTCAGAACACAATTACATATACAATAAATTAAATTAATATTACGTTAAACCACCTAAGTCAATATCAATCATATCATAATTAATACAATAACATAATTCACAACATAATTTACAATAACATAATGTCATAATTAATACAATAACTGAAATAATTTGAAATTAAAATTAAAATAGAATTCATGTCAATATTAAAATTAAGATAAAATTAATCCCAATAAATAATTAATTAAAAAATTTAAATGCATGCTATGATGCCACAGAACAGATAAACAAATAGACACGCCCTTCTTTTTGCGTCGGGGGTTAATAAGCAGAAAGAGAAAATGAGCAAGAGTAATAGATTTAGGGCAGTTAGGATATTTATTTTGCTGCGTTTATTAGAAAATCGAGTTGCATGCGTCCGCTATGATAAAGTAGTACCGAATATATTTTATATTTGGCGTTAAATACCACTTTAATTGAAATCTCGTTGCTTCATTATGCATAATATAAATACAAAAAACCGGGCAAGTGCGTGTCAGGTCGCAATGTAGTGTTCCGAAGTAGTAAGTTTATCGATTATTACTCATTAACTACTTATGCTAACATAGCCGTGATAGTTTTCCTTGTAAATTCATCATATACCTTATTTTTGTGAATTTTTTCACTTTTCCACCTTCAACCGTTTAGCCGGCAGGGGGGGGGACACTTGACTCTAACCATGAACTTTAAAACCAAAAATGACCAAAAATGGTCTTAGAAGACCCATAATATTTTTGAAAGACCTTTTCAACGATACCCCATGCTATAGGGTACGAGACGAATACAAAATTCATACTTACGTTAGATATATGTAGTATGTTGGGGAGGTACCCTGAAAAAAATGTTTTTCAATATTTTATTCCATGATTCTGGAGTTTTAATAAATATGTATATCTATGCCAAATTACAGCTTTCTAGCACTAAGATTCTCGGTGCTTTGCTTCGGACAGACGGACGGACATGAGCAAACTATAAGGGGTCCGATTTTACTTCGGAATCCTAAAAAGATACATGTGTAGTTGTGTAGTAGTAGTAGTAGTAGTAGTAGTAGTAGTAGTAGTACTATCCTACTAATATTTTAAATGTGAAAGTTTTTGAGGATGTATAAATAAACGCTTATGTTCGGTTTACACGTATTAAGTACTTAACTAAATTTTAACTAAAAAGTTACTAAATTGTTTGTTTATTCGTATTAATTTACTTAAAGTTTAGTTATCTACTTAAGTACTTAATACATGTAAACCCGACTTTAAACACTCATACCCTCGCAGTAGGATTTACTTGTGTAATGTATGGATAATTGTTGCTATTCCACGCAGGACTATTGAACGGATTTTTATGAAATCAAGATATAGGCATTGAAGTATTATTACTAGCTTATAGAACCGACACCGCGAACACGATGTTTGTCCCAATAAATTGGCGCTAATGGGCTTCAATTTTTAATGGATTCGTTCGATTTTGAAAGGACACCGGGGGCTCGATTTTAAAAATAGAACCTCCCGGCGGACACACATTTCGTTCGCGATGTCTGGTACTTTAATACATTATACTTCTATGCATATAGGGTAATTATTGTCCCGGAATACGCAGGCAAAATTGAAAATTAGATCATAATATAGTGATTAGATGCAGGACACGAATCCAATCGTATGAACAATGTTCAAAACTTCGAACTATTTGACTAGGTACTTAAAAACCGCTATCCATTTTTCTATAGTCCTACTAATATTATAAATCTGAAAGTTTGGATGTTTGGATGTTTGGATGTTTGGATGTTTGGATGTTTGGATGTTTGGATGTTTGGATGTTTGTGACTCAATCACGCAAAAACGGCTGAGCGGATATGGATAAAATTTGGCACACGGATAGCTTTCAACCTAACTTACCAGATAGGCTACTTTTAATCCCGGAAAATAAACCTGTTCCTGAGGGATAAACGGTTACAATTTATAGCCATAGAACGTTTTTCGTCATACTGACATGACAGATGTTCGAAATAAAACATGGCCGAACTTCAAACAGCTGATTGAGTGATTAGGTCGTAATATGGTTAATTGTTTTTAAAGCTTTTTAATAACTAACATTATACCAATTGTGCGGTGATGCACATTGTGATATTTTTTATCATACAATGCGAGGTTTAGTAGCCATCGATCTTGTATAAAATCAAATATAACACGAAAGCAATTTTTTGCGGACAATTTAGGCTGCTTACATACTAGCGTTTGTAAAGCGCTTTTTGCACCCAATGAGCAATCAATGAGTTACAAAAAATAATAATTTTACCATGAAGAAAATTACTGATAGCATAACATTGAAGTACAATGTACTAAAGTACCAGAACAGACAGCGCGAACAAAATTTGTGTAGCGTCGGGAGGTTCTGTTTTTAAATCGAACAAATCCATTGAAAATTGAAGCCCACTGCAGCCAATTCATTGGGCCAAACATCGTGTTCGCGGTGTCGGTTCTGTACCCCAGTTAATAATACTTCAATTTAGCTTATCAAGTTTTTTCCTACCTCTCAATAAGAAGTGCTATCGAAGTATTATAAGATATCGTATCAGGTTTAATTGATTGCAAAAGATCATCAAATTTAGTTATTAACATTCGTAAATGTCTTTCTATGTTTTATATTTACTTTGTAGTAAGAAATAACAATTTTTCATAACAGATTGAGCAAATCATTATTAAAATGTCAGATAAGCACGTACGTCTTTAAAATCCTAGTGCGGTGTTAGCCTAATGTCAAAATTGCTTTATTTTTCTATAGATGTGCATGCGTTTAGGCCAGTAATTTTTTGAATCATTGATTTTAGTCATGGATATATTACTCTAACTGGATACATACATAACTTCATATCAAAATTGGACATATTTTGTCTAAGTGTCCCTCCAATATTATTATGAAGGACAAACTCAATCCGGCTTGTGATTGGTCGAATGGTCATTCCAATATGACGTCATTGAATTTTTGGTACCTCTGCAAAGTCTATCATCCAGATAGAGTAATATATCCATGATTTTAGTTAATAAATTAGTAGAATATCAAGCGATTTTGATTGGGTTTTTTTGTATAACATTGGGTATTTTGTCAAGTAAATCCTACTGAAATTCAGTGAGGATCTGATGATGGTTTCTAGAGATAAAGAGTGTAACTCCTTAATGGTAGGGAAAAATAGAACCGTGTTTAAAGATATTTTGTTTTTGTTATTGTTGACATTGTAAAATCTGCTCTTCATTGACCAACTCAGGGTCTCATGACGTGTCTTGGAGAACAAATAGGTAACTCCTGAACGGGTGCAAATTACTTAACAGGAATAAAAATTATTTGTTTTTAGTAAGGTTGAAATTTGTAAAACTTAAGGCCTGCTGGTGTACCTGTCTTGGAGGCTAAATATGTAAATCTTGGATGGATGGTAATAACAGAACAAGATTAAAAAATATTTTTGTTAGTAACGTTCAAATTGCAAAGCCTAAATACATCATTGAGCAACTTAGGGCCTGATGGTGTATCTTGGGTACACAAAATAATTATGTAACTTTTATGCGAAATAAGCTAATGCTTGACTAAAAAGCCACCTGATGGTAAGCGGGAACGAAGTACGGATGGTAAAGTGCACTAATTTAATAAAAGCCTATTCTCTCTTCACTTGAAGACATCCGTATTATAATCGAACGGGAACAGCCACGTGGGTAATTTATTCTAGGCCTTCGCGGTACACATAATAAAAGATGAAACAATGAGCATCGTCCGTACCGATTGGATGTTTAGGGCAAGGGAAGAATACTCGCCGGGCCCCGAGATGTTCAGTGGTGGAAGAAGGGGGGGGGGGGGAATTATGTCATGTAACTTCTGTGCACATTCTCCAAATTGTAGCATATAGATTATCAAGAGGCTGGCAACCACCTTAGGTTCACCAATAAGCACCTTAGCACACCTCTCCATTGAATGCAAGCACCCAAAGCTTTGGATTCAATGAACCGCCCAAAGGACACATTCTAAAAAGTAGGAGCCAAGATGAAAGGGCTTCTTTTGCCGGTGAATTGACAGGCTTGAGTTTTTGTGACGTTGAATCTCACAAAGTTGGTATGCCAGACCCTATCGAAGACCTTCGAGATGTCAAGGGAAACGGCTAGGCTCTTCTCTATTTTTCGCGAGGGCCTCGCCCCAGATGTGAGTGGCATACGCTAGAAGAACTCTCGTCGACAGGTTTCGGCAGAACCCGTACTGCCGGTCGCTAAGAACATCATTGTATTCTAGATATATCATGAGGCGCGTGCTCAATATACGCTCCATAATAACTGCTGAATGGGTGTTTGTTGCTGTTGGTAACATTCACATTGTAAAACCAGTACATCATTGACCAATTTAGAGCCTTATTGGAGATAAAATAATATTTAACTCCTGATAGGGTGGCAATAACGGTAATACTTTTTTTAAATATTAGTACCACCAGGTACTTTGACATTGCAAAACTAGCATTTTATTGACCAGACTTAGGGCCTGATGGTGTATCTTGAAGACCAGATACTTAATTATGTAACTCCTGAACGAACGGAAATAACGAAATTGATTTTATAGATACTATTTGTTGTTGTTTTTAAACCATTTTTAAAATGAAATTAAGCGAATGTTTCTTATTCACTCACGCTTAAACTGCTAAATGGATTTAGTTTTAATTTGGCTCCCAGATATTTAATATCCCGCATTGAAGGATAGGGTGCTTTTTATATCGGGGATAGACCGTTCCCTCAAGATAAGTTTTATAATTAAATATGGCTAGCATAGAATTTATGTATAATTTCTTTTATTAATCACACCCTTCATTCCTCTAAGGAACCAATTCTGAAGTCCACGCAGACGAAGTCGCGGGTAGAAGCTAGTAATATATAAAGAGGAAAGATTTGATTTTTTGCTTGCATTGAATAGGCTCCGAAACTACTGAACCGATTTCAAAAATTCTTTCACTGTTAGGAAGCTACACTATCCCCGAGTAACATAGGCTATATTATATTTAAAAAAAATAGGGATCCTTAATAAAACTTCAATAATGTAACCCAAGGTGTAAAAAATAAGAAAACCGAAGCAAAGCGAGGGCGGTTACTCGTTTTTTATATATTCATTTCATTCGTTAATTCTGACTTCATACATTCACTTGTTTATTTAAGACCTTTCTCGGCCCTCTGTTTTTTAGGGTTCCGAAGTAAAATCGGAATCCTTATGGTTTCGTCATGTCCGTCCCTCCGTCTGTCCGTCCGTCCGTCTGACGGTCTGATCATCAGTCTATCTGTCCGAAGCAAAGCGCCGAGATCCTTAGTGGTAGATAGCTGTGATTTGGCATGGATATACATATATATTAAAACTCCAGAATCGTAGAATAAAATATTGAAAAACATTTTTTAAGGGTACCTCCCCTACACGTAACGTGAGGATGAATTTTATATTCGTCGCGTAACCTATAATGAAAGGTATGGTTGAAAAGGTCTTCCAAAAATTTTAAGGGTTTTCTTTGAAAATTTTTTTGAATTAGGGGCCCATTTGCGAAATATCAGCAGGCTTAAAACCGGAAGCGATCACCGCCTTGTAAGAGGCACATTAACACCTTGACTGCGGCATTTAAAACAGTGACTTTCAGCTGGTGCGGTGGCGGTCCAAAAAGGCACCCACTTGACTTTCTTACTGTGCGGGGCGGGCCATTTCGATCCGACACCTCTGAGTGGTATTAAAGCTCAATATCTTAGTCAAGGAGTATGGTATATAACAATTTTTATACTTTTTAAAATCGTCATGAATCACTTGTGTTTGCATTGGCCTCGCCCCTGGATTCTCCAAACAGAAAATGAGTAATTAGCAATTGAAAATGTCGGGTCGATAAGGCCCGATACCGCACTGTAGCGTTATTTTTGTAGTGATGGGATAGTGAAAGAAAAGAAAATATCGAGTCATTATATTTTAATAAAATTTTAACAAGTACAATTTTAATGTGTTAGAAAAATATGTAAAACAAATTATGTAAACATAAAAAAAAAATTAAACGTTATGAAAAATAAAAAAAATATACCGGACAGGTTGTTGATTTGAGGAACAGCAAGCGTTGCAGGGGTGACTAAATACTGATTAAAAAAAATACGTGTGGCACTCGGGGACTGCCGCGGTAAAGCTATTGCATAGCATTTTTTATCAACTTATGCAATTATAATATTTTATTTATTTTTTAAATTTTACGCGTACAGCTATTCACCAGCAACTGCTATTCACTGTTGTACATAGATAGATGTTGTACATAGATAGAATACACCTATGTATACATATATACCTACATGTACACTTACGGGGCGCACATGCGGTGAGTGTGGCATTGTAAAGATATGATAGATAGCTATCTATAAACCTTTAAACTTTCTCACAAACAGCTGCTTACGTATTCGTCCGATTTCGGAGCAGCTAGTCTCGATCTGTGCGAGCTTCGTACAGTCGTACCATATACATACACGTTAAGCATATTTATTGTAAGTATTAAAAAAACTTCAGAACTTTGAATTCTAGTTTTACGAGCAGCTTTAGCTCTTATAGGTTGACATTCTGCAAAACATAAGTAATCGTGGAAAAGTATTTTAAAGAGAGATTTTTATATTAAATAAATACTATTTATCTTTTGGATAATTCATTTATTTATTTATTTTCTTTAATTGTGACTTTATTCGTACAAAAACAAGTACCAGCAGTACTAAATAAAATATACGTATTAACTTGTCACCTACCTATCTGGAAATATTCACAAGCAAACGCAATATAAATAAAACTGCATATTGATATTATTGTTTAAATATATACATTTAATAACAATTGTTTCTTGTGATTCACCATTATATCGAGCACGAGCGCGTGCTCCTCGTGTAGCAAGCACAACACTACTGGCGGCTCGACGCGTACGCATCTCCACAGTGCGGGATCAGGTCGCAGGCGGTCATCCACCAAAACAGGCCCGCTCCCGCACTGAGATAACTTTTTTTACGTTCTGTGCGGCGGAGGTCGAAAAAGGCCCCCCACTTTATTAAACTGCTATATTTCTACATTGTTAGTCACGAATCGAAAACTATATTTGTCTCTGTCATACTCGTAAAAATTCCCAAGAAACCGGTCCCGCACAGGCGGGAGGAACCTATTTTTCCTATACGCACAGCGCGTTGGTACAGCATCGGGCCGATTGTGGGTGATCCGCAGTGAACGTGTTAAATATCGACGTCAAGCTGGAACGGTCACGCCTGATGAAGTCTACGCTTCGCCCAACACCTGTCCAAATCCAGGGTTCCGAGACCTTTCAACTCGAATTACAAAACCGTTTTGCGTGCCTAGAATCATGCGCGTCAGTGGACGAGTTTAACACCAGGATGGTTACAACTGTCCATGAGGTAGGGTCGAAGTACTTCAAGACCCACCCCAGTGGTAGATCTCAGGTTCTCTCAGAACAAACCCTCGGTCTAATGAGGGACCGACGAGAACTATGTGTGCAGTCTCCAACCTCTATGGCGGAGTACAGACGGCTCAATGAACAGATCTCCAAGTGCAGGCGACGCGATTTGCGAAAAAACAACGCAAATCGTGTAAAAACACAATTGAGCAAAACCGAGGCTCTAAAGTGTTCGCCAGAGATCTGTCTATTGGGCAAAGTCAGTTTACGAGGTTGAAGACCGAGCTCGGCACCATAGTGTCATCGAAACCCGAAGTTCTGAGAGAGACGGAGAGATACTACGGACGGTTGTATGCCTCCTCTCAAGCTCCAGCTTCCCTCGAGGAGAGCGATAAGCGAGCCAAACTAACCCGACACTACACAGAGGATATCCCGGACGTCAGCCTGTATGAGATTAGAGAGGCTCTCAAACAGCTTAAAAACAACAAGGCACCGGGTGATGACGGAATCACAACTGAGCTGTTAAGAGCTGGAGGGAAACCCCTCCTAGTAGCGCTCCGGAAGCTGTTCGATTCCGTCATTAATACTGGGACTACCCCGGAAGCGTGGAGCAGAAGTGTGGTGGTTTTGTTCTTTAAGAAAGGGGATAAGACCCTTTTGAAGAACTACAGGCCCATTGCACTTCTGAGCCACGTTTATAAGCTGTTTTCGAGAGTGCTCACAAATCGCATTGCACGCAGGCTTGACGACTTCCAGCCTCCCGAACAAGCAGGATTCCGGAAAGGCTACAGTACCATGGACCACATACATACACTGCGGCAGATTATACAGAAGACCGAGGAGTATAATCTGCCGCTATGTGTTGCCTATGTGGACTATGAGAAAGCCTTTGATTCTATCGAGACCTGGGTAGTACTAAATTCTCTTCAGCGGTGCCGGATCGACTACCGGTATATCGAGGTGTTGAAGTGTTTATACACATCGGCCACCATGACCGTCAGAGTACACAACACAGCAACGAACCCCATCCAACTGCAGAGAGGTGTAAGGCAAGGGGATGTCTTATCCCCGAAACTGTTTACCGCTGCGTTGGAAGACGTGTTCAAGCTGATGGAGTGGAAACGACGTGGCATTAACATCAATGGCGAATACATCACACACCTGCGATATGCCGATGATATAGTCATCCTGGCGGGATCCATGGAGGAACTTGGTACAATGCTCGGGGACTTGAACAGCGCCTCACAACGGGTGGGTCTTAAGATGAACATGGACAAGACGAAAATTATGTCAAATGTCCATGTCACACCCGTACCGGTTGTTGTTGATGGCGCTGCTCTCGAAGTTGTAGACGAGTACATTTACCTGGGACAAGTGATCCAAATGGGTAAGTCCAACTTCGAGAAAGAAGTCACTCGTAGAATCCAACTCGGATGGGCTGCGTTCGGGAAACTACGTCATATCTTGTCGTCCAAAAAGTTACCTCAGTGCCTGAAGTCGAAGGTGTTCGAGCAATGTGTGTTGCCAGTGATGACATACGGATCCGAGACGTGGTGCTTAACTATTGGCCTAATGCATAAGCTTAGAGTCGCCCAGCGGGCTATGGAACGAGCTATGCTCGGTATTTCTCTACGCGATCGAATCAGAAATGATGAAATCCGTAGACGAACGAGGGTGACCGACATAGCTCAGAGAATTAGTAGGCTGAAGTGGCAATGGGCTGGCCACATAGTTCGAAGGACCGATAACCGTTGGGGAAGAAAGGTCCTCGAATGGAGACCACGCCTCGGTAAAAGGAGCACAGGACGCCCCCCGACCAGGTGGACCGACAACCTGAAGAAGACAGCAGGTATCCGCTGGATTCAGAAGGCTCAGGACCGGTCTGAGTGGCGTAGATTAAGGGAGGCCTATGTCCAGCAGTGGACCTCTAAGGGCTGATGGATGGATGATGGATGGATTGCGAAATATTTGGCTTTAAAGTGCTAATTTTGCTTAGAGTCAAGTGTCCCCCTTACTGGCTAAACGGCTGGAGCTGGACAAGTGAAAAAATTCTCAAAAATAGGTTATGTGATGAATTTATAAGGAAAACTATCATGGCTATGTTAGCAAAAGTAGTTAATAAGTAATCTATACTATTAGATATTATAAAGAGGAAAGATTTGATTGTTTGCATTGAATAGGCTCCGAAACTTCTGAACCGATTTGAAAAATTCTTTCACTGTTGGGAAGCTACACTATCCCCGGGTGACATAGGCTATATTATATTTTCAAAAAAATTAGGGATCCTTAGTAATACTCCAATAATGTAACCCAAGGTGAAAAAAAATAAGAAAACCGAAGCAAAACGGGCGGTTACTCGTAGTCGATAAACTTACTACTTCGGCACCCTACATTGCGCGTGGCCTGACACGCACTTACCCGGGTTTTTAAATATTTTATGTTCATGCTTAAAGGTTATCCAACCAAAGAATATTAGTTAAAAATGTGATTACGTAATGATAATGATATAGAATTCTTTCTTTACAGGCAGAATAGCTCTGAGGAATCTTTGTGAAAAGTTTTCTTTTTTAAAGGAATTGTTTGATCTAAAGTTGATAGCGATTTGGTGTAAGGTAACTTCAATTATAATAACATAGTTTTAACCTTTTGTCAATAAAGTTAGCCTTTCATAATACAGGTATTGAAAAAAATGTTATATCCTAAACTTAAAATTAAATCTAAATCTTAAAACTTAAATCTTTCATCTCTTTATTTCACCCCCTCGGTAGTGTTTGCCTATTGAAAATTGTTATTTTATTAAATTTTTTCTTGACGAGTAACCGCCCTCCCTTTGCTTCGGTTTTTTTATTTTTTTACACCTTGGGTTACATTATTGGAGTTTTATTAAGGATCCAAATTTTTTTGAAAAAATAATATAGCCTATGTTACCCGGGGATAGTGTAACTTCCCAACTGTGAAAGAATTTTTCAAGTCGGTTCCGTAGTTTCGGAGCCTATTCAGTGCAAACAAACGATCAAATCTTTCCTCTTTATAATATTAGTATAGATTAAAGTACAAAATAAATTTAACTTTAATGTGTCAGTTATGTTTAGGTCTATAAGACCTCTTTCATTTTCTTGTTTTTTTTTCTTTTTATTCAAACACAGCCATAAAGAGTTATTTATCCCTCCAAGTCATGTATGTACAATGCTTTCATCGCACATCGCTAATCTTTACCTCTCAGACTTTCACCAGGCCGACAACCAAAGCGCATACCTGAATGGTATAATTTTTTTCCGAAAAACGTTTAAAATGTCAACTAATTAGGACAAAATGCTATCCCAAAGGCATCGCGGACAGAATCCATATTGTTGCAACTGAAAAATTTCCAGTCGCTTCCTTCTTCTTCTCGGTCGGGAATTATTTGGCACGCCTTAACTTCTTTTGGCAGCCTTTTAATTTGAAAAAGTTCAGTTATTTAGCTTCGCGACATTTCTCGTTTCTTAAAAGCTACTCATCTTAAAGGTGCGGCTAAGGTAGAGTTTTGCCAGCGTGATTTTACTTCTAAAGATATTGTACAGAGAAAGGATTAGATTTGATAATGTTGTCTGAATTAAACTACTTGTCTACTTTTTGCAATTGATAAGTGATAAGGTATATTACCAGCAATTAACGTGTGTTGTATTTGAATATCGAAAAAAGTATTAAGTACCTAAGGAGCCATTCATAAATTACGTCACACTAATTTCATGACTTTTTGACCCCTCCCCCTCCTTGTCACAGCTGGTCACATTTGTGTGACCTCCCCCATAGTGTGACGAACGACACGATGAAGTTGCGTGGTACTAGGCGGAGAGCATTCGCTGGAGTTGTTTTGGATTGCTAGCGCGCACCGGGTCGTGGATGCGAACGAGAGGTACTTTTAAGTAAGATGTACCAAAGTATAACTTTTTAAGTGCGTATATAAGTACATACCTTTTTTTAAAACAGAAAAAGATATACTCACTCTCATAGCAGTGATATTAAAATATATTATGGCAATTTTGGTAACGTAGCAAGGAAACGATGATTTTACAATTATTTTGTTCGATTGGTTGGCAAAATGTGTGAGGATTATTACGTTATAATTTACACAAAGATTTAAGTGACCGTGGACAATGTCCACTTTGTATGGACATTTGGCTATCAGTGAACACCACATTTCAACATAAATATTATATAGGCTTAATACCTACTTTTGGTTTGGAGCGTGTAACCAATTATAATTACTAAAATTAAACTAATTAATTTCAGGATTTGGACTGAAATAAAAAGACGTATTGCCGATTTGGAGGCTGGTTTAATACTCGTTTTACATCCATGGTGGGCTCATCCGGTGGGCCGAGCACATTCGCTGAGCCTTCACATTACGTTCTTAGAACTAACTATGCTAATGCTGAAACAGCAGTAGTGGAAAGAGGGCTATTCATAACTCCTCCGACCCTAAGAGGAAAATTATCGGAAGGTTCGGGTGAAGAATCATTCCGATAATTTTTCTTAAATAATAAACTTTTAGGCGATTTTAGCCAAATTATATAACTCAAAAGTACAATAAACATTTAGGCGATTTTAGCCAAATTATATAACTCAAAAATACAATAAAACTGGAAATTATTAAAGTAAAAGTGACGTATCCTAAAATTTCACTGAAGCTAAAGTTCTTTTGGTTACTCAAAACACTTTCTATCACTTCACTATGTTTTAATGAAAAGGCCATGTATTTCACTTCATCTAAATTAATTCCTTTCATATTCACTACACTTCCTCGGTATTGTGTGGTATTGTCCATTGCTTTGTTAAGGTCGTTTTCTACTATACAGGAGCCAGCTATCGGCATTGACTTCCTGAGCCCTGATCTCCTCGATTTGAATTTCTCGTTGTTCACAGGAATTATGATCTCGGTCGAATTTCATCAGCTGCTCCACACAGGTAAGTTCGTAGTATACTGCTTGATTGTCTACAGTGCATAGATGCTGATCGCCAGTAGACAATGGACGACAGGGTTTTATAAGCGGTAAGTATTTAAGACCTTTCGCCAGAAGGTAAGGATATTTAGGAATTATAGCTAAGGTTTTATTTTCAGGTTCGTGGAAAATAGGTAAGGAATATATCTTAAAATAATTATAGGACTTATTATCGGTAAGTGGAACTTCCATTATAAATGTTATTTGGTTATTTTTTACAAAAGATTTTACACAAATAGTTTCCTCAATTTTCAATAAATTTTCTTCAATTGGTGGATACACTAAAGTTCCATGGTTAGAAATCAAATTTAGATGATACAATAGTTTTGTTGAATTAACAATTGATTGATGTAATATTGAGGTTTTGCTTAAGGCTAATGCTGTTTCAATTTCACTTAACCTTGCAAAGATAGTGCGAAAGCTACTCGTGAACACCGAAAATAATCCTGTGATGTAAGTTAAGAAAATCCAATTATTTTCAGAAGCTCTTCTATCTTTGTTAGGCGATTGTGAAGATTTACAGTATTCTGACTTATTGTTTCAGTCACATTAATAATGAACGAACACCTTGAATTCTGTTACAAAAATCTAAAAAGCTTTCACCCGATTTAATTTTTAAAGATTCTAATTCTATATTAATACACGCTTCACTACGCGGATCTCCAAAATGTTGAATCAGCAATTGTTTTAACGCGGACCACGTAACAATATCATCGCGTTCCGATAAAAGTGCAGCTGCATCCTCTCTTAGTTTACTCGTTAAAACGTTAAAAACGTAGAGATCTTGTTCAACACTTCCTTTATACCGATCAATCAAATATTGGCATTTTCGCAAATAAAGGTTTAACTGTCTTTTATCACCATTAAACAACGGAATTAAATCAATAATTTCTTTTGGAACCGGTTCGACTGTCGTAGTAGTCATTATTAATAGAGTAGAAACTAATTAGAGGCAGCAACTCACTTTAATTAAAATCCTATTAAATTTCACACACACACATTATATTAAACAATAAAACACACAATTAAAATCACGAAACACAATAATGTTTTATGCACCATTAAAAGAAAAAATGTAAAAATTCAACTTAAAACACAAAATTTTTAAAAGTTGTAAAAAAAAATTATATTACGAAATATATCGCAAAAGAAAAATGACGATATTAGTCTATAAAAATATTAATCATTGAGTTTTAAATGATTTTCTATACTTATTAGTTCAATTAAATTACAATATTCAATCTTAAAATGTAGAGTCTCTGACACTTATTTACTCTTTGTCTGCTTCTATTAATAGAATTCTAAGAATAAGATAAGGCCTTATAATTTCATGTAGCCCTATCTGACTATAAAATAAAAGAATGTTACATGAGCAAGTTTCGATCTCAAATATAACAATTAAAATTAAAATATGATTTGAAAAATACAGGAGGATTTAAGGACAAAGGACTGGCGAAAAGTTCTACTCACCAACCGCTTGCGACTCCCATACTCGATGATTTCACACTCAGGATTCAAAAGAATATTTATTTGGTTCGAAGGATTTTCTCTACTCGCGTAGACGACATTCACTTTTTCTTGACGAATTTTGACGTCGGAAAAATGCGCTAACCACGAATTTACTTGAGAAAATCCTACCGGCTGCGCCACTTTTGGTTTGGAGCGTGTAACCAATTATAATTACTAAAATTAAACTAATTAATTTCAGGATTTGGACTGAAATAAAAAGACGTATTGCCGATTTGGAGGCTGGTTTAATACTCGTTTTACATCCATGGTGGGCTCATCCGGTGGGCCGAGCACATTCGCTGAGCCTTCACATTACGTTCTTAGAACTAACTATGCTAATGCTGAAACAGCAGTAGTGGAAAGAGGGCTATTCATAACTACCTTTACTCAGTTTAAAAACGAAAATAATAATTGTTTTGTAGCCAGATGTTTATTATACTGGTTATTTGAATAAATATTTTGTAGGTATTTTAAAGAAAACGCACAATCTCCTTGACATTTTTGTTTATTAATCTGACTCGTATGACTTAATATATTGTCCAAGAACTGGGCTGGTGCATTTATTATCATCTCTGTACCTTGCCCAGCTCAGAAACCAAATAACAGTCATTACGTGAACACACCTATGACCAACCTACTGTTCTGCGGCCCACAATGCAGTTGCAACAATATTGTTTATAGCATCTCTGCCATGTATTTCATGTTCATACAATATATTATAAATAATACACCAGGGTTCAAATCCATTTTCGTAAGCCAAAGTAAATAATATTATTGATGAAAAACACAGACGAAAGTATCCACTATGCAAAAAACAAAGCGAATGCGACTTGAAAGTTCTACGTTGATTAGTTTGATTACTATGTGATATGTCCAACGATTGACAGTTGCCAACTGTCAGTTGGGGATGCAAACAATGCATCGATTCGAGCATGTTTGCAAAACATCGATATATTGTTCACTATCGTGAATTATTATAAAAGCAACGTACATAAAATAATATGTTATACTAGTAAAAATAATACCTTATTTATAGTTTATTGCTTTTTATTCGTGTACCTTACCAAACTTAACTTTTTGTCGTGAGAATTAAAACTTCGAAATAACATCGATATATCGTTTTTATTATCGTTATAGGAATAATGTTGCTAACTACTCTGTGTATGTGACAATAGGAAGTGTTAAATCAGTAGAATGATAAATTAAACATATTATTTTAAAAAAGTAAATTGATACAAAAATAAATCGGGTGTATAAGTAAAAAAAAAAACAAAATATATTTTTTCGTGTAATTATTTATTTTTGAGCATGCTGTCCACGAATAGCCGAAAATGGCCATTGCCCTTTAAGATTTAAATCACCGCTAAGGGGCAAACCATAAATTACGTCACACGTTAGGGGGAGGGGGGTCGAAATAGTGTGACATTGTGTGACAAGGGGTGGAAGGGGGTCCTAAGTTTTGTGATGTCACATTTCAAAATGGAATAACTGGTATTTATTACCTATACATACTATATAATATAATATTAAAAAATAATTAATGAAAATAAAACTTATTTCGGAACTGCTATTTTAATTTAATAATTTCTAGGTGTAAAATTTCATAATATGTGACGTCACACCAGGGGGGAAGTCTCACAAGTGTGACAAGGACGGAGGGAGAAGTCAAAAAGTCATGAAATTAGTGCGACGTATTTTATTGATGGCCCGTAATGGTAAATTTTTAGAGCGCTTCAGTGTTTTTTATCAGTATGCTAACGAAATTATACACACGTTAGTACGTAATTTTATTTATTTGTGCCTCAAAAGGGATAATTTGATGCCTGAAGCGTCATGTTCCCTTCGGTGTACGATCGCAGCGAGTCAACTTGTAACGTGTCGTCTAGTCGCAACAGTGAAATCCCACCTTATCCCCCTTTTCAATATTATTACACCTAATAGAAAGTGCCTCCCCCTACTCTGTCGTTGCACTTTGCAAACCTTAGCCTTTGACAAATATTTGTATTCATACCAGTTGATTTGCATCCTTGCCAAACTCGTCGAGGTGGATGTAATTGGATCCATCCATCCTTCCCTACAAATCTCACACAGTTTCTCTAATTGGTGCTACTCCAGTCAAGTCTTTTGTAATAAGAATTAACTAGTTATATTTTGTTTAAATGATTGTAATTGGCACAGCAATAAATGTTTTTCGTTCTTTCTTTCTTTCTAATTCGGTTTACTTCAAGGTCCAGATATTTTCTGATGGACTGACGGACTGCACTTTCTTTTGTGTCCTGTGTCGTAAGTGGTGTGATATAATCAAATAGATATTTAAAAAATATTAAAAAAAGGCTTTTAAAATTTTGTGTTCGAGGAGATTTCTGGTGTGGAAAGCCAGCTTGTAAAAATGACAAAAAACTGCCTCTAGAATCAAACCTAGGACCTCACTTAGGTAGGCACCGTTCTTCATAAGGAAGCCCAAGTGGAATAGTGAGTGTCCGGAGCGCCCCTAGGGGTTCATGCAAGGGGTTCAACTGGAATGCGTGTAAAAAATGTATCTACAATTGAAGATGTTACGAATACCTACGGCAATATTTCACAAAGTGTCCACATGTTGGAATGTATAAGTGATGTATAAGTAATGTATAAGTGATACAAGTAACTAATTCCACGCCGCTTCATCCTGTCGGATCACACGTCACTCGATTTATTTATGGCGCACAAACAGACGGACAGTCTATATTTTATTGATCTCTCACACGTTTTCATCGGTAACACGAAGACAAATAAATGAAAACAGAAAATTAACCATAGTTATAGTAACAAACTAGCTGACCTGGCGAGCTTCGTATCGCCTATTTTTTTTCTAAAATAAAAGTAGCCTAAGTTACTCCTTGTTACATCAGCTATCTGCCAGTGGAAGCCCCGTCAAAATCGGTCCAGCCAATTCAGAGATTAGCCGGAACAAACAGACAGACAGACAAAAATTGTAAAAAATGTTGTTTTGGTATATTATTATGTACCGGGTATACATCCAAATGCACTTAGTAAAAAGCGGTTATTTTAATATTACAAACAGACACTCCAATTTTATTTATTTGTATAGAGTATAGACGCGTCCTTTATTTAAATAAATAAAAATATCAATGACATTCATGAAGACACAAGACAATAGTGGAAGGGGCAATATTCCAATAAACCCCTTCCTAGAATTGCTCTAATTTTTTTATGAAGAATAAGTTAGTGCTTGACCATCTGAGGGTAAGAGGAAATGAAGTCGTGGATGGTAAAGCGCACTAACTTAGTAGAAACCTATTCACTCTTGACTTGAAGACACTCATATTATAATCAGACGGGAACACCCACGCAGGCAAATTATTCCAGTCCTTTGCGGTACGCATAATAAAAGACGAAGCAAAGCGCGACGTCCGCACCGGGGGGATGTTGACAACGAAGGGATGCGTCTGGATGTTCGATGGTAGAAAGGAGAGGGGGTTAATGAACTCCTAAATGTTTTCTGGTTCCATCCTAGTTGAGATCAATCCTAGTAGTAGACCATTAGCTACTTGTTTGTGGTCAATCTACTGAATTAAGTTGGAAGTCATTAGGTTCTGTACCACCCATATTAATCTCGACGGTTTTAAGCCGTATTGGGGCGGCCTTGAATATTAACCCCATAAAGCTGACCGAATAAAAAGTTTCGTATGGTGATAGGGTATTTTACCCGCCAGCAAACGCACCTGATGATAAGTGACTATCGTCTATGAACATCAGCGACACCAAAGGAATGACTAGTACGTTGCCAGCTAAGAAAGAGAGAAAAAAAGAAATAAAGAACTGACTCTCGACCCCGCGCTGGAACATGACGAGACGTTTGCCGGTTAAGATAACCTATAAACATCGAATCGTTAATGCCTTTTCATAAATAATAACGCTACACATTCATAGCACCACACTAGGATTACCTGTGTCGTGGGTGCTATGGAAAACACATAAAAGCATTCAAATTTCTGCCTCGCTGGAAATCAAACCCAGAACCCTTCAAACGGCGGTCCGTCATGGCAACGCGTCTTTGGTGTTACAGATATGTGCAATAAGACCTTTGGCTATCTGGTCTATTTTTCGGTTATTTATTTAAAACACGTACATTCTTACCTAATCTCATTCTCCAAAACAATGTACGAGAGTCCTGTATACATATTACTGATAGCAGTCGGGAGTCGAACCCGCGACGGCGCAATATGCAGCAAAATGGGAACTAATACGACGTGATCCGGAGATAGTTGAAGAGATATACATAAATAGAAACTGGAAGGTTAGGGGGACCATGGTTTTAGAGGAAACTAGGACAGATAAAACGACGATCCGTATGCCGTATGCCGGCATGATAACATGCCGGACCGCCGTGGTGGTCCTACGTTCGATTTCCGAAGCGGAAAGAATTAATATTATGTAATATGAAGTCTGTAGGCGAAAAAAATAACCGACTTTAAAATTAGGGGCTTCAAAAACTACTCGTCAGATCTCGCTCAAATTTAAATGGAATCACGTGAAAAGCATCAGCTTTCGAAAATTAAAAGAATCATCAAAATCAATACACCCAGTAGAAAGTTATGAGCTAACTAACACACACGTAAAGAAATAGGAGTCAAATTGAGAATCTCATCCTTTTTCTGAAGTTGGTTAAAAACACCAAACTCATACGAGTACTTGAGTTGGCCTCTCACAAACCGAGAATCATACATGTAACCTACATTGATAAATAACTATACAAAAACCTCTGAATAGCGCAACGTATGCCCCTTCAATGTTCTTACAAAACAATCTCTCATAATTTTTATTTGAAAACAAACCGTGATGAGGGTAGATAAAAGTTTAAAGTACCCTTTAAGTATAAAGAACTGACATAATGACGGTTCCTGGATTCAGGTAATACTGCAATAATAGTTAACCTAAATTCGCGTTTCTATGAAAATTCGTCAGGATTATTATATTTTTTGTAGCGGGTTCCGTGGAGTAATTTCTCTAGTTATAAGTTAGAGTGTGCCTTTATGTTTGATTTTATAGAGAATTTTGTACGCCACGGAAATGCAAAAATTAAAAGGTATCGCATGGGTATCGCATATTAAATCGTCGTCAGCTCCACTTAGGTATAATAGTCACGTCTCTTAGGAAAGTATTTAAATCGTGTCATTTACAATTGAATTTCCAACTTTAAGAAAGGAGATTTTCATTTTCTACCGACTGCAAAAAAGGAGGTATTCAATTCGACTGTATTTTTTAGTTTTTACCTTAGAACTTTCGACTGAGTGAAGCGATTTTGATGATTGTTTTGTAATTGAAAGCTGGTGCTTTGACAAGTAGTTTTTGAGTTATTTTGAAGTCTGTTATTTTTTTCTTGGTAAAATTCAGATTATATTATATGTTTGTTACCTCAGCACTCTGTTACTTACAAAAATAAAATATTGGCTTCAACTCATTACCAGCACACTCAACACGGGTATTTTTGAGGAGTTCTAGAGCATATTTACCAAGCTACCCCAGTGTGGATGGTATAAATATAAAACTAAGAGGAAGAACCCTTTGTCACCTCATAACGATAGTATTGTTAATTTGTGCTTCAGATTGAGTGAACCCCAAATTCGGCTAAAAAGGCATCCTGGCAAAGAGTTGCAATGAAGCGAATCATAGGGCATTCCACACAACTACTTTAATAAGAGTATTACAGTATTACTATGGGGCTTTTTGTAAAACGTACCTTTGTTTTTAATTATGAAAGTAGCAGACTAATGCAATGGTAGTTGATTCTTTCTAACTTAGACAGGACTGTTTGTTGAAAGGAAGGCTTTATAGTGTTTTTATAATATAAATTTTAGTTTATAATAATTATAATAAAAATTAACACTGGTTAGTAAAAATAAGGCCTTGTACGAATTAGACTTTTTTTGTGTTACAAATTAGAATAATTATGTGTGCAAGTTCTTTTAACAATAAGGCTCTAACCATACATGCAACACGACAAAACGTTGCAGAATTGCGGGCGCGAATTTGTATGTAAATGCAATAGCTGCTTGTGTGATTTTGTCATGTCTCTTTCCTTCCTTCCTTCCCTTATGACATTACAGGTTAGATCTTTAAACCGTATTTAGACTGAATTTGCTCATACAACAGTCAAATGTAGGTAGATACTAGACTAAAATATGATTTAAAATTTGTTTTACAAAAATATTAAAAAGTCATACGAAATGGCTATAATTAAAGTTTATTTAGGACCATAATTTTTTTCGGATAATTTTTGTCTTAGCAAAACTTAAGTACTTATTTAACTTAACCTTAACACATCTCACCCTTAACACGTTGTAAATTTTGTTCCCATTTACAGTGTCCTAAAATAACATAACGTGTGGTCACCCCAAAATTCAGCATTGAATGCGCCCGCGCACAGAAACGTGCAGAATACCAAATTCAAATCAGTCTTCGTTCGTCGCTTGTCGCGTGTGCACGTCCGTCAAAATTTACATATACCTGTTTTGTATGTAAAATCTTTTACATTTATCTCGCAATTTTTCTTTTATTTACTTGAATAAAACTGCTTTTTTAGCTTAACGACGTCGTCTTGCCATTTTTGTTTGTGACTTGTGTATACACATGATTTTAGGGTTGTACCTGTCATTATCTGTCCCGGTACCGGGGCGAATGGAAACAAGTCCTAACGTTAACAACGGGACGATTAGGAAAAATATTCTTAAACTATCGCTCTGCCCGTGGTTTTGCTCGTTTTCGGGATAATAAGTATTTATTTTTATGAAAATAGCCGGCAAACGAGCTGACGATCAATCTGATGGTAAGTGGCTATCGTCGCCCATGGACATCAGCAACACTAAAGGCATCACACTGATGCGTTGCCGGCCAAAAAAGAGAGAAGAAAAAGAAAGAAAGCAAGAGCTGGCTTTCAAACCCCAGCCGGAACACGACGAGTCATTTGGCAGCTGACTCATACTCAAGAGTGGTAGCTATCCAGGCAAACCTCATGGAGAAATAATAATAGTAATAATGGTATTAATTAACAATTAGAATCAATATTACCAATATAATCCATCGAGGGGCCCTACCACCAGCGGGCCGGATTTAGTCGCCTCTTACGACGCCCTTCCGGCGTAGGATTGGGGTTAGAATTCTAAACTTCACCTATTGGTACAGATACTAATACAGCTAAATATATATTTTACATATATAGTAAATATGTATATTATTCCAGATCATGGTCTATCAATGTCCTAAATTTCATGACAATCCGTTCAGTAGTTTTTGCGTGAGACTAACAAACATTCATACCTCCTCACAAACAAACGCACATTTTATAATATTAATATTTCAATACAATAGAAGTTGTGCGTAAAATGTTCTACGTTAGGGTTAGATACAATGCAATTTGATGCTTCAGTGAGGATTGGAAGAAGGATTAGTGGCCATCAAAGGCCTCCAATATGGCTTAACTGCTAGTCAAGGATAGATAACAATCAGAGACAATTTACGTGCTCTCTAAAATTCTGATATGAATTATGACGATGCTTTTGAAGCAAAGCGCGGTTTACTAGTTCCAATAAAATAAAATCATTATGATAAATAAATAATAAATATTTACTTACCCTTATTTAATTAACGATAATCTGAATTTTACCAATAAAAAATAATCGACTTCAAAATAACTCAAAAACTACTCGTCAGATCTCGCTCAAATTTAAGTAGGGCCACATGACAAGCACCAGTTTTCGAAAAAAAAGAATCATCAAAATCGGTTCACCCAGTCGAAGGTTCTGAGGTAATAAACATAAGAAAATCACAATCGAATTGAATACCTCCTCCTTTTTTGAAGTCGGTTAAAAACGTTACACACTCATAGCTCTGCACTAGGATCCCTGTGTCGTGTGTGCCATGGACAACACACAAAGACAAGGACACACACCCAGACCGAGAACAGAATTTCAAACTCATCATTCAAACCGTCTCACTGGGAATCGAACCTAGGACACTTTGCACGGTGGTAAGGCATGGTAACCATATAACGCCAGATGGATCATAAATTTTGTGAATACACTTTTTGCGTCTACTCGATCTACTATTCTATTAATTTTGCCCCGCTACCGGGGCCAATAATTTCAATCCGCCCCGTTGAGCCAACCACAGATACCAACCCTAATTTTAGATTCTCATACGTGAGCGATTCTTGTTTTATTTTGGTATTGATTTGCATGCCTGCTAGCTTATCTGTTCGATACATACCTTATTCTATTTACCATAGAACTAAGATTGCATGGATCACAATCTAATGGAATATCAGATTAGTAATTCAAACATGGGATACACTGAGATACCATAGATTTAGTGCATGTCCTAATAATGTATAGATGTGATGTTTTTATGGGCAGATGAATAATTTTTGATAGATGTAATAATTTTGAGATTTGTTTTTGTTCTGTGTAGAATTGCGGATATTTAAATATAAATATAGATAGCCCTGAAACCCAGGTTTTAGATGACGAGTTACGCCGACAAAGGGAGGGAATTTCCAAGCTTTTAGAATTTTGTCATTTTAAACGGACATAAACGGTATGAAATTTTATAGGGAATAAAATCAAACTTTCTCCGTTACGTTATGCGTTATGTTTGTAATTCGTAACACAGAATCTAGATAGCGCTGGATGGCTGATCAGTTACAACGTCATCTAATGATAATAATAATCTTGTTACATCCTATTCTGATGATGTGAAACATCATCATCATCATCCGTTGTTACTGATTTGACGATTGCAAACTAGATGGCGTTGAACTCCAGTCGTGCTACGGAGCTGACACACTCAATTTTTGAAGTTACTATATACTATTATTTTGTTGTATTTTTTTGTTTTTTGTTGTATTTTTTTGTTTTTTGTTGTAGTTATTTTTTTGTTGTATTTTTTTGTTTTGTATTCTTTTTATTTCATTTCAATATTTATATATATACATATAACTGATATATTAATATATATATATATATATTTGTTTCGTAATTATGTCCGATGATGATTCCTTTCATTCTGCCTTTGATTTTAGTACATCTTCCGTGTCCAGTAATGTGTCGTTTTACGATCCTGAAACCTTAGGTGATTTGCTTATTACTCATCTTGTGGCCTCACGTGACCACTTCAATGTGTGTCATCTGAATGCTCAAAGCATACCCGCTCACCACTCTGACCTTTTGGACTCTTTTTCAGGATCTTCTGTGCATGCTATACTCATCTCAGAGAGCTGGCTAAAACCTGTTTTGCAATCTTCCCTTTATGGTTTACCTGGCTACATTCTTATACGGAATGACCGTACCGGGAAGGCTGGTGGAGGAGTGGCGATTTACTTGCGTCATGACATTCCTTATACTATTATTACCTCATCACCCTCGCCATACTCTGCTTCTGCCGAGTATCTCTTCCTGGAAATACAAGTCAATCATTCCAAGGTCGTTCTTGGTGTTGTTTATTGTCCCCCAACCTCAAATTATTTGTCCTCGTTAGAATCAATTTTTGAATCACTTTGTTCTGATTATATGCATCTAGTTATCATGGGTGACTTTAATACCGACCTCCTTAAGTCCTCTCCTCACTCATCCAAACTCCTCAATATCCTTTCCTCTGTTAACCTGTCTGTTCTTCCTTCTAGTCCCACTCACCATAATCTGGATTCTCCTGACACCTGGCTCGACTTAATGATTACGTCGTCGCCGAATTTAGTTTTCAAACATGGTCAGTTATCTGCACCTTGTTTTTCGCGCCACGACCTAATTTACCTTTCCTATAGGCTTAAAACACCCAAGACCAAACCTCTCACTGTTTTGATGCGTAATTTTGTTGGCATAGACTCAGCGCTTTTAAAACAAGATGCCGCTTCAATTGATTTCGGTCCTGTGTATTCTGCGTCTTCAGTAGACGACAAGGTAACACTTTTTAATAATCTGACGTTAAAACTGTTTGACACGCACGCCCCGATTAAAGCGGTTAAAGTAAAACGGCCACCTGCCCCTTGGATTACAAGAGGTGTGCGTATGGCCATGACACGCAGGGATCGGGCCTTTAGAAAATTTAAACGTGACCGGTGTGAGGAGAATTGGAATGCCTACAAGGGTTATCGCAACCGTTGCAACCAGATGGTGAGAGCAGCTAAGCGCAGTTACTTCTGTGAAAATTTATGTAATTCTTCACCGGCCGATATGTGGAAATTCCTTAATTCTAATGGTATAGGTAAGGGTTCTGCTGCGGTAGATAACTTACCTTACCCTCTTAATGTCTTTAATTCACATTTTGCGACTGCTAATAACCTTAGTTACTCTGTCAAGTCCAAAACTATTTCTGACATCGATTCCCTGGCCTCTCCTTATCTCACTTCATTCTTATTTTCCGACGTCTCTATTGACGAGACGCGTAAATTATTTTTGTCTATTAAATCTAGAGCAGTGGGCTGTGACGATGTGGGTCGTAACATGTTATCACTTGTGCTTGATGCGTTTCTTCCTGCGATAACTCATATTTTAAATTTCTCACTGTCGACTGGGGTTTTTCCTAGCTCTTGGCGTAAAGCTTTTATTATTCCGCTTCCAAAAATTTCAAATCCCTGTCAACTTAGGAATTATAGGCCGATTTCTATACTCCCTTTTTTATCTAAACTGCTTGAAGCTGCTCTTCATAAGCAGGTATCGGCCTATATTTCTGAAATTAATTATCTATCCCCATTTCAATCCGGTTTTCGGCCGGGTCACAGCACCACGACTGCCCTTCTGAAGGTGACTGATGACATAAGGGAGGGCATGGAGGGTAGATTGGTCACCGTTCTGGTTCTCATTGATTTTACCAGTGCATTTAACATGGTCGACCATGATATCCTCCTGGCCATCCTTCGGCACCTTAATTTCTCTCTTAACTCTGTGAACTGGTTTTCATCCTACCTTCGTGACCGTCAGCAAGCAGTACGTTTTAAGCAGTATACATCTGATTGGTGTGCTCTTTCTTCTGGCGTACCACAGGGTGGGATTCTTTCTCCTCTTCTTTTCTCTCTGTTTATTAACTCCCTCTCTTCCTGGCTTAGGTGCTCTTACCACTTTTACGCTGACGACCTCCAAATTTACACCCAAACCGACGTAGTCACACTCGATAATGCAATTGACCTTATTAACACAGATCTGGCCTCCATAGCTGCTTGGTCGAGCAAATTTGGTATCTCGGTTAATCCAAATAAATGTCAAGCCATCGTTGTAGGTAGTGATCGTCAGTTAGTTAAAGTTGATCTTGGCCTTGTTACGCCGGTCACGTTTGAAGGTTCTGTTATTCCCTTTTCCGCTACAGTTAAAAATTTAGGTCTTTACTTGGACTGTAACTTAAGTTGGGTTACACAAGTTAATGAGACTTGTAGGTCGGTTACTGGTAAACTTTGCGCCCTGAATAGGCTAAGAAACTTTCTCCCCGTTAAGACCAAAATATGTCTGGTGCAATGTCTTATTCTCCCCATAATCGATTACTGTGATGTGTGTACTACAGATCTCAATGAAGATCTCCTGAACAAACTTGACCGTCTAATTAATAATTGTATCCGCTTCATTTTTAGTCTCCGCAAATTTGACCATGTTTCGTCCTTTCGTCGTCAGCTGCAATGGCTCCCTATTCGCCTACGTAGGCAAACCAGGATACTCTCTACTCTCTATTCCGTCTTACATGATGAACACTCTCCTACGTACCTTAAGAATAAGTTCAAGTTCTTACGGGACTTTCATGATCGGCCACTGCGTTCCACTGAGAACTTGCTTCTCTCCATTCCTCTTCACCATTCTGGTTTTTTGACATATTCTTTTGCCGTGCAAGCCGCTCGACTTTGGAATGACATGCCTGTAACTCTCAGAAAGCCTGCTAGCAAATTTACGTTCAAGAAAAGACTTCACGGACATTACTTTAAATCAATTGTGTAGGGCGTCATCACCCTTAATCACATAATAGGTGATCTATTGCTTATGTCTGTCTGATAGATGTGGTTTGTTTGACATGTTTTTTTTAATGGATTTATGTAGGTATTTATGTATTTATGTATATATGTATGAGGTTGTGTATGTAATTATGTATTTATTTTTGTATGAGGTCATTTATGTATGTATGTATGTTTGTATATAGTGTATCTATATATTTAATTTTCTTTTTTTTTATTCTAAGTAGTGTAATTTCTTCAAACTACATATACCGCCATATCGTTGGGTTCTCACTATCCGAAGGTTGACTGGGAGAGAATGCTATTAGCATTAAGTCCGCCTTTGCTATTGTACAAAATTGTATGGTGCAAAAAGTTAAATAAATAAATAAATAAATAAATAATACTATACTACTTTAGGCGCGTTATGAAAAAATTAAGGGAGTGAAATTTTAAGATTTGTGACACAAAAGTAACAGGATGAAGTTGTCCGCAAAAAGATGCGCGCGCATCATTGTGAAGTTGCTCGCAAAAAGCTACCAAAAAAATAGAAATAGAACCTCTATTAGTCATGTATTACCCGTATTTATTGATATAAATTATTGAAGTATAATGTCATAGAACAGACATCTCGAAAAAAATTGTGTGTCCCGCCGGGAGGTTCTATTTTCAAAATTGAGCCCCCGTTCTCCTTTCAAAATTGAACGAATCCATTAAAAATTGAAGCCGATCGGCGCCAATTCATTGGGACATACATCGTGTTCGCGGTGTCGGTTCTATATTCTAGTAATAATACTTCAATGATATAAATTAAAATATTATTATTTAATATAATTAATACTAAATATTATTAAATTATTAATGTTAAATATTAATTTAATGATGCCATAGAAGTATAACTTCTCACGCGCGTACATAGATACACGTTTATGTTTTAAGCTGAAGGACATTGTCCATTATAGCATTTTTGGCGCAATTTGGGTTTTAATAACCTGACACCTCATAGTGTTGTTTCTGAATACTAAAGTTAGTACAAGCGACTGGAAGAGCCTTCTTTAACTTTACAACGAACACGTTGACATCATTCCAGTCCCCGATGCATCCACGCACCTCTGTGTATTGTTGGTTCGGTCAAATGCAACACATTAAGAGCCAAAGTGAATGCATAGAACGAATGAACTCAGAGAGGTTTGTCGGTAAAATGTTTGGATGTCGCGTATATTTTTCTGTTTATATTTTTGTAAAGAAAATGTATTTTCTTTTTAATTTTTGAATGCATTGACGTCCTGATCCGACAACGGTAGAAAAAAAGCAATATGACATCAATGGCGTGAAATAGAAATGATTTTCTTTAGTTAGTATTGTGTATTATAAGTATTTTTAGAAGAGAATAAACTTTAAATATAGTTTTTTTTTATTACAAAAAACAAATCTTTGGTAGTTATATTACTTTTATATTTTTAAACTAGCAAAAAGCAAAGATTTGTGAAATTGCGAGTTTTTTTTTTAAGAAGTAAAATTTCGGACAGATGGCCTTCGTATACAAAATGTTTATAAAATTATACGCTTAAGGAGATTAATAATAATATGTTACAACCCAAACATAAAGATGAAATATTTTTTTTATAAATAGTCGAAAAACGATCAGACGGCCCTCCTGATGGTTAGCACCATCCTTTACAAAGTACCACCATAGCATTACTCATGAAAGAATAGAGAGAAAGAAATGATTCTTGACAAAAAAATAACCGACTCCAAAATTAGGGATAACTCAAAAACTACTCGTCAGATCTCGCTCAAATTAAGGTTGGACTACATGACAAGCACCAGCTTTTGAATAAAAAAGAATCATCAAAATCAGTTCACCCAGTCGAAAGTTCTGAGGTAACAAACGTAAAAAAATACAGTCGAATTGAATACCTCCTCCTTTTTTTTAAGTCGTTCAAATCTTTTATTCATATAGGTATCACTGATATACTTAAAAAGTCATTGACGTTCTGTAACTCAGTTTATCTATGCCCTAAGCACACAGCGACTGCAAAGCTGTTAGGCGCTGCAGGAGTATGGACTTCACGCGTTCTCTTTCACGCACGATAATGGTATTAGAAATGTGTCAATTCAACTGTCAAATGAAAAGGCCCTTCTGAAGTTCTATTTAACGGTTTGCCTGTAATGAGGTTGGAAAAATTGTAAGCAGGGAATCAAATGTCATTTTTATTGCGTAAACAGGCTGTTAAAAACCGTAAGTGTCAAAGGGTTAAGTGTATTATGTAGTAAAGTAGTGTGTGTCTAATGCATGCAAGTGTGAGTTTGCTAGTATAAATAATACTAGCTGACCTGGCTGAAACACTGTTCTGCCATATAAATTACATATATCTAGTAAATATTTTGGTCATCTATAAAATATACATTACGACCTATTATTATAGCTATCAAAAAATCATAAAATTCAGTCGAGTCGTAGTTAATAGTATCAGGCATTACTTTGCGGAAATCCATTGTTATTAAGTTAGTATTAGTCTACTTTGCAACAATCCGCGGGTAACAGGTATGATGGTAATTATATACTGTAAGACATGCGTGGCACCTCCCTCCCTCCCACAACGGAAACATGCACTACAATAATTGGTTAGGCGCAAAATGTCCCATTCGCACAATGTCCGATCGTCCTATTCGCAGAATGTCCTATTCGCAAAAT
This sequence comes from Thymelicus acteon, assembly GCA_951805285.1. Lineage (NCBI taxonomy): Eukaryota > Metazoa > Arthropoda > Insecta > Lepidoptera > Hesperiidae > Thymelicus > Thymelicus acteon. The sequence continues at coordinate 6,068,708 of OX638239.1, forward strand.
GTCTTATTCTCAGAATGTCCTTTTCTCAAAATGTCTTATTCTGTCGTAGAGTCTCTGGGTAGTCAACTTACCCTAATGATGCTCCGTTTCGGGGCGAAACACGTGTTGGTGCTGGTATGTATGTTGGTATATACTTTTAACTATTGTACTGCATGTTTCCGTTGTGGAAGGAGGGAGGTGCCACGCATGTCTTAAAGTTTATACCATCATACATGTTAGCCGCGGATTGTTGCAAAGTAGACTAATACTAACTTAATTCAGTCGTTTCGGGGCAGTGCGACCACACACCATGACACGAGATCTTATATTACTCGTAGATTAGATTTTCTGCTATCCGTCTTTAAGTAAACTTTACTGTTAACCAAATGTGATACTCCTCAATGCACGCAATTGTCGTAAAAAGATTCTGTTTCCCGTATAGATATAGTTAATACTAGCTGACCCGGCGAACTTCGTATCGCCTAACAAACTATTTTTTTCTAAAATAAAAATAGCCTAAGTTACTTCTTGTTACATCAACTATCTGCCAGTGAAAGTCCGGTCAAAATCAGTCCAGCCATTTCAGAGATTAGCCGGAACAAACAGACAGACAGACAGACAAAAATTGAAAAAAAATGTTGTTTTGGTATATATATGTTACCGGCCAAACCCGATTTCAGGTCAAACTAGTTTGGCCTAGGCCAAACTAGTTTATCCTACTCGTGTCAGGTCCAACTAGTTTGGCCTAGTCCAAACTAGTTAGGCCTAGGCCCGACTAGTTTGGCTCGACACGATTAGGCAAAACTAGTTTCTCGTCAGTCTAAAAGTGATTAGAACCGAATCGTTACGGATTTATATTTATTCGACAAATCTTTGTGGTTAAAACCTCATAGTCCGGTGGTTTGTTTCGATTCTATTCTAAGATCGGCCAGTTAAGTTAAAGGTGAAACTTATTGAGCTTTTCCGTGCTTCGGAATGCCCATACAGCCGTCCGACCCGTGCTCAGTAGGGGCCCATTGATGAGTTGGAGCCAGATTGTTGAGCTCTTTACCTCTATGCATCTATGAGAGTCAGAGGGGACGCTGCAATTGTTAATTTTTTTTTTGGTAAGTTCAGTTTCTAGTCAGAGTCTAGTTCGTAGTGGGAGTGTAATTCGTAGTCGGAGTCTAGTTCGTAGTGGGAGTGTGGTTCGTAGTCGGAGTGTGGTTTATAGTCGGAGCCTAGTTCGTAGTCGGAGTCTAATTCGTAGTCGGAGTCTACTTCGTAGTCGGAGTCTAGTTCGTAGTCGGAGTGTAGTTCGTAGTCGGAGTGTGGTTCGTAGTCGGAGTCTAGTTCGTAGTCGGAGTGTGGTTCGTAGTCGGAGTCTAGTTCGTAGTCAGAGTCTAGTTTGTAGTCGGAGTGTAGTTCGTAGTCGGAGTGTGGTTCGTAGTCGGAGTCTAGTTCGTAGTCGGAGTGTGGTTCGTAGTCGGAGCGTGGTTTGTAGTCGGAGTGTGGTTCGCAGTCGGAGTTTGGTTCATAGTCGGAGTCTAGTTCGTAGTGGGAGTTTTGTTCGTAGTCGAAGTCTAGTTTGTAGTCGGAGTGTAATTCGTAGTCGGAGTGTAGTTCGTAGTCGGAGTGTGGTTTGTAGTCGGAGTGTGGTTCGCAGTCGGAGTGTGGTTCATAGTCGGAGTCTAGTTCGTAGTCGGAGTTTTGTTCGTAGTCGGAGTTTGGTTCGTAGTCGGAGTGTAGTTCGTATCGGATTGTGGTTCGCAGTCGGAGTCTAGTTCACAGTCGGAGTCTAGTTCGTAGTCGGAGTTTGGTTCGTAGTCGGTGTGGTTTGTAGTCGGAGTGTGGTTCGTAGTCGGAGTGTAATTCGTAGTCGGAGTCTAGTTCGTGTAGTGTGGTTCGTAGTAGTCATCTATCGCGCGAACGCCGTCAACGTCAACGTCAACGCCGTCATGTAATCATTATTGTCAATCAACAATCGCTCAAATTATGACGGAATCACGTTGAATGTTATTTGTAGGAACCCAGGCTATAATGGGTTTCACATAAGTCTGCACCTCGCTATTAAATTGGAAAATTTTACTTCAAGTGCAGACTTAAATGAAACCCACTATAGCCTGGGTTCCTACAAAATGCCATTCATCGTAATCCCGTCTTAATTTAAGTGATTGTTTTTTTTTATGGAAATAGCCGGCAAACGATGGTAAGTGGCTATCGTCGCCCATGGACAACAGCAACACCGAAGGCATCCCTGACGCGTTGCCGGCCAAGAAAGAAAGAAGAAAAAGAAAGAACTCATTATCAAGGGTGGTAGCTATCCAGCCGAACCCCATGGAGAAATAATAATAGTAATAATGGTATTAATTAACAATTTGGCTTCAAACCATTAGTGGCCCACTACTGGGCACGGGTCTCTCCTCGTGAGGAGGCCTAGAGCACACTCCACCACGCTGCTCCAGTGCGGATTAGTGGAGGGGTTAGTGGCCAACCCATTAATTAACAATTTAAATCAATATTACCAATTTAATCCCTTGAGGGGCCCTACCACTAGCGGGCTGGATGTAGTCGCCTCTTACGACACCCATCCGGTGTGGGATTGGGGTTAGTATTAAGCCGCCCCAATACGGCCAATTGTTGATTGACAATAATGATTGCGTGTGCATTGGTAAACCAAGTTTATAAATTTTTATTTTAAACTAAGAGTCACTAACGGTTACTTTAATCGCTCCTTAGTAAAGAATGACCATACAAATTCTGTACTAAGGAGCGATTTAAGTAACAAATAGTTAACACTAAGAAAACTCGATCAAGTAACCTTTCAGACAAAAAAAACTAGATCAAAATCGGTTCATGCTTTTGGGAGCTACGATGCCACAGACAGATTACAGATACACAGATACACAGATACACAGACACGCCAAACTTATAATACCTCTCTTTTTTCGTCGGAGGTTAAAAAATAACTTAATTTGCTTGACCATAATCAGGCATAATCCAACTTGATGGTAAGTGGAAATGTGGTCCGTGATGCTTTCAAAAGTATAAATGTAAATAAATATAATTAAATGTAATTCATAAATGTCCGATAGAATTGTATTTTTGACATAATTAATTTCTTCGTAGGTATAGATTTGGAGTTTTATTCGCAAGCACAAAGCAGCACCGTCGAAGGTCACTCATGTAATTTAACCCTAAAATGATAATATGCCTTATGAGTAAAATTTACTCCAATGAAGAAAGTTAACGAAACACTTGATAAATCAGTCAAGTATATTTTAATCTTATTGTTAGTAATTAACTAAAACACATTATTATTTTCATTAAATAATAATTTTCCAATAACATAGAAGTTAGTAGGAACTATACTCATAAAAAATGGTGCAATCAAACTTAAAATCCTAAAACATTGAGACATTATATAAAACAGAGTTATTTATAACAATTTTCTATCCAATAAATTTAAATAGATAAATAATTACTTTTCAAAACGTCGGATAAAATATTATGTTCTATAAATGCTTCAGTCTTTCGTAATACATTTGTCATTGGATTTATATTTTCCCTTTTTTTTTCCATTTCTATAATATACGTATATTTTACCAATTATATCATCACTAAAAAGCTAGAAAACATTCTAACGAAGAAAACACGTTTCAAACCAGTGAAGCGGGAAGTGGCTGGATATATTATATCATAATAACCTACTATATTTTTACCGGGAAGTTACGGAAAATCTTTTCTCATTTAGTCCATTATTTCATGTAATAAAAATAAAACAAAGCATTAATAATCAATAGTCACAATAATGAATAAAATGAGAAAACCTACTATACGAACCAAACTCCGACTACGAACAAAACTCCGACTACGAACTAGACTCCGACTATGAACCACACTCCGACTGCGAACCACACTCCGACTACACACCACACTCCGACTACGAACTACACTCCGACTACGAACTAGACTCCGACTACGAATTACACTCCGACTACAAACTAGACTCCGACTACGAACAAAACTCCCACTACGAACTAGACTCCGACTATGAACCAAACTCCGACTGCGAACCACACTCCGACTACAAACCACACTCCGACTACGAACTACACTCCGACTACGAACCAAACTCCGACTACGAACTAGACCCCGACTACGAACTAGACTCCGACTACGAACCACACTCCGACTACGAACTAGACTCCGACTACGAACTACACTCCGACTACGAACTACACTCCGACTACGAACTAGACTCCGACTACGAACCACACTCCGACTACGAACTAGACTCCGACTACGAACTAGACTCCGACTACGAACCACACTCCGACTACGAACTACACTCCGACTACGAACTAGACTCCGATTACGAACTAGACTCCGACTACGAACCACAATCCGACCACGAACCACACTCCGACTACGAACTAGACTCCGACTACGAACCACACTCCGACTACGAACTACACTCCGACTACGAACTAGACTCTGACTACGAACTAGACTCCGACTACGAACCACACTCCGACTACGAACTAGACTCCGACTACGAACCACACTCCGACTACGAACTACACTCCGACTACGAACTAGACTCCGACTACGAACAAGACTCCGACTACGAATTAGACTCCGGCTATAAACCACACTCCGACTACGAACCACACTCCCACTACGAACTAGACTCCGACTACGAATTACACTCCCACTACGAACTAGACTCTGACTAGAAACTGAACTTACCAAAAAAAAAATTAACAATTGCAGCGTCCCCTCTGACTCTCATAGATGCATAGAAGTAAAGAGCTCAACAATCTGGCTCCAACTCATCAATGGGCCCCTACTGAGCACGGGTCGGACGGCTGTATGGGCATTCCGAAGCACGGAAAAGCTCAATAAGTTTCACCTTTAACTTAACTGGCCGATCTTAGAATAGAATCGAAACAAACCACCGGACTATGAGGTTTTAACCACAAAGATTTGTCGAATAAATATAAATCCGTAACGATTCGGTTCTAATCACTTTTAGACTGACGAGAAACTAGTTTTGCCTAATCGTGTCGAGCCAAACTAGTCGGGCCTAGGCCTAACTAGTTTGGACTAGGCCAAACTAGTTGGACCTGACACGAGTAGGATAAACTAGTTTGGCCTAGGCCAAACTAGTTTGACCTGAAATCGGGTTTGGCCGGTAACATATATATGTATGTATACATCCAAATGGTATACATCCAAATGCACTTAGTAAAAAGCGGTTATTTTAATATTACAAACAGACACTCCAATTTTATTTATTTGTATAAATACGTAGGTCTTACTTTCCTTCCTATTATTTTACTAGGTACAGTCCGGCCGCTGTATCTTGGCGCGTCTGAACTTCGCGCAGAAGGCTGCGCACTGCGCAGTAACTTAATTCGCCAATACTCGATACGCGGTGTATTGTGTCTCAGTCATACGTCAGCATGTTCGTGTTGCCATCTCTGTCTTACATGCGCTAAAGTTCGCAAAGCCTATGTTCAGACGCGCCAAGATACAGCGGCCGAACTGTACTATTAGTCATTTATTTATTTATTTATTTATTCTTTATGTAAGACTTATGAAAAGGTTTTTACATGGGCGGACTTAATGCCTAGTGGCATTCTCTACCAGTCAACCCAGGGCGATGGCGAGAATTTGTAGCAGGTGGCAAGAATGAAAGATACTTAAATAGTGTTCAGTCATGTATTGTTTATACTATATACTTTATAATATCATAGATACATACTACGAGTTTTACTGACATCAAAGATACTACTTTCTAACTATGGCGGTAGTTGTTCATTAACATTCTTTAACAAGTGTATTTCGAGGCCGAATTTGAAACGACGTTTGTCAATTATTTATGAGTTTATTAACTTAACTCACTAACTAATTATCGTGTAGTAACTAACTGGGTTCAGGTGAACTGACTATCTGGACGCACCATAGAGCGGCATCACTTAGCATCGTGTAGAGTACTTACTGACAGAGAGTTCTGTAAAGTTTACTTCCACGGAGAGCTTTAAAACTAAAAAACGCATTATAATTGGTCCATACATTTAGACGTAACGATGTCACAGACTCGTCAAACTTATATCATTCCTCTTTTTTGGCAGTGACTTATTCTAGATTCCGGTTATAACAGTCGTAAGAGATTACAATGTATATGATGTAAAAGCTTGTCGCGAAATTTTCCTATGTAAAAGATCATTAGAAAAATGAATAAAATTTATCCTAGGCTACCGCAGCGCCACCCTTAATGGACCCGTTATTACGGACAATTCACACAGAGATGGCTCTCCTTACCTCTACACTCCATGATATTACGCGTGTGTGTCAAATGCATGGCAGTGTGTGTAATGTTTATTGTTATAAATCTTATATGTTTCTAATGTATATTAAATAAAAATAAATTAGATTTCTGCACTCCTGCAACTTTATCTGTGCTTTTCATTAGTTCGCATAATTGTAGAAAAAAGAGAGTTTTTGCTTTACGCATTATATAAGTACCCGGATGACCGCGATTTGCTCGGTATTTTTTTAGCAAACAACGCCATCTACTAAAGTAGCTTTAGTGTTGCTACTCGCCAATAGATGTCAGGAAGAGTCTATTGTAGCAGTTTTTCATTGCCTGAAAACACGGATAAAACGACGTTTTCTAAAAATTAATACTAGTTAGATCGAATTATCGTGTCCAAAACCCCCTGCATACTAAATTTCATGAAAATCGTTGAAGCCGTTTCCGAGACTCAGAATATAATATACACAAGAATTGCTCGTTTAATGCACGGACGTAAAAAAAGACGGACGTAATCCCAAGAACAAATTCAGTGAAGCACCCATAGTAATACCAACTTTGTATTCGTATAAGTACACACACCCACACATTGACACCATACTGCTACGACATTGACACCATCGCGAATCAAAAATTACAAAATTACGCACACATGGTAAGCGAGCTGTCGTTGCTATGCTTCACTCTCGATTAGACAAGGTTACGTCCGTTCTTTTCTTACGGTGGTTTAATGGTACGATTAGATTAGATAATGTCAGAGGCTACGCAACACTCACCTATGGCTAATAGGGTGCACTGTTCATACAGCGCATGCGTCAAAGTATATTTGGTGTTAAAAAGGTGTGCGTTAATGGCGAAACAAACTTACCTCCACTTATAGGGACGTTTACATCAGGGAGAGGCATGTAGCTTGAATATTATGTCTTTATGATGCTCTCTCTCATCTTCATTGGGAAAATTTGAAAAAAAAAATATTGCACACCTCGAATTTAAATATTATCTAATGAACGGGATTATAAGTTTATCGTGTTATTAAGTTCAACGGGAGTATAAGCTATGACATGGGGTCCTTCAAGAAGCGGGTCTATCGTCATTTTCTTGGCCGGCAACGCGTTGGTGACGCCCCCAGTGTTGCTAATGTCCATGGGCGGCGGTGATCACTTACCATCAGCTGACCCGTCTGCTCGTTTGCTTGCTAAAAGCATTAAAAAAAAGTTTTTTTTTTGTTTATTCTATCGTAACATAATTATTAATTTAATTAATTTAATAACATGTCAGTAAACTTATTCTAAAATAAATTGTTGTAAAAACAAACAATTAAAAAATGAACGGAATGGTTTACAATACTGAAAATCAAAAGGCTTCCTAAGAGTTGTAATCTAAAGAATCGAAGTAATAAGTTGAGTTTTTCGAAAGATATCTTGTTTACATCCGTGCAGACCAACTAACGTCCAAGTGAAATTGTTTTCATTTAACTTTTTTTATGATAATCGAAATTTCTTATAACTACGTCGGAAGTGATTATTGAAATATCCTCTTGCTATTGGTGTACTTTTTAACCGACTTCAAAAAAAGGAGGAGGTTCTCAATTCGACTGTATTTTTTTTATGTTTGTTATCTCAGAACTTTCGACTGGGTTAACCGATTTTGATGATTCTTTTTTTAATCGAAAGCTGGTGCTTGTCATGTGGTCCCACTTAAATTTTATTGAGATCTGACAATGGCATCCATGAGAAAACCATATAAGTCTTAAATTTGCATTAAGTATGTGCGCGATAAATGGACGAATAACTCAATATCACGCCAACTGATTTCAATGATTTTTTTTTATCGAAAGCAGGTGCTTGTCATGTGGTCTCACATAAATTTGAACTAGATCTGACTAGTAGTTTTTGAGTAATTTTGAAGTCGGTTATTTTTTGTTAGTAAAATTTAGATTATTTATTATACAAGTGTACTATAAAGCTGGTAGAAGTGGTTTAAAATGAGTGGATCGTGATTTTTAGGATTCCGAAGTAATCTAAATTTTAACAAAATAATAACCGAATTCAAATAAATATTCTCCGAATAAGGGGCCCATTCACAAGGATGTACAGCTTGGCTGTGATTTCAAACGTTTCAATATGTAATAAAACTTCAAGTAAATAATGAAGATATTCAGTATTTCAATACATAAATTGTCACTTTTTAAAGCAATTTTGTTTCATTTTGAAAAATGCTTCAACTTTTTATACAACTTTTAATTTTCATATAAGTAAACGCAAAAACAAAATCTTTGCAATGCGGGAACTTTGGCATCGGATTTTCGAAGCAAAGAGAAGGGTGATGTAAGGGTCACAGAATAAATAAATAACGCTTCACACTCATAGCCCCGCACTAGGATTACCTGTATCGTGGGTGCCATGGACAACACACTAGACAAGGACACTCACACCCAGACCGAGAACAGAAATTCAAACTCATCATTCAAATGTCCGCCTCGTTGGGAATTGAACCCAGGACCCTCGGTGCGGCGATCCGGCATGGTAACCATTGCGCCACACTGGTCGTCCATATATATAAAATCGTACCGTCTGCGAGGCCACATACTAAAATTAGGATCATAGAGGCGAAGTAGGTCATAATTGTATTACATCAAAGGATCCCAAAGTGTCGTTATAAATGAAATTTCATGTAATTGGCTCCCATTAGCTCCTTCCACGTAATACACCTGAGAATCACGTATAATCAATGATAATTAAAAAAATGTAGATACGTTATGCTCTTACAAATCCACCAAAATATTTGTTCCGAAAGGAGCTACAACACACACGTTTATCTTTTGTTTCACTACACCAATCACAGTGGTATAATACACGAAGGCATTTTAACGCTGTACGTCAAATTTCAAGCACTTCTGACAACAACAAAAGCGTGCGTATCGTCCTACGAGCAGAACGGTCAATTGCCTGTTCTTACGCTCTTCATCGTCGGCCGCTAGTGACATGTCTACCTCTTTTTGACATTACAATATCATTGCGTACTTATAATGGGTTATTTTTGGCTACCGTTGTCAGTGACAAGAAATTGAAATGAGATAGCAGTCAAGGCCATAAACCAGAATTATTTTTCGGGAGGGGGAGGTCTTTCAATAAATTGATTTGATTTTGATTTTAATTGCCAATTATAATATTATTACTATTATTATTTCTCCATGGGGTTCGTCTGGATAACTACCACCTTTGTATTTGAGTCAGCCGCCAAACAACTCGTCGTATTTTTTTATGGAAATAGCCGGCAAATGAGCTGACGATCACCTGATGGTATGTGGCTATCATCGTGCATATACATCAGCAACACCATGGCATCACTGATGCGTTACCGGCCAAGAAAGAGAGAAGAAAAAGAAAGAGCTGGCTCTCAAGCCCCCAAACCGGAACACGAAGAGTCATTTGGCGGCTGACTCATGCTCAAGGGTGGTAGCTATCCAGGCGAACCCCATGGAGAAATAATAATATGAAAAAAAATAGGCAGGAATAAAATGAAAAGAATTTAAGGAAATTATCAATAAACCCTAATTAAAACAAATTTCTGATTACTGTTAATGTTTTATTTAAACTAATATGTATTTCAAAAAAAAAAATACAAAGCAGACTTGTCTAAAAAACTATATTATTATAATATTTCATCCCATATTCCCAAGGAATTAAATAAATAAATAAACGCTAACACACTCATACCAGGTTATTACCTGTGTCGCGGGTGGCATGGACGACACATATAACACATCGCAATCACCCATGACCCGAGTACAAATATTTATCTGTCATGTAAATATCTGCCCCGGCCGGGAATCAAACCCCGGACCCCTCCCTTCGCAGTCAGTGTCGCTACCAACTAGGCTACAGGGTCGTAATTAATAAGTTAGTTTTATAATAGGTACACCATCAAGGATTCTTGACATAATTGCGAGTAGCAGGTACCTACAAATTAGATCAATGATTTCGCTGTAGGCATGCGTGAACTGTAATTACGTACCCGAGTTATAATCAATACTCATTTTTAATTTAAACTCGTTTTGCCTGAATATGACGAATTTAAAAGGAAAACTATCACGGCTGTTTTACCATAATATGTATTTCAACGTTTGAAAGGCAAAATTTACCAAGCGACATGTTGGTAACTTTACACTAGAGCATTTTAAAGTTTTTAATTTTAGAAAAAAAATCGTAAAAAGTCGCCTATTAGTCGTAGCTACTTAATTCCAATGAATTTTAAATGCGGTTTAAATGCTTATTTAAGCGATTTTGTACGATTTTTTTTCTAAAATTAAAAACTTAAAATGCTGTAGTAAAAGCTTAATAAAAGTTGCCTTTTTAGCGTCAATTTAGTAAGTGATTAGTGAGTAATAGTCGATGATCTTACAACTTTAGAACCCTTTGCGCGTGGCTTGATACGCACTTGACCGGTTTTTTTTTAACTTTACTCTATAACTATCGATTTCATATTAATTTTTTTATGGGAAGTAAAATCTAACTTTTCCGTTACGTTATGCGTTATGTTTGTAATTCGTAACACAGAATCTAGATGGCGTTGGATGACTGATCAGTAACAACGCCATTTAATGATGTTATTATAATAATCTTGGTACATCCTATTCTGATGATGTCAAACATCATCATCACCATGGCGTTAAACTCCAGTCGTTCGTCGGAGCTGACACACCCAATTTTTTTCTACGTGTTGCTGAACATAATGTCCTGTAAGTCCGGAATGGGCGTAAACAATTGCAACACAGTTTACCAACTATAGCAGTTGTTTACGAATAAATTCAATTGTGTACATGTGTTTTATTGTTGAATAAAAATCTTTGAATCTTTGAAATCTTTGAATCTTTGATGTCCTGGTACATGGGCGACGGTGCCCACTTACCATCAGGTGGCTCGTCTGTTTAAAATACATTTTTCAGTGGAAATTAACCTCGAATTTATATTTTACGAGTAACCGCCCTCGCTTTGCTTCGGTGTTCTTTTTTTAGGGTTCCGTAGCCGAATGGCAAAAAACGGAACCCTTATGGATTCGTCATGTCTGTCTGTCTGTCTGTCTGTCCGTCCGTATGTCACAGCCACTTTTCTCCGAAACTATAAGAACTATACTGTTGAAACTTGGTAAGTAGATGTATTCTGTGAACCGCATTAAGATTTTCACACAAAAATAGAAAAAAACAATAAATTTTGGGGGTTCCCCATACTTAGAACTGAAACTCAAAAATGTTTTTTTCATCAAACCCATACGTGTGGGGTATCTATAGATAGGTCTTCAAAAATGATATTGAGGTTTCTAATATCATTTTTTTCTAAACTGAATAGTTTGCTCGAGAGACACTTCCAAAGTGGTAAAATGTGTGTCCGGGGGGGACACCTGTAACTTCTAAAATAAGGGAATGATAAATCTAAAAAAAATATATGATGTACATTACCAAGCAAACTTCCAACGAAAATTGGTTTGAATGAGATCTAGTAAGTAGTTTTTTTTTTTAATACGTCATAAATCGTAAACCGCAAAAAACATTGATCAAAGTTACAACGAACTACAAGAACTTTTATATTATGTTACTTGCTGCTACGGAACCCTTCATGGGCGAGACCGACTCGCACTTGGCCGCTTTTTTACACCTTGAGTTACATTATTGGAGTTTTATTAAGGATCCCTAATTTTTTTAAAAACATAATATAGCCTATGTCACCCGGGGATAGTGTAGCTGTCCAACAGTGAAAGAATTTTTCAAATCGGTTCAGTAGTTTCGGAGCCTATTCAATGCAAACAAACAAATCTTTCCTCTTTATAATATTAGTATAGATTAAAATACTAACCCTCTACCCGCAGATTTGTCCCCGTTTTTACGCAAAAACTACTCAACAGATTTTCATGAAATTTAGCATCCAGATAGACCATGATTTAGAATAGGCATAGGCTATTCGGATATAAAAATTTCAAGTCAAAATCAGTTTTTCAAATCTATACATCTATTATTCTATACAAATAAATAAAATTGGAGTGTCTGTTTGTAATATTAAAATAACCGATTTTTGTTAAGTGCATTTAGATGTATACACGGTACACATACCAAAACAACATTTTTTACAATTTTTGTCTGTTTGAAACAGACAGATGTTTGTTCCGGCTAATCTCTGAAATGGCTGGGCCGATTTTGACGGGACTTTCACTGGCAGATAGCTGATGTAACAAGGAGTAACTTAGGCTACTTTTATTTAAAAAAAATA